>CM034155.1:333161990-333804490 GCA_019776745.2 Taxus chinensis | reverse complement strand
AGTAAGTAGCTCTTACACCCTTAATCTATAATATGTATTGAGATATATATGACCGACTTGTGGCTAACATAATTTATTTCCTTGTCATGTAACCATTTGTAATACTTCATATTGGTAGTAGGGTCAACCTAGGTGGATTCACTAACACAAGTAGGCTATATATAGGAGGTAGTAATTAGTATTTGATCATAAATTTTCACATTCACTTATTATTATTAAGATTGTGGAAGTTTCCCCCTCAAAGTGGCTAAATAATGTATACTTGAATATTCTTCTCTTTTTCCTTTCATTTGTTGTTATTTTAATTATCTATCTAAGTAATTGTTTATGCAAAATTGCAACACCCCCCGAATGGCCTGATTTGAGATGGGGCATTTGGCGTGATTGCATAACATTGAACTATCTTGAGTGTGGGACATTGTGAAACATGATAGCTCTCCAGAGAAGGTCGGTTCTTGCTCCTAACCTACCTACCACTAACTACTCCTAATGCAGGAAAAGCTACTCACTAACCCTAAACTAATGCTTCCAAGGGGACAAGGATAGAAAATCATGGAAATGAAAAGGCACTTTGTGTACTCAATTTTATGCTAAATATCCTCAAGAATAGTGAGACATATTAGTTTGTATACCATGTCATTTTTGTTCAACAACTCAATAATCTATTCATATTAATTATGTTTAAGAACAAGTCCAAAGAGATAGGGCATTTTATCATGCAATATGTAGTGATATTGTATCCCTTGTTTCTAGGAAAAATAGTTCTCTAAATTTAGTCGAGCAACATAATAATGAAATTTAATACCAAAATTGATGATGAACCTCTCCTCCCAAAAAAATTAGAACCTCATCTTAGTTAGATATTTCATTACCCTAAGATGCGACACTTTATAATTTAGTGTGTTTATGATTTTCAATTCCTAAAAGTGTCTCATACAAGATGAACAAATAAATGAGAGTAGCACCATTGTGAAGAGCTCAAAAAAATACACACTTTCAAAAAAATGTCATGATCCATAGGGATCTAAAATAACTCCACTTCATCAAAATTAGTCAATATAGAGAAAGAAAAGCAATAAACGGAGGTTTTATCTTTTAAGTAACAAGACTGACACCCTGTGCAGGGTGGTGGTTACAGAACCGCCTTCCAGTAGGGTGGCAATCCTAGGACCACCAGTCTGCACAGGGCAGCGGTCCTGGACATTACAGACAAAAAACAAAATTTGAAAATGAATAGCCTCTGAATCTGAAAGGATGTTCGTTTCTCTTCTCCTTCATGACCTTTCACATTCTCCAATGCACGCGAGGACATGAGAAAGGCTATAAATACATGATTGTAGAAGTATAGAAGATCATCGAAGCATGAAAGCAAGTGAGGAAGAAATTATTAGTGTTGGAATTGTATTTTGTAGAAGAAAGGAGTGTGAGACAGAGACAGCAAGCAATTGAAAGGAAGTGTAGCGATACTATCTACTTCTCTTTCATACTTATTGTAAATTTTTTACTTATTGATTTGAATTGACCAATAGAAGTGGGAAGAAAGAGCAATTTCCCTTCCCGACTGGTTTTTCCTCCTTTGGGGGGTTTTCCAGGATAAAATTGTTGGTGTTTTGTGAGCTTATAGTCTTTCCTTTACTACCATTGTTGATTCTAAGCACAATAATAATTCATTCACTAGTTATCCATGTTATTTTCTAATAGAAAGTAAACAACAGCGATTAATTGTGATTTGTGAATAATTCCAAAGTTGAAGAGTTTACAAATCATTTTGGTATCAGAGCTAACAAGTGTCCAGGACTGTGGTATTCATTCTTGAATTTGTATGACAGTGACAAGATCTAAAGGCGAAGAAGATTTACCTTGCGATCCAGAAATTTCTACAAAGAAGTGGAAACAGAGAATTTGGGAACAAATGGAGGAAGAGAACTTGGTCCGTAGAATCGATATGTTGGAGACCATGATGGATAGGATGTTTAGAAGGTAAGAGGAACTTGCAGATTTGTAGAAGATAGCTTCCATCAAGCAAGACTCCATGGACTCGATGGTTTGAGGCTTAGCCAAAAAGTTTGGTATAGGCAAGAGCCACCATGAGGAAGATTTTGGAGAAGAGCATGAAGAAGAGAATTCTAACACAAGAGAAAAGGTAAAATCTGAACACGCTTCTTTTAAAGTTGAGACTAAAGTTGAAATCAAAAGCTTTAAAGGACAAGTAGATGTAGAGTTATTGGATAAATGGTTGAAACTGTTGGAAGTCTATTTTAGTGTCCATAATGTCACTAAGGCACAAAGGATCACCTTTACACGTTTCAAAATGGAGGGACATGCTCTAGTTTGGTGGGAAACTCATCTAACTACTTGTGAAAAGAAGAAGCATCCTATTGTGAAGTCTTGGCAAGAATTTAAGGAATTACTTAGAGATAACTTCTATCCTATTGGCCATAAAACTAACCAAATGATTAAATGGTAGTATTTTAGACAAGGCAGTGGTCAAAGTGTGCAAGACTACACTACGGAGTTTCGAAGGCAAGCCATGTTGCTAAACATGGTTTTGGAGGATGAGGATATTATGACCAAGTACTTGGGAGGACTTCACACTCACCTTCGAAGAAAATTCATCTCCACAAAGCCCAAGGACCTCAATGAAGCATGTGTGTAGGCATACTACATAGATGATGAGAAAAAGCAAGAAGAAGCAAAGCCAAGGGTAAAATAGTCGACAAATCAGTAGAAAAAGGATTATGGGAAAACAAGTAACAAGAGTAAGTGGAAAGGAAAAGGTAAACAAGTTGCCACTACTATAAATACTTGTAAAGATCCTAAGAATTTTTGCAAGAATTGTGATATCAATGGTCATACTGACACTACATGTTGGAAGTTGCATCTGGTTCACATTCAAAGAACTGAACCAAAGACTCCAAGAAGTCCATGACAACTGTAAAGACAAAAGGGGGGGGTGGAAATCGAAGATGAATTTGATGTAGACGAAAGGCTTGGATGCACGGCCACCAACATAAACAATGAAGAAGAGATGAGTAAACTATTCCAGATCAAGAAAACTAAGGTAAATACTTTGGTTGATACCGGTTCTCAATCTAGCTTGATTTCTGAGGCAGTTGTAAAGAAGCTTGGTCTTGAGACTTATGAGCATCCACACCCTTATCCTTTGGGTTGGGTGAAGAAGGGTGTTGAAATTCAGGTAACAAGAAGATGTAAGGTCAAGTTTGGGATATATTCCCAATATATATATATATATATATATATATATATATATATATGTTTTTGAAGCTGACGTTATTCCACTTGATGCTTTTGATGTTGTATTCGGGAGTCCTTACTTGTATGTTAGGGATGCTATATTTATGAGAAGGGAAAACCGGTACAGATGGGTTAAGGATGGGATCAACTACACCATCCCGACACACCAATGTAAGACACGAGTTACTATGGTAAGTGCTAACCAAGCAAAACGACTTATTCAGGCAAATCATAACCAGTTTTGTTTACTTTTGCTAACGGATAAACAAGATGGGGTAGAAGTTTCAAAGATTTCTAACCAAGGAAAACAAGATTTGGATAGTATTATTCAGTCTTTTCAGGAAGTATTGCAGGCTCCGAGTAGGTTACCACCAAAACGGGAAGTAGAGCATGAGATTCAACTATTGCCAGAGTCACCTCTACCGAACATCAGGTTGTATGGGAAATCCTTGCTTGAGAGTATTGAAGTAAAGAAACAACTCCATGAACTAATAGACCAAGGGGTGATACGTTCGAGCACCTCACCGTGTGGTTCACCTATTGTGATGGTGCCAAAGAAGGATGGTTCTTGGAGAATGTGCATTGACTACCGCACTTTGAACAAGATCACCATAAAGAACAAATATCCACTTCCCCACATATATGATCTCTTGGACCAGCTTTAGCATGCAAATTTTTTCACAAAGTTGGATCTCAAGTCAGGTTATCACCAAGTCAGAATAAAGGAGGAGGATATATGGAAGACTGCCTTCAAGACGAAACATGGTTTGTATGAATGGTTAGTACTTCCTTTTGGATTATGAAATGCACCCGCTACATTTATGAGATTGATGAATGATGTATTGCGGGATTTCATAGATTCATGTGTCATTGTATATCTAGATGATATCTTGATTTTTAGTGCCACATGGGAAGAAAATCTAATTCATTTGCAGCAAGTCTTGCAAGTTCTCAGGCAGAAACAAATGCTTTGTAATATGAAGAAATGTGAATTTTCCAAACCGTCACTTGTCTATCTTAGGCACATGATGGGAGGAGGAGAGCTACGAGTGGATCCAAAGAAGGTGGAAGCCATCACTAATTGGCCAACACCAACAAGAGCCACAGAAACTAGGAGTTTTGTGGGAGCAATACAATACATGCGGAAGTTCATTCTGGGCTTCTCCGCAATTACGGCACCTCTACACACAATGGCCACAAAGAGTAAGAGTTTTGACTAGGGTAGGGAACAAGACAAATCCTTTGAGTTATTGAAATACAAGATTAGTCATGCTCTATTACTTTCTCTTTGTAATTTGCCGCAGCCTTTTGAAGTAGAGACAGATGCCAGTAATTACGCTATGGGCACATTTTTGCTTCAAGGAGGTAAACCCATATGCTATCATTATGAAACTTTCACTTCAGCAGTTAAAGGATATTCACTATATGATAAGGAAATGTATGCACTAGTTCAGGCATTAAAAAATGGAAGCATTATTTGTTGGGTAAAGAAACTATTGTGCACACTGGCCACAAACCTCTCCAATATTTGCAAGCACAGTCTAAATTACAGCAGGAAAGACATTATAAATGGATGGGGTTTCTTCAGTAGTTCCATCTGGTGATCAAATACAAGAAGGGTAGTACAAACTTAGTGGCAGACATGTTGTCTAGGCCACCCACACAGGAGAAGTTTTCCTGTTTGGCCACTATCTCTCAAATCGAGCCCTTCATGAAGGAATATTACAGAGAGGCATATGCCCATGATAAAGACTTTGGGGTGACATTTCAGTAGTTGCAGTCCCAAGGGGCTGAAAGGATGGGGATTGAATATTGTTATCTCAAAGATGGGCTGCTCTACCGATGGGGGAAGATTTGAGTGCCAAAAGAAGAGAGAATTCTATTGATGAGGGAAGCACATACCTCGAAAGTAGCGAGACATTTCGGTGTTGGTAATACCCTACCCCACTTGTAAAGGTATGTGTATTGGCCCAATATGCAAGAAGAAGTATCAAAATTTATACGGGGATGTAAAATTTTTTGTACTAATAAGCCTAAGACTAGGAAGGAGGGTTTGTATATGCCTTTGCCAGTACCTACTCATCTGTGGGAGGACATTTCTATGGATTTTGAAGGAGGATTACCTATGTCTAAACATGGTCATGACAATCTATATGTTGTTATTGATAGATTCAATAAGATGTGTGTTCTTATGGCATGAAAAAAGACAGTAAAAGCACATGAGGCAACATATCTTTTCTTTGCTAATGTATGGGTGCATTTTGGTTTGCTAAATTCTATTATTTTTGACAGGGATTCCAGGTTCTCAGGGAAGTTTTTGACTATTTTGTGGAACAAGATGGATACCAAGTTACAGAGGAGCACAACTTTCCATCCACAGACAGATGGACAGAAAGAGGTGGTAAATAGGACTTTGGTACATTTGATCAGAGGGTATAACAACAAATATCCGAGGACTTGGGATGAGTCCTTAGCCTATATTTAGCATTCATATAACCAGGTAGTACACACATCCACCATGAAGTCACCGTTTGAAGTATGTTTGGGATATCTACCTACAAATCTACTGGACATAGCAGTTAGACAGTAGGATGAGAAGGAGACACAAGACATAGAGGTGACTAGAGCAAACAAATTTATTGAGAGGATCCGGAAAATCCATCTCAAAGTCAAAGAATAGCTAGAGAAATATCAAGCCAAGTACAAAGCTAGGCACAATCAACATAGGAGGAAACATAAGCCTCATGTTGGAGATAAATTTTGGCTTTACTTGAGTAAAGAGAGACTACAAGGCCAAACACGGAAGCTCAAGCCACTACGATATAGACCCTTCACCATATTGGAGTAGGTTGGGGAAAATGCTTTTTGATTTGATTTTCCATCATTTATGAGGATGTAATCTGTAGTAAAATGCGAGAACTTACACCTATATGAGCCATCCATGTTAGATGGAGATGAAGAACTACAATTGCTACCCTCCATTGAGGATTGTGTCTTGGACTCATGAGGTGAATTGGAGGAGGATGTAGTGCTGCAGCAGAAGGTTAGAGAGACTAGAAGAGGTCCATAGGAGTCTTGGAAAATTGGACTGAAAGGAAAGACGCTAAGGCAAGCCCAGTGGTACTCGAAGGAGCAAGTGAGGGAATTATTTCCTCATCTACTCCCCCACTAAGCTTTTGTGGGACCAAAAGCGTCCTAAGAAGGGGAGGTGTGATCCATAGGGATCCAAAATAACTCAACTTCATCAAAATCAATCAGCATAGAGAAAGAAAAGCAATAAATGGAGGTTCTGTCTTTTAAGTAACATGACCACCGCCCTGTGCAGGGTGGCGGTTACAAAACTGCTACCCAATAGGGCGGCAGTCTCAGGACTGCCACCCAACAGGGTGGCGGTCATGGCCATTACGAACATAAAACACAATTTGAAAATGAACAACCTCTGAATTTGAAAGGATGTTTGTTTCTCTTCTCCTTCATGACCTTTCCCATTCTCCAGTGCATGGGAGGACATGATAAAGGCTATAAATACATGATTGTAGAAGTATAGAAGATCATCGAAGCATGAAAGCAAGTGAGCAAGAAATTCTTAGTGCTGGAATTGTATTTTGTAGAAGAAAGGAGTGCGAGACATAGCAAGCAAGTAATTGAAAGGAAGTGTAAGGATATTATCTATTTCTCTTTCATACTTATTGTAACTTCTATACTCATTGATTTGAATTAACCAATAGAAGTGGGAAGAAAGAGAAATTTCCCTTCCCGACTGGTTTTTCCTCCTTTGGGGGGTTTTTCAGGATAAAATTGTTGGTGTTTTGTGAGCTTATATTCTTTCCTTTACTATCATTGTTGATTTTAAGCACAATAATAATTCATTCACTAGTTATCTCTGTTATTTTCTAATAGAAAGTAAACAACATCGATTAATTGTGATTTGTGAATAATTCCAAAGTTGAAGAGTTTATAGATCATGGCACCTCAAAATGCCAATAGAAAGTTATTCCTTTAACAAGTTCCCTACTCTTGTAAATTTCAGCATCGCTTGAGCACTTGGGCTAGCCATGACTAGGGGCTAAACAACACGTGACTAAGGGCTAAGGCTAGGAAAAGTGGTCAAGTTCCCATCTCCCAAATCCCCGACTTGCGCAAAATGATGTCACCTTTGGGGGGAGTTGCTACTTTCTTATCAAGTTACTTTTCACCCCTCCCTATTAATGTGCATAGGGTTATGATACCCGCATAGATTTTTGTCTCGTGGCTTGAACAAAGTCACAGCCACACACAATAGCTATCATAAATTGAAATGTAGGTATAACCTCCAATCCAACATAATCATTCCCCCCAAAATATAGGTACAATTCCCACCAAGTATGATGCCCAATAAAATTATAGGTGCAACATCTAAGACAAGAGGCCTACAAACAATATATCCACCTCACAAAAGGTACAAATAGAGGAATATTTGCATAGTCGAGCAACATAACAATGAAATTGTAGGTACAAAATTGGATCATAGACATATACAATGTACAACAAAACAGATTTGACAGTCAAGATAAGAACAACGACCATCAACCACACTCGGACATATACAATGACTAACCTCAATAATGAATGTGACCACTATAAATTTCAAACTAAAAAATACCCATTAATTTTTTTAGAGAAACCCACAAAACTCAAACTTTGGTGCAGTATAGAACACCACTAAATATCCCAGAGATAACCACAAAAAATTGAAAATAACCATATATAGCATGCTTCAAAACATACTTGAGTTTACTATCAATCCTAAGGTTTTTGCACAATCCAAACTCAATGAGGAAGTATGTTTCTCTAGAGAATGTATAGAATCAAGGTTGTCCTACAGAACCTCAACTTCCTTCACTCTTTCTAATTCTCTGGATCATCCAAAGATGCAAGAAAAGAGCATACTTATATATAAAATGATTTGTAATAAAAAGCTTGAAATAAATCAAGATTCCAATAAAAGAAACACAAAAAAATGACATTCAATTACTAGAATGAGCGTTAATACCAAGTGAGAATATGGACCAAAATCGAGTATTGATAAAATATGAATGCATAAAGAGAGTATTGTTGTAAGAGAGAATAACTAAACATGAGCCAAAAGATTTCTTGTATTTAGAATGTATAAGAAAATAGTTTTATACGAGGTGGATAAATAGGAAGTGAGGAGGTGTAACCGTCGCCTAAAAAGGTTGAGAAGTGTAACTCTCATCTATCATGACAACACCTAAGCAAGCTAAGTACAAGCTCGAAAAGCTTTTATATTGGAGAAAAAGGCTACAAGTTGAGAAGCCAAATATGGAGAATTATATTTAAAAAATTCCTTCCCCTACTAATAAATGCTTATTGTATTTTTATACTAAAATGGGTCCCATTTAATTATGATTATTACTAAAAATATACAACGAGAATATGTCAATAAGGAAATGACTACTCATAGAGGTCATTTAGATAACGATTATAATATACAAGAATAAAACTTCTAAAAATTAATAATCATTTCTAAAAAATGTCAAAAACCAACCAATTAGGGAAAATAGCACGTAACCATGAAGGTCTAGCAATGTAAAATATCTAAAGCCTAGGCTTCTCCATGACTTTTCAATGGAGGATAATAGTGTCTTAGTTAACCAATTGCCATTTATGTGATTTAATTGATATCGAGATACTAGTGTCACACTTTACTAATTATCATTTCTCAAAATTGACTTAATGGTGAAGAAGATTTATTTTTGAAAAAAAAGTTACAAATTTGAATCCTGTAAAAAGGATGACCCCGTATACAAACCATATGATTCTTACATGTACAAAACATGACACATTTTCATCCCAAAAAAATCTAATGATCCCATATACTATAGTCCACCCTACAAACCATATACTACAAAACTACTCTCCACACACAAAACATAACACGTTCCTATTCCCTCCCACCCCACCCAACCCCTCCCAAAAAAAGTCATGATGATAATTTTATATACCATAAACCACCCTACAAACCATATACTATAAATTACTTACACAAAACATTGACACATGTCCATCCCAAAATATAAATGACTATCTCATAGCAGGTCAATGGGCTCCATACATATTTTTTCCTAGTCTTCCATTCTTGCAATCTCGTTTAACTATAAGCAACATCTTCCCACATGCTTGCAAAATGTGCATGAGAAGCAATTTAGCTATGAAATGGAAATTTAATATGGATAAGCAACATATAATGCAATTTTCTAGAGTTAGTGGAAGGTTAACATTTGCAAAGCAAGCAAGGAATAACAAAAGAAGGAATATGGATGGTTGAGGTTTCAAAATCTTATATGTGAAGTGACTTATCAGTTAATGGTGGAGTGATATATGCCCGTACTTTTTTCCCATTTACCAATACTTTAGTAACCACACAATCAAATGACTTGTTATGAGATCTAATGCTTAACAATAAAGAGTCTTTCATATTTAAATGAGAGGATTTCAAAAAAAAAAAAAACTTTAGGAAATATTTTATGTTTCTTATTTAAAAGATAGAAAATATTTTATGTTAAATTTCATTTTTTTTTGAAGATTTTATTAGTATATATTAAGTCATTTCAAGATAATTTTTTAATACTAATTTTTTTCTCATATATTTTATTATAAAATAAAGGAACACATTTAACATATATATTTTGTATTTTTTAATTTTCCAAGTTGATATTAACATAATAATAAAGGAGGCTAGTATTATTGTTGTCCATGGATAAGCAAAGATGTTGGGAATCATAAAACACGGACAAGGGGACTTATTTTAAGGGAAGTAGAAGGCATATTTACATTATACAACAAACCTAAGGATACACAAGATCTTTAAAAGATACATACCCAAATATTAAAAGGGATATGATTACAATAAAACATATATTATAAGGGTCATAATTAACTGCCCCCTTAAAAACCTCCAAGAATTGCCTCGAGTGCCACATGCAATAGACCCTACTTTTTACTATTTAAGGGCACCTCCGTACAAGACACGCCTAAGGAATGGGTCCTATAGTCCCATAGGGTGCCCATTTCGAGAAGACCCATTATTATTGCTCCCTTTGTAATAACCAAGCAATTTTAACCACGTAAAAGTACACGCCCTTTAATTTTAGGGTCAGAAATTTTTATTATAATTGGCTGATTTGACTTTGGAAAACGAAAAAGGGTCTCTATATGTCAAAGTAAAAGAGATAAATCATAAATCATAAAGTCTTGCGATTGAGAGGTTGGAAATTGACATTTTGTAGGCCGTTTTTTTTTTTGTGATGGTCATATACTATAAACTAAAAAATTAATAAATTTTATAATTTTTAAAATATTTCTTAACAATTATATATGTAATTAGTTAAAAAATAGGAATTTACAATTATTTGAAAGAGTTAAACCATGAACAATTTTTTATTTGATAGGGACCTTATAATTTGAAATTCCAAGTCTAATTGAGAAATACAGTGACATACTTGGATTTTTGAAGGGATTTTAATATTTTTAGTCATTTTAGATGTCAAATATAACCATTTTAAAAATATAAACTCTTAGCAACATTTTAATTTTTCTCATTCTAAAGAATGCTTCAAAATTTAACTGTCATACACACACATTATTATAATTCAAAGAGTAGGAAAAATACGAAAGGTTTCAATCACTTTGTTATAGCTCAAATATTTACTAATTAGATTTCGAAATTCATTTGTTTAAGATAGATACTTTTTATTTAGGAGATATTAATGTTTAAACTAGTAGATATTTTTTCTAATCTCTAATAGATATTTTTCTAATATCTTTAAGTGTACAAACATTGCACTTAGACAAAGAAATAAATTATAAGATCCTCTATCTTCAAGCTTGTTTTTCCTTTGTGAAAATAAACACTTCATGTTGTACTTCATATAATGGGAAAACTATGTGTCCATATAGCTTTCCTTCAAGGTTGTACCAACCAATTGGAATATTATGAAATATGATTTATTAGACGTACTTGAAGAATCTCATATGCATTGGTTCATGGTAATAAAGTCCTAGTACTTAACATTTCAATTCTTCACATTATAAAGAATGTCAAGATTAAATATATCAAGTCATTTTGATTTTTTGACTTCCTAAAATAAAAAATAATTGATTGGTAACAATCTTATTTTCTCTTATCAATAAAATAGATAGATTGTGGATAAATATGTTTACTTCTTCCACCTTATCTTCTCTATTCATATATATTTTTAACTTAAATTTACAATAATAATATATTGTTGGCATATTGTTAATATAATAATAAATATCCAAAACGATATTTATGTAATTTAATATTATGTATTTCAATATGTATTACCATTCATTTATTTCAAGATTAAATGTAAATTATTTAACCCTGCATATTTTTTAACGACACGTAACATTGAACGTCAAAATCTAACATCGACGGGCGATTTTCATTGGCTGATTTTAACTGTGCTATACAGTTGGAGTAGAGTTAAGATTGCTGACGTAATCTAATTTGTCCGCTACCCTTCAGAGTTATAAACCCGAGCTGGTGAAGGTGGGCCCGGCTCTGCGCACATCATTCTTTCCAGTTTTTATTATTATTTAAGTCAGGAGCGTGTGGTCCCTTGGCCCTCCTGACCGCTCGTACAATGACCCGGCCCACCCGCTACTGTTTGTTGACTGGTAGCGCGCATAGGACCGTGTGCGACGTGGGACCCGCTTCACCGGCCCCAGGTATTCTGTCGCCTGGATTCGCCGCCGGCACCTGGCAGCTGTTTTTTACGAAAATATATTCCGGCAGGCGGTTTTGTGTCATCGAGGCCCTGCCCGGGCCCACCGCACGTGAAGGGCAACACGTGGGGCCTATATCTAAGGGGCGTGGGGCCCGGCGTCAAATCTGTCAGCCGTCGGGCGCGCCGAGGCGGGTCCCGCGTGGGGGAGGAGAATAATGGCGTGGGCGTGGGGTCTGTTAAACGTTCAAAAAATGCATTGTCCCCAACGAGGTGAACTGCCCTCCATTGTCACGACAAAAGTGGATGTGTTCTTACCGAGGGGAAATTTGCACTTTCCCCACCACACAACCTTAAAATAATTAAAATGGCAACACCTAGGTAGAAGTTGGAAATTATATTATTTATATTGCTAGTGAAGGGAAAGCCCTTGGCAAACACCCAGAAGCTTCCAACTTCTCACCCCCTAAGTTCCCCCTAATTTTGTAAGGGCATTTTGCTTTGGGTAGAGCGGAGAATGAAGACCTGGGGGGGGACCCCTCACTAGTCACATTCATTCTAGTTAATTGTTTTTGCCCACACCAAATCATTACAAAAAACATCAAACATTGTATATATATCCCCCGAAACAAGGCACTTTAAAAATATATATACATCAAATTGAATATATACCCCCTAATACAGGGTTTAAAGGTGGTGCATGAACATCAATCTTAATATATATGCCCCACATCTATCACATTGGCAAGGCAAGTGTTCTCAAGGTGGTGTATGAACCGTTGGTGCTCCGTTTAGTCACATTCATGGACCCCTATATAGGTTGCTTTTAAGGGTTTAAGTGAACCCTCATATAAAAGAACAACACCCACTTAGATGTAACAAACTATATGCTCATTTTATATACTCTTTCACCTTACACAATTAGATTTTAAAGTGCAAAAAGACCCAAGTGCAACAGAAAGCATCTATATTCTCATAATCATATAATATTATAATTTAAACACCCCACCTTTTTTAATGTAATTGAGGGTGGGTCTAGAATGCGGCATGTGTATCTCAAAGGGATTCAATTTAAAATTAATTAAAGTTGTATGATTTCTCTTTATGGATCATCTTTCAAACAACATTATTATTTAAGCACTAGCTTGGAATATGTGATACAACCTAACAATCATTTTTGCTAATAATAATATATAGTATTGAAGGGGCCTAAAAAAGTAATGCATATTTGAAGGCTAGAAATCAACCCATCGTTTTCTTCTCACAAGAATTTCAGTTGGTATAAAACTAGAGTAATCTTTTTTAATTTGAGATGCTCTCTCAAGCATAATCTTCTTTGATGACTTTTTAAACATTTCATTATTAAGTTCAAAAATATATGTCAACCAAAACAAATGAAATTCTTCAATGGTTATTGCTTTAATAATGAGCTAGTGTCCAAGAGTGGGTATATAATTTCGAAAGATTCCAATCTTTGATGTCATTTAAATACTTATCATATGATCCTTTCAATTGTCCCCACAAGACCAAGGAGGCATGTACATCCGAGCATAAACACAAACACAAAATTTCATAGATAGATGACACTTAGATCGTAAGTATCAAATGTAATTTGTGTATGAAATATTTGATTTAATAATATATGATAAAAAGGAGGTTTTAGAGAAATAGTCAATTTATGTTAAATTTGGAGATAATTGTATAAAATAAATAATACATAGTAGACCCAAATAATAAGGTATACAAAATCTAAGAAAATTACAATAAACATAGAACCTTCACTAAAACCCTTAATCACTTCTAAGCTCTGAAGTAATGGTTATAAAAATTGTCAAACAAATGATTCGATTTTAAAATCTTGTTTTATCAATTTTAATGCTTTGAAATCCTCTCCCATTTTTTCTAAATCTCTACACGAAACTCTAGGGAATTGATAGCCTTCTTCAAAACTCCAATAATGCAACAACACCTTGCAAGAATATAAAAATTTAGGTAATGCATTTGGGGCCCCAGGTTATCCCTCCATTATTATCAAGTCCATAGGATGTTGTATAATATTTGGACACCACATGCCAAGTATAATGATCCCAATAATGAGTTGAGACCACTAATTTAGCTTTGTAAAGCTACAAAAAAAAAACACAACATAAATGGAACTTTTTGAGGCATTATGGACTTCTAGAGTGCAAGTTAAGATTTTTGAAAATGTAAATGGTTTTAAAATTAGAGCATATACCTTGAAAAGTTGTGACTGTTTAACCTTTTGTAGACATAAAATCACGCAATTTGGGTTATATTTAGTCTCGGTCTCATACTATTATTTAGAGGGTTTTTTTAGAGAAGAAAGTACTAATTAACCCCCATCCCTTGGCCATTTTAATTTATTTCCAGCCTCATTTCCGACCTCCACCACACAAATTCCCATTCAATTTCATTCATCTTCTGTCATTTTAGCCTTGATTGGGGCGCTCAGGCTAGTACTGGGGCACCCATGGGCGCCTCGATCATTTTTGAACTTTCTCGCCACTTTTTGGGCTCTTTCTAGCCGTTTCAAGATCTTATATTTTTGATGGTCAGCCATTTCGGGGTTAATTACGAAATTAGATCAAGAGAACCCTATAAATATAAAGTTATGAGACCATAATGAGGGACCAAGCACTATCACTACTATCACTCCACCTAGAGTTGCATCTATCTATTGCATTGGAGATCATTCCATCCACATAGCTCTATCACAAGGACAAAGCTTGGGTCACATGCATCACACACAATATAAGGGGAGGATTCTATTCTATTCCATGCACCATTTTATTACATTTTTCTACACGTAGTTAGCTCGCTTCTTCACAAAGTGCGCCTGACACAAGAGCAACCTAGGGCATGCAGACACACACAAAACTACATTTGGGTCTAGAATGTAGTGCAATGCTCAGTTAGTAAGACCACCACTGTGGTAGCTGAGGTTAGTCCGACCCTTTCATATGCATTTTTCCTTTTTAGGGATTGATGCTTGTTTAAGATTTTGTAGGTATTTCTTTCATCTTGGAATAACAATGACACTTGAAGTGAGGCAACGAATCTGATGCGACACACAACGAGGGTTTCAGACTGTCTTTCAAGCCTGTGAAGATCATTTCCCGAGCTATTGCACAGACTAGGGTGATCAATTTGCAGACCAGAGTGCCCGTGAGCACCCCAATCCTTCTCTAGGCGCTTCAGTCCATCCATATTGCTCATATCCATCCTTTTCAGGGTTCCTGCATAGTCATTCTCGCTTCCTGATTTTCCAGTCACATTTGTGACACAGTCCCGTCACTTCGTCAAATTAGTTGAGTTCTTTCCTTATCTCTCTTGCATAGCAGGGATTTTATTTTCATTAATTTAATCGTCCATTCCATTTACATACTACTTTACTACATTTATTTGCTACGTTTGATGATAGATATCTAGATTTGCATAAATAGATTAAGCAATAATTAATTAAAATCAACACATGAAATGAAAACTACAGAAGATAGAAACCAAATGTAAATAGAATGGAGCAATTTCTATTGAATATGAGAGGGAATTTTATACAATTACTTGCTCCTAAAATCATGGAGCCAAGTCTTATCATTTTATCACCATATATCTCCTTTATTCCCTAGTCTTACTCTTAATCTCAAGATATTCTCACACATTCCTATCTCTACGAGTTGTGCATGACAACTAATTGTGCACACTCATATATTATTTTATAAATATTAAAAACTATTACTACCAAATAACCCAAACCACTCCTAAGTGTTCACACTATGAACAATATTTCGGTAACAGTCACCCCCTTAGTGTGAACATGGGAAAACTATCTCCTGTACCTGCTCATGATCTACAAAGAAATGAAGGGTTTCAGTGAGTACCAATAACTAAAACAATATGAGGTTTTCAAAGAGAACCTCCAACTCAGAAAATAGTTTTCTAGTGGAACCAACCACTACATAGTAGCGTACATTATTTTGCTCACATCATTGTTTATAACTTAGAGGGATTACAAAACATAAATTATGCTCATGTAGGAGCTTTAAACATGAATGTTACTTCTATTCATTATTACAACATAAAGTAAACACACCACAACACAAAAATAAAAGGTCACCAATACCATGATGCAATCTCTTTGTTGGTGACTAACAAGAGATGCCAATTTGCCTCCATCCTCCTATGCCTCCATCCTCCATCGTGATGTTGCTAACTCAGCCGAATTTGTCTTTGAGGATCATTTTACAATTATATTGGGTGTTGGTTCAACCGATAATGTACCCTTACAATAGTAACCAACTTTATATTTAACCAAAATAATAAAGCATATCAGAGTTTTATTGCTAGAAATCACTCACTATTTTTTTACAAAATAATTAGAAACGTCAGAATTGTTTTCACGATTACTCTTAAAATACGAAATGGGTTTCTGTAATATTTTGACATAGGTTTTCCATAATACAAATAAACAAACCCAAAAAATTGTAGAAAATTCTGAATCTTGGTGTTTAAGAAAAACACGAATTACCAGTATTTTTTTAAGATCAAAAGCCAAAAAAATGGCGATGGAAGCTTTAAAACTCTCAGATATGCATCCTTGAGGCTGTGGTTTTGTCCTGCAATACTCTCATAAATCTTCCTAACCTTCTTTGATACCAGATGATGATATATCTCTAGATTTACATAAATAAATTAAGCAATAATTAATTAAAATCAACACATGAAATGAAAACTACAGAAGATAGAAACTAAATGTAAATAGAATGGAGCAATTTCTATTGAATATGAGAGGGCATTTTATACAATTTCTTGCTCCTAAAATCATGGAGTCAAGTCTTATCATTTTATCCCCATATCTCTCCTTTATTCATAGTCTTACTGTCAATCCCAAGATATTCTCACACATTCCTATTTCTATGAGTTGTGCAGGACAACTAATTATGCACACTCATATATTATTTTATAAATATTAAAAACTATTACTACCAAATAACCCAAACCACTCCTAAGTGTTCACATTATGAACAATATTTCGGTAACAACGTTTATATGTCCTCCTAGATTAGATTAAATACACCCCCACTTTAAATTTTTAGTTAATCATTTTGGTAAACCTGTCTTTCGAATTTGTCTTGCTTCTTTCATTTTATGCTCATTACTCGTAGCGGTCGGTTTGGGTCTCTTCAATATTGTGAGCTCCCTTCATTTATCCATCATCTTCCTTGGTCAATGGCTGATACAACTACATCTATGGCTAAAAACCCTTTAGATAATTCTAACTGTGTTCCTCTTTGTGAAATTAAAGCACCTGATAGTGAGAAATCCTATGATGAAGACACCAATGTGGACCAAGAACAACTTAATACTATTATTGACTTCCAAAATTTTTTGTGTAAAAACCCTACTCACCTTCCTCATGTCTCCCATGCTTTAATTTCCACTCAGCAATCCCGTGATGCTTCCACTTCAGTTGTGGATTCTTCGGCTCCCATGGTCTCCACTCCGCCTATTTATGTTTCTTCTCCTATTATTACAACTGTTGTTCCCATCACCCACCCTGACACTCCTAATATGTAGCTTGGATTTTCCTCAAACACTCCCGATTTAACATCTTTATATTAGGATTTACAAAATCCAATTTGCTAGCTCCAATTTGTTACTTCTTAAGGATCATTGTCTTTAGATTCTTATTCACTACTGCATACGCCTTTCACGCCAGCTATCTCCACTTACACATTTCCACCTAACTTCATCTCTCCCAAATTACCCATTTTTAAAGGCCACGATGATCCACAAGAGCATCTATGAGATTTCCACGTATCATGTCTTGACTATGCAGATGATCACACTATACTCACTAAGCTTGTTGCTCGTAGTTTATAAGAGTATGTGATGTGTTGGTTCTATGACCTACCTGTCGATTCAGTAGTCTCTTTCACGCATCTAGATGATGTATTTCTCACACATTTCTCTATTAACAATGGCTCTAAGATTTCCTATGCTCAACTTGCACAACTCAAGCAAGGGTCCAACAAACACTTATCCAACTATGTCTTGTGATACAAAAACAATCTAGCCAAAATGACTAACATCCTTGCAGATTCTGAGCTACAAGACCTATTTATTCAGAGTCTATTACCACTGCTTCAGAAGAGCGTTATCTTTGAGAGCTCTTCCTCGTTTGACCAAATTTGTCAAACTCTCAAGCTTTGTGAGACTAAGCTCCTCACAATAGGAAAACTTGAATATTAGGAACAAACATCATCCTCCGCACATTTTCAGAATAAACCAACCTTCAAAATTTCTACAACTAAACCCAAGGAATAAAAAACTACTGTAAACATAGTTTCTAGTCCTAGGGAGATTCGACCACAACCATATAGACGTGCTTTTACTAAGTTTAATACACCTCTGAGAGTTTTGCTACCACAACTCATTGATAGTAATCTCATTACCCTACCGTCGCCTTTACAACTTGATCCATCTCGATCAAAGGGACGTAATTTTGATGATAGTTCTTATTGCAATTATCACTAATGCATAGGACATTCCAATGACCATTGTTTTCGGTTACGACATCTCATTCAAGATTTACTTGACAATGTTCAAATTGAGCTCCCGCATGTGCTTTATCCCAAAATATCTCTTGCTTAGCCATGAAGTATCATTGCTGTTATCTTTACTTGAGTCACACTCCACCCGCTTTTCCTATTTTTAGCCCATGTTATGCAAAATTGGCTAAGTCTTGAATAATCTCTTCCTGGGCGTGAGCCTTCTACGTGCCACTTTTTTAATCCTTGCACGCATCCACACACTCCAAATGCGCACCCCATAGTTCCGTATGCTCTTCTGACACTTAGTTTTGCTCTGTGGGTGTCAATTTCCTGCATACAAAGAAAATAGAATGATCCACTATTCCTTCTCCTGGTTGCACAAACATTGCACCTATTACTGTTTGTTATCCTGTAAAATTGACGAGGGAAATTTTACAGGTAACTATTGATGGAGTATCACAGCACCCCTGAATGTACGCAACTCGATGGGTTGAGACTCTCAGTGCGATTGCATAACATGGAGCTTTTCCCAAGTGTGGGACCTTGTGAATCAGGAAAGCTCTCTAGATAAAGGCCGGTTCCTATTCCTCTGTTCAGATGCACACAAAAAAAATGTTGAGGGTTTACTCAAAACCTAATTTAACTTGCCAAGGAGACAGGGTAAGGATATGCATAAACATAAACCTAAACTAACAAAGGTGATGCACCGAGGAATGAAGAACACCTGTCTTGCCAATAAACACAAACCATTAAAATGCAATGCAAGATCATGCACACATAACCAAATTTGTAGTGAAAGATCAAGAGGGTGCAAATGAACACAGAGAGGGTTGAGAGTCATCCACAGACATGCATTATTTACTCCAAAGATTGACATAATACACTACAAAATTCCAAGAGGCAAGGTTGCATTACAGTTTTAGATGGGAGGTTTGAACTCCACAAATTCACCTACCAAAGAGAAGAAGGGAGGGGCAAAACAAGAATGTCCAACCTTTATAAAGAAGCCCCTCCTTACAATTTATAGGAAGAATGAGAGAGGGAAGAGAGAGGAATTCCAAAACTACCCCAACTACCTCCAAGCTGTATTCAATTCATCTCATTATGGTGGTAGGTGAGAACCCTAGTAAACCCAAAAAATGGTGAATTATATTTTAAATTTTGAAGAACTTGTTCTCACTCAATTAAAGATATCCAGTCGTAGTTGGATAGAGGACCTCGTAAGATTTCCGAAAAGTGCAACCTTGCGTGAATCCGAGCTCCCTGTGAAAAGTTATGGCCATTTGAATATCTGCACCAGGGTTTACTTTCTGTCGGGGTGTCAACGCTCAAAATGTTGCGCCTTCTGAAGATGCGCCTCGGTGCATCCATCCTTATTTCAACATGCTCTTACATGTGCCATAGGTGCTGAAAATTTGGTGTTGACATTTTGTGCTTTGTGCCTCCAACCTGCGCCAGGGCGCAAATTTTCACATGTCGACACCTTCTGATGTGCGCCCCCAACCTGTGCCAGGGCGCATCCATTTTCATGTCAACATCCTTTTACTTGCGCCCTTAACCTGCGCCAGGGCGCATCCATTTTCATGTCGAAATCCTTTTACCTGCGCCAGGGTGCATCCATTTTCATGTCGACATCCTTTTACCTGTGCCCTTAACCTACGCCAGGGCACATCCATTTTCATGTCGACATCCTTTTACCTGCGCCCTTAACCTGCGCCAGGGTGCATCCATTTTCATGTCGACATCCTTTTATCTGTGCCCTTAACCTGCACCAGGGCGCATCCAGTTTCATGTCGACATCCTTTTACCTGCGCCCTTAACCTGTGCCAGGGTGCATCCATTTTCATGTCGACATCCTTTTACCTGCGCCCTTAACCTGTGCCAGGGCGCATCCATTTTCATGTCGACATCCTTTTACCTGCACCCTTAACCTGTGCCAGGGCACATCCATTTTCATGTCGACATCCTTTTACCTGCGCCAGGGGTACGACTGGCGGTGTAAAATAAATGTCAGGTTTTGAGTTTCTTTGATTTCCATATTCTTCCGTTTGTCTATATTACCTGGGGAGGGAGATATATACAACAATTTGGCGACTCAACGGGATCGCCTGCCTGCTAGGTAGAAGATCAGTGGCCTATTAGAAATCCATTGGGCATGGAGTCATAAGCAATAACCTCAAACCAACCTGATATCTAATCCCGAGCCTGATACCGCAACTCCTTCTTCGAGAGCACACTGAACTGTAAAAATTCAACCCGAGAGCAACAAAACATGTGCTGAAGCACTTAGGGAAATTGAATCCTAACTACAACAAGACGATGTGCATCCGCACTTAGAGGAATTGAAATCTAGGCTAATATTTACAAGGGTAAACCTTTTCCTTTTAGTAGCAATGTTTAAGATAGATTCTGTTAACCGGAATCGGGAGTTCTTCTCCATCTAATGTAGAAAAATGGAAGGCATTACTACTTTTACATCCCGTGACCATGTAGGGGCCACTCCAAATGGCATCAAACTTGGAATGCCTTCCTGGTTTTGCCCGATCTGCATCCCATTTCAGAACTAGGTCCCCTTCCTGGAAGGTCCTTGCTCTTACTTTCTTATCAAACCATCTTTTTACTAAGGCTTGATCTTTCTCAATCATTTGAACTGCATGCTCTCTGATTTCCTCCAATTCCATCAAATCTGCATACCTGGCCTCCATTGGTTTGAACTCAGCCAACTCTAATTGCTTCATGAGCTCCAATGCAGGCAGTTCTAATGATATAGGCAATATTACCTCTTTCCCATAGACCAACTTGTAGGGAGAACTGCCTGTAGACCTCTTTGGTGTTGTCCTGTTAGCCCATAACGCTGATTTTAGCTTGGTATGCCATGCCCTTTGGTTTTCATCCAGAGTTCTTCTGATGATTCTTAGCAAATTCTTGTTCGTGGACTCTGCCTGTCCATTACCCTGTGGGTAATAATTTGAAGAGGTGCTCAAATAGATTCTATTCTTGACAGCCCATTCTGTAATCTTGGAACCTATGAATACCAATGCATTGTCTGATATGATAGTGGCCGGCACACCGAACCTGGTCACTATTCCTTCATAAAAGTCTAGTATGTTAGACTCATTTGCTTCTTTGAGCGCTACTGCTTTAGTCCACTTGGTGAAATAGTCCGTGGCCATGAGAATCCACTTGTGGCCTTGGCTTGAGTTTGGGTTGATGACCTCGACGAAGTCCAATCCCCATTGCATAAATGGTTGGTCAACCAAAATTGGGTGCAATGGAAGTGCTGCTAGTCTTTCTTTTCCCATGAAGAGTGCACATTTCTTGCACTTTCTTATCCATGTATATCAGTCACTGATCGCTGTCAGCCAATAATACCCTGCCTTCATTATCTTGAGAGCTATTACTCGTGGGGTGAAATGTCCTCCAGAATCTCCATTGTGAAAATCTCGTAACACCCTCTCAATTTGACCTGTCCCAATGCACCTCAATAGAACTCCATTGATGTCTTTCCTAAACAAAACTCCATCAACAAGCACATAAGGAATGGCTTATAATCTAAAGTATCTCCATTTTACTTTGCGTATCCATTTTCATGTCGACATCCTTTTACCTGCACCCTTAACCTCCGCCAGGGCGCATCCATTTTCATGTCGACATCCTTTTACCTACACCCTTAACCTGCGCCAGGGTGCATCCATTTTCATGTTGACATCCTTTTACCTGCGCCCTTAACCTGCACCAGGGCGCATCCATTTTCATGTCGACATCCTTTTACCTGCGCACTTAACCTACGCCAGGGCACATCCATTTTCATGTCGACATCCTTTTAACTGTGCCCTTAAACTGCGCCAGGGCGCATCCATTTTCATGTTGACATCCTTTTACCTACGCCCTTAACCTACGCTAGGGCGCATCCATTTTCATGTCGACATCCTTTTACCTACGCCAGGGGTGCGATCGACGGTGTAAAATAAATGTCAGGTTTTGAGTTTCTTTGATTTCAATATTCTTTCGTTTGTCTATATTACCCGGGGAGGGAGATATATACAACAGTAACCATACCAAAATTTTGTTCTAGTTCCTCGTCAGGGGTCCCTCGGCGTTCAGAATGTTGTGAAATCCCTTTCCGAGAAATCTAGTTTTCCGAGCTTAGTCATTTTGGTCCCTTTTTCGTTGGGCGCACCTTTTATCTATGCAACACAGGATAAATTTGCGCCCCCTTTATTTCCTTTGACAAACCCTTTGAAGCGTTGACACAACAATTGTTGCGCCTTCCCGTGATGCGCCATTCTTGCCTGTGCCAAGGTGCATGCGCCTTCCTATCAGCAACAAAAATGTTGCGCCATATTTTGGTGAGCCAAGGCGATCAAAATTCAGTGTCGAAAGCCCTAAATTTGTGCTTAAGGCACAGATAATTTCATGCTAACAAAAACATATCCGCGCCACTGTGCACAAAGTTTTATATGTCAACACGTGTTTTAGTGCGCCCCTTTAAAAAGTGGTTGGCACATTTATTACACTTTTGGCTATATATAGGCACATCCGCCTTATCACTTTCACAATTAAAAACACGTGAAAATATTTATTCCTTTGCACCTGTCAGCGTGCCCATCATCCTCATGTTGCGTTCGTGGACCCCACTTCATTTCTCTCATTCTATATATTCTGGGTAAGTGGTCCTTGCTTCTCTTGTGTTTTTGTTTTGTTGGTTGTTTGTGAAGTTTGGTGAAATGAAACTAAGAACCATAAACCCCTCCTGCCCGTTTTTGCAAACCTTCCCTCCTAAGCCGTTTTTACCCTCTTTCCAGATCTACTGACCAAGAGGGATCTGCCTCAAAAATGAACCCAGACCTCTTTGTTGTGTTCCCCTCACTGAAAAATCATGTCAAGAAAACCTAAAAAATCACAAACTCAAGAGGCAAGAAACCTAAAAAGTTATCTTTTCCACCCACGGTTTTCCTTTGGTGCAAACGCCATTCCTGTTACAAAGAACATAGTCACACCAATGGCGCATTGACCCTGATTGCAGCACGTTCCTTTCTTGCGACATGTAAAAACTAAACCTCAAGCACTTGCGCAATCCTGCTTACAATAACAAGCATGTTATGCAATCTTTTCCTGCGCTGCGCCAAAGGCCCCCTTTGCGCATATAAAGTTAGTGCTACACGCATTGATCCTGCGCCCCTCGGCACACCAAAATTCCATGTTACATGTTAATTACCTGCGCCATTGGCGCACCCTGCTCTCATGCAACACCAAACTTATTTGCGCCCAGTATAAAACTTCATGTAATGGCGCAGGTGCACTGTTGTCTACAACAACAATGTTATATGCAAATTTCCTGCGCCCTGCGCCCTTTGGCATTGATTTATTCCTTGTAACACTTCACTTTAGTGTGTCGTACTTATGACCCTATAGCCTGCAAATTTCCTGCGCCTTGCACCCAGAGGCTTTTAAATTGCTAACTCCTCATTTTGTAAAGCTTTAATGGAAGATTTGACAGCTAACATGGCTCTTCTGTGTTGGACTTCGCTCCTTCTTCTTGCAGATCAACAACTGAACTCAGATCCACATATGTCTACATCAAGCAAAAGGCCAACCAAGTCAAAGGGCAAGGCTAAGCTCAAAGAGGAAGAGATGAAATACAAATATCAAAGGGTGAGAATGCCCGTGTCCTAGGAAGAATGTGACCTAGATATTATAGATTCTGAACTTGGCCACATTGACATGGAGGATTTCTGGGCCAGAACCAGGAGGATCACAGGTAGTCCTTGGATAGACAAACTGGTGGGCAGTGGTCTGCATTTTGTTGGGGGGATCCCCGTCAGTGCAATGAATAACGAGTTTATGATGGTGGTGGCCCGGTGTTATAACAAAGACACAAGGTGTGTCGAAAATGAAAAGGGCGAGGTCATAATCAACCTCACTGCTTGGCACTTCGAGATCATGCTAGGCATTCCCCACCACAGGAATTTTGTGGTTGTAAGCCAAGAAGACTGCATCAAGGCATGGGATGATAATGAAGACAAATGCATATAGCTGATGAATGAGGTGTACCTAAAGAATAAGAAGGTGATAACCAGGAGGCCATAGGTTATTCACTGCAACGACTTCTTCGAGGAACTGAGCCATACTATCACGTTCCTAAGTAGAGTTTTTGGGCTTTCTGATGCACATTACTTTCACAAATGGATGCTTAGGTACCTGGAAACCATGAATAAGAATGTGCCTGATCAACAATTTGAATGGGCAGAGATCATAAGCAGCACCATCTCTGAGCAGCTCCAATAACTCACCACAACGGAGAGATTCTACATGAACTCCTACGTAGTCTACGCTGCAGCCTCAAAGAGGGATTATCCAGCACTGAGCCGATGTGAGGTTTGGCCTCAGGTAAAAATATATGAATACTACCCAGAGCTGAGGCTGGATAACAACATCCCACAGTTCACCAAGATCAATGATGCTTACTTCTACGACATCATCTGCCTTTTGAGGTAAAATATGACTCATGGTCGGATGACCAAGAGCATAGTCACAACAATTGAGAAGTGGGGAGCATTATTTACCCAATTCCCCACCTTCACCTATCTCAGAGTAGCTAAATTCTTGGGGGAGGCCACAAAATTGCCAAGGTATGCTGGCCCTAAGCTGATCCTGTTAAAGATGTCCAGACAGATCATAACATATCATGAGAAGTGCCTGAAAAGAAAGAAGGGTGGAACTCCTTTCCCCCTCACAGTGGGTAGATATACCTACACTTCTCACACCAAGGCCCGGGAAATGTTTGTAGAGTTGGAACTGCTTAATCTGAAGCACAATTTCCTAGTAAGGCCGACCTTCGATCCTAGAAATTGCCTCCCAAAGGAAAAATTGGATCCGATCCACGTTCCGTAGATAGAGGACATCTACATCGACCTGTATCATGAGGTCGAACTCAGAAGAAAGGATCACTCTCACCTGGTGCTGGCAGAGATTATTCAATATGGCGTGGCCATTGTTCCAAAAGGTTACCAAACAACTGATCAAGAAGTCGATCAGGTGTATCTAGACATGGATGTGGACAGTTGGCCATTTTCCAAAATAGATAGAACAAAGGCACCTCAGACCATTGAGGTAAGGGTTAAGGAAACATTGCGGGGAACAGAACATTGGTGCAGAATGAACAGCCTTATCTACCTTGGAGTATATTTTACCACGTCCCCTTTGGGTAACGCACCTGTCAGACTGAAACATCTGCCAAAGGGCAAGGGAAAAGATAAAGAGGGAGAATCAAGCTCCGCTCAAGAAGAAGCTCCTGAGAGTCCTCCCTTCGCCGCACAGGAACAGATTGTAACTTTGGCATCCCCAGAGAAAGAAGCAGCAGAGAGTGTTCCAATGGGCACATCCACTCAAGATGTTGCCACTGCTACAACCATGGAGGTTCCCACCGTCCCTTCTCCCCCTCCTCATGTGACTCAAGCGACCATTCCTTTGGTCGTATCCTCTCCCCCATCTTCTACTGTTCCCCCTTCCTCTTCCTCCATTTTCTCTTCTCTCGCGAAGCTGTCCCCCACCATTTCTTCTCTCATCTCTCAGCTCCCTTCCATTCCCACGACTACCTCCCCTGCAGTGTCTCCCCCTCCCGTGAGCACTTTCTTGGCCTCTCTCTCGATGCCACCACCAAGTGTCTCTACACATTTCCCCTCATCCACTACAGCTGCTCCCACTTCCACCTCTGGTCCCACTCCGTTAGGTCCAGTATGGCTTTCTCAGCACCTGAGCCAGCATAAGAGGAAAGTCCCTATTGCACCTATGGACTTCTCCGTCATCCCAACAAAGGGGGCTAAGAAACAAAATCCAATAACCCATTTCTCTCGAAGTGCATCCGGAGAAAGAGTGATGGAGATTGCGTATCCTGCTCCTTCAAAGGATAAAAAGGATCTGTCCCCTACAGATTATACAGTGACACAGGTCACAATGGGAATGTCATCTAAAAGCCTTCAAGGAGAGGCCCTATCTGTGGTGGATGACCTTTGCAAGAAGCTTCAAGAAGAAATGGAAGAGAAGAGGCTAATAAAAGAATAGAATAAGCATCTTCTCCATGCCCTGCAGAAAATGGGTAGTGCACCTCCTTCAACTTCCGCTGAAACTCCTGAGGTCCTAAGCCAGGATAAGATAAATGAATATGCCAAAATTGGCGAATAAGGTATGGTAGTATCCGCCTGGAGAGATCAGATCCTCAAAGATAGCGAGGAAGTAATTATCAAGTTCACCAAATTATATCAGAACATTAGCTAGGTGAATAAAGATCTCTAGGTGATTGCAGGACCTATCTCTGAAGAGTTGGACTATGCTAGGTTGCAACATGAGATATTCTAGAATATGCTCGACTGTTTGGCTAATGATTTAGTTAAATTCGGCATGTCTTCGATCACCCCAGGGTACCCAGCAAAATCCTTACTGCGTTGGACTATCGGGTCGATCAGATGGGATTCATCCTGGAGAAGATTGACAAGGTCAAGGAGTAAGCCCTAGATGTAATACATCAAATGGAGAAAAATTTTCCTAAGAATGTTTTTGGGCTTTCTCACCCCTTCTTTCACCTTGAGGAAGGCAAGATGAAACTATTCAGATCTTCAAGGAGATCGTCTCAAAAGGGCTAGAGCCAGAAGTCACTTTTGACATTGAAATCCATCAATAATCTTCTGGCTTGCCGTGATTTTTGTGGTGTAACCTAATGGAGGCAAGTAATGAATATTTCAAGCTCCCAAAAAAAATTAGAGATGAGGGGGAGACTTTCGAGGTCATCGGTAATCATACCAAGGGTCTTTCCCAGGATCAACTTCAGCCGATGGTCAGTAAATTTATGGAATATCGGACCCAGTTCCACATTACCTCTCCCAAACAATAGCAGAAGCAAGATACTCCGTTTCAGCCGTAAGACGACGACGAATAACCTTCTTCCTCTTGGATTTCATTTTGTAAATATCTAAGAGTATGTTGGCACAAACAATGACATCATCCATGTTGCACCATGGGATTTTTTCATCCATCAAGTTGCTCAGAGTCAACAGTTGACTTTTGGATATTTTGTAGATATTTTTTTAATTAGTTATTGGTTTATTTTTACCTTCTCTCTTCTCCTTCTTCTATATATACTTGAATACTTGTTATATTTAGGTGGTGGAAACTTTTTAGATAAAAAATAGAAGTAAGGATAAAAAGGCTTTGTACTTTTTGTAACAGAAGAAAAATATTAATACAATATTGAGACTTTGTGCATTGAATACCTATGTTATGCATCATAACTTTCTTATGTTAGATCTACATGTTTATTCTGTTGAAACCACTTCTACTTCTCTTGTCATTTATTTATCAGTATTGCTTTGTTCATCTATGCAAGTAGGTTTGGCTCCATTTATTACCAATCCCCAAAACATAGACCTTCTGATCCTTTCTACTTTGGAATTCATTTCTTTTCTCCCTTTCGGATCTATCTTATCTTCGTTCTTTCCCTTCTCTCCTTTCCTTTCATAGTTGGAAAAACCTCTACTGGGATGAGATCCCAAACCCCTGAAGGTAGAATATTTTGAGATTTGCACAGATTCCTATTAGTAGAATAGCAATAAACCAGTTTTGCTTTGCTGACCCAAAGAGGGGCTATACCCCGCACACTATTGACTCGTCTATCCATAGATCTTCTCCAAGCGAAAGAAAATTTTGGACCAACAGTTTTTGGCTGACTCTACTGGGGATCGAACAGAACAGATCTATGGTAGTGGTATGATAAAAAATCAGTAAAACCGTAAAAAATCACTACCTGTTTGCAAATTTTAACTTTTTGTTCAAAATCTAATTTTTTTTTGCAAAAGTGATCCAAACTGAAAATTTTCTTCAGGGATCCATAGATCGGGACTAGTTAGAGATCTTTAGTTCACTGAGTTTTTATAAAAAACCGTATTTTTCCGTAGATCTGAGTTTTTGACTATTTTGCAAAATTTCAAACCCTTACCAGAAGTCAACTCTAAGATCTGAAAATCAGCCTACTAAGTTGGCCATTATTTTATCCTCATTGATCTTTGTCATTAAACCGCAATCGGTTTCCAAAAAGGGGATAAAATTAAATATCTAGAAAAGTACATGCTGCTGATTTTTATCAAAAAAATCAAAAAATCAGCAAGTACAACCAAAAAGAGTTTTTAAGATTTGCTCCAAAATATTGCAGATCTGGAGGGTACACTGATGGGTGAACCATTTACTCATAGCAGGAATATCTCGTGGAGAGAAGTCGATCCTACTTTCAACCTAATACTTCAAAGGCACAACTTCAGTGTTACACCGGCACGCTTCTCATCACTAAGTTTAGCTGAACCGGTCATCCAGAAGTGTCTCACCTCCACGAAGGAAGCATTTCTCACAAGGAGCATCCACATCACTTTGCAGTGCTTTACTGCTCAGTGGAACTGTGCTTCTGGCTCGCATCCTTTTTCCAGCTGTTCAAATGGCAGTACCATGGGGAAATGCTATGGGCCCTCTCACTTTACCACATCCTGTTCACGCGTTCCCTCATGGAAACTGGAAGAAATTTCCCAAATTTGATGGAAGCGGAAACCAAAGTACAGATGCACACATATCTACATTCATCATGTCATGCAGTATCCTAGATGTGACCCATGAAGATGTGTCAGTTCACCTCTTTCTGGAGACCTTGCAAGGACCCGCAGCAGAATGGTTTCAGCATTTGCCAGCCGGATCTATCACTAGTTGGGCCACATTACGGACTGCATTTAAAGACAGGTATAATCCTTCAGAGGAATATGATGTTCGTCATTACTGTCTAAGATCACTCACCTGAAGAAGGAGGTCAATGAAACCATGTGTGATTTCATCACCCATTTCAATTCACTAATCAACCGAGTTCCGCCTACCATGCTGCCAACCCCCCTCATTTAGCATAGAAAATCAGAAGTGTTTCTTCGTAAATGCCATGAGCTCAAAAGTAAGTTTCTTAATCTTACAAGAATAGGTTGCTACTTTGGTTCTCACTCAGGCTGCTGCCATTCGGATAGAGGATAACTTGCTAATATCTGGCAAATTAAAGAGAGAACCATCCAAGCCTAAAGCTTTGATCCCTTCTCCTGCCACTTCATCTGACCCGGCATTTCAAAAGATGGTGAATGACTTGCTCGCATTAAAAAAGTAGCTAGCTCAAGCTTCCCCCAGCTCTTCATACCAGGATATCCCACGGAGAAGATTTTCTTCAAAAAAACATCCCACAAAGGCTGCACCTACCTGCAACTACTCCACGTTTGGCACTTGAGGCCCCTCCAGTCAATGCTTTAGCCGAAATCGAAGAAGAGGAGAAAAATTATGAAGAACCTTCATCACCAGGTGAAGATGATCAAGATGTCGGTGAACCGACTGGCGACTCTACTATTGGGTATATGGAATTTGATGAGGAGGAATCTGATGAAGAAGAGGGTACCCAAGGATATGCAAGCGGATAGTCATATGCTGTTTTCACCCACTCGCAAGGAAAAGAAGCAGAAGTTGCTGCCAAGATGCAGAAAGAGAAGGCCGTGTCAAACACGCCTCCAACCATCGCTAAAAGAGGTAGTCCCCTTCCTGCTCAACCTGTTATTAAGTCTTTTTCAAAGAAATATTTTTCCCCTATCTCCCCTCTGAATCAGCCCTCTCATATTCCTATCAAGACCAGTAATCCTACCCTACCATCATGAAATGAGGGACTCATTCCTTCATCAACGCAACCCTTGGCCGCGTTTGACATAATTGATCATGCTAAAAAGACCAAGATCCAAATGTCTGAAGCCGAGTATCTTCAGTCTAACCCTGAGCAGCTTGTAAGGTTGACCGAATACATCCAAAGCCAAGCTATCATAACTACTCAGGTTTCCCTAAAAGGAATCTTTCTACTCCTCCTGCATCTCGCATAAATGTTGCCTCGACCTCTGCATCAGGCAAAATAGAACCTTTCTATCTCTCCCTCCTAATCAATGGCCACAAACTAAGCAACTGCATAATTGATTCTGGGGCTTCCGATAACGTCATGCCAGCAAAGGTCGCCCATGCTCTGGGCCTCACACTTACCAAGCCTTTTGGCAGATGTTATTCCTTGGAAACCAAGCAGGTTCCGTTGATCGGTCAAATCAAAGATGCGCAGTTTGCATTTGCAGCGTTCCCAGAGAAAAGAGTAAAGATGACCGTCCTCGTTGCCGATATTCTGGTAGCATATGGAATTCTATTAGGAAGGATTTTTTGTAGTGAGGTTGGTGGAGAGATTCATATGGACTGGTCTAAGGCTAGAATCCCCATCAAAGGTGTAATGCAAACATTAGAGCCAGAATCACAAAAGAAGTACTTGGTTACCAATTCCGATGACCCCAAAGCCCAAATTCTCTTCGAATCATCAGGGATGGGGAACTATTTCTTGTCTACTGAGTCTAATAGAATGGATATTCTCGTCCAAGAAGAGGATCTTAACAAGATCTGGACTTTGCAGTTTGATGGCAGCTGCGTGACTAGTGGATGCGGCGCTGGAGCCGTGCTAATATCTCCCAAGGAGGAGATTATTCCTCTCTCTTTCAAGTTTCAGTTTTTCAACACGAATAATACTACTGAGTATGAATCTTTGCTACTTGGCATGCAAGCCACAAAGGAAAGGGGAATCAAGAACCTAAAAGTACAGGGTGATGCAGAGCTGGTAGTAAATCAAGTTAAAAGGATATACCAAGTGAAAAATGAAAGGCTCAGGCATTACCACAATGTAGTATGGGACAGCATTGAGGAGTTTGATGCTTTTTCAATAAAATCCATCCCAAGAGCTCAGAACGACATGGCCGATTCATTAGCCGTCTCAGCATCCCTCATGCTCCCCACCCAGGTTTGAAAACAGACACATATACCATTGAGGTAGTTTTCCGCCCAAGTGTGCCAGACAACTCTCAGCACTGGCAGGTATTCAATGATGACAATCAACTTATTGCCTTCCTGGAAAAAGTAGAGAATTTCAGTGAGCTTCATTTTGAAGGATCCACTTCTGCATGCTTGTGAATCTATTATATGATCAAGATGATAGAATCTAAAGGAAGTGATGGCATATGTCAACTCAAAGGAAATAAAATTCCGAGAGGTTTGGTTTCATTTGAATGTTTGTTTGATAGACATGATCTTTTTGTAAAAAAGAAAAGGCAAGGTAATCCTAACTCCTCCCCAAAAATCGAACCGGTCAATTTAGGTTCCAGTGGAACATCCGCAGTTTGTGAACATCGGAAAATGTTGCACACCTGAAGAAAAGTGAAATTCGTCAAATTGTTGAAGAAATACATGGATGTATTGGCATGGTCCTATGCTGATCTAAAGTCTTTCAAGCCAAAAGGACGTCCAACATGACATCCCATTGAAAGAAGGTGTCAAACCCTTTCGCCAGAAACAGAGGCACTATAATCCTAAGATCTCAGGTAGCCATCCAGGCTGAAATACAAAAGATGCTGGATGCAAGGATCATCTTTTCCTCCATCCAGTACCTGGGTCGCAAACATTATACCAGTACTGCAAGAAAAATGGTGAGATATGCATATGTGTAGATTTTCGTAACTTAAATCAAGCAAGTCCTTAAAGGACAACTACCCACTTATTGCCATAATGGAGTCAGGTTTTGCAGGAAGTAACTGGTTGAAGGAAATATTATGCATGATGCTCGATGGTTTTTCAGGACGATAATCAGATTGAAGTCTCACTGGCAGAGACCAATTCAAAACAACATTTACTACCCCCTGGGGCACATTCACCTATAGCAGGATGCCTTTTGGTCTAGAATGTTGGCACGACTAGACAGGTGATGGATTTCGCATTCAAAGTGAGCAATGGACTTTGCATTCAAAGGTATGATGGGGAAGGTCATCATAGTTTATTTTGATGACTTAACTGTGTTCTCTAAACAGTGAAATGATCATTATGATCATTTAGAACAAGTATTGACTAGATGTCGAGAGCACGGGATCTCCCTAAATCTAAAAAAGTCTATGTTTAGAGGTCACCCAGAAGGAAAATTTCTGGGACACGTGGTAATGAAAAGAAGGGATGAAAGATAGATGTATCGAAAGGGTTAGGGCTATTAAAGCCTTACTTTACCCACAAGTAAGACTGACATTCACTCTTTCTTTAGAAAGGTGAACTTTCTCAGGTGCTTTGTTCCTGATTTTGGTCTGAAAAGACTCGTGACATATCAAGCATGATGAAAGGGTCACCAACTTTTCAGGTGGAGCAAAGAAGGAAAGGCATCATTCAAGGATATAAAATCCTCTGTCGCTCATGCACACCAGTACCTGGTATGTCTCGATTTCTCCAAGGATTTTATCATGTATAGCTATGCATCTGAGCATACTGTATTAGCCATCCTAAATCAACCGTCCTTGAAGGATAACTCCCACTCCCCATAATGGATCAGGTTCTGCAGGTCCCCAATAAAAGAATTTTGAGGATCGAATCCCCAATTGCTTTCATGAGCTCTCCTCTCAAGCTTCATGAATTAAAAATGTCTCAGTTGGAAAATTATGCCTTCGAACCGTTGTCAAAGTTGTCAAGAACTTCAGGTATTATATTCTAAATTCTCACACAATGGTGTATGGTTTCCTGACATGACAGTCAAGCCAATTGGCTTAACTCAACAGCCGGTTAGCCACCTTCCAGTGAGGTGAAATTGGACTTACAAAGGTTCAAAGAGTATGATCTAGATAGGTAAAAATAACCAAGTCTGGTAAGAGGACTTAAGGGCCTATGTTCTCTAATGGCTGAAAAATGATCCAAGAAGACCCTTTGGAAAAGGAGTATTGCACTAGATGCACAAGAGCCACGGAGAAAGTTGATTCTCTAAATCCAAAAAGTTCTATTTTTTGCACGGGTCAGTGACGAATGGTAAATTGTTGATATTTCACTTGGTCAGCTTACGGTGAGTGCCAAACTCATCTAATTCTGAAAGGAGTTAGGGCTATTCAAAGCCTCACTTTACCCACAAGCAAAACCGGTATTCACTCTTTCTTCGGAAAAGTGAATAGATCAGGCATCTTCGTTCCCAACTTTGCTGAAAAGCTCACCACATATCAAACATGACTTGAGAAAGGGTCACCAAATTTCAACCTGAGTGAAGAAGGTCACTTCTACTCTTTCATGATATACAAAGATCTATCGCTCATGCACAGGTACTAGTATGGCCCGATTTCTTTCAAGGATACAGCCACTATGGGTAGCAAAATATGAGCTCTGCCAAATAATTTTGAAGATGTTGCAATCCAAAATTGGCTTCATGAGTTCTCCCCTCAAGCCGGTCGTTAATTGAAACCATTTCTCAGTTGGAAAAGAATGCCTTTTCCATTGTCAAAGTCAGTCAAGAACTTTAGGTATTATATTCTAAATTCTCACACAGTGGTGGATGGCTGGTCCCTGACACGGCAGTCAAGTCAATCTTAACTCAACAGGAGTTAGGGAGTTTGATGAGGAAATTGGATTGCAAAGGTTCAAGAGTATGATCTAGATATAAAACCAACCAAGCTGGTATTGGCAAGGGCCTATGTCAGCTCATGGCTGAAAACTGATGATTGAGAAGACCCTGAGGAAAAGGATGATTGCACCGATGGAACACAAAGCCAGCTGGAGAAAGTCGATTCTCTACCCATGGTCTTCTATTTTTCGTGACTAGAAACGAATGGTATTCTGATATTATCTTTCTTTCTCACTTACGATGAGTGCCCATCTCATCTAACTTCAAAGGAGAAAACGTTCACTCTGACGATAAATCTCAGAGCATCTGTACAGATATGTCATCTGGGATGACCTGTTTATACAAACACAGAATAGATGGCATCTTTTTACGATGTGTTGACAAGCCACAAAATAGCAGATAAAGCTACTTGATAATTTTCATGATTCAATCCTGTGGTGGTCATTTCTCCTCTTCTGTGATGGCACACAAGATCATCCGGGCCAGGTACTATTGGCCAATGTTGTTTCAGGATACAGCCACCTGGGTAGCAAAATGTGAGCTCTACTGCCAACAATTTGTCTAGCAAACCAAAATTGGCTACTTTTCCCCTCAGGCCAGTCATTATTGACGAACCATTCAGGTAGTGGGGAATTGAATTTATTGGAGCACTCCATCCCCAATCGAGTGTCGGACATAGTTATGTCCTGACAGCAATAGATTACTTCACCAAATGGGTGGAGGCCATACCTGTCAAGAATGCCACCTCTGAAGTTGTTTACAATTTCATCAAAGAGAATATCATCATGAGATTTGGCGTTCCACACAAAATCATTGCTGATAATGCTTCCAACTTCTCCTCATGAGAAGTTGTTGGTTTTTGCTATGAACACGGGATAATCTTGGCCCACGCCTCGGATTATTACCCCCAGGGAAATGGTCAGGTAGAATCCAGTAATAAAAACTTAGTGACCATCATACGGAAGCTAGTTGATGAGAGTCAGCGAACGTGGCACAAGTCATTGTATGATGCTTTGTGGGCGGACCGCATTACTCCCAAGAGGTCTCTCGGTATGTCACCTTTTCAAGTGTTATATGGAATCGACACCGAGCTTCCCATTTCTACAGAACTTCCTGCTCTATGCTTGGCATGAGCAGTTGAAGATGAGACTTTCCAAAATTCTCTTGAAAAGAGGATCATGTATCTATCAGAGCTCGAAGAAAAAAGAGTAAGAGTGGTCGACAGGATCACCGAACATCAGAATCAAGTTAAGAGATTGTTCGATAAAAAAGCTAAGCAAAGAGATTTCCAGATGGGAGATCTCGTCCTTTTGTGGGACAAACGAAGAGAGCCAAAGGGCATGCATGGGAAATTTGATTCTCTATGGAGAGGGCCTTTCAAGATCAAGCAGCTCAATGGAGAGAATAGCTTCTATCTCTCGTATCTAGATGGAACTGATCTCCCGCTTCCCTATAGTGGGCAGCATCTCAAAATATTCAGGAAGTAGAGCTTGCTCTCTTCTTTGTACAGTTTGCTTTATGTTGTGTGTTTTCTTTTGTTGTGTGTTTGCTTTCATTGTCACCCTAGTTTTTGACTCTGTAACCCAATGGATAGGCACATGTTGATCTGGGGTTCTCTACCCTCGAGCTTCACTCAAAGATAGTCCCCAGAAAGAACCATCTGTTATACTGTAAAATTGATGAGGGCAATTTTACAGGTAACCATACCAAAATTTTGTTCTGGTTCCTCATAGAGGTCCCTCAGCATTTGGAATGTTGTAAAATCCCTTTCTGGGAAATCTAGTTTTCCGAACTTGGTCATTTTGGTCCTTTTTTGGCTGGGCGCACCTTTTATCTATGCAACACAGACCAAATTTGCGCCCTCTTTATTTCCTTGGCGCACCTTTTGAAGTGTTGACACATCAATTGTTGCGCCTTCCCATGATGCACCTTTCTTGCATGTGCCAAGGTGCATGCACCTTCTTGTCAACAACAAAAATGTTGCGCCGTGTTTTGGTGCACCAAGGTGCTCGAAATCTAGTGTCGACAGTCCTAAATTTGTGCCAAAGGCACAGATAATTCCATGTTGACAAAACCATATCCGCGCCAAAGGGCGCAAAGTTTTCCATGTCGACACGTGTTTTGGTGCACCCCTTTAAAAAGTGGTTGGCACATTTATTGCGCTTTTGGCTATATATAGGTGCATCCGCCCTGTCACTTTCACAATCAAAAACACGTGATAATATTTATTCCTCTGCACCTGTCAGCGCACCCGTCATTCTCGTGTCACGTTCGTGGACCCCACTTTTCTTCTCATTCTATATATTCTGGGTAAGTGGTCCTTGCTTCTCTTGTGTTTTCATTTTTTGTTGGTTGTTTGTGAGGTGTGGATGAAATAGATCTGAGAAACCATAAACCCCTCCTGCCCATTTTGCAAATCTTCCCTCCCAAGCCGTTTTCACCCTCTTTCTAGATCTGCTGGCCAAGAGGGCTCTGTCTCAAAAATGAACCTAGATCTCTTTGCTATGCCCCCTTCACCATCTAAATCCATGAAGAAGGAGGCCTAAAAAACTCACAAAACCATCAAGAAAGGAGAGAAAACCTAAAATTTGTTTCTGAGCCACATTTTTCTCTTGGCGCAATCACCACCCTTGTTACAGAAAACACAGTCGTGCCAAGAGGGCACACTGACCTTGATTGCAACAGCACAGAATCCCTGCGCCATGCATAAACCAAGTAAATCCTAAACCCAGGCGCAGGTCCACAATCCTGATTACAACAACAAAAGTGTTCCCATGCAAGCTTTTCCTGCACCGCGCCAAAGCCCCCCTTTACGCACATAAAGTTAGTGCTACATGCATTAATCCTGCGCCCTTCGGCGCACAAAAATTCCATGTTACATGAAAATTACCTGTGCCATTGGCACATCCTACTCCCATGCAACACCAAACTTATTTGCGTCCAGTATAAAACTTCATATAATGGCACAGGCGCACCCCTGTCTACAATAACAATGATGTTATATGCAAAATCCTTGCGCCCTGCACCCTTTGGCGCTGATTTATTCCTTGTAACACTCTGCTTCAGTGCACCATACTATTAACCCTGCAGCCTATTGTGTCCTTGCACCCTGCACCCAGAGGCCTTAAAATTGCTAACTCCTCATTCTGTGATGCTTTAATGGAAGATCTGACGGCTAACATGGCTCTTTTGCATTGGACTTCGCTCCTTCTTCTTGCAGATCAGCAACTGAACTCAGATCCACATATGTCTACATCAAGCAAAAGGCCAACCAAGTCAAAGGGTAAGGCTAAGCTTACAGAGGAAGAGATGAAATACAAGTATTAAAGGGTCAGAATGCCCGAGTCCTAGGCAGAATGCAACCTAGACATTAGAGATTCCAAACTTGGCCACATCAACATGGAAGATTTTTGGACCAGAACTAGAAGGGTCACAGACAGTCCTTAGATGGACAAACTGGTGGGTAGTGGTCTGCATTTTGCTGGGGGAATCCCTGTTAGTGTAGTAAATAATGAGTTTATGATGGTGGTGGCCCGCTGTTACAACAAAGACACAAGGTGTGTCGAAAATGAAAAGGGTGAGGTCATAATCAACCTCACTGCCCAACACTTCGAGATCATGTTAGGCATTCCCCACCACCGACATTTTGTGGCTGTAAGCCAAGAAGACTGCATCAAGGCATGGGAGGATAACGAAGACAAATGCATGCAACTGATGAACAAAGTGTACTTAAATAATAAGAAGGTGATAACCAGGTGGCCACAGGTTATTCACCGTAGCGACTTCTCCGAGGAACTGAGCGATACCATCACATTCCTAAGTAGAGTTTTTGGGCTTTCTGATGCCCATTACTTTCACAAATGGATGCTCAGGTACCTAGAAACCATGAATAAGAATGTTCTTGATCAAGCGCTTTGAGTGGGCAGAGATCATAAGCAACACCATATCTGAGCAACTCCAACAACTCACCACAATGGGGAGGTTCTACATGAACTCCTATATAGTCTACACCCGCAGCCTCAGAGAGGGATTATCCAGCACTGAGCCAATGCGGAGTTTGGCCTCAGGTAAAGATATATGAATACTACCCGAGAGCTGAAGCTGGAAAATAAGCATCTCACATAGTTTACCAAGATCAATGATGCTTTCTTCTACGGCATCGTCTACCTTTTAAGGCCAAATATGACATCATGGTCAGATGACCAAGAGCATAGTCACAGCGAATGAAGAAGTGGGGAGCACTATTTACCCAATTCCCCACCTTCACCTATCTCAGAGTAGCTAACTTCTTGGGGAGAACCCACCAAATTGCCAAGGTATGCTGGCCCTAAGCTGATCCTGTTGGAGCTGTCCAGATAGCTCATAACATACCATGAGAAGTGTCTGAAGAGAAAGAACAGTGGAACTCCTTTCCCCATTACAGTGGGCAGGTACACCTGCATTTCCCACAACAAAGCCTGAGAAATGTTCGCAGAGCTAGAACTGCTCAATCTAAAGCACAATTTCCTGGCAAGGCCCACCTTCGATCCAAGAAATTGCCTCCCTAAGGAAAAACTTGATCCGATCCACATTCCACAGATTGAGGATATCTACATCGACCTGTATCATGAGGTCAAACTCAAAAGAAAGGGTCACTCTCAGCTGGCCCTAGCAGAGATTGTTCAATATGGCGTGGCCATTGTTCTAAAAGGTTATCAAACTACCGATCAAGAAGTTGATCAGGTGTATCTAGACACGGATGGGGACAGCTGGCCGTTTGCCGAAATAGATAGAACAAAGGCACCTCAAACCTTTGAGGTGAGGGTTAAAGAAACATTATGGTGAACAGAACACTGGTGCAGAATGAATGGTCTCATCTACCTCGGAGTAGATTTCACCACGTCCCCTTTGGGCAATGCAGCCTGTCAGGCTGAAACATCTGCCAAAGGGAAAAGGGAAAGGATAAAGAGGGAGAATCAAGCTCCACTCAAGAAGAAGCCCCTGAGATCCCTCCTTCCACCGCACAGGAATAAGTTGTAACTCTGGTATCCCCAGAGAAAGAAGCGGCAGAGAGTGTTCCAATGGGCACATCCATTCAGGATGTTGCCACTGCAACAACCATGGAGGTTCCCACCATCCCTTCTCCCCCTCCTCATGTGACTCAAGTGACCATTCCTTTGGTCGTATCCTCTCCCCCATCTTCTACTGTTCCCCCTTCCTCTTCCTCCATCTTCTCTTCTCTCACGGAGCTGTCCCCCACAATTTCTTCTCTCATCTCTCAGCTCCCTTCCATTCCCATGACTACCTCCCCTGTAGTATCTCCCCCTCCTGTGAGCACTTTCTTGGCCTCTCTCTCGATGCTACCACCAAGTGTCTCTACGCATTTCCCCTCATCCACTGCAGCTGCTCCCTCTTCCACCTCTGGTCCCACTCCCTCAGGTCCAGCATGGCTTTCTCAGCACTTGAGCCAACATAAGAGGAAAGTCCCTATTGCACCATGGACTTCTTCATCATCCCAGTAAAGGGGGCTAAGAAGAAAAAGCCGATAACCCATTTCTCTCAAAGTGCATCGGGAGAAAGAGTGATGGAGATTGCGTATCCCGATCCTTCAAAGGATAAAAAGGATCTATCCCCTACAAATTATACAGTGACGTAGGTCACAATGGGAACGTCATCTGAAATCCTTCAAGGAGAGGCCCTATCTGTGGTGGATGCCCTTTGCAAGAAGCTTCAAGAAGAAAAGGAAGAGAAGAGGCTACTAAAAGAGTAGAATAAACATCTTCTCCACGCCTTGCAGAAAATGGGGCAGTGCACCTCCTACAACTTCCACCGAAACTCCTGAGGTCCTAAGCCAAGATAAGATAAATGAATACGCCAAAATTGGTGAACAAGGTATGGCAGGTATCCACCTGGAGAGATCAGATCCTCAAAGACAATGAGGAGGTAATTGTCAAGTTCACCGAATTACATCAGGACATTGGTCAGGTGAATAAGGATCTCCAGGTGATTGCAGGACCTATCTCCAAAGAGTTGGACCATGCTAGGTTACAACACGAGACGTTCTAGAAAATGCTTGACTGCTCAGTCGATGATTTGGTAAAATTCACCATCTTTTGATCACCCCAGGGTACCCAGCAAAATCCTTGCTGCTCTTGGACTACCGGGGTCGATGAGATGGAATTTGTCCTGGAGAAGATAGACAAGTTCAAGGAGGAATCCCTAGATGCAATGCATCAAATGGAGAAAATTATCCTAAGAATGTCTCCTGGCTTTCTCACTCCTTCATTCTCCTTGAGGAAGGCAGACAAAACTATTCAGATGTTCAAGGAGATCGTCTCGCAAGGGCTAGGGCCAGAAGTCACTTTTGACACTGAATCCATCAATAACCTTCTGGCCTACTGTGATTTTGTGGGGTACCTGATGGAGGTATGGTAATGAATATTTCAAGCTCCCTCGAAAAACTCAGAAATGAGTGGGAGAGTTGCGAGGTCATCGACGATCATACAAAGGGTCCTGCCTAAGATCAACTTCAGCCGGATTGGTCAGTAAAATTCATGGAATATCGGACCCAGTTCCATATTACCTCTCTCGAACAACAACAGAAGCAAGATACCCCCTTTTAGCTACGAGACGATGATGAATAGCTTTCTTCCTCTTGGTTTTCTATTTGTAAATATCTAAGACTATGTTGGCACAAATGATGACATCATCCATGTTACACCATGGCATGTTTTTATACCACCAAGTTGCCCAAAGTCAACAATTGACTTTTAGATATTTTGTAGATATTTTGTAATTAATTGTTGGTTTCTTTTTGCCTTCTCTCTTCTCCTTCTTCTATATATACTTGAATACTTGTTGTATACAGGTTGTGGAAAATTTTTAGATAAAAAAAATATAAGTAAGGATAAAAGGGTTTGTACGTTTTGTAATAAAGGAAAAGATTTTAATATAATATTGAGACTTTGTGCATTGAATACCTGTGTTATGCATCACAAATTTCTTATGTTAGAACTACATGTTTATTCTGTTAAATCTAATTCTACGTTATTTTTTCATTTTGTTCATCAGTATTGCTTTGTTCGTCTATGCAAGTAGGTTTGGCTCCATTTATTACCAATCCCAAAACATAGACCTTCTAATCCTTCTGCTTCAGAATTTATTTTCTTTTCTCCCTTCGGATCTGTCCTATCTTTGTCTTTCCCTTCTTTCCTTTCTTTTCATAGCTGGAAACACCCCAACTGGGATAAGATCCCAAACCCTCGAAGGTAGAATATTGTGAGACTTGCACAGATTCCTGCTGGTGGAATAGCAATAAACCAGTTTCACTTTGCTGACTCAAAGAAGGGCTATGCCCTGCACATTGTTGGCTCGTCTAATCATAGATCTACCCAAGTGACAAATTTTCGGACCAACACTATTTCAGAGGCATCAACATGGATGTGAAATGGTTTGTCCCATGAAGGAAAGTGCAAAATAGGTGCAGTAGTGATCCTTTCCTTTAGTGTTTCAAACACCTTCTAGTATGTGTCTCCCCAAGAGAATTTCCCTTTAGCTTTCAATGATTCTTCCAGTGGCATGGCAATCTTCACATATCCTTTAACAAATTTCATCTAATATCCCTTATGTCTCAAGAATCCAAGCACCTCACTTTGATTGTTAGGCTCTTCCAAACTCAATATCACGACTACCTTGGCTGGGTCCACTAACAATCCTTATAAATTATATGCCCAAGTAAAGTGCCAAAAGGTGTTGCAAATATGAATTTCTTAATATTGAGAGAGATGCTCAACTTCATGCATCTCTCAAACATAAGTCTTAGATTGTCACAATGATATTTGAAAAAACCATACGCCGTCCAATCATCTAGATACACCTGTAAGAATTTATGAATAAAATATTGAAAGGCCTACACAACAATGCATGAGAACATGGTTAGCGTATTCTTCAGTCCAAAGGGCATAATTGTATATCTAAAACTTCCCAATTTAGTGGTGAAAGTTTTCTTTTCCTGATTTTCTTTTATAACATGTACCTGGTGATAACTTGAAAATCCATCAGCAAAAGAGGTGATCTCACACTTAGTAACTCCCTCAAGGATTTCTTCTGTGAATGGGGTGGGAAAAGGATCAATGACAAATGAAGCATTGAGTTCTATGTAGTCCATGCAAATCCTTATCCGCCCATCCTTCATAATGCTTATGACCATGGGGCTAACCCATTAATATTCCTCAATAGGATTAATATACCAAACTTGAGCATTTTATCAATTTCTTCCTTTTCCTTCATGCGCAAAGTAGGAATCATCCTATAAGGCCTCTTCCTAACCGGGCGTGTGCCTTCCTTAAGCTTGATTTTCATCTCACCTAAAGAAGGGTGTAATCCCTTTAACTCATGATAACTCTATGGAAATAAGTCCTAGAATTCACACAAGAGTTCAATAGTCTTAGCCACCTCTTGCTCTAAATAGTAGTCACCAATAATGGCTTCCTTAGGTTTTGCCTCTATTCCAATGTTAACCTTATGTGTTTTCATAGGGCCATGGTACATGCAAACCTTCTCATCTGCTGTGTCCATCACCTCAAACGTACCTTCAATGTGGTTAACATATAGGTTATTACCCTCACCATCATCATCTATCACGTACACCAATTTACCCTTTTCTTTTTCTCCCCAGGAGTGGACCATCTCTTTCTCTTCTATCTCCTTGAGATCAAGGCACACCTCTATATCAAGCTCTCCAAACATTTCTAGAAAAATTTCCTTAGTATTTGCACTATCTCTCAAGGTAATGTACTTCATAATATGTAGTGCTTCATTAAATGGAGGTTTAGTAGAAAAATAATCAAAATTATGAATCATACCTGAGCTCATCTCTTGCCAATTTTTTGTTTCTCTTGTTAGATCTACATGGACATACCATGCGCGTGCACAACCGCATAAGGTGGAGCAAAAATTATGCACCCAAAGTGATGGTGGTAAGGCCTCCTATCCCTTCATCTAAATTCTCTCACAATTTTAGATGTGATGGGAGGCAGGGGACTTCCCATAAAATTCACATATTTGAGAAGGTACATTGCTCCTTAGGAACCTAGTAGAAAAGGTGATTCTCACTTCTCACCATTCTATTAAGTTGCCTCTATGTGTTTCCCACTAACATGATGTTGTCTTGCATAGAGTGTAGACCAACATATTTCTTCTCTCTCCTTGATTCACCCACTGAGCTTCCATGGAATGTAAAAATACATCAGGGTTCCCCTCACCACTATACCTCGACACCCTGTTGAATCCTATCCACCTCACCATACACGGCCTAATCATCCTTGTAACTCTTCTAATTTTAACATCATGCTCAACCATCTCATATGTTCTATGCGCCAAGTTATCACAAACAACACTCGTAGTCTCACTCACAGACTGCGTATCTTCCCAATGAAGCACACTCTCCTTAAATGGTTCTACATTCTATGGATCGCATAGTGATTGCCCATATATTTTGTTAAGCTCTTCTTCACTCAAGGGCTCAACATAGGTTTCAACCTTCTTATTTAGCAAGGGTATAATCACGCACTCTGTATCGTTCTCAAAACTAACGTATCGTTTATTAAAGTGAAGATCCGCCCTATTCGTATAGCACCAGGGTCATCCAAGTAAATATGGAAAGTTATTTACTTCTGAAATCTCCAATACCTCAAATTCCCCAGTAAATTTACCCCCCTAAATAGTAATAAATGCAGGGATAATTTTAGCGGTGAATATTCGTAATATGGCGAAAATTTCATTTTATGAAAATTTGAAAAGGTGAATTATTCGGAGTGGGTCGGTGTCCTGTTCGCCTAAAATATATAGTATATTTTTTCTGGGGGGTTGGCTTTGCCTTCATTTGAAAACATCTCCTATAAAAACCTAGCTGATTCGCTGGGTAGTATACCTCAAGTAGCTTAACAAATTACCAATACTGTGAAATTTTAACTCGCATACCCTTAAGCACCAAAGATTCAGATTACTGTTAGCCTGTGATTGTTGACGCGCGACAATAGCTGTACTGACGCGTGACAGAGGAAGTGTTGACGCGTGACTTGGGCAGTGTTGACGCGCGACAGAGGAAGTGTTGACGCGTGACAGAGGAAGTGTTGACGCGTGACTTGGGCAGTGGTGACGCGTGACAGAGGAAGTGGTGACGTGCGACATGGGTAGTGGTGATGCGCGACATGGGCAGTGGTGACGCGCGACATGGGCAGTGGTGACGCGCGACAGAGGAGGTATTGACGCGCGACATGGGCAGTGGTGACGCGTGACAGAGGAGGTATTGACGCGCAACATGGGTAGTGGTGATGCGTGACAGAGGAGGTATTGACGCGCGACATGGGCAGTGGTGACGCGTGACATGCGCAGTGGTGACGCACGACAGAGGAGGTATTGACGCGCGACAAGGGTAGTGTTGATGCGCGACAGTATATTCAGACAATGGACGTGTGACAGGAAATGGGTTGTTGACGCGAGACAAGTACAAATTTGACATGTGACAAAGACCTCAGACACGGAGATTTTTGATGAGAAAGCAGAGGTCAGAGGCTGCAGACGCGCGATAGGAGATTTTGCTGTCGCACGTCAAGAAAACAGACAGCACCCTCAGTGACGTGCGTCAACAGACCTCAGTGACGCACGTCAACAAGGTTGTTGACGCACGTCACTAAGGTCTATTGACGCGTGTCACTTCATTTTCTTGACGCGCGACAGCAAAATATCCTGTCACGCGTCTGCAGCCTTCTGTCGCGCCACTTGACAATCAGGTGAAATTTTTTCATACAACCCCCAAAAAATTCACCTTCCCGTGAAACCAGTTCTGGGGATATTCACCAGGTATTCTCCACCTCCGATTTCCAAGAGGTCTCTTAAAATGAACCTTGAATAAATGCATCCTTCAGTACTCCAATCGGCATTGCCATATTTTTTTCTGCCATATATAACACATTTTTCGATGGCTGCAAGGCCAACCTACCCATTTGATTCAAAGCATCCAAAGTTAATACATTGACCTTCGTGTCTATGTCAATAAGAATGTTGCGTAACAACCACCCATCAATGACTGTATCTAGTGAAATCTCCTTGTCAAATTAACGATTATGAGGTGGGATATTTATATGAAACATCTGCCTCTCACGCCCAGATGCCATCCATGGTAAATTTTCTCGCAACCATTCCCCTAATAGAGGAATGATGTTCTCCTGACGCAACATTTTGCACACCTCTTTCAATTCATCCACGTCTTTATGTAGGAATTATACTTTTCTTGCACATTCTCTATCGCGTGTCTACTCTTTTAAACACTGTATCTCTCCCTACAATGTCCTAACCACTTCCATGGTATCCTAATATATTTATTTCTGGTGCACACCATCTAGATACTTGGCATGTATCACATCCTTATCAAAATAAATGGCTTTTTCTTGGAGGTCCGCGTGTGTGCACAACTTCAGTGTGAGTGGTCACCATCAATGGTTGTAACTCAAGCTCAACTGCCTTTTTTTTATGTCCATTGTTCAGAATTAGCGTGCTATACCTTAATCATTGTTGCACACTTTTCCTTCTTCCGAGTTTTACACATGTGTTCATAAATCTCTGGATAGTCTTCTAACTTATGTTGTTTCCCACACTATAAGCAATCATTATTCTGAGGGCACTCGCATTGATAGTGATCCGGGGATGCACAAGTATAACAAAATTCTCTCGTAAATCTACCTCTACCACCACTATGACCTCAACATCTATACCATCCTTGGAAGCCACCAATCCTATTATTTCCATTGTCATGCCCTTCATGCTCATGGCTATTATGTTCCTTAGATCCACTCGCCACACTAGTCTGGTGCACACCTATCTCAATAGATTCATGAATATGATCAATCAATCGACAGTCAATGGTGTCATGAGTATGAGACTTACAAATATTGCAGTACATAGATTCCTTCATGAGTACGCGTTACAATAAAGGACAATCGCGAACATCATGATTTAAATGACATACCTCACAATACAATAACACAATGTGAAATGACCCGCGAGGGCGACTATCCTTGGTGTGGCCTTCTACTTTAAAATCCGTACATCAAATACCACTGTGTGTCTCATGAACTGAATTAACAAAAAGCTTCTCTATTTAGTTTTCAACAACTATAATTTGTGCCTCTATAAATGGGCTCACTCCAATGTTTACACTCCCAACCACCTCAGCATGTAGAGATACTTCCAGGGCCTCACATAGATCAACATAAGTCTTATGAGATAGTGCCCTACAAAATGAGGTCATCACTCCTCTAACAAACCATTGCGCATGCTGAATCAGATGAATATCATAAGAAAACTTGGACAACCAAGTTTTGAAATGTGTGTCATACTCCCTTACACTCTCAGCCAATCCTTACTTAATTTCCTTAAGCGTACTAATACTCTATTGTTCAAATTCAGGAATATGGAACTCTGCTAAAAATTCAGAGCACAGAGCATCATAGTTTACCACAGTCTGATGTGGGTCATGCTTTCTATACTAGCTATGCGTACGCCCTTGCAACAATGTTACAAACTGACTTGTTTTCCTATCTGAGGCTATAATCCCCTTAGCACATCATAACAACTCACACTTGTGTACATGTTCTGTTACATGTTTAATTCCTCTATATTCTGACAAGTGAAGAGATGTCACGTAAATAACTTAATGTGGCTAATGAGGGTGTGGGCACTACCCACCAGATCCAAAATAGAAACCTACACTAGTATTTCCATTACCTCTATAACCACCTGATCCACTCGATCTCGATCCTCTTGATCCTCTAGATCCACCTAACCCTCCTGTAGCAAGTACCACTCCCATGGATGTACTTCCTTGCGTCCCAATTGTAGTGCTAAACTAAACTCCCATGGTTTACAAATTTGTAGTACTTCTAGACGTTTTCCCAATATTATGTGCACACACACTCTATCCTGATGATGTACCAGAAAATATCCCTCCAATCGGACCTCCAAACAATGATGCTGATTGTGTTGCCATGGGTACACTACTAACTTTATCTCTTGAATTCAATAAAAAGTGATATATGTTTGTCTCTTCCTGCTTACCTACACTTTCTTTCTTCTTAATGACTATTGGATCTAGAAAAATAAGTGCAAGGGCTAGGTTGATAGCTGGGATTAGATGCATGCCTATGGTCCTCATGATTTCTCTAGATGCACCCTCATCCAAAGCCAAAGGGGATTCTCTATTGTGTTTTCCTAAGTTTCGGATTTCTTGATGCTCCATCTCCATGTCTTCCACGTAAGTTTCAAATCCTTCACGAGCCATCTTCCTCCACAACTCCATAGACTCCTCAACATCGTGCTTCTTTTCCAATTCCCTCTCTCACGCATCATTATAACTGAGCCATCTTTCTTCCCTCTCCTTTTTTGCCGTCAGGTACACCATCTTTCACCACACCTGACCCTTGCACCTACGTACAGTGGATATTTAGCTATCCATGGGAAGGCTCCCCAAGTTTAGTGCTACCAACAAGATCTTAATTTCCAAGGGAATAACATGTAAATAAGATCCTCTAAGCTCACGTAGAAACTAAAATTAAGCTTCCTCAGGGCACATATAAATAGAAATTACGTACTCTAATGTATAACTGCGCAATACTATAGCCCACCAATGATCTATAGCTCATGTCCAACCCACCTTAGTATCATAAAGAGTTTTATAATCTTCCTACATCCATGTCCTTGGCTTATATCCCCATGACTTCCCTATTATATATGCTATCAACCACTCGTACAACTCTACTAGAAAGACGTAAAAGAAAGTCTCATAAAGTGCGTCGTAAAGGTTATCATCCATCCAACTGCATGTATTGAAGTCAATTCTAGTACTATATTTCTACGCAAACCTATCTTGTCCATCTTCAACCCAACTTATAATGCTCTCCAGAGTCAATCGATATGCCATCTATATGTAACATCCTATAAGACAATTTGAAAAGATGTCCCTAAAATAGAACCAAAATGTAGTCTTCTTATTTCCACCAGAAGCCTAGGTGTGTTGGCCCTTCATCCAGATGGGTATGAACACTCACTCCAAGCATGTGAGGATTACCAGGTCCCTTCTTTGTGTTATCTTGATAAGATGTTAACATGCAGGTTTATAGAAAACATTATAAAAGCATACATTCCATCATAGCCATCAGATCCATAAGCTCAAGTTGGAAACACACATACTAAGGAAACATATAGATCAAATAAGCACTAATATCGATTGTACTAGTATCTCACCATACTCAAATACATCAATTACTATAATCCAGCCATAATAATCCACTAACAACAAAAAATATTACATATCATAAGCTGATTACATCACAATACTATCATGGAGTCATGCACGCAGGTTCATCCAGACAACATAAATCTAATACAACTCGGTCCCTTCAAATAGTGTAGTACATCAAGTATATATACAGGGGTGAGGACTTTCCCTTCACCTCCAATGCATTCCCAAAACACATTGTATGCTCAAAGATAACCATGCACTCATACAAAATCAACTATAAAGCATACATGCTCTCCTATAAGCCTAACAATAGATCAACTCTAATGATAAACTTTTCTTTTAATCCTATTATTAGCTTGAAATATGCATGAAATTTGATCTTCATCCCACATGTGCTTTATCCCAAAATAGATATTTCTTAGCCACGAAGTATCCTTTCTTTTATCTTTAATTGAGTCACACTCTAACCACTTTTCCTATTTTTAGCCCATGTCATGCAAAATTGGCTAAGTCTTGAATACTCTCTGCCTATGCGTGAGCGTTTCGCATGCCACTTTTTTTATCCTTGCACGTGTCCACACACTCCACATGTGCATCCAACAGTTCCACACGCTCTTCTGACACTTAGTCCATTTTTCCAGCCCAACATCTTGTGTTGTTGTGTACTCTCTCATGGTTATACTCTTGTGGATGGTTGAAACATATTGTTAAGATCACATTAATGCATGCTTGAATATTAAATGGTTTATACAAGTTAATTTGTATTATTTAAGGGTTTTGAAGGATTTATTCACCCCCCTCTCTCATTCCATTGTGACTCTAACAAGTATTTAAGGGCTTTGACTTTAGATATAGTAGTGAATGTTATGCCTTGTCTTTTTTTGTACCAATATCATTTGTTTCTCTTTATAATGTCAATCCTCAATATTTGAGTATAATCAACGTCGATGCCATATTTAGAGGTATTTTATAGTGATTTCCTCTTGTTATTGGTGTTATATTAAATATATATTGATTATTAGTATCCCAAGCATTTCGACTATAATTTTTGAATTTTAGTGTAATATATAATGGAAATTCTGGTGATTTTGATGTGTGTATATATATATAATTATATAATTCTATTGATTTCCCTGATTGTTGCATTTACTAATCCTACTGAGACATAGAGGTTAGATGTAAACATGACTTGTATTCCTATGCATAAGAAAACTTTTCTCTCCATTTTACATCATTGGGATTGGAATTGGGCATTGTTAGTGTGAAATCATAGCACCCCCAAATGAGTTATGGATCTACTTTTCTAAGGCAGGGTCATTTGGTGTGATTTGCATAACATTGGATCATTCCCCAAGCTGTGGGACTTGCAAATGGGAATGATCCTCTAGAGAAGGCTGGTTCCTCTTCCTAATCTACCTGCCACAAGCTATTCCATTGCAGGTAAGCTAATCTAATCCTAATCTAACTTCCAAGGAGAGAAAGAAAATTAGAAAAAAATGAGCCTACACTAAAACAGTGATACAACAGAGAAGGAAAATTTTGATCATCTACTAAACTGCCATGGAACAATGAGAGTTGAGCAATCAAAAGGATGGACAAGTGCATCATAGACCAGAGATGGATTTCACACAGAAAATGTAACAAACCCTATGAACACATCTCCCAGATCTGAAAATGAATGTCCAAAACATGCACAAACACCCTGCAAATGAAGAGAGGCAAGAAGATGCAATAAAACAAGAAAAAGGAAGGACAAATACATCACAAAAACACGTTTTTATTGCTCCATATTTACACAGTTTACCATTTCATGGGAAAGAGGCAAAAAATGCCATTATAGAGCAGGGGAGGAGGTTCAAACTCCATTTTCAACCCTGGGGAAGAAAAGAAGGGGGAGGCAGAGAAGAAAAATGAACAACCACTAACTAACTACTTGAAAATGTGCCTCTGTTACAATATATAGCAAAATACGAGAAGGAAAGGGAAAAACGCAGGATTCTCTCCAACCACTTTTCAAAATGCATTTTAATTGTTCATCTGTTGAAGGGCTCGATGAAAAATCTCATATTTCCATGTATCTACTTCGTAGACCGAAAAAATGACCCATACTTCATTAAATCTGGTAGTTGGAGACTAGTTTTGTCTTTTCCCATGCCAAAATGTGCTTTCCAATTTTCTCCCACAAATATTCACCAAAAATGCAAAATTGAAGTTCCATGATGAAGAGAATCTCTAGATATTTCCATTGGTACCAAAACTATATAAAATGGAGCTCTGGATCAAAAGATATGGCCCTCTAAGTATTTCCTTTACGTTTTCTGCTAAAATTGGCTCAGGAAAATTTTGCACATTTCCCCCGCAAATCCATTGATGATGTGGCATACATTGGGGTTGGTGGAGGCAGGGGTTTCCTTTTTTCCATTTGCACTTTTGACAAAAGTGCAAAAATTCTATTTTTCCTCTGAAGCCCCACATCCCCGCATTAGCTTTTTGATGGGGCCACAGGTCACATTTTTATTTTATGCCTTTTGGAAGAAAAGGCAATTTTTCACTTTTTCCTCCGAAGCCCCGCTAGTCCGCATTGGCTTTGACTCAGATATGAACTTTGACTTTTTCCCTTTGGGTGGAGTTGTGGGCCATTTCTTAGCTTTTTGCATTTTGGAACAAAGGGAAAAAATCCAACTTTTTCCCCAATGGTCCACTTCCCCGCTACTGGTCTTGGCCTACCACATGGTGCTTTTGGGTGACTTCAGAGATGCGACCAATTTTTTTCCTTAGAAAATTTTGTGGAGAATTTTTTTAAAATCTCCAAATTCCTCCACCAGCCCGCCTTAGCGCCTTTGGATAAAATGTTGCCACGTGTCCCTTTCGGGACATAGGCAATTTTTAACTTGTTTCCTTCTACGGGCTTGCGGGAGTGTAAATGAATTTTGCAATTTTAACCAAAAATGCTAAGTTCTCAAAATTTTTCCTCACTCCACCGGCCTGAGATTCCTTGGCAAAAATCTCTCCCAAGCTCTAAAGGTCTGCCCTGGGCAAATTATCCCTCAAAACTCTGCCGAGCCATAACTCAAAAAATACAAGGAGTTAGAAGGAGTTCTTTACCTTTCTGGAAAGGGGAAGAAATTATCTATCTGATGGAGCAATTTCCAGAATTCCTTGAGTGCTTGAAACTTGTAAAATTATGACTGAAGCACAAAAAGGAGGTAAGTTAACCCAAAATAAGAGGGAGCTTATTTTGGTTAATAGACATTGTTCTTGTTTGCTCTGCAAAACTACATGAAATTGGTTTGTATGAAATTTTTATCATGTTTTTATTGTGTTATGTAACCTTTCTTTTACATAAAGGTGTATGGAGGAACTGCATCTTATTATTTCATCTTTTATTAGTGATGTATCTTTTCTAAATATGAGTAGACTCTATCTTACTATTGGGTTCCCATTTATTATGTTAAATAGTACTTCTTGAAATGTGATTTTTGATGGATCATTCCTTTTTTGTCTAAAAAATGCATCCAATGTAATGACAATGTCAAAGGTATCCCATAATGTGTGATCAATGTATTTCCAAAATACATAGGGATGTCTTGTACTAGTGTCAGTTGTCCTAGGTCTCCAATAAGGATAATGAAGAATTTACCAAATGCTTCATTTTTTTGTGATGGGAAAGCTTGGAATAATCTATCATTTATTTTTTACAAATAATTTTGGACCAATGAAGCTCATCTCATCAATTATATCTATTTTATGTGTTTCATTTATTCTTGGAAAATAGATAGAGATTTTCCCTTTAATTCATCAAAATTATTTATTGGAATTTTGAAAGATGTTGGTATATTTGTTCCACTATTATTAAATACGGTTACACATGTAGATGAAAGAAGTAATAATGGACTCATATGCTTAGGGGATGTTGGCATAAAATTTTAATTTAGACAACCTATTAAGTGCGAATTTCCTATTCTTGTTGTTCCTTAATAATCATTTTCAATGGAGGTGTGGATGATGTGGTTTTGGAGTGGGTGGTGATGTTTTTATAATCTATATGTTGTTTTTGGGATAATGTATTTGTACAATATATAATTTTTGGGAAACCGTTTGGCTAGTTCTATAATTGATAAGTTATTTATATGAATTTGGTTTCCAAATTGTGTAAATCATGGGGTATGTTGTTCTGGGACAAGTCATGATTGTTGTAAAAATATCTAATCCCAAACATGTATATATTTGTAAGGTGTAGTTATGTGATAGCTCACATTTGTGATAATAGTTCCCATTCTCCCATCTCAACAATGTTATGATTGATCCCAAATTCCTATGAGATCTCTGCATCATTCTCTTATTATGTGTTGTTTGGTTCATGGTGGATATGCTAAACATGGTATGATTTTTTTATTTTTTCCAATTTGCAATGATCTCCTCATTACTCCTCCCAATGTCTTGTGATATTCAACAAATTGATTTTTACAATAGTGGTTCACTCCAAAATAACTTTTTGAGGTCATCATCATTTTATTATGGGATGTTGTTAAAACATGGTGTGATATGTACAATTGCAATAAGGTATCTTATCTTGTGCTTATATATTTTTCTTCTGTTGTCATAAGACAAACCCCTTTCTTCTTCTATAAAATTAACTTAGTGCACTGATTTAGGTCAATTAATGTATGCTTCAAATAATGAAGTTGTTGAAATTTTCTACTTTTTATCTATATCTATCTAATAATAAAAATCCCTAAATGGAGTGTCACAAATGATTAACTACATTGCATTAGTGGTAGCTTATGAATAATATGGCATGTTTCTTGTGCATCGATGTCTCAATCAATGAGTGTTTCAGCTAGGAATTTTTATATGATGACACTGCTTGATCATGTTGATTTACATTATTTGATAGTCATGTAAGCATAGTTTGATAGATTTATGACTTATATTCAAATTTTGATGCATATTTAGAAATGTAATTTAAGGCTACATGACATGAGATGACTGACTCAAAGTTAATGTTTTTTAGCCACATGTTTATTATGTCTGAGTTGTGTATATCCATTCTTTCATCAATCCTTTCAAGTAATTTTTTTTTTTCCTTTTTCATCTAAATATAATATTTAATGGTGTCGTAATTCCCACGGGGATTTGTAATGAATTTTTTTGGGTTTTCCTTTCTTTCGCAATCATGATTATTCTATACACTTTGTATTTCTTTGCACATGATTGATTATCTCTTCATAGTCTGATAGTGGATTTCTTATAAATATTTGACTTGTTGTTGACAAACAAGGATCATCATCAATGGTTCTATGTATTCTCATATTCCTTTGATCATGTCCTCATATATATATCAAATAATCTTTGAGCCATTTTTATTTTTTCTTGATTTTTCCAATATGTTATTTTCATATTAGGTTCTTTATGAAGCCATAAGAAGCCGTGAATGTGCACATATCCTCTATGTTTCCAATCGTACATGTTTTAATCAATATTATGCTAACATTTTTATTTACCATGGTGTGAATAATATTAAATTTTTTATATAAAGTAACATACATATTATTTACCTATACTAGTAGTCCTTAAATATTGTGAACCTTTGATGCATATAGAGTGATATTATATGTGGGTTTCTGATTATGTTTGCTATTTTACAATGATGATACTAAGTTGTATTGGTAGGTTGAGCTCCAAGAATTTTACTATGCAAATCAAGCCACTTTGTATTTGCTAAACTCAATGTGAAGAAAAAAAATCAGACATCCTAGTTAGACTATCACATATGTTAAATCATTTCTACTTTTACACCAGTATTACTTTTTTCCTCTCAAATTTTATTGAAATCTCATCAATTTTTAATATAAATTTTCATGTGGCATATCTTTCAAGTGGTGCTGCAAGTATTCTATATCTATTGTGGTATCATCTATTGCTTTTTCAAAAACAATATTGCAGCTGATTGACTTTGACGGTGCATCACGAGGTTCAATACAAAGTATCAACATCCTGGATGGATTCCAAATCTATTTTCATAGTAACAAAGAAAGTTTTATTCATATTCATGCATGTACACTTGTTTAATTCTTAGTTGTGAAATCACAGCTTCTCATGTAGGGAACAAAGTAAGGAATCCCATGTCAAGTAATTCTTTTGTGTTATATTAATTAATGGCAGATTGACCTATATGAGAATATTCTATGGCATGTTTAGGTGCAGCATCCCTTGTTTCTAAGATGCTTATAATTTCTTCCATTTTTTAATGTTGGAACAAATGATGATTTCTTGATATGTAATGTATCATCAAATATGTCTATGTTATCACTCCATATCATGGAAGCTATGTTTTCAGTAACATCTATGGTCATATGTGGTAACAAAATGGATATGTTTATAGGCTTGATGGGTAATTCATTTAGTTCATTATAGTCAACCTTGACATTTCTATAATATTTGTCATATTTTATTTTATATTCTAATGCTCCTATAACATGAATTCTTGTGATGCCAATGGGGTTTGGGTGGATCGGTTAAGATGGATGGTTGTGTCCGGATCCACCCATGTTCAAACTCTGATGGGAACGATCCCTTTGGGGTGGTTTGTGCCACTCGGTGTCCTATCTGAGGCTCACGGTTCACTTGTTCTTCAGAGATGCTAGCCCATTTGGTTACGGCTCATGGAGGAGCTCATATGGAAATCATCGGAGGCTCGTGGTTCACCTGTTCATTGGGGATGCTTATCCAACTTGGTATGGCTTATGGAGGAGCTATAATGGAATTCATCAAGGGATTGTGAATTTCCTATTAGTCGGGGATGTTAGTCCATCTTGGTTGTGACTCATGAAGGATATCTAAATTGGAATTCATTTGGGAACATGCCCAACCTTATAAGGGGAGCGGGAACCCTCAAAACCTCGCCCAAAAATTAAAAAACATGAACTCTTGTGACATAACAGTCATATGTTTTCTGGTTAGATCCACATCTCTTGACAATTAATATGTCAATATTTGTTACCTTATAGTTTGTTTAAAATTGAATTGATATCTTGTGGGAAGATAAATGTGTGACCACTTTATTTGTAGTGTTCACCTCATGAATGGGTAACTTGTGACATTGGATTTATTCTAGAAATCAACATATCTTCAACATGTGCTAGTATTTTCAAAACACCTAATTGTGCATATTGGTCCACATTGTTCCATTTGGAAACTATGTTACCATTTTTTTCTTCAACATCTATTACAAATCAAAGGTTCATATGTGTTTTTTATTTTTATTCCTTGATAATATTTCAAGAAAATTGTAAATGTGCATATGTGTGAAATTTTATCTACTATATTTCATAATTGTTCATGTGTTTCATTGAAGCTTGTGCATAATCCATGTATGAAGGATACATGAAAATGACTATAATTTTGTGGCATTTATGTTTCATGTCTTTCACTTTGATTGCATTAAATCCTTTCTTAGAAGTTTATTGAAATTACATGAGTGCTTTTTGTACGTATAGTAGGTTAATATTGTATTATTGATGATGATGTGTCATTTATTGTATTTTTTTGTTGAATATTTTCATTTATTTATGCTATTATGATTATATATTGACAAAGTATTATACTTTGTATTCAACATTTATTTATTTCCTCCCCATTTTTTCATGATTTTAACAATGACGAGCTTTTCTTTTTTCTCTTTGAGTAGTGTTTGTTTCTTGGTTATGATTATTTGAATTTCCAACTCTTTTTGCAAAGTTAGTTGTCCATCAATTTTATTATTTAATGATGACATTATTAATTTTCAACAATAAATAAATGTGCAATATTGTTATGAAAATTTACAAACTTATTGTTTTAAATTTCTCCACACATATTATATATACACGCAAACACACATCCATTTTCAAGTTAAATTAATATATAAAATACAACTTTCATAGTGCACACACTTTTAAACTTATATAAATGAACATAAATTAAGAAAAAATATTCAAACTTATATATATATATATATATATATATAATGAATTTTTCATAATAAATATAATTGAAAAATATAAAATTGATGCGCAAAGTACAATAAATTGGTGATATACAAAATTGATGTATTTTTCACATTCATTTTTGGGAGCCCCGAATTTGACAACTATACAGGCTGACAATATGCTTGATTTGATTAGTAAGGGTGATATAGAGTAATTAACCAATTAAATATTGGTGTATGTTTTGCTTAATATAGTTTGATTAACCTCCGGGAGTCTTAACTCGCACCAACATCGTTTATAAAATTATTATAACATTACTTATCGTGGCATTATGCTCTTGAACAATATGAAGGTGTATAATTGATTTTGGTGTATGCTTCTGACCATGAAGGTCTCAACTAAGTGTTATTGAAAGTATTGAGTATGATACTCTCTTTAGAAATAGACCTTGCACTTGTAAATATTCATATTACCTTTTAACAACCACGTGCTAAGAACAGATATCTTTGACCGTGGGGAAATTATTGGTAAAAAGGATAAATGGTTTTGTCTTTAATATTTTATATTTATTTGTATGATATGTATGTGTGTGCATCTTATACTTCTAACATTGAAACTAGCTGATATAAACAAATTAAGTTTTTAATGAGGCAGTATCGTAATTTGTTATCGTATGCTTCAATGTTCTCAGAGTATTATGGTATTAAGTATTTTATGTTGAAATATTTAGTGAAATTTAAGATATTTTTCATGTTACGATAATTGAATATTATTATTGGGTCACTTGGAAAGAAAGATGATGAAAAATGTCAGTTAGCTTTGTTAATATAACAAAAATGTTGTCAACTTTCACATAAAGGCATATAAACATTGTGTTGTCTAAATACAGAGTATCTAGAATATGGAAATCTCCATTGTTTGAAATATTGTGGCCTTAAACAAACTATGATGTTGCATGTTTATTAACTTAGGCATTAAAGTAATATTGTTGTTTGGTTTCCTTAGTAACATTATGAAAGACATTAACATTATTATGGAAATATTAAAAATGCATTATTGTTTTGTGATTATTGTATGATCTCAGTTGATTTGGAATTAAACAAGGGTAAAATGACTGTGCTTAATGGGAAAAGGGACATTGTTTTCATTGGAGTTGAGATATTTGGTTTAATTCTATGTAATAATTTAAAAAGAGCATTATCATGGTTATTGATTGGCTTAGTGATGCAGGAACATCATTTGAAGACATACAAATTGAGTTAAAACATGGTCTGGAGTTCAAGAGAGATAATTTTAAGAAGATGGAAGACCCTAAGAGGTCATCAAATTTGAATTTTGGTTAAAAGCATGCTTTCCCTTCATCGCTTCATTTTAAAAATTCAAAAATTGCAAAAGAGAAATATGAGAATGTAAGTGGTCAAATGGGTCTCAAAGGATATATAAACTAATAAAGTGATAAAGAAAATGTAATTTTGTAAAATATGAGGAGTGATGACTCATTCTGAGTTAGTTAGGGTATGGATAAGAAAGGGAGAATGAGTTTAAAGTGAGAAGAATCAGTTAGATATGATATTACTCCGAGGGACAGTGAGGGAAGAGACTCCTTGAGTCAAAGGAGAAGAAGATAGTAGAAATATTTCATTTTTGTAAGGAAATACAAATCAGTAGCAATAATATATGTTTTTGAGTAATTGGAATTTTTCTATTGTAATCACTGAGTGTTTGAAGCATGTAATGTTTATGAGTCATTAGTTTCTCTTATATGGATGTAAGGTGTATTTCATGCATTCCTTTGATAATAAAATAATGTTGCCTTGTCTGCGGACAACTTATTTCTAGCTTACAAAATGATGAAATTTTGTGTATGACCAAGTAACATTGATTTCTTTTGAGATCTCTGAGTTATTTTCTTTGTGAATGTGTTGGTTGAATCCCCATCATACTATCATTGCCACCTATGGTGTGCTCAAGAAGTTTCTTGTGATAAATTCTATAAGACTTAGGCCTGAAGTAGAGAACATATGATGGTGATTGGGACCAAATTTGTAATGCTTCTCCCAGGTGTAAAGGTATTATTTGGTTTCAGAAAGACATAAGGAAGAACACTCTCATGAATATTCAATATTTGATTGGAGAATGAAGGCATAGGTAATCTATTAGCTCTGGACTAGGCTTGTGATAATATTTACAATAATTGAACACAAGGATATGAGTCTTTGTATTGAGGTATGATTTCTTGGTATCTTCACAATATTTAGATGATAGAAGGATAGCTTCAATGGTGGAAGGATATTATAGGAATCTATACTTGATGATAGTTTAAAAACCTCCATGAATTCATAAACTATGACCGTGACCTAAGCAGAGTTGCTATAAATCCTAATAAAAGATAAAAGTGGTGAAGAAATTGACCTTACTGTTAAACTAGGTATGTAAAGGATGACAATATAAGCCTAAAATTAATATTTAGAGCCTTGAAAATTAAAAATAATTCATTTTGTGTGGAAATATATTCTCTCGGGCTTATAGGAGGGTTTCTTAAGGTTCAGAGCTAGGGTTTGTTTTTGTAGGCTCGAATGTAGGAGTTAGGGTTTGTAACTTAGGAGAAGTGATGATAAGGAAGTATAATTTGAAATTTTCAAGATACTTTAATGTTTCAGGGGTGAAATATTATGATAAGTTTAACATTTTATTGTCTCAGGAAAGGAGTCCCAGTCCATACCTAATCCTAGAGGTCCATTATCAAAGGAAGTAGACTTAAATGATAGAAGCCTTGCATGAAATTTGGTACATAGAAAGATGAGGTCAAATTGTGATAAAAAAATATTTTGGTTGTACCTTGAAACCCTAGCAAAGTGAAACTAAGCATGACTGTATAATACACAAGACCTATAAGTGGATCTCAGTCCTAGGAAGAAAAGAAGAAGATTTGTAGGGAAAGATCAAAGAATGAGTTGATGAAATTTAGGGCACACTTTATTATGGATAAAAGGTTAATGAAAATTTCTTTCATTTGTTGTGGGAATTTATAATTTATTTCAACCATGTTGGATCCAAGACTATTGTTCTTGAGGGTATTGTAAAGGCATATTGGTTAAGTTTTTGAAATATTGAATACATACCTTGGAACCCAGTCATTTCTATAGTAGACTAATATTGTTTGAGGCTATGAGACAAGATATAGTGAAGAAATGAGATAAATGAATGTAAAAATATCATAACTCACCTAGTTGGGGACAAGTACATCAAGAAGATAAGAGGAGTAAGGAGGTAAGACAGAGTCAGGGTGGTTTTCAAAGAATTTTGCTTATTCTGCTAAGTGAATTAGCTTGTAATAAACATGATAAGGTAGAGCATGGTGTTAAGAGGGTGATTTTTATCTTGAGAGATCAAAATTACACATTTTAGTCATTCTAGACTACTAGAATGAGTCCCTCAAAACAAAGTATTTGGATAAGTGATTGAAATAATTTGTTTGAAAGTGATGAATGCATGCTAATGCTGTGGAGCTTTGAATCACTTAGATTAATGAATGATTATGTTTTAAATTTGAATGCCTCCAATAGAAACACATGTGTCACAAACCCAATCAACATATGGAATGGAGTTTATAAAAATATTGAGATCCATTTAAAATTATTTTTGACTTTATAGTGAAATCATTGTTATTTTTGGTATGGGCAAGTTGAGGTAAACTTGTAACCCTAGCTTTGTTAAGTTACATGAACATGACTAAAAATTTGGGAACATTCACTATGGAAAAGCGTGAACTAGTTAAGCCACTACTGGCACCAATGTTTAGCGGAGTTGTAGTATTTTAATAAGAGCTCAGAAATTTATAAAATCCCTAGTCAAGGAAAAGTTGTAAACAATGATTTGAATGGGTAAATTCCTCCTTGTTTGTACATTTTTTGTTGGATGAGAAAGAAGGTTGCAACTACTAGGATATGATAGGAAGGAGGGTGTGAGAAGGAACTCATAACTTGTATGTGGGCATGATTGCTATTAGTTAGGTATATTTTCATTTCTTTACCTTAAGCACTAATTAAAATTAAAAGGATGTATGTGGTTTTTTTTTTCTGGGATAACATACACATATGCACTGTGTTTATTAGTCTCTCATTATGAATTAAATGAATTTTGAATGTGTGATTTCCTGTACATACCATATTATGCATGTGTGCATATACTGTTATGTGAAAAATTCTCCACAAGGATAAGTTTGAACGTTGTGTATTTAATTAAAAAAATTATTATTATGAGTGTTCTAAAGTTATTTTCCTAGGATTGAATTCTAAAGTAGAAGAAATAAATCTAAAACTATTATTGAGACCCATAATATGTAATAAATAATATAAACAACCCCAATTTATGTGTGTATGAGTGTAAAAGTAAAGCAACATGGGTAAATAAAGAGTGATTATCCAGTATCCAATAAATGGGTATGAATTGTTTATTAATTATAATAAAGTAATATTATATGTAATGAATAGGTGTGATGATTTGTAACCACCTCTTGACAATTATAAATAAGAGGGAATAATTTTGAATGGTAGAGCATGAAATATTTTATATATTTGAAGACCCCTTTAATATAGGGCAGATAAATTAAAAATAACCTCTCAAACACGGATGTGTTGAAAAGGGTAAATAATGGGTACCATTTGGAAATATATTAATATAGGTAAAGTAATTAGTAAAAGTCATTTTTAATGGATATGTTGGTTCAAAAATCTACCCGGGGAGACTTATTTAAAACGATGGTGTGGGGATTTAATAGATCCATAGGAAAATGTGTGATCAAGTATTTTCTATTTGATACCAAGTGAAGGCAAGTGGTGGGCATTGGAGAGGGGCACTCTAGAGGGTGTCCTAACTAGGGTATGTAAATTTTAACCCAAGATGGTTCCTAGACAGGGCAAGAAGATATTTTAAATTCTAAATTCCTCCTGATAATGTTGTCATAGCTTGAGGTTCCAAATCTCGGGTATCACCTAGGGATTACTTGATAAACAGTCCTCACCACCTAACTATTGTTTAATGGTTTTATAATATTAGAATGGTTTATAAATTATAATTATTAATGGGAAAATGTTATATCACATATATTGATCCGTACATGTAAGCATCCATCGATATCTATTTCTCCCTAATTAAATTTATAGGCTATGATCCACTCAGTTTTATGTGGAGGTTTTCTATAGTGAGCCCTATTTTAGACATATTAGCACAATGTTGAATTAATTTGTGTTTATATCTTTAAAACTCCAAGTTCTAGTAAATATGGTCATGAGGGAATCATGTTGGAAACATTTAGAAAAGGTTTTAACATCACTCTCTTAAACCCAATTCTGGTACTTGAGGCCATGTTGGCATTGCATTGAAATTCTTCTCTCTAAAACTGATATGATGGAACTTTGGTTGCATGATATAATTCTACATTCTAATCTTGAACTCTTAGCTGGAAAAAATGGAATATGGGAAAAAGGTTGGAACAATTTTTCTTATGTTGTTTGTAACATGTATGAATGTTTTATTGTTTACTAATGCTTATTGTGAAGGAATGGAATTCATGATAATTTAACTTGAGATGACCCAATAATTGTTGTAGGTACTTAGAAGTTAAAGAAATGATGAATGTTATATTATTTTGAAGAAACTATCTATGCTATAGTGAAAGAAGATTATAAATTTTTAAAATAAATTCCACTTACACATTATGATTGTACTTTCAAGAATTGAGTAGAAAAATAATCAAGTATTACTTGTTGAAAAGTATATGTTGTAACTTATGGATGATCTATTTAGGGGACAATTCTCAAACATAGTTCCAGGATGTAAGTATGTATCTAAGGTATTTTATTCAATGGTTCTTATGTACACTGAGCTCATTATATGAAGACATTTTACCCATTATGGGTTGGATAGAAAATTATAGCATTACTTATTATTGTTAAATACTCATTATTGGATTAACCATTTTCTGCTTTATGATATGATCAAAACTAATGAATACAAGCACAATCCATCATGGTTTAAAACCCTATTTCATTTGTAATAATTTGGTGTCCTTAGTTTGTATCTTGTTACTTCAATATGGACTTGATGTTAGTACATTGAATTATTCTCTAGAAATAATGATAGTATACTATAATCTTGCTAACTTTGTATTGTGTTGTTATATATAATGTTTATTTTACAACTATGAGTCTATATACTTAATTGGGTAAGTAAGTAATACTTTTTTTTAGTTTACCAAAAACCATTATGTGACAATGATCTTCCTAGAGAAGTATAATAGAGCCTTCCTATATCATGAAATAGATTCTTTCCCTCGAGATTTGGAATGTGGAATTATATCTTGGAATTTATTTCTATCATGCAGTTGATAGCAATTTCACCTTTACAGTTGGATTGATAATACAATGAAGTGAAACTGGATCAACCTCAAATATGGAAGGGTTTGCAAGATACCTGTGGATGATACTGATGGATGTTTAATTGTTGCGCTCCATGGAAGAATGGATCAAGCCCCTTTCTTGCGAATGAATCTGCAATAAAAAACACTACAAAAGATTGGATTAGAAATATGGATAGGTGGGTTTCCTGGAAAAGTCTAATTCATAGAAGTCAAATGAATTCCTTATATGGATGTCAACCCACTTTAAAACACTCAAGTTTATTTATGAAGATGAGATATAGAATATGATATATGACAATACATGATCAAATGTTTATGATTTATTTAGTTTATTACAAATACTCAAATGATGATGATAATATAAAAAGAAACAAGTCTAGGGCTTGAAGTCAGAATCAAGGTCAGTGTCTAGGTTCTCAAAAAAGTTTGAACCCATAAAATAGGCTGGGTTATCCTCCTCGAAGAGGTATAAATCAGGATTCTCAATGTAGTCATCTACGAAGAAATAAAAATAATCCTCTTTAGTGTCGTATTGTTGTGCAAAATTTGAGTCAGAGTCTTCAAAGTTGAATTCACTTCCCAATTCTGATTCAGGATCGGTATCAGAACCTTCAGGGATGTCTAATCCCACCTTATGTTGATTCTAAAACAAAGCTAGGTCATCTTGGATGTGTTGGACCTTGTAATAAGCCTCCCAAAACTCATCGGTAGCCTCATAGATCCTCTGAGTGGATTCAAAGATGGTCTCTAATCTGGCGATAGGAGATGTGTGGATAACGCACAAATCTAGGTTGTGCAATAGATCATATAGTTCCGAGTGGAGTGGATGGTGAATGATTGATAGAGAGTTGATGCTTGTGATTGGGTGGTTATGTTTGCCTATGGCCATCTAACCAAAAACAATGCTTGACAAAATATTAATAACACAAGGGACAAAAGTAATTGATAGGAACTTTTGAATGATATCTGACTACTAAAGAAATAGAAAACAGAGGAAATGCAGGTGATTCAAGGTTATGTAGGTGATTCCAGGATTCTGTAATACTTTGATAGGATAATAAAATGAGAGATTTGATTAACTGGGAAAAATCTAAGATCTTGTAAATTCAAAAGGGAAGTAAGAAATGATTAGATAAGTTCGTTTACGATGAAGAATAAATTTGAAATAAAATGATGAACCTTGGTTGACAATGGGAGATGATAGGTTGATACAAATCATAGTTGGACAATGAATGAGCTTTTGAATAGCTCTAAGATGCTTGATAGACATGAACATGCTTTGACTGGATGCAAAATGACACTGATGAAACTTGAAAATGTTTGTAATGCTTGAAAACGCTTGACAATGCTTCTAAATTTTCCTGGATGGTCCTGAAGAGAGGCAGGGAAAATGGTATATATAGATCGTTGATGAATTAGGAAATTGTCGGCATTTTTAGTTAGTTCGAGTTTGGGAGAGATACGAAGGGATACATTTTCTATTTTGAATTATAGTGCCTAGGGATTTCGAGGATGAGAGTGGAGTCAAGTTGAGATGTCAAGGGGTATGGGGTTAGATGAGGATAAAAGTAGTTAGGATAGGTGAGGAGTGTTTTTGGTAGGTTCCCTAATTAAAATAGTCATAACTAGTGTGAAATAGGGGTGAGGTGTAATATGAGTATCAAGTTTGGTTATAAGAACTATGTGATAATTTTTGGAAGGTTTTCTAGGTAACCTAGATTTAACTAGGGGGTCATGATGAGTTCGCATGGTGAGGTGTAGGGGTGAAGTGGAATATGCGAATTAACTAATTAATTAATTAGCCATGGAAGAGGGAATGTGACTTAGGAAATGTGAGGTGAGTGATTAATTAATTAATTTAAAGGATGTAGGGGCAATGACCTAGGTTTAGGGATGTCGTTTAAATGGTGCGACGCCGAGTTTAATTAAATTAATTAAATAGACGAATTAGGTCATGAAATGGTGTAAAGATGCGGATAGGTGTATTTATTCGATTATTTGTGTGGGAATGGGGTGTCCGTATTTTTGGTGTTTACACATGTGACCTACTAATACATGTAAAATGTAAAAAAATTATTAATACCATAAGTAAACTCTTGCAAGGGATCACTTAAGCCGACATGATGAGAAGCAAAACCATGTGACTGTTGTGTTTCATAGCAAAGAATGATTCTCAATAGTTATCTATAAGACGAGATGGCTATGTTAGCCTTTATATAATTGGAACAAGTATGGGAATATATATATATATATATATATATATATATATATATATATATATATATATATTTGATTATGAAACTTGAACTTGATAAAAAGATACTTGATGTAGATATTAATGAGTTAGAATGGTTATGAATGTATGAATTGTTCACAACATGGAGAGATTTATTTTAACTAAGAACGAATAACTCTTGAACAAGTAGTAGATATTGATATAACAATAGGATGGGAACCCAATATTTGGAACAAATCTATTCTCATAGTTTATAACTCTAACGAGAAAATAAATGAACTGTTGTCTTGCAAAGTCTAGCAGAGGCTGTAATAAACCTTATAAGAAAAATTAATTGGTTAAATACTCTTAAGGAAAGACCTATGAATTGTTAGGAATAAGAAATGTATGTATTGTTCCTATAATGCATCACTATAGAAATTATTGTTGACCTTATCTTATGTGATTATAGTTCTAGAAGTTGAAGGAATTCATTAAGAAAGACTAGAAAATGAAAAAAATACTTAATGCAGGAGCATCACCCATGATACATCTATTTAACCAATTTTCATCATAGATAAGCTTGGAATGTCAGGAGATGTCATTGGATGAAGTTATAAGACTTGGAAAGACTATAAAATTTAAATTATACTCAATTTTCCATTTTCCCTTCAAAAACAAATTTGAATTTCCAAGTGGGAATAAAGCCTTTTTGGTTTGCTCAATGTATGTAAGGGATATAAGTGAATAAAAAGGGATATGTTCGTAGTCTATGTATGTTGAAAGAAAATCATATGGATGAGGTTAGAGTCAATAAATGTTAAGTTATGTTGGGATTTATTTGAAATGTGAGTGGGTCATATGGAAAATTCCAGAGATAAGAGAGAGAGAGAGAGAGGAGAGAGAGAGAGAAGAGAGAGAGAGATCGGCGAGAAGAGATATCTAGATATCGAGATATAGAGAGAGATAGAGAGAGATAGAGATAGAGATGATAGAGAGATAGAGAGGAGAGATAGATATAAGATGGATATATGCTATCTCTCTCTCTCCTACTCTCTCTCTCTCTCTCTCTCTCTCTCTCTTCTTCTCTCCTCTCTCTCTATCTCTCTCTCTCTCGTCTCTCCTCTCCTCTCTCTCTCCTCATCTCTTACTCTCTCTCTTTCTCTCTCTTCTCGCTCCTCTCTCTCTCTCTTCCCTTTCTCTCTCTCTGCTCTCTCTCTCTCTCTCTCCTCTCTACTCTCCTCTCTCTCTCTCTCTCTCTCTCTCTCTCTCTCCTCTCTCCATCTCTCTCTCCTCTCTCCGTTCTACCTCTCTCCTCGTCTCTCTCTCTCTCTCTCTTCTCTCTCTCTCTGCTCTCTACTCTCTCTCTCTCCTCTCTTCGTCTCTCTCTCTCTCCTCTGCTCTCTCTCTTCGTATCTCTCTCCTCTCTCCATTCTCTCTCTCTCTCTCTCTCCTTCGCTCTCTCTCCTCTCTCTTCTTCTCTTCTCGTCGCCTCTCTCTCTCTCTCCATCCTTCTACGCTCTTCCTCTCTCGTCTCTGCTCTCATCTCTCTCTCCTCTCTCTGCTCACTCTCTCGTTCTCCTCTTCTCTGCTCGCCTCTTCATCTCGTCATTCTTGTTGCTCGGCGCGGACGTCGTCTCTCTCGTATGCCTGGAAGCACTTGTATGTTTGCATGTAACTAAATGTGATACTCCCCTCGTCGTGGTATCATCTCTTGGGCTGCAGTGGGCATCCGCTCTGGCTCGTAGAGTGGACGATCTCGTACTCTGTGGCATTTTCTCTTCACTCCGCTCGGCCTCTATCGTCTCTTACGCTGCGGGGTACTCTTGCATCGAATACTGCTCTTGCTGCTTTGAAGCGATGCTCGGTCTTTCGGGTCTTGGGGAGGGCTCTCTGAAGCTTTCTCGATGCTTCTAGCTGTAGCTCTTCGTTGTTGCTGCTCTGCCAAGCTAGTGCTCTCGTCGTGTCACTCTTCACTGAGGTCTCTCTCTCATGACTTTCGATAACTCTGCCTCTCCTCTCGTGGGGGCATCTCTCATCTTCGTCTCTTTATCCGTCACTTTTATGCTTCTTTCTTCCTGCTACCCCTGGACGATGTCCCCATCAGGCTCTCTATTAGGTGATGTAAAATTATTCCTTTCTTGTTATATATGACAGTTTAGTCTCTAAGAGACCTGTGATAAGGAAGAACTAGGGCTTGACTAAAGAAAACTAAATTTAAAGCTTGTAATCTTAGATATCAGTTTGAAAATTGGTAGACAACACTGAGAGAGGGTCTTATTAAATATTTTAAAATAATTTGAGACTTTTTATGGGCGAGGATTGATAAAAATGTGAGAGTTTACTGTCACAGTCATGTTACAGTCCTAAGATCTAATAGTAGAGATCAACCATACTATAAACATAGGTTTCCTTTTTGAGTGAAGGTAAGGAAATTTGTACACATGTAAAACTTGAAAATGGGTGTCCTAATATGACTTTAGATTGGTGGGGAACTTCTTGTGGTGAAAGTTATGCATGAAAAATCCTCTAGGCAGGGCTAGTAGATGCTATATAGCCAAGAAATACGAAAAAGGTGATAGAGAGAGAATTTTAAGGAGTGAGGCTATAACACTTACCACACACCATAGTGAGGGTAAATGGTACTTGAAGATGTTTTCACTTTATTCTAGTGATGTAGCCCAAAAATCACCTATAACATCCTCCAACTATAGAGTTAGATGAACTATTTCAATTAAGGTCTTAATAGGCAAAAATGTCCTTTTACTTCAATGTTTTAAACACCAAATTCCTACAAATTCTGACCCCAAATAACCCAAATGGCTATTGAAACCTTCTCCACCCTCTCAATAGTGTCTAGTACTGCTATTGCATCCATTAATTTGGTTCAAAAACTTAGAATTAGTCACTAGATTCACTTTAACAAGATTGCCAAAAATGGTTCTTGAGAACTTGTTCATTGGATTGACATATGATGAAATGACCCTCAAGGTCTCTAAGAAATTCATTAACAATTTTGAATACTCTTTCCCTATGTGGAAGTACGGGCTAAGTTTCTTGAGGCAATTACTAATACCCTAGCTTCTCTATATACAATCTCCTTTACAAGCCTATCCTTCCTTCTAGCTTTGTGGACATTGTTTTTCTTGTCAAAATTTTGATTCAATCATTCAATATACAAAATATTAACCCTTTCAAGCACCCAATATGGTCAACATTCAATGTAAAAACTTTCACTATAACTTGTTTTGATAAAAAAATGCTCAAAACTCCACAACTCAGGTTCTTATTAGGTCTTCAAACATGCAAGCCCTGGACTGTACTGGTAAGGTTTCCTCACTCTAGGGACTTTGTCTTAGAAAATTTATTTTCAGATCCTCTTTTTATATGTGCAAGGATGATTTATACCAAAATTTCCCCTCTAATTTAGTGTTTTAACCTTTCAACATATTATTTCCTATAAACCCTAACTATACATGCACAGTGAGCCCGAGACAACTATTTCTCCATCCAATTTCGCTAGATTAAATTTTCACGGCTAGAACTTAGTCATTGATGTCTATATAAACATTTATAAGTTAATCCCTTTACTTCTAGGATTTAATATTCTCTAATTAACGTGCATCTCCTTCAAAATACCCTACTTTGTCACAGAAAATCAGGGTTTTAGCAGTCTATTAGGGTTTCTTTGAAATACCTATGATTTTTCTTCTTGTCCTAGGTTCATAATATCTTCATACTACTCAAGTCACCTTCTAACTTTATAATCCACTATTAACATCACCATAATTCATGAAAACGTGTCTTATTCATCTCAAAATCTGATCTAGGCCTCCATAAAATTCTACTACAGTTGTTTGAGAATCTAAAGTGCACTCACAATAAATGTTTCAGTATTCCATCATCATATTCACATATATATAGTGAGATAGACTCATTTCTTACCTATTCCATCAATGTCATGAACAAATCACACTCACACAAAATCAAAACACAGTATAGTACAAAAATACAACAATGGAGTCTCGTGCAAAAACAATGTTTCTTGCTTAGTCACGTACTTAGAGCTCCAAATACACCTTCTCCTTGATTGATCAATGTTAAAAAATAGTTACATCATCCATTATATACTTTCTTTGTCAAGCACAAAGTCACAAGATGGAGTTACATTAGAAGAAGGATCTTACATGAAGCTTTGAGAGCTTATTACACCTCTTTAGACCCAATTACACCACCTTGAACCTAAGATGAAGCTCTAACATCAAAAAAGACAAGGTTAATCTATATACTTACCTGAAATGCACCTAATGACCCTCTAACTAGCCTAAAATCCAAAATTGGCCTTAGAGAATTCAAATTTTGAATAGGCCAAAATAGAGGGAAACTCAATAATTCAAATTTTAAAACCCTAAAGACCAAAATTACATAAAAAATGATTCATAGACATCCCTAAGAACCTAATCAAACCAAAATTTACTCACTACATGCCTAGAGCAACCTTGGAATGACTCCTTTGTATCATACTCCTGGGGGGAAAAATCTTCTTATGATGTGTTTACTTGCAAACTGGTGTTTTTCTCTTTCTTTCTTTACTTCCAAATTGGCATGGCCTCTTGAGAATGCTCTTGGACTATACATGTGACTTTTAGTGTGCTTTGGAGTGGTGTCATTTTCTTGGAAATGTACTTCTTCTTTGAACAAGTCACCATAAATAACTCTTTAATTTTCATAGGACTATACATTGTGTTGAGTTGTGGAGCTTAATCACTTCACTACCATGCTTTTACAGACTTACAGAAATACACACTAACCAACGTTAGTTGATGAACTATCTTCAGCCACCCATAGATCGGTATCAGTCAAGAAAGGAGGAACCAACATCATTTAGGGCTAACTGACATCGGTTAAGGCTAATCGACATCGGTTGCCTGTGCATGACTATTATAATTAAGTTGTGGGAATTAGATCTATATTTAGTTGTAAAGTGAATATAATGGTTGTAATTGCATAGCTAAAGTGCACTAAGATTGTAGATGCATCTATAAGCATACATCTAGGGTTTAGAAGAGAGAATTCATTGAGAATTAAGAGAAGTTTCCTTTAGAGAAAAAAGAGAAATTTATAAAGAAGAAAGTACATGACATCCAAGAAAGTGTGGAAGATTGCAAATCTTCATTGTATTTCCTTTGTGATAGTAAATTGGTTATTTCTTGGTGGACGTAGCCCATATTGGGTGAACCATGTTAAATCCTGTGCATTATTTCTTCTTGTTTATTTCTGTATTGATTACTTTTATGATTAGATCTGATTAATATATCTGTACAACCGGTGTGCTAACCCCAACAATTGGTATCAAAGCATCTTTGTTTGAGGGTTGTGTGTGTTGATAGATTTACTCACAAAGGGATTTTTGATTGAGTGGGAGAAAAAAAATGGGAGAAGAAGGAAAATTCAAAGTAGATACATTTGATGGCCATGACTATCTATAATGGAAGATGCAGGTGGAGGACTATCTGCATCAGAAAGATTTATACTTACCATTGGATGAGAAGGAAAGACCTGCAAAGATGACTAATGAAGAATGTAAAATTCTTGATAGAAAGGCTCTGAGATCTATAAGATTGAGCCTGACAACATCTGTGGCTTCAAATATTACCAAAGAAGGATGTAATGTAGATTTGATGAAATCTTTAGCAAATCTATATGATAAACCTAGTGCTTAAAATAAAGTTTATTTGATGAAAAAATTGTTTAATTTAAAGATGCAAGAAGGGGGATCTGCATCTAGTCATTTGAATGATTTCTGATCTATTGTAAATCAATTAAAATTAGTTAGTATTCCATTTGAGGATGAAGTGAAAGCACTTTTATTATTATGCTCTTTGCCAGATAGTTGGGATAACTTGGTAATGGCTGTTAGTAATACATCATCTGCTACTAATGTTTTAAAGTTTGACGATGTGGTTAGTATAATCCTAAATGAAGAAATACACAGGAAAAGTACAAGAGAATCATCATTGGGAAATAATTTTAATGTAGAAATCAGGGGAAGGCAGAAGGAGAAATCTAAGAGAAAAAATAATGGGAAATCAAAGTCTAATAATGGCAGATCTAAATCCAGCGGTAGGGGTATAATCTACTGGAATTGTGGAAAGAAAGATCATGCAAAGAAGGATTGTTGGTTCAAGAGAAGAAGATAATGTACCATAGAAAGATAAAGAGGAAAATGTTGCTACAAAATAGGTAATGCAAGATGCCCTAATTCTCTCCTTGGATAATAAAATTGAGTCATGGGTTTTAGATTTAGGAGCTTCTTTCCATGCAACCCCTAATAAGGGTTATTTCAAAAATTATGTCCAGGGTAATTTTGGGAATGTTATTTTAGGAGATGATGAACCATGCATTATTACGGGTAGAGGTGAAGTTCATCTTAAAATGAAGAATGAAAATATGTGGATTTTGAAAGATGCGAGGCATGTTCCAATCCTTACAAGAAATCTAATTTTTGTAGGACAATTGTGTGAAACTAGTTGCATGGTTACACTCACAACCGAATCTTATAAAGTTACTAAGGGATCTCTTGTTGTAGCAAGAGGGAAGAAAGTAGGATCATTTTATTTTTCTACCGGTACTACTGATTCCTTTTATGTTATATCTACTTCAGATTCAGATACAAGCATGTGGAAGAATCGGCTAGGCCATATGAGTGAAAAGGGAATGCAAATCTTAAAGAAAAAGGGTAAGTTATCATATCTGAAATGTGTAGATATTGATTTCTATGAGCATTTTATTTTTGGAAAGCATAAGAGAGTGAGATTTCTCAAAGTTGGGGTAGAAAAGAAGAAGCATAAGTTAGATCTTGTACACTTAGATGTGTGAGGACCAGCCCATGTATCTTCTCATGGAGGATCCCAATACTATGTTACTTTCATTGATGATGCCACAAGAAAGGTATGGGTTTATTGTATAAATCACAAATCTGATGTTTTTGAAACTTTTAAAAGATGGAAATCCCTTATGGAAAATGAATCAAATTCAAAGTTACAGTGACTTAGATCTGAAAATGGTGGTGAGTATTTCAACAAGGCTTTCAATGATTATTGTTCAATAAATGGAATACGTAGAGAAATGACAGTTACTAGAACACTACAGGATAATGGTGTTGTAGAGAGAATGAACATGACAATCATGGAATGAGCTAGAAACATGAGGATACATGTTGGATTACCTTTATAGTTTTAGGCGGAAGTAGTAGGAACATTGGTTTATTTGATTAACCATGGACCTTTAAGTGCACTGAATGATGGAATACCAGAAGAAGCTTGGAATGGAAACGAGATAGATATTTATTTTCTTAGAGTATTTGGCTAAGAAGCTTTTGTGCATATTGACAAGGAAAATAGAAAGAAATTGGATGCTAAATCCAAAAGATGTACTTTCATTGGTTATGGTTCTAGTGATTTTGGATTCTGGTTTTGGGATTTAGAAGGTTCTAAGATAATTAGGAGTTATGACATTGATTGGAATGAAAAGAGAATGTATAGGGATCACGTTTTGGTATCTAAAGGTGAACCAGTGGAGAAGTTTGTGGATGAAAATGAACTCTCAGATTTAAAATTAACACCTACAGGTTTACATAGTAACCGATATCAGTTTACCCCTGACCGACATCGGTCCCTTGTACCGGTGTTAGTTACAGAAGAGAAATACCGTCATCAGTTAGCTGAATCGACATCAGTCACTGTCAGAACTAGATACAAATCTTCACCTTCCTTGTCTTAGTTATTATTGACTGATAGTGGTGAACCCAAATTATTTGAAGAAGAAATGCAAGATAAAGCTCATAAGTAGGCATGACATGAATGAGGAGATGGACTCCTTAGAGCATAACTAGACATGGAATTTGGTCAAGTTGTCAGCAAGTAAAAAAAAATTGTAGAACAAGTGGGTTTACAGGATCAAGGAAGAAGAGGGTGGACATAAGAGATACAAGGCAAGGCTTATAGTAAAGGAATTTTCACAAAAAGTAGGTACTGATTTTGGTGAAATATTTTCTCTTGTTGTTAAGATGACTTCTATTTGTACTGTATTGAGTTTAGTTGCAGTAGAGGATTTGAATTTAGAGCAACTTGATGTCAAGATGAAATTTATTCATGGTGATTTAGAGGAAGAGATTTATATGAATCATCCACTTGGGTATGAATTTAAGGGTAAGGAAAACTTGTGTGCAGATTGAAAAAGAGCCTATATGGGCTCAAGAAAGCTCCAAGATCATGGTATATGAGGTTTGATAGTTTCATGCATGAGCATGGTTATTTGAGATGTGAATCTAACCATTGTGTTTATTTCAAAATGCTTAGAAATGGGAGCTATATTATTTTGTTACTGTATGTAGATGATATGCTTATTACAGGATCTAATATGCAGGTCATTGGTGAGCTTAAAGAAAAGCTATCTCACATATTTACAATGAAGGATTTTAGAGCTGAAAAGAGAATCCTTGGCATGCAAATTCAAAGAGACAGGAAGAACAGGAAGTTGTATTTATCTCAAGAGCATTATATCAATAAGGTGTTGGAAAGGTTTAATTTATAAAATTTAAAACCTGTAAGTACACCTATGGGTAGACACTTTTAATTGAGCAAAGATCATTGTCCTACATCACATGAGGAGGTTGAGGACATGACACGAGTTCTGTATGCTTCAACAATTGGGAGCTTGATGTATGCTATGGTTTGTACCAGATCAGACATTGCACAAGCAGTGGGAGTTGTGAGAAGATTTATGGCTAATCCAGGTAAAGAGCATTGGAAAATAGTCCAATGGATTCTTAGGTATTTGAGAGGGATTTGGGCAAAGAGCAAGAGGATTACATATTGTACAGTGATATTCAAAGTGCAATTCATATAGAAAAGAACTCAAATTTCCATTCTAGAATAAAACAAATTCAGTTGAGATATCACTTCATACGATGGGTATTAAAGGATGGGCAACTGAAGTTGGAGAAAATTCATATAAAGGAGAACCCTTTAGATATACTAATGAAGTTGTTGGCAAAGGAAAAGTTGGAGCTACACTCCACTTCGATTGGTTTTCAAGTTTGAGAATTGAAGAGGGAGAAACAAGCCAAAGGAAAGGATCAGAGGATGGAGTTATACGGTACAATGCAAAAATTTATCTCCAAGTAGGAGATTGTTGAGTTATGGAGCTTAATCGCTTCACTGACATGATTTTGTAGACTTGCTAGAATACACAGTAACTGAAGTCAGTTGATGAACCACTGTATGTCACCCATGGACTGGTATTAGTTTAGAAAGGAGGAATCGACATCGGTTAGGGCTAACATACATTAGTTGCATGTGCATGACTATTATAATTAAGTTGTGGGAATTGGATCTATCTTTAGTTGTAAAGTGAATCTAATGGTTGTAATTGCAAAGCTAAAGTTCCCTAATATTGTAGATGCACATATAAGCATAAAGCTAGGGTTTAGAAGAGAGAATTCATTGAGAATTAAGAGAAGTTTCCTTTAGAGAGAAAAAGAGAAATTTTTAGAGAAGAAAGTACTTGACATCCAAGAAGGTGTGGAAGATTGTAAATCTTCATTGTATTTCCTCTGTGATGATAAATTGGTTGTTTCTTGGTGGAATTAGCCCACACTGGGTGAACCACGTTAAATCTTGTGTATTGTTTCTTCTTGTTTATTTCCATATTAAATAATTTTATGCTTAGATATGATTAATATATCTATACAACTGGTGTGCTAACCCCAACACATTATCCTTTCTAGCAATTTGTTGAGTCTAACCATCTGCTTAATGTCCTTATGGAAGAACTCTTGATGTTCCTTTCCTGCTACACAAACTTTATCCTATCCTTTTAACTCTTGTTGATCAAATTCATTCTCAAGATTGAGAAACTTTGATGCTTGTGTGGTAGATCCCTCTCCATGTGACTGCTCCATTCTTGGTTCCACAATGAGACCTGTAATAACAACACTCAAACAAAGATTAGTTTTCAAATTCTAAGTTTCTTCCTTATGCTTGACTACTATTTCTTCCTTTTCAGGCTTATCTTCCCCTTGCTCTTGCACTATTTGGTCTTGTTGGATTGATTCAAGGTGTGTTTCAAGTCTGTTTTCACTCTCCTTTAGGTTTGATTGGTGTATTTATTTCCCATGATCTAAATTACATCCTTCCTCTATGATATCACTACTCTTCTTCTAAGTATAGTCTACACATCCATCCTCAACCTTCATGTTCACTCCTTTTTGTAAATGTTCTTGGTATTCGTGCTTTTCACTAAGCCACTATCACATTGTCTTGATTGTGCTGCATTTATTCTCATTCACCTCACCTTCTTGTCTCTGTTGAAATAATAGCTTCATACCCATAAACATCACCCTTGATTGTTGCTCAGGCCATGTAATTCGATCATTCAATGGATTCAAAGTATACTTCATTCCATCTTTCACAAATGTATATGTATTTGTCTGCCCATCATGGATGGATATCTTGTCAAATTGCAATGGTCTTTCCAATAGAATATGGCATGCATATATGGGAAATGTGTCACACATAACATGATCATGATATCTACCCACCTTAAAATCAATTAGATACTGTTGATTTACTAAAACTTGATGTTGTCTTTGTACCCAGAAGACTATGAATGGATTAGGATGTTTGAAATTCTTCAAATTTAGTTTTTCTACCATTTTAGTCGACACTAGATTATCATTACTACCATTGTCAATAATGATTTTGCAGCACTTACCTTTTTCTTTACACATGGTTCTAAACAAGGTTCTCCTCTACACCGGTTCTTCTTGCTTGTTTGCATTCACCAAATATCTCCTCATCACCAAATATTCTCCAGTTTTAGTTCTTCTCCTAAGGATGGTGATGCTGCAATCTCCTCTTCTTCTGCATGTGTTATTTTATTTCTTACCTCATTATCCCTGTTGCTACTTTCTTGAGGATATTCAGGGCATTCAAATGATATGTGTCCATCAATTTTTTTGTATTTGAAGAACCTTCCAGTAAATTCACCTCTGCCTCTATATCCATATCCACCTCTTGTGTATCCACCTCTGCATGTAATTTGTGTTTGTGAACTAGTTACTTCTTATTCATTTGTTTATTTTTTTTTTGTCCTCTTCCTATCTACTGATTTCTTTCTCTTATTCCTATTTCTCTACCTCTCAAATATTGAGTGTGTTTTCATTGACAAATTTTCCTCTGCTCTCAAGGCTGCTTGATATGATTCCTCTCTTGATCTCAAATGAAATAAATAGATTCCATCTTGAATATTCAATCTCAAACCATTAACATACCTAGCCACATATTCAACATCATCCTGTATATGACTAAACCTCATAGCCAACTTGTAAAATTAATTAGTATAATCTACTACACTTAACTCTCTCTACCTCAAATTTTGTAATTTCTTGAATAAAATAGTTTGATAGTGTATAGGAATGAAATTACCTTTCAACTTAGCTACCATCTTGTCCCATTTCTTGACATTCTCTTTATTTCTACCTAATATTTTTTTGTTGCACATAGTACCACCATACTGCTGCATGTCCTGTGAGCTTGGTGACTACAAATTTCAATTTCTTGTTCTCTGCGATGTTCTCTAAATAAAAATATTTATCCATTTTGGTTATCTATTCTATGAGTTATTTCGGATATAGACTACCTCCATACTCTCACACTTTCATCTTTGGCTTTGTTCTTGCTACTATGACTTCTTTTAGGAGTTTTACATCTGGATTATCCTCTTCTTCTAGTGCTTCTGGTGCTACCTCTGGTCTTTCACTTTCTTCTTCATCACTATCTTATTCTAGTTCCTTCCCTCTTCTTTGAGATACTTCTAGTGCTCCTATCATGTCTTGAATATTTGTCAATACTGCAATTATAATCAACATCTCTTGGCTACTCTCTATGTCCTCCTCTACCTGCTCTTCTTGATGACATTTTTGTCAAATTCTTCACTTTTCTCTCAAGTTATTATTCTTCACTATTTATTTCCTCCTTTCTTTGTCACTTTCTTCTCAATTAATTATTATTCTCTACTCTAATACCAATATGATGCACCCTAAAAATAACTTATAACATCCTTCAACAATAGAGTTAGACGAACTATTTCAATACAGGTCTTAATACACAAAAATGCACTCTTACTTCAAATTTGTAAACACCGAATTCTTGAAAATTATGACCCCAAATAACCTAATGGGATAATGAAACCTTCTCCACCTTCTTAATAGTGTCTAGTACTGCAATTACATCCATTATATTTCCTCAAACACTTAGAATTTGTCACTGGATTCACCTTAACAAGACTGTCAAAAATGGCTTCGTGAGAACATGGTCATTGGATTGGCATATGATGAAATGACCCTCAAAGTCTCTAAGAAAGTAATTAAATTTTTTGAATACCCTTTCCCTATGTGGAAGTGTTTGCTAAGTTGCTTGAGGTAATTACTAACCCTGGCTTCTCTCTATATAATCTCCTTTATAAGCCTATCCTTCCTTCAAGTGCTGGTGACATTGTTTTTCTTGTCAAATTTTTGATTCAATCCTTCAATCTACAAAATATTCACCCTTTCAAGTACCCAATATGGTCAAAATTCAATGTAAAAATTTTCACTATATTTTTTTTAATAATATTTTCTCAAAACTCCATAACTTAGGTTCTTATTAGGTCTTCAAGCATGCATGCCCAAGTCTAGATTGTATTGGTAAGGTTTCCTCCTTGTAAAATAATGGGGAGTTTTTCTTAGAAAATTTATTTTTAGATCGTCTTTGTATATGTTCTAGAATGATTTCTACCAAAAATTTCTGTCTAATTTAGTGTTTTAACCTTTCAACATACTGCTTCCTATAAACCCTAACTGTACATGCACAGTGAGCCCAAGACAACTATTTCTCCCTCCAATTTCACTAGATTGAATTTTCAAGGTTAGAAATTATTCATTGATGTCTGTATAAATGTTTAGAAGTTCATCCCTTTACCATTAGGCTTCAATATTATCTAATTCACATGCATCTCCTTCAAAAAACCCTGCTCTGTAAAAAAAAATCAGGATTTTAGCAATCTATTAGGGTTTCTTCGAAATACATGTGATTTATCTTCTTACCCCAGGTTAAAAAGATTATCATAATGATAAAGTCACATTCTAACTTTATAATCCATTGTTAACATCACCATACTTCATGAAAACTTGGCTTATTCATCTCAAAATCTAATCTAGGCCTCCACAGAACTCTACTATAGTTGTCTAAGAATCTAAAGTGCACTCACAATAAAGGTTTCAATATTCCGTCATATTCACATATACACATTTAGATAGACTCATTTTGTACCTATTCCATCAATTTCATGCACAGATCACACTCATGAAAAATCATATAACAATATAGTACAAAAATATAACAATGGAGTCTTGTGTAAAAACAATGTTTCTTGCTTAGTCACGTACTTGGAGCTCCAATACACCTTCTCCTTGATTGATCAATGCTAAAAAATAGTTACATCATCCATTATATACTTTCTTGGTTCGAGTTGGTTCATAATTGAACCTTTCTTGGTTAAGCACAAGGTCACAAGATATAGTTACATTACAAGAATGATCTTACATGAACCCTTGCGAGCTTATTACATCTCTTTAGACCCAATTACACCACCTTGAACCTAAGATGAAGCTCCAACATCATAAAAGACAAGGTGAACCTATATACTTACCTGAAATGAATCTAATGGCCATCTAACTAGCCTAAAAATCCAAAATTGGCTTTAGAGAATTCAAATTGTGAATAGGCCAAAATGGAGGGAAACTTCATAATTCAAATTTTAAAACTCTAAAGCCCAAAAATACATAAAAAATAACTCATACACATTCCTAAGACCCTAATAAAATCAAAATTTAGTCACTACATTCCTGGGGAAACCTTGGAATGATGCCCATGTATCATCTGGACATGCTTATAAGCTTCCAAACATGAACAATGTAAAGAGATTTCTCTTAAGAGCTATGACAATACAATTTTGAGTAAATTTGAGAAAGATGAAGAATTTTTTATTTCGAATCACTTTGACGAATGATTTTAATGGATTTGTGCTAAGACCTCAAGAAACTAGTGAATAAAGATGAAGAAGGTAAAGGTAAATGAAGGTTTCATGAAATTGGGTCATCATAATAGTTGAATTGGAATAGTTTGAGGAGTGAAAATAGGGTATGGTGATTATAAATTCAATATTTATCTTGAATAGTCAAGATGTTGCTAGTTTGAGTCGATTAGACTAAGGAAAATTTCTTCAAAATAAAATATGTGAATGAAAGAATTTATTCATGTCTTGATGAGTGCATTGAATTTTGTTGTGAGATCTGCATCAAGACTCGTAATATAGAATTTGGTGTCCTTGTTTCAAAGAATTAATAACCCAAAGGTTAAATTAAGAGAAAAATAGGAATCTAAGTGGTTATGGCTAATATAGCTCTTACGTACTTCAATTCGATAGAATAAAAGAAAATAAGGTGTATATGATATTGGCTATGAAGTGTATGTAAAGTAGTAGCCTTAGATATAACTTGATTCATCTTTATTGATCTGAAAGAGAGACTTATGATAGTTAAGTCTAAATAATCTAATACTACTTTTTGGTATCAACTACGTAAATGTTATAGGATTATTATATGAGAGAATATTGTTTAAACAATTTCAATAGTGATGCATAGATTATTCACAAAACTCAATTAATATTAACAAGCTAGATCAATACTTAGAAAAACCAACAAAAATAGGACAAATGCACTCACCTTATGAAGCCCTAATTGACTTTTCAACATCAAAATGCCATATACAACTGATTTCAACTAATAGATAGCCTTGGATTTATTCAATACCACCAAACAAAAATTTTAAGCCACTTGAAAAAGTTTAATACCATCATTGTTAGTTGTCTTTTAGACCTCAAATACTGCTTGTAGCCCTTCCTAAAGGGAAAACTTGACAAAAATGAAAAAATACCAAGAGGTATCCTTCACTATTAAATTTTTTAGATTCCGCCATTAAAAACATTTCAAATTTTCATGATCTAGTTCTTAGCCCATGAGTTTTTATTCACACTCTACTGTTTGAGATTAGGACACTCAACTAGCCCTCCAAAGGTATAAACATTATTGTTCTAAACAAACTACAAACTTCAATGCAAAATTAAAAAGTGTTTCATATACCCATTTTGGAACTCTCGCTCTCAGATAAATTTCATGGTCTATCTCCTTATACAACTACTCCAACTCCAATTGCTCTTTTTGGGCCTAGTTTAACTAGGTCTAGCTAGGGATTCAAGCTAATTTAAAGGGTTTTATCACTTTGGATTAATTTCAATCACTTAGGAACCTTAAATCACTTATTAAAAACTTATTCAAAGTATCCTCAATGCTTTACACACCTTTTATCTTCTTTCACACCATTTTCCCATGTTTTCTTATCTAGACTTGGCTTGTTCTTAACATCTACTAACATCAACCCTGTTTCAGCTCTTCCCTATTATCTTGCTTCAAGTTTATTTTCACACTGCTCATTACCAATTTCCTATACCTCTTCAAAACTAACTCTTGTTACATATCATTCACTCTACTTATTTCATTCATGATATTTCATACAGATAATCACTTGCTTTCTCTAAGTTCCACATCTAGACTATAACAGTACAATCATATACTCTCTTTGATTATGAATCCTTATAGACTCTTTACGAATATCTCAATATTTTGATAATTCTACCAAAACTACGCACAATCTCGATGATTTCCTTTGTAAGACACTTTCACTCAAATGTTTGTTTGCTCCTTTAGAGCTCTTCTCAAGGTTATCAAAATAACAAGAATAGGAAAATATAAGATTAAATTATGATAATGGTTTATTAACACTTTCTATACCATTAAATTCCTTCTCCTTTCTCCAACAAACAATCCCATTCATTTTGATAACAATTTCCTTGAAGACTTTCCGCTTTAATACACTGTTTCATAGATTTTAATCTTGACTGCTCCATATTTGGTTAGATGGAGACTATGCATATGAAATTATATTATTTTTAATCACACATGCTCTCAAACCTTTCTAATAATCTTCATAGTCATCTTTCAAGACTTAAAAATTCCTCTTAGACTTCAAAAAATCATGTAACAAGACCACCATACTCTTGACATACCATTCATACCTTCCTAGGTATGCATATCTCTGTCAACTTCAAATGTCATAGATTAGAACACACAAGTTCCTCCTATTATCTTGATGCTTTAAGAACACATTTTAAAAATCCTTATTAATAAAAATACAATATGTTTTTAATATTTACCATAAGCTTTATACAATGATCACTATCTCAAACCACTGAATCAGGGTATCTCGGTTTTAGAAGGTCTTTTATTAGTTACATTTTTAATGACTTTTATACACCTCTTAATGATCCAACATATAAAATAGACCTCAGAGCCTCCTCACAAACCTAATTTACACCTTTTCATTATTTAAGAGCTCATCCATAACCATCATATCACCATACAAAATATTGTCAAATGTAGAGTTCATGTTTGGATGCAAGTTTGAATTTTAAACACATTTAATTTTTCATCATATCAATGTTCTCAACCCAACTTCTAAAACACCATAATAAAAACCATATAAAACATTCAATCATTATTAATAGACATTTCAAGAACTTCATTACATTCAAATGATACTTTTAATACTAAGAAAGGCCTTACCAATCATATAACCCAATTTTCCTCAAGAAATGATTTTCACCGTAGTCTCTCCCTTCATGACTGTATATCATAATGCTCATATAACTTCATCTACCTATAAATTCAATTCATACTTCATACACAACCTAGTTATCCATTATTATTACAAAAATCCTTATTAATATACATAATTGGCTCATGAATTCCTTTGATTTATTATCTTCATAAGCACTGCAAGACTTCTTGAGCTTCCATAGCTCTATAAAATTTTTTTTACACCTATTAGAACTCTTCCTTAGCACTAATTCTGCTATCCCTTCAAATACCTCAAGGAAAATATACAAAAGGAGGTAGTTAGGGTTCTAAACACACTAAATTACCCATGGTTATTTTAACCCAAGTGAGTTACACCTAGGTAGATTGCAATAGGTTACGTTAAGATGGAGAACATGTCCATGAGCACTTATTTCAACATTATTAGACTATACTAAATCCTATAATCCTAAGCACTAATTTCAAATATTTAAAAGCATGGTTTTGGAGGGAAACCTCTCAAAAGACACTTATTACATCGAAAGGAGTCCAAATGGACTAAATGCATGACACAAGCATCAAAATGGACCCAAGACACCTAAGATAGCTAGGAAAAGCCAAAATTTTCCTAATTACAAAGATGATCCTACATCAAATACAAAAATTAATAAATATATGGACCATACCATAATTCATCATGATAGGAGCTGACATGGTTATTAAGGAATGTATTGAGGCTTGTCAGATTATAATAAATGTAATGGGTAATAATATGCCTCACCGACATGGTAAGAATGAGACATGAACATAGTAATTATCTAACTAAATGAAGTGTTGATAACCTATAATATTGAGTATTGAATTGAGAATAACTAAATCCACATCTATAAACCATTGGGAGTTACTGGAATGAGCGAAGGTATAATTAGAAAATGTTATATGTGTTAATTATAATTGAACCTCACTTTGAAATATATTCTTGAGGTTATTAGTGATGTTCCTTTACCTTGGAACTTATAAGTTGTAGTTTTATCGATACTAGATACATTGCATGGATGGGTTAACCTTTATAGAAGAACTAAATCATAAACATCTATTAGTGCAAAATCAAAACACCCCAAATGAGTTTATAGATCTACTTTTCTAAGGCATAATCATTTGGTGTGATACATATAACATTGAGTCTTCCTCAAAGTGTGGGACTCTGTAAAACAAGAAGACTCTCTAGATTAAAGGTTGGTTCCTATTTCTCTATTTAGGTGCATACATAGAAACTTACAGAGGGTCGGTTCTTAATCCTAATCTAAACTTTACCAAGGAGACATGGATAGAAGGAATATAGAAATTAAAACAAAGGCTAAGCTACGAGGTGATGCACCAAAGGAATGATGGACAATTGTTTTGCTGATAGACACAAACCAAATAAAATGCATACAATAATTGAGCACAGATAACAAGATTAATGATGAAAGACCAGATGAGAGAAAATAAAGATAGGAAGTATCTAGAATCGATCACAAAACATGCTTTATTGTTCTGCAGATTGACATAGTACATTAATAGACGACCAAGAGGTAAGAAAGTGTATTATAGTTTTTTGGAAGGTTTGAACTCCACGAGTTCCTTGCTAGAAGGAAAGGGGAGCCTGTAAAAGACAAGAGAATTTCTAAGCCTTTACAATGAATCCTACCCCCATATTTATAGGTTTGATCAAAGAGAAGAAAGGGAGAGAGAAGCGGGAAAAGCAGGTCGAAGCTCAACCACTTTTGTTAATGCTTATGATGAAATCTACCCCTAGATCTATCTTTACTACATCAATCCTTGGTTTGGCACCTTGAAGGAAGAGGAAACGACGAAACAGATCAAATATGATTCAGTTGTTGAGGCAAGAAGATCCTGTATTGAAAGCCCAAATATGTTTCCTCCATTTTCCTTCACCTAACCTCCTCAAAATTAAATTTTCAGGCCTCCATGGCATGGGCGAGGCCGAGATCATTCTAACGGTGTCATATTCACGATATTTCGAGCCATGAGTCGAAAGATATGCCCCCTCAAAGTTTGTATTGGATTTGTACAGATAGGCAGGAAAATAATTTGAAAAATAGGTCCCCTTTTTGAAATAGGACACGTGGCAGCCATATTAGAGCAAAAATCAGGTTTACGGGTCCATAATTTATCTTTTTGCCCTACTTTGTAAAAACATAAAACTCAAAAAACTCCTGCAGCCCCAAGGCTCTGCTTGGACATGTGGCTCCTTTTGGTTGGCTGGGAATGTGCTTCCATCTTTATCTTTATGCCTTTTGAATGAAAGGAAATTTTTCACTTTTTCTTCCGACTCCCCGCTTTGGCTTTGACTCGGGTTCACACGTTGACTTTTTCCTTGGGCGGAGTTGTGGTCCATTTTGAAACTTTTACCCCATTTGATACAACAAAGGGAAAAGAACCAAATTTTCCCCCGACAACCCACTTTTCCCTGGGACACGTGGCAGTATAGCACTCATTTGGAAACCTTTTCTTTATTTAATCTTTGAATCAATGCAATTAAGACACTTGGTAGCCTCCATTGGCCTGTTTGTGCATTGACTATTCAACTAACTCATCCCATGTTGGAATAACACGTGGAGGCACTGCGCTTGCTTGAAAACCTGGCCCAAAGTTTGCCTTTGGAGGAGCGTCGAGTTGACACTTTTCGGCCTCCGCAGGTCTATGGACCTTTCAATGGTCCCTCTTATCCTTTTGGACTTTGGGCTACATGGTGAGCTCTCGCTCATTTAGGTATGTGACTTGAGACCAACTCTTGGAGATGTGCCATTAAGACACTTGGCATTCTTCGCTTACACTTTTATACTTAGCCAATTTTGAGGCCCGCCTTGTCCACATTTTGACTCTTTTTTGACCATCTACTACATGGAGGGCTGGCACAAGTTTGAGTCTCCGCCCTGGATTTCCCTCCCAGTTTTACGCCAAGCTAACACCTGACACTTCCTTTTTAGTTGAAGACTTTTCAATGCCTCGCAATTTCTTGGGGTCTTGGACACGTGGAATCCTGGCGCAAGTTTGGGCTCCCCCTTTTTGGATTCACCTTTGGAGAAGTGTTGTTAAGACACGTGGCTCCTTCCGTTGCCTCCTCCATACTTAGTCATTTTGGACCTTTCCCGAACTGTTTTCAAGCCTGAAAAATTTGAATCCTCGTCGTTTTTTCCCTTTCCTACTCCTAGCCTCTTGGCGGCACCGCCCCTTCTTCTCTGACCCTGAAATTCCATTATTGAGTCTACCTGCAACTTACAGAATGAATTTAAGACACGAAACAGCTTGAAAAAGTCATTTCTTATTTCACAGGGCCGTTTAATCTTTCTCAACCCCACCACTTCATCATTGATTCCTTCTGTGAATTTTTCACAAGATCTGAATGAGATTTCTCAGGTTCTTTCTATGTGGGGTCGTGGATGATCCAATATTTTTCCCAGGGGGGAAATATGGATAACAACATCATTATGTAAGACTTGATATGAAACTAGCTGGAGAAATAAATGAAAAGAATGAATTAATTGAATTAGTACACATGTGGTATATAAAGATATCTTTGCTGAATTATTATTTCAAATAAATCAAAAGGATAATATCTAATGTAACTATACCTGGTTTGTACAATAAAAAATTAATGAGTAGTTAATGATGCATCTACATTAAGCCCATCACAAGGTTATGAGACGAAATCAACTGTGGGCATGAACAAATAAGTATCACTTATCTTCAGGTAAGGATAAGTAAAAAATATAAATTCAATCCTATTTTTTGGGAAATGGAGAACTAGTCTCTACATTTTGGTATCAGAGTGGGAGATGCAATGCTTGGCCTAATGAGTATACTAACATATTTACTTTCTTAACTCTTTGAGATCAATCATAGAAAACTAGGTTTAGGATTCTGGAAATTATAGTTCTTATAACTCATATGAAATAGTTACGGTGATCATTATTTCTAGAATGCTACACCTATTTTGGGATAATACATATGTGAATACTTAAGACTATTACCACATGCATGAGGTTATTTATGAAATGGTATAAATTGCACAAGTTGTGATTAGTCTAGGATCAATGTAACGGTAATGCTTGTAAATGGTATGAGAATATATTAGGATTTTAATTGCTGGTATCCTATTCTTAGGTTGTTTTATTCTGATGTGGCAAATAGGGGGTTTAGAACCCTTGTAATAGTGATACTTGTGATTGGTATGGGATAGTTGCACAATTTATGATTGCCTAAATTTTATTTTTTGTTTGACTAAGTGTTATGGATTTTTGTTACTTAAAGAATCTTTTGATGGTAGGCTATGAATATAAAGTACTTATAGGTTGTAATTTGTAAAGTTGAGAAGGATGTCCCAAAGCTATTTCACATGGCTACTATGGGTATACTCAAGGCATCCCTCATGATTAGTCAATTGATAAGATTATTTCATGCTCTAGTAGGTTTTAGAGAGAGATGTGGACTTGAACTAAGAGGGTGATCTGTACGGAAAGGGATTGATAACCTATAGAGTGGTTCACACATGAAAAGTACATAACGAGGATTGGGGATGACTTTGGATGGACTCAAGGTATTCCCTCATGATTGGTCAATCACTAAGATGATTTCATGCCCTAGGTTATCCACATAATTATGGATATGTCATGCATTAGTACTTTATCAGATATCAGATATTAGTGATAGTGGTGAAATTCCCTAGGATATCTTAGTTCTTTGATCAAAGAAAAAACATTCAATTATGATTTTAGGATGTATATTATTCCTACCTTGTTCTTAAGTCTACCATTTGATTGGGTGGATTTGATACATATGGAATTTATCTCTTACATTTAAATTCTAAGTTGTAGTTACCAGATTGATCATTATGCTAACATAGATTTAATCTTGTAACAAATATAGCTGCATTGGATTTTTTTTATTACTCCATATGGAAGAAAAGAACTGTGGAACAATGCTTTCCTCATCTATTTTGAATAAATAATTTTATATTAGGTTGTAAGTAAAACTACCTTATTTAATTGAATTTGTCTATTGAACCTATGGTTATAAGGTTCATTCATTCTCTTATTTAAAATTATTGAGAATGTGTCTTCTTTTGAAGTTGACTGGAAATTGAAACCTTTCTTTCTGAAACCCATTTTGGATAGAACAAATTACCTATATTGTTATAAGTTATCAAAATTTGTTGCTTTAAACTTGACGATTCCTTGTTTCTATATGTTGATTGTTGATTGCACCTAATTTGGGTGTATAAAATTCTGATTTATTTGAGTTGAAAAACTACACCTAAAGTTTTTTAATCTCCCTTGGAATGGATGGTAGTCCAACCTTGTTGTTTGGTTATGTATTAGAAGAGTTAGTGTTATTGTTTAACAACTGAATTTTCTGAAATTTTGTGTTAAGATTCAGTTGTTCACACCAAAGTAATGAATTTTTTTTAGATGAACTTGAGCTAGAATGAAAAATTAAAAAAATTCTCGATTAAAAATTTCTGTTGTAAAGCCCTTGATAGAAAATGATTTGGAATATGTTCCAGCAGGTAAGACAAAATTCATGATAAATACATTGATTGATGCAAGGGCATCAAATCAAGAAGTCACAAGAATGTCCAAATTCCTTATCATCATGTTTTTAGGGTCAAGAAGTCACGAGTAAAGATATATGATGCAAAACCAAGTGCTAATTAGAGCCAAAATGCTCATAATTTCAAATTTGAAAATTTCCCTCCATGTCAAAATTCAAAATCTCTAAGTATGTTAAAAGTGATAAACATGGTGTCTAAGGTGATTTGAAGGTTTTATAAGATATCCAACTATTTATATATGTTATATTAATTCTTAAAGAGGGTATGATACAATAAACTACTATCAAACAATGTAAATTATCTCATTATGGAGGTATGGGCATGTGAAAGGTCTTAGTGAGTCATAGGGATAGTTAGGGTTGATGAGATGAGAGTGATATGAAATAAATTTGATAAAGATTCAGCTATGGGGAATTCATTCAAGGAAAAAGAGAGGGATTAATCCTTGAATTAGAATAAGGAGGAAGCATGGAATATGTATAAAACATAATAAATATCAATATACAAAGATCTGTTTTCTATGGTAACCTGATTTGTGCTAATAACTCCAAGGTTTATGTGACTATTGGATGTTTTACTACTTATTTGAATTATATAATGGTTGTATAAGATTCTTGCAGGGAAATAAGTGTAATTCTAAACCAAACTTTTTGATATTTAACGTTACTTCATTGCATGTGCATGAAAAAGGTATGTTGCATTCATAGTTGGAACAATGCAAGGATTATTGAGACTAAACTTGGCTTAATGTATGTGATTGAGATTAATAATTATGGACTGTGATAATATCTCACATGTGTGAAATGATAAATATTATTTCTTATCAAAGTTTGATTTGATCCTTAGTTACTTGGACCTGTATTTTCCAGGGGGAATTACATGGGACTGTAATTGTAATTCATTGTTTAATAAAACTCCACTTAGCTAATTCATTGATGAGTGACTGAAGATCATGAATACCATATAAGTGATGGGAGAAAGTGATTGTAGCTTGAAATAATGATACTTCTATCATAACAAATATACCCCCTTCAAGTTGATGACTCAGGGTTTCTCATACCCTGTCCTCACATGTAAGAAACCAAGTTTGAATTGATAAATGTGCTATTTGACCTCCCATGCTAACCCATACTTGTTTGGCATATGTATATAATCCTTAGGGACAATTTTGGGTTTTTATAAATAAGGAGGAAGAAAATTATAGTAGTTTCTATGGTTCATTGGCTTTCCACAGTGCATAAGAAAGTTTTGGCTAGGTGTTTTTATTTAAATCCTCAAATCATCAAAGTTCACTTTCAAACTTGCAAGGAATAATGAAGACAAGTTTACCTAAGATAATGTGAAGATATTTTGGAGATTCAACGGATAAATTTCAAGATATATTTAGGAGTCCTCGACCTCAGACTGTGAAGTTCCAGGAAACCTAATTGTGAGGTGCTATTAAAAAAGGACTAGGGTTTAGATATTGATTTGAGTCCTGAAACTTGGAATAGTTCAAGAAGGACAAAATGGATGCTTTAAAATATTTTTCTTGCACTCCATAAACCTTTGAATGAAAATATTTGTATGACAATTTCTAAGGGCATGGCTAGAAAGAGTTCAGTGGCCTAGAAGAGTAAAATAAGATTTTGAAGAAAAGGATAATGAATTAGGTCTCCAGATTCAAATCACATATTATCACCTTTAAGGGGTACTTGTACTTGTTTACAATTTGATCTGGGTCTCTCTAAGCCATACCAACCATGACTATTACAAACATAGTGGATTAAGAACTCCTTAAGGCAATTTGTGGCTAAGTCTAAGAATAGTGATAGTTTTCAAATATTCTAATCTAATTGAATGTTGATATTAGGTGGAAATGAATATGTGAATGCAAGGAATTGAGAGTGAAGATTTATTTAAGATAAAGAAATAATATTTGACTGAACTAGAGCTAAAAATACAAGAAATTAATGAAAGACATATGGAGGTAAGATAGAGTAAAAGAAGTTTCTCAGGAATTTGTCTATTCTACCAAAGAATTTGGAATGTGATGGATAAGAGGGAGTAAGGTATGATGTTAGATTAGTGATATATTGCTTGAGAGACTAAAATTTACAATTCTAGCTACTCTAGACCCTATAACTAAGACATCAAAAATAGGGAACAAATATTAATGAAGGAAATTGATTGCTATGATGTGAAGCATGGATGCAATTTTTTTGGAGGTTTGCATCATTGATTAAGGTTTGTAAAGTTATTTATCAATTTTAAGTAAGACACTAAAACTTGTCACATTCATTTTTGGGAGCCCCAAATTTGACAATTGTGCAAAGAAAGATGTCACATCCATTTTTGGGAGCCCCAAATTTGAAAATTGTGCAAGCCACCAATAGGATTGATTTGATTATGTTAGGAATAATCCTATTAGTCCTCATAGGGTTTTGCATAATATATATATGAGAATATATTATGATAATGTGGTTGAGTAAATTGTTATTAGTGTTATAACAATTTACGTAATTAATGAGTGGTTGAGAGAATATAGGGGAGAGGACCCGGTTGTGGTGCAGGGTCCATTAGTGGAGATAATAGGTGAAAAGACATTCACCTTTTAAATAACATATTTTGAATGATATGTGAAGTTAATATTACCTAACTGTATTGTATTGTATCATTATTATTTAAACATGGAAGCATGAAATGTTGAATAAGACATTTTTTAAATTGGTCAATATTCTCTTATTCATTGATAGAACTAAAAATATATATTAATTTATATACAAGTGTACAAAAACAAAGTCTATACAATCAACTATTCATTAAGTAATATTTTCATTGTATGTACATCATATCTATTACAGTCACTTCAACAAGTCATTTCTCAAGACTTTCCAAACCAAATCTCAAATATAATGCACTATTTTTGATGTAAGAGTCTTCAATCCCAAGTAAACACCTGCATAACAATAAATGAAATTATGGTCAGGCTCACCTTTCACAATGTTTAAAAAATCAGTATCATATGAACAATAAATTGTGTAACCAGCTGCATAAAATAATAAAAATGACCAACTAAAATATTATCCATTGGATTAAATCCCAATAAATCTCAACCATTTGATTGAACTATCATAGTGAATCCATGTCAACTAACATCAACCAATCATAATTTAGGATGATAGAATAAAAGCTGAAGGATGGATTACAATTCCATTTGTTCATGTAGTTTTCATCTCTCAAAGTTGAAGAAGTGAGGAGCAGTGCAGTTCAGGTAAGACACTTATGGATTACGAACTATTTCATAATTCAAGCCCTCCATTTATTTTTTCAGTGTTTGCATATTGCAACAGAGTTGTATATGCCAATTGCATTTGCTTTAAAGTTTCTGAAGTCTTTTCAACAAATCTAATTTGTGCATATCCTGCCATCATGGCATTCTACGAGACCACGTTTCTTTGAGGAATTCCATCAAACAGTGCACCTACGTTTCCAACAAAAGCATTTTCTGCATATCCTACAGTCATTTTAAGAAACTACAGTTAAGGAAACTCCAACCTGAAACCTTGGCTTATTTCTGTCCATTCAGAATTCTCTCCTATGAATAGCATACCTACAATACAAGGCGTTTAGTCTAAGGAGATTGCAAGCTTAAAAATTGAAACTGAAACTTAAATTCACTTAGTTTAAATTTTAATTGAAAACTCAGTTAACTTATATATCTTCTCCATCTGGTTGACCTTTTTGTGAAAAAGACCATGGCTACACAAACATAAGGTTAGATTATCTAGGTGGCTTATTTATGAAAACAACGATCATTACACAAACATGAGATCAGGCCATGAGGTCAAAACTAGAGGAGTCACGGCAGAAGTGTCCCCTTGCTAGGAAGGTCCGTTATGCACTCAAACCACTTGTGTACCTAGACATTGTGCACTATGAAATAAACAAAAATGACATTTACCTTTACCCTTAGATAAACAGTAAACGTATTCAAGACATTAACAGAATGCCAGTCCAGGAAAATCATATTGTATTCATTTTTCTTAATGTCTTGAATACTTTTATTGTTGAAGTAAGGGTGTCAAATGTAAACTGATTGGGTTGGGGACCAGTTTGTTGTTCCCAGCGAAATAGTGGGACTGCCTAATCAGGATACCCATATCTTCTGTACGTTGCAAAATCATATGCCATGACAGTGCGTGCAAACAATGAATACACTTCTTTGGGAACATATATTCTTCTTCTCTAGTGTATAGTCATCACTACTATATAGGCATAAGTTTAATTGTATACATAAAAAATAGAAAGTATTCTAATTACATGTGCAAAATTTATATTGAAAACATAACTTTAAATACAACACTACTGGAATATACAACTCTGTCGGAATATGACCACAACAGCGTTCTATAGTCCAGCAGTGTTGTATATTGCATTTCTGAATTCACTGTATTGTTCATTTTTTCCAGATATCTCATTCTCCAGTTGAAAAGTATTTTTTCCAATCATCACTGTGATATTAGCATAAGTTTTATTGTATACATTGAAATTTGGAAAGTATTATGATCATATGTGAAAATTTTATATTGAAAACATAACTTTAAAAACTACATAGGAAGAGTCCGACGAATACAGTAGTTTGTCAAGTTTTCGTTAGAAATATGGAAGGAAATTTTTTAGTTCTATCAATGAATAAGATAATATTGACCAATTTAAAAACTGTCTTATTCAACATTTCATGCTTCCATGTTTACATAATAATAATACAATACAATACAGTCAATGTCTTTCACCCACTATCTCCATTATTGGACCCTGCACCACAACTGGTGCCTATCCCCTAGCAATGCTCACCCACCAGCCGTTAATGTTTTCATTATAAATTTTCCCTTCCATATTTCTAACGACAACTTAGCTTTAACAACTAGGGGAGAGGACCCGGTTGTGGTGCACCCTATCTTTGCATAGTCACTGCGCCACATCACTGCCACCTAGGTGAGTAAAAACACTATAGATATAGGTATGTACTCTATAGATATAGGTAAAAGAGAAAATAAATGAATAGAAGGATTGTCAAACTCTATAGATATAGGTATGTAACAATAATATCTCTTGCATTCATCATACAGAGTGGTAAAATTCTTATCTTCTTTGCAAAATATACATGTCTAACCATTTAAACAACTAGATAAAAAAAAATCCACCATAAAATCTTCATAAAAACCATCATATTTACATGTTTATCTGGCTACTTTTTTGATGTTACCAAACCTCTCGACAAATTCTTTTCAAAAAAATCTAATGTGACTTGATGACACCAATCCTTTGCTGAATTGTCGTTAGAAATATGGAAGGGAAAATTTATAGAGTTTAAAGCTAAGTTGTTACCAATCGTTAGAAATATGGAAGGGAAAATTTATAGAGTAAAAACACCACCAAAGGATGCAGCACCAAATTCTTGACCTCCAACATTGCACCGCCACCTCACTACCACCTCAGCACCATGTGGACGATCCGTGTTTGTGGAGATGTCAAAAAAGGTGGTTTTTTTGCATGGGACCAAGTGTTGTCCACTCGCCGCGCCAGTTGTTGTTCGGGCTACTGCCATGCATTGAATGCTCACCCACCAGCCGTTAATGTTTTCATTATAAATTTTCCCTTCCATATTTCTAACGAACAATATAGTGAATTCTGAAATGTAATATACAACATTGTTGAACTATACAACATTGTGCTCATTTAGTCAAATATACATTGTTTATCCAAGCACTTTCTGTATTCAACATATTCCATACAAGTTTCATTGTCATAATGAAAACTACAAGTCAATTAATTCCTAAAAATGAAACAAAATCATTCATATTCTAGCATATTTCAGCATTCATTTTTGGTATATTTATAGTTTCTTTTCCAACAATCATCTTTCATGTTGTGAATCAGGTATTTCATTTACACCATGAGAAAAGGTGCTATTGCTAGAAGATCAAGGAGGCCAAAAGTGAGAGGTGTACAGTTATCACATAATTTAAGTGATGAAGAGGATAATTCAGCACCAACTGGTAATGAACCAAAATGTAGAAACCCACCCACTGTCTCAGTTCAAAGAACATTTGCAACAAAGAAGCTTAGTGTCATCTGAGGTTGGACAAAAGAAGATATGGAAAAGGTGATAGATGATGTTGAGTTTAATGGGTTCTCAGTTAGAGCAGCAGTAAAGAAGTATTCCATTCCACCCACATCATTACACTATTGGCTAAATGGTCTCACCCACACAAAGAGGAGGGGTCCTCCAACAGTTCTAACTGAAGAAGAAGAAGAGGAAATTGTTGAATGGTGCAAAGAAATCGCTGATATGGGTCATGGCTTGGAGTTAATGTAGCTAAAGGCAAATGGGTAAGTGCACGAAGTTGGTGGACAATTCCGTGGACATAAAAACCTGAAATAAAGGTACCGTGATCGTGGTTTTAAAACCGCGAGCGCGGTTATTAAATTCTAGGTTCAGTAATTACCGAACCTAGTTCCGCGATCGCTAGTTTATAACCGTGAGCGCGGTTATAAACCGCGATCACAGAACTCTGAGACAAAATTTAACAGTCCCGCGACTCGTTATTTTCCTAATTTTCATTTTGAACCGCGACTTTTCCTAAACGTTTTTCACTCGCACTTTCAATACTATCTCAAAATTGCTCATCGGACTTCTGGATAGCGATAGATTCAACCATGCCGCCAAGACGAGGAGGTAAGTCCCTGATTGTAATCATTTTTTTGCATTTTAGGTTGTTTTTTTTGCATTTTAGGTTTTTTTTGGCATTTTCATGGGGTTTTGTGAATTGTTTTTTTATGTATACAATTTTATTGTTTTATCAGTTGGTCGGAAAGCTCGGGCTCGTGAAAACCGTCAAAACATTCCTCAAAACCCACTGAACATTCCTCAAAACCCTCCGAAACATTCCTCAAAACCCTCCTCCAAACATAGATCCGCCCCCTGTGGCTCCTTCTGTCCCCACTGAGCCAACAGGAACGCAAGATAATATCATTGGAAGAATCCAAGAAAATAAAATTGTCATTGAGAACCTAATTCAAACTATAAGACAAAATCATGCTACAAATCCATCCCGCATGACTTTAGCCAATACATTGCAAACATTGATTAGCGAAGTCAAGTCTGTAACCAACCAAATACATAGATGGAACACCTTTAGAAGTGACTGTAGGCAGTGGTATGCAGATAAACTATCTCATGCGGCCGTTAAAGACAAAAAAATTGGAAAAGACCTCATTTGTGCATTATTTACCGACCCTAGAACCAATGCCCCCCCTGCAGTTACTTGCAAACGGTTCCCAATCCATTGGTGCCATGATGATAGAATCAAAAACAATTTTTGGGACCGATGGTGGATGGTTTTTGATTATCCACCATGCAACAACAATGAGGTTCCTCTTTATTTTTTGAAGAAATTATATTGTGAGTTCATGCTCAATGAGGTCCCGAATTATTTTGACTTTTCAGACTTGTTTGGTTGAGGAGGTGGCTCTGCACAGAGCAGACCTGGTGCACACGTAGGTCAACCTAGGATCCCCCATGCCCCAAAACCCCCACTGCCTTCAGTTATCCCTCCTACAGTGAAGGAGGTTGTGGAGATTGATACATTGCATGCATTGAGGGAGCTCACTGACACTCTCACCCAGCATAGCACCCAGATTGCATCCGGTGATGTTGGTGGAGGTGCCAGTTCTAGTGCACCACACCACTGTGGATCATGTGGTGCCGTATGCACTGCAGGCGAGACATCATTTGCTGGTTCACAGGATTTTTTTTCTATAGATGAGATGCTGGGGAATGTTTTTGGAACTAGAGCCACTGATATTGGTCTTTCACAGGTAAATTTTAAATAAATTTAAATATTATATATGTACAATAGTTTAATTCACATGTTTGAGATATTAATATATATATGATTGTACGTCATGTACATACATGTAAAAAACTAATTTTTTATTTTATTTTAAATAGCAAGAGCCGGTGAAGGAAACATCCGGTGTCGACATGCTAGCTACTGTGGTTGGGCGTGTTTCAAACGTAAGTTTCTAGTTGTATAAAATTACATGTTTAATAAATCATTTAATTGCACTAGATTATTATTATAATTTGTTTCACGTGTATGTTGTACATGTATTAATATTTTTCTCTTTTATACACAGGAGCCTGGCGGGTCATCATCTGCTCAGGGAACTGAAGCTACTGGCACGCCTCGCATGATTTTTACGCAGGTTAGTTACAAATCTCTTTACACTTTGTTTCTAATTCTTGGACCTCTGTGTACATGAGTTTCACTTTCTTATACTCAATGTATATAAAATACATACAACAGCTACCATATATAAAGCTGTAATTTGCTTAGAATACCATAGTATCTCACACTTGTACACATGCTCTGTTGCATTTTCAATACCTCTAAAATTTTTGTAATTGGAGATACATGTCATAATAGACTTGAGGTGCTTACTTTAGGTGAAGAGGATTATTAAGTGATTATTATGGATGTGGACCCTATCCTCTAGATCCAGAAATAGAAATCTCATAAGTATTTTTTCTAGGTGGTTACTAACCCAATCCTCTTGATCTTCTTGATCCTCTCGGGCCAGTTGATAAATTCCCTTATGTCTCATTTGTAGTACTAAACTGGATACACATGGTCTACATGTTCCCAACATCCAAAATAATGACACGTACTGCACTATCATAGGTATATTATTTGTATGATGAACTTATCAATCCAATGTAAAATGATATCTTCCCATATCTACTTATTTACCTAGACTATATCTTGATTCTCAATAACTACCTCTAGATATGTAACACCATGAGTCACTAAGGAAAAGATACTTGACAAGGTGGAAGCGATCAACTTGTAATCAAAATGAATGATAAGAGTGATGAAGAAATGTAAAAAGGGTTAAATCCTAACGCGATAAGTGTTAAGAGAAATGAAGAAGGGGGAAAAAGTGAAATGTGCTCGACACTTAACAAAATTAATGTCAAGGGAGACAAGACTTAAGAAATATGAATGCGATCAACTCTTAACAAAATGTGTGATAAGAGTGACGAGAAAAGGGACTTAATAATGCTTAACAAAATGAATGATGTCAAGGTGGAAGATGGACTGAAGTGTTGGTTTAGAAGAATCTTAGCAAAATGAGTGCTAAGAAATATGAAGGAGCTTGAAATATGTCACGACCGTTAATGAAATTGAAGGTAAAGAGGGAAGAGACGAAAGAAGTAATTTTTCTCAACTTGTGTCAAAGTAAGTGTGACAAGAGGATACTTAAAACATGATGGGTCATGATGCTCAAATATTAACAAAAATGTGTTAAAGGAAGAGACTTAGGAAAAATGATGATTTTGTTTGACTTTTAACAAAATGTATGTTATAAAGGGAGACTTAAGAAGATGATGAATGATTTCAACTCTTAAAAAAAGTGTGTTAAAAGATAAGACATGACAAGGAAGTGAAACCACTAAAAGAACGAAAAGGTAAAGGTCATCATGAGAAATGAATAAAAAATGAGAAAAAAGGTTTGAATCTCACAAAAAATGGAGATAAGAGACAAGGGGGAAGTGATGGATTAGTGATCTCAAATTAAAACAAAGTGAATGCTTTAATGAGAGAAGTGATGAAATAATGAGAATGTTGACAATGCAACAAAATGATTGTGAAGTATGACAACATAAGATGATAGGATAAAAAATGGAAGACGTCACAACTCAACAAAGTGGATGTGAAAATGTGACAACATAAGAGTGAGTAGAGAATGATAGTGAATAATTTCAATAAGTTGAGAAAGTAAATGAAAAATGCGATGATGTAAGAATGGGGAATGCTTAGAGTTCAAAAAAATAACATTAAACTTAAGACTTGTAATTTTTAAAGGTCAAGGTGACCAAAAGAGTGCTTGACTATGATAAAGTGAGTATCGCAATGTCAAGACTTAGATGAAAATGAAAGTGATTAAGTGTTAATATGGATGTCCACAAACCAACACTTGGACAGGTGTATAAATTTACAAGATGGATGAGAGAGAAAATGTGAATGATGAAAGTGAAACACAAGTGTGTACCATGCGAGAAAAATGAAAAATGGTAAAATGAAAGTTGTGGCTTCTATCTTAGATTGGCTTGGACAATGTGTGGCTTCTTAGGTGGCTCTCTCAACTAGGTGTCAGAAAAATATCTGAGTGAGCGCGATGTTATTGCTAGCTAAAGACTTTACGAGCTACCCCCTTTAAAACCCTGAGTAAAGACCTTTCTCAGAATGAATCGCACTAGGATCGCCACTAAGGTTATTTGTGACTCTAACTCACAAAGGCTTTACTACTCAGGTAGGATAAAAAGGTTCTTGTTTCGTCCACCAGTTACCTCAAGGTGTGGACTACTTTAAGGTTCCTAGAACCACCCCCTTTTTTGTAGCTTAAGGCTTATGCAAAGGAGGTTATGTTTGGTCTGGTGATGTTAGATTTAAAAGTTCTTCAAATTTGAATGATGCTCTAATTGTCATAGAAGATGACTATGGGTTACATAGATTAAATACAAAAGTTTTTCAAAATCTTATGAAGATAGATGGCCTCCGTGCTAACATTTATAGATCCTATGTATTTAGCCTAAATAGAAGATAAAATTTAATAACATTTTTATTCTTTCTTGAGTAACTAAATATTGATTTGTACATGTTTTTTGTATAGCTTATGACTGCTAGAGAGACTCCTCCACATATGCAGACTGTGGAGGCTGTTGTAGATACTGCCATAGCATCTGCAAATCCACTAACCGAGGTACACAAATTTTTAAATTTGTTAAAGTTTGGAGGTTCATTACATGAGCTTATTATTAAACTTAAATCTATAATATTAAATATATACCAGACATGAGCATTGTAAATTCATTCCAATGAACCATCAGGATCAGATCTACTCTGAATAGTAGACAAGATTGCTTCATGATCTGACTCTCGAACCTTCCAAATAATCTTGTTATTAGGTCTTCCTCGATATCTATACAACTGAATATTTGTCGCTAGAACTAGATGTGAATATAAGAGTATTTTCCTATGTGTCTCAAAGTCTTCAAACACCCAAACAGAGGAGTTTTTTAATGGATACCGTCGAAGCCAAGTTCCAGTAACTACCACTGACCCTGTAGGATATTCAATCTCTTCGCCATCTATAATAGGAGAAGTCAAATTATTTGTTTCCTCGATGCAACGACATAAGAAATAGTCTGTTCCTTCTTCATTGTCTTTTGTCACAATTACTGCAAACACATGTCCTACAAAAAAATAACCAAGGTTGAAAAACTCAAATTTAAATTACATATTAAAATTTCAATGGACATAACTCAATACAAAAATTAAATAAATAACTGGATAAATACCTTGTCGCACCAAAATCAAAATTTTGTCAAAGTCCTTGGATGTTGTAACTTCATCTGCAGAAACAAGTTGTAATGCTTGTGGAGGTTGATAACTAGGAAGCGGAGTTAGAGGCCTACAAATCCATCCTTCCACCCATTCTTGTGAATCACACTCAGCAGTGACAAATTTGATACAAGATGCACAAAAACATGTCAACTTTCTTGTCCATACGGCCCACGAAGTAGCGTCTGAGCTACAAAATGAGTGCATATCACTGGACCCAGTGAGTGTCATACAATCCTCGTAGTTAGCAATATGTTTTTCCTCTATCAACCAAAAAAATCTGCAAACTGTGGAATTTTCTTGAGAACCTCGGGTCATGTTGTCAGTACACCATTCCACTATGCTCTTTGCATCTTTTAATTCAGCACCATCTTTGTACTTCAACTCTTCTCTTGCAAGAGCTCTTTTAACACATGCCCCTACACCGTCATGCTCTCCTTTTCCATGTCCAGCCTCAGTGAAACTCCAAATATGTTGCACACCCATCTTGACATGCATTCTGCTCGTCCAATAAAACATTCATGCATTCTTAAACTGAGATGTGCAATTATCTAACCATATATAATGTTGTTTGAAGTGGATGTCCTTATCACACAAGTTTCCATAAAATAACTGGAAACACCCTTGCACAAATTCAGTAGAATGAGTACGATCATCACTGATATAAAAGTGGTACTCTCTTAAAAAATTTCGATCATTCTCTGTACTGTCAGGAGAATGCAGAAATGCTATATGCACAAAAATGGCAACTTGTACTGAGTTGTAATATTGCGATTGAACCTCCATTTGTGGTTTCAATGTGTAATTCTCTGCAAAATCGACCACCGAAAAAATAGTACCAATAGGAAATGTGTCTTTGCATAGCTTGAATTGTTCATCCAACCATTGAGCTCTATGTGTATGCCTCGCATACTCATAAACAATTTCATCCTTAAATTTTGTCATAAATTGAAAAATGGGCATTTGTTCTGTAACTAGCTCACACCGTTTCGACTCTTTTCCATCTTTCAAATGGTATGCAACTGATTTATATTTATCAAATTCAACTAAATTATGTCCTATTGTACCTTCAATTTGCTCATGGATGAAACTTTCCAATTTAGGTAATCCGCCGCATGTACTACAACTTCCATCTAAACAATCCTGACTATAAAAAAATTGTCCAACTTCTTTTTCACAAAATATAGTAGGAATGAAATCCCTAGAAGATATTGGTGGAACTTGAACACCACATTCAGATAACATAGTTTCAGAATGAAAAATAGAACGAATACGTAAAAATTTAGCATAATGCATCGCAAATTCAACATGTTGCCTACAACAACAAGTGGTGCGAGCATGGTTGATTTTCACATAGAATGGTTTCAACATTTCAAAAAAACGTTGACTAATTTTAATTTCCAGATTCTCTTGTTCAAACTTACGAAAAAATTGAGTTTGAGTCATATCTAAGAAATGCTTTGGATGTGGTTCACGATTAGTAGAACCAACTCTCCGTTTTATAACAGCTCTTGTATTAGGTGAAACTCTAGTGTTATCATGCCAAAATTTAATAACAACTTCTCTTATAGCATCAGAATTATTTTTGTCCTTACGCGGTGCTCTAGCAGAAAATGCCCAAAAATCGACATTATTGAGTGATTGAAGGATATTACGTCTTTCAATTTCTTTCATTAGAGTTTTTCTATTAACTTGCAACATTCGACTTGTTTGCGTAATCAACTGTTATTTTTTAATTGATTCACTTACAACACTAGTAGCAAGTACACGACGCACAATATTACTATCCCTAGTGCGTCTCTTAACACCAACAGTGTGATATGCATCATGAAGGTTTTAATAATTATAGAGGTTTGACCATGTATGTTAGATGTTGTCAATCCTAAGGTGTTTAATGTAGGTCTCATTTTAATCAATTTCATCAAACTAACCAACAACTGACATCTTTGGGAATCATTTAAAATTTCAAAATGATTATCCCAAATTTCAGTGGCTTTTCTTCTTATTTGTCGTTCAGAAAGTTTGTCAGACATTGGTTTCAAAATGTTTTCATCAATTTCAATCAAAAATTAGGTTTCTTATGTAAAATCCTAGGAGGTGTTTTTGTCAAATTTTGCTTGTCTATAGTTTCAACATGAATTTCCTTATTCACATTTTCATTGTCTCCTTCAATTTCAACATTTGCTACATCATAAGTATTTAATTCTTCTTCAACATTGACGGTAAAAACTTCTTCATCACGAGTATTTAATTCAACTTCAACATTGACAGTAGAAACATTACCTAGTTCTTCATTGCTTACAATAGTTGGGATTGAAGATGAACCTCTTCTAGATTCACGAAGTTTCTGCATTCGCTCAGCATTTTCAATTTTGTTGGCCTCTAATTCGTCTGGTGTATTTTTACTTAATGACTTCCTTTTTTGACTTCGTTTTTTGTCTCCCATGATGTTTTGCGTTCAGTGATAAAAAAAACGTGCCTGGAAAAAGACAGAATTTCACAGTAATTCGTACGGTAAGGTCAGAGAGTAAAAATCACATGGTAATTCAGACATTGGGATGTGTGTAAATATGATTTATAAAGCGCGAACGTGCTTTATAAACTGTGAGTGCGCTTTATAAACCTTGAGCGCGCTTTATAAACCGCGTTCGCAGTATTTTTACAAAAAACCGCGATCGCGGAGCTATTTGCCGAACCTTAGCCTCAGAAAATCTTTGTTTTTCCCCAACCAAAGCTATGGAAGGTCATTATGAAGTGCAAAAGGTCAAAAAAACCTCAAATCTGCTCTTCCAAAGACTTCAACCATGCTAAAAAACTGAATTTTTTTTCACAAAAATGGTTCCATCACATAGGGTAGACTCTTAGCTTTGTAAAAATATTGTTTTTAAAGTGAATAGAATAAGATAAATATCATTTTATAATTTATTACTAACAATAGGTCCTTAAGACATTTTTTCCCGTGAATGTTCATGTCTAGGTTTAAGACTGTAACTTTTGTTTCACTTATCAAAATATGATAAAACTTATACCATCCCAAGCGTGACAAATTCTATACACCTTAAAAATAAAATAAAAATGATTTCGATATTTTTAGATATAGTTATGGCAGGCAAACGGAAAGCGCTCCATTTTCTAAATATTTTCAGACCACTTTCACGGAAAAAAATCATTAAAAAAAAAAATATTGCTTAAAAAAATACAAAATAAAATCCATCCCAAGATAGAAAACTACATCTAACTTTTCACCAAAGGAAAAAAAAAAATAACAAGATTTGGTCATCCAAAATGCGGGCAAACGAACTACAATCTTATAAGTTTTTTCGAAAAAAAAAAGTAAGTCATATAATTTTAAGTGTTTAGTATAGCTAAACTTGTCCGTTTTTTACAAAAATTAGTATTTTAGAAACTAGATTCCGAATTCTATGATTCATATTGATATAACTTTTTCTAATTTAGAGTGCATGTATAGCTAATAATCCCTACAAGTTGAGATTTCACTGTTTTTTGCAATATGACGTCCACGGATGACCCTATATTTGTCCATCAACTTGGTGCACTTAATACAGTGCTCATTATAAAGATTTATTGAATTGGTTTTCTTTTTGAAAATTAATTACACTCACTCTTAGTCATGCAGCTACTTGCTTTCTTACTCTTTCATTGAAAATGGGGCTAAATTAATTATATTCATATATCATTTACCAAACTGTTCCTGTTAGCACCTGTGGAGAATTTCATCTATGTTCTTTTTAGTCTGAGCTTGTCATCAATGTTGCTATCGAGGTTAACTATTCCATATGATTTCGTCTTCTTTTCTATTTGTTAGACATCAGTTATCCCATTTTTATGGCAGTAGCTATCTCTAAAAGCTATCTAGAGTACAACTAATAAGACCTAAAATTATGTTGTGTCAATGCAGCAGGTTTGTCAATCCCAGGATTTTATTTGTTCAAGGGAAAGAGAATGATAAAGAATTACATTAAAAATTGTGAACTTGGAGCATGTATGGCTGCACATCCAAATGCATGGATGACAAAGGAATTGTTTTTAAATTGGCTATGTCATTTTGCACGTTTAGTACCAGGCGGTGTTTCTCCAAATAATAGACACCTATTGATATTTGATGGCCATGGCAGCCATGTAGCATTACAAACTGTGGAGGAGGCAAACAAATTGGGCATTGATTTGATAACACTACCAACACATACTAGTCATAAGTTGCAACCTCTTGAAGTGAGTGTGTTCAACCCTTTCAAGACATATTTTAGAGCTGAGAGGTCCAAATGGATGGCAGAGAACAAATGTGTAGATGTGAAAAGGAGTGACATTGCTGAGCTTGCAAGTAGAGCCTTAAAAAAGGCACAAACACCATCTAACATAATTGCAGGTTTCAAAAGAACTGGTATTTGGCCATTGAATTATGATGCTCTCCTAAATGACATGGCATGCAGCCAGGCATTTGACATGCAAGGTGAGGAAGATGTTGATGTTGTCACAAACATTTTGAGCCTATCTCAATGAATAAATCCTGAATTAAATGACAGTGAAGAGGTGGTACCTGAAACTCAATTCATGCAAAATGTTGACTCTAGAGATGATATGGAAGTAGCTGCAACACATGGAGTGGAGCTAAACGGTGCTCTTGGAAACCCAAGTAACATCATCAACAATAAGGAGGGGTCTTCAGATTTTGTAAGTAACAATGATTTGTCCTTGCCAAGTCAAGTTAACCCGCCACAATGGTTAGAGGATGCCATGAAAAACTTGGGTTACAAGCTACCATCCAACACAAAAGATCAAAGCTTAAATCTGCCTTCCTTTCTCGAAGGATTAAAACAAGAAGCAATAATTCATTACTATGCAGATGTTAGAGATGAGGATGAACAAGACGAAGTCGAATTTCAAGAATAGGCTAGATGACCACAATGATTAGCTATGTATCACGTTTTTGTTAATCCTGGTGCTGAAGAAATCACATTATAACGATGTTCTAATGTTAAACATTTTCATCATACAGTATATAAGTTTATAATAACATGAAAAAGAAATAACTAACATGATTGTGATTCTTTTTCACAGGCATTGGATCCACTCTTTGTCCTCATTTTTATTCCATTGTTCAGCCAAGTCATTTACCCATTCTTCGAAAATCATGGAAATGATCTGAAACCAATGAAAAGAATGGTTTTGGGTATGTCTTTATGTTCCTTGTCATTTTTCATGTCAGGACTACTCTAGTTAGTAATTGACAAAACAGCCACATCTGGATCCATTGGATCTTTCTCCAACCTCCTTCCAGAATCAGAACCTGATAATAGACTCACCATGGATCATTTAACACAACATATGCAATTGGAAGCACAAAGCAACTGTCAATACTTCTGGCAGGTACCTCAGTCATGATAATACTCACAGCAGCAGAAGTATTATTCAAGATATGTCAAATGGAGTTAGAATTCCAGCTTATGCTCACATTGGAACACCTGTTTCACTTATGAATAACTCAGTTGTTCAGTTCCAGTCTTGGCTTTTGACAACAGCCGCATGTTTTCTCTTCTGTCTCACTTCCTCTCAGCAAGTCCTAGTAATTTCCATTGTTGCAGTTTATACCACAATGGATTTAAGCTTCAGTACTGATTGACCAACTCCTCTGTCAACTAACAGGTGCATTTCATCACACTTTTGCTCGTTGGTGTCATTGGTGACCAAATCCTATTTCAAAGCAAACAGGTCCAAATCCTTTATTTGCAGTTGGGCAGACCATTATTGCTACAGGGTTCATGATGTGGATTCTAAATACTTCTTTTAAATTAAGCCAATCGAACACTGTAGTGATGAGGAACTCATATTGGCCGATAGCAGTATGGAAAGTGATTCTGTGGCCATGTGACTTATACTAGCTAAGCATAGCTTGCAACAAGTGTGGCATAAACAGATGCTTATCTGCCAATTCCCATATGTTGATGGTTTCGCACATGATATTGGTGATACAATTGATATGCTAGATAGTATTCACCGAAGCCTGTCTTATGTAGTCTTTGGAACTGCCATCTAGAATAAAATATAACATTGTATATGCAGCTTTTGTAATCAGGATAGCATTGGCAGGGAATCCAAGTACCGCCCACTACAGCTAATAGTTACCATTCTATCAGTATGATGATGCTACTATGCCCTTACATATCTGGATTTGGTGGATTGTTAGCTCTAGCACTTCTCATAGCGACTATATGTATGTAATCAGAATCCTTGCTCTCAGGCGTCCATGCTATACTAATTGAGGCGACATATGTTAGTATATCAATATGATGATGCTCTATATTTTACACCCTATTTGGCGGTACTAATCAGAATACTCATATTAATTTTGTGTATGTAATCAGAATACTTTCCATCGTTCTATGTATACAATTAAACTTATGTTAATATATCAGTATGATTATGCTCACTATTTTAATAGTGCAGTGTTTAAAAACATTAAGGATCATTTCCTGAGTGAGAACCCTCTCATCTCTGCCTTTTCTTCTCATCTTTGTAGCAGGCCGAGCCAATGCCGAGGATCGAAGTCGGTCAGGAGTGGTGAAAACACTTGCACCCACCGGTCTGCAAGATCCCATCGAAATGGTCGCTCGAGCTCTGTCAACCGAACACCTCCAAAAACCAGACTGAATGAGCTCCGTCTCTATCTCCCATGAAACCCCATGGCGCGATTTGGCTGTGGCAGGGTCCATAAACCAAACTGCGCGCATTAACAGCTGTTGGGTGAGCATTCAATGCATGGTGGTAGCCAGGACAACAACTGGCGTGGCAAATGGCATGGTGTTTTTACTCATTACCAGGTGGCAGTGACGTGGTACAGTGACTGTGCAAAGATAGGGTGCACCACAACCGGTGCAATGCGTTACATACAATGCAACCCATGGGAGCAACATGTATATATGAGACCATGGAAGACACTTCAAACATTTAGACTCAAGATTCCTAGATGGAATGCTAATACAGAAGCGAGCAATTACAACAGAAAACAATGTAAATGGTAGTAACAGAGAGTGGTAATGCCAATCGAATCCCATTTTAAAGTTCATCTCCAAACTTCATTAATATTTTAGGATGACGATTAGATGGGAGTTACCAGAAAGATTCACTTAATTATTACGCCGGAATGGCTACTATTGAGTTAGGGAAACAAAATTACGACGACGGTGTGCAGGTTAACCTCCTTGTCATCCTGCTCCTACTTCTGAGATACTTGCTCCTCCTCCAGCTGCCTGAGATGTGTGTGCATGCCAACCCTGTATGCTCTGTTCTCGTATTGCCCGTCTTAGATGCAGCTCTGCCACATCTGTCTGTAATTAGAGCTAGAAATTGCTTAAAGGGGTATTGGGTATTAGAAAATAGATTACTTTAAGTCCAATGATGAGGTAATGTTGCTAAGTACTTTAAAAAACAATTGGGTACTGATACAAAAAGAAAACAATTGGATACACTAAGAGGTGAAGCAGAAATTATGTATTGCACTATCTGGTCATTAGAGTCTCCCTCAAAGGAAGACTTCGGTTATATAAACATCTAGCCAAAATTGTGTCACTGATATGTTTCTACTATGCATTCATCAAGGATACTGTCCAGTACTTCAGCATTGTTTCCATCTATGTACAAACATTAAAACGACTCAACAATGTCTTAGTTAGTTCATTGACCAGTTGATAGTAAAAGAAAACAATTGTTACACTCTGAGATGAAGCAGAAATTTATTGCAGCCGATATGTCTTGTAACTAGCACAAGGAAGATTCATTGCAATGGTTTTATCTGCAAAATTGCCATCACCTTTTTAACAAAATAAATTACCATCATCAGGATGGGATAAATAAGCATTGTTTGGACTGTGTTTATTGGATTCATATAGAAGTCAAATTAGTTAGATTAGGTATTGATACAATATAATTCCAAACAATTGTGTTACATTAAAAATGAAGCAATTCGAAATTACTATTGTTCACTATTTTATAAAAACAATTTAGAGGAATCTTTACATAGGAAGACTTCGGTGATATTATCATCTGGTGCAAAGCTTGTATGCCAACCAACAACAACTTACTACCATTTATTCATATGGGGTATCTAAGCATTGGTTCTGTCGGGCACAAAAATGTGTCAATATCTTAGTTAGTATAAAGGACTACAACAAATGGAAGACCAAACTTTTCCAATCTGGACGCCTAAGGGGATACAAAAACTCTTAATTCTGATCCTATAAACACCAACAAAAATCCATAATAGGACTCGTATAACACTGAAACCTATAGTTAAGAAACCAACCCTCACAGACCTCAAGACTATACCTTTTTACAAGCTTTCTGAAGAAATCAGGCACCCTAGACATCCATACCATGCCCAATACTATCCATTCACAACCCACAAAAGAAAAACCAGAGAGAATTGGTTATTTCACTTCAATCAGCCTAATTGACCCCTCCAAATACTTCATCAACCACAATTCGATAACAAAACACTGTAGCAAGATCAAAACATGAAAAAAATCGCCACCCCAAATTCCTTTCCCCACTTAAGCATGCAAATCATGTAGCCTTTGAATCTCCCCCATGCATTCAGATCCCAAAACATATAATTTTTGCCACCTAAAACATATAATTTTTGCTACCCAAAAACAGAAAACAAATTATATTTGTTGCTGCAAACACTGAAAATTGTCACTTTACTGTCAAGATATCACAACACACAATACCAGAACTAAACACACAAGTACTAAAACTAGTATTGTATCTTTTTTGCTATCCCCCAACACCACGCACATGCCTGGACTTTTTAAAACAAAAATCTGGCAAATTAAGAATCCTACCACAAGCTATTTAAATCTTACACTTGTACCTCATCTGATAATCTGGGAACCCATCAAACTCAAAACAACAGAAGAAGAATAATTGAGATAGAAGAAGATATTACTTGAATCTATTGTATAAAGGAGTCGTCAACTGGCACCTCCAAAAATATAAGGAGAAATAAAATGAAAAATAACAATTCTAAAAGGAAAATCGCTCTCTAATTAGCAACTGAACATGAGCTCGCATAAACGCATTAAAAGTTACAGTAATCCCATTAACAGTAATAAGCAACTGAACATGAGCTTGCATGGCACCCATAAACCCGAGACTGGTGCTCATAAACAAGACAAATACACCAACGATTTTAAGCTTGGATTTGTAAAATAAGACGGGTGAAAAAACAAATTTCTTTTGCTGAATGGCAAACAACAAACTTTCCATAGTAGTACAGTGTTTAAAAACACTAAGGATCATTTCCTGAGTGAGAACCCTCTCACCTCTGCCTTTTCTTCTCATCTTCGTAGCAGGCCGAGCCAATGCCGAGGACGAAGTCGGTCAGGAGTGGAGAAAACGCACGCACCCACCGGTCTGCAAGATCCCACGAAATGGTCGCTCGAGCTCTGCAACCGAACACGCCAAAAACCAGACTGAACGAGCTCCCTCTCCATTTCCCATGAAATCCCATGGCGCGATTTGGCGGTGGCAGGGTCCATAAACCTACCCCGTGCGCATTAACGGCTGGTGGGTGAGCATTCAATGCATGGCGGTAGCCCGGACAACAACTGGCATGGCGAGTGGACAACACTTGGTCCCATGCAAAAAAAACCAACTTTTTTGACATCTCCACAAATGCGGATCGTCCACGTGGTGCTGAGGTGGCAGTGAGGTGGCGGTGCAATGTTGGAGGTCAAGAATTTGGTCCTGCATCCATTGGTGGTGTTTTTACTCGCCCAGGTGGCAGTGACGTGGCGCGGTGACTGTGCAAAGATAGGGTGCACCACAACTGGGTCCTCTCCCCTAGGTATGCATTGTTAGAGTTGTTATGCCTACCTAAAATCCTATATATATGGCTAATATATTTTGAATGAATATCCAGAATGAATTGAATGATAAATTATTTTGTTGTACATTCTGAACCAATTACTATATTTGGTATCAGAGCATATTTGATCCTTTGCATACTCGACGGAGTTCTGAAATTAGTGGCATGATGTTTCTGTCAGGCGTGAGGTGACTCGAGGCTTTGTATGATGGTCAAATACCATTAGATTATAGTCCTTCCACAATTAGTTTGTTCACGTTGAAGATTAAAAACTTTCTCAAGATATATTGGCCATATCATATATGTATCATCATGCTTGAGCCAGTACTTACAGGTTGTAGATGTATGCACACGTGGTTCAACTGTGTTTGATGATATAGATGGTAGACCAGAGCATCTTATCAATCGGTCTACAACTATATTCACACAATTCAAGCCTGCATACGTGTGGCATCACAGAATTTTTTTCTGATTTGTCTGCTTCAAACCTGCAATTTCAACGCTGGTGACCATCTGTTACACTATTGGAAAAGGAAAACTATAGAGTTTGATGCAACATCATTTATATGTGATATCGTCAACACATTCTTGTGCCTGTTGACAACTCTGGTAAATTCTGGCGTGGTAGCTGAGGTAAGATCTGTGCAGACTGTTATAGCTCCAGTGAAATCTTTGCACGCATGTAGTTTTTGGAATGTGAAGTGTGCAATTAATTGATGATAGTCATGATCACCAAACACTTCTTATCTCAAGACTTGATTGATCAGTGATTCCTTCCCATTTTATTCACCTCCAACATGTAATAGACACCAAAAAATATGGTCTGCGCAACAACCTATCACCATCCTTCACGGCATTGTGAACAGGTCTTTTCAGCCGACACCTATTTTTTAATTTTGTGAAGAGTCATAATGGGTAAGTTGAGTCACATTGAAAAATTTGAAGGTTAATATTTTCATACCTGGCAAGTACGAACTCAGTTGTTCCTAATTAACAAAGACTTGTGAGATATTGTTGATGGAAAAGAGAAGAAACTGACAAATGTAGATGAAGCAACAAAATGGGAAATCAAAGATCGAAAGGCTACAACAATTATTGGATTGGGTCTATAAAATTCTTATTTGCATCATATAGACTTAAAAAATTCCTCTCACACAATTTGGGAGACATTGAACAAATTGTTTGGATCACAAGCTGGAAGCGCAACAATATCTTTAAAACAGAGATTGTTTGGCCTCAAGATGGAAGAAGGCGACAACATGGTGGAACATATTAAAGTAATTTTCATTCTATTTGCAATCAACTAGCGAGAATAAGTGTAGATGTCCCTGATGACGATGCTAAAGAAATATTACTCAATAACATGACTCCATGCTATTCTAACATGGTATTTACATTGAGTAAAATAAATCCAAGTTTAGAAGAACTTATTTCTTTTTTGATAGATGAAGAAAAGAGAATCATGTTTGCGGAACCAAAGGAAAAGGCCATGTATGGTAAGAAACAAGATAAAAGAAGATCTAAATATTCTTTCAGACCTGGATCATCTTATAAAGATTCCAAGAAGCGGCTCACTTGTTATTACTACAAACAATCTGGTCACTTGTCCTCAAATTGTAAGAAAAGAGCACAAGACTTACTTGATGGGAAACTGTAAGATAATGCCATGGCTGCTGATGACGAAGGAGAAAATGAAGTGGAAGGAAATACTGCTTATACAGAAAATCAAAGTGATGAAGATTTTCTTTATTAAATAATTTAAATCAAAGGATGGAGGCAACGAAAGAAGGAGGACAACTAGTGTCCTCTCATTAGTCATCAGTGACAGGGCCACACAACAGATTTGGTGACGTGTGTGTGTGTTTGTTTTTCAACATTTCCAGTGTGTTGATTCATTTCAGAGTTCCTGTTTTAAAGTTTTATAGAATAATGGAAATTTCACATTATGAGGGGGAATAGAACACAATATTCCATTTCCATTATGTGTGAAATATATTTCAGTATGTGTTATTTCCTATATACTTCCTTGATGTACAAGCATAGTGGCGAACAGAAGCACCAGAGTAAGTCAGTTCATGGATCTTGAAAAGGTTTGTGGGAGATCTAGAAAACCACACGAGGTGGACAGTTGATGGGTTCTTGTTCATGTCAAGGTTTGTGGTAAACCTGTTTAAAACCATGGAAGGAGAGAGTCTTTCTTTTGGATCAAGGTCATGAGTCACAGAGATGGACATGCAACAAGGGTGAGCATACTGTAGAGAGGTGTGTGAATGTTTTTTCTACCATGTTCGCACTAAGGGGGGAATGTTAGGAATAATCCTATTAGTGCTCATAGGGGTTTGCATAATATATATGTGAGAATATATTATGATAATGTGGTTGAGTAAATTATTATTAGTTTTATAACAATTTATGTAATTAGTGAGTGGTTGAGAGAATATAGGTATGCATTGTTAGAGTTGTTATACCTATCTAAAATCCTATATATATGGGTAATATATTGTGAATGAATATCTGGAATGAGTTGAATGATAAATTACTCTTCTATACATTCTGAACCAATTACTATAAATTAGTAAGGGTGATATCGATTAATTAACCAATTAAATATTGGAGTTTGTTTTTCTTAATATAGTTTGATTAACCATCAAGAGTCTTAACGTGCACCGACATCATCTATAAAATTATTGTAACATTACTTATCATGGCTTTAAGCTCTTAAACCAAATGAAGGTCTATGGTTGCTTTTTGTGTATGTTGTTGACCATGAAGGTCTCACCTTAGTGTTATTGAAATTATTGAGTATGATAGTCTCATTGGCAAGAGACCTTACACTTGTAAAATATTCATATTACCTTTTAGCAACTACGTGCTAATAAAAACTATCTTTGACATGGGGAAAGTATTGTGCAAAAGGATAAATGGTTTTATCTTTAAATTTTTTATATTTGAAAGTGTGTGTGTGTGTGTGTGTGTGTGTGTGTGTGTGTGTGTGTGTGTGTGTGTGTGCGCGCGCGCGCATGCGCATGCGTGCATCCTATGCTTCTAACATTGATACTAGTTGATATTAGAATGCCTAAGTTTTTAATGAGGCAACATCATAATATATTATCTTGTGCATCAGTGTTCTTAGAGTATTACGATACTATGTATCTTATGTGGAAAAATTTAGTGAAATTTAAGATGTTAATCATGTTGCAATAATGGATAATTTTTATTGGCTCAACTAGAATGAAAGATGATAAAAAATTACAGTTAGCTTTGTTAATATAATGAAAAATTATGTCAATTTTTGCATAAAGACATGTAGACATTGTGTTGTCTGATTATAAAGTATCTAGAGTATGGAGATCTCTATTGTTTGAAATAACGCGGTCTTAAGAAAATAATGATGTTGCATGTTTATTAATTTAGGCATCAAAGTAATGTTTTTGTTTGGTTGCCTTGGTAACATTATGAAGGGCATTAACATTGTTATGGAATTATTGTTTTGTGATTATTGTTTGATGTCATTTGATTTGGTATTAAACAAGGGTAAAATGACTTTCCTTGATAGTATAGGGGACATTGTTGTCATTGACAATGACGTATTTGGTAATGCTATTGTAATAATTTAAAAAAGGGGCATTATTATGGTTACTGATTGACTTGGATTAATAATGATTATGTTTTGAATTTGAACGAACCCAATAGAAAAAAATGGGTCACAGACCTGACCAACATATGGAATGGAGTTTATAAAAAATATTGAGATCCGTTTAAAAGAGTTTTCAACTTTGTATTGAAATCATTTTTGTTTTGGATGAACGAGTTGAGGGAAAATTCAAACCCTAGCTCTATTAAGCTGCATGAACATGACTAATAGTGTGGGTGAAATTGCAATAGAAAGACTCAAACTAGTTAAGATGTTAATGGTGGTAGTGTTTAACAGAGTTATATGCATTTTATTAAGAGTTCATAAATTTATAAATCCCTAGCTAGGGAAAAGTTATAAATAAAGATTTGAATGGGTAAATTCCTCCTTGTTCGAACGGTTTTTTACTAGCTGAGAAATAAGGTTGCAGTTGTTAGGACATGATAGGAAGGAGGATGTGAGAAGTAAATCATAGCTCATATGTGGGAGTGATTGTTGTTAGTCATGCATGTTTTCATTTCTTTATCTTAAGCACTAGTTGACATTAAAATGATGTATGTGGGTTTTTGCTGGGATACCATACACATATGTAATGTGTTTATTAGTTTCTGGTTACAGATTAAATGAATTTTAAGTATGTGATTTTCTGTACATACCATATTATACATGTGTGCATATGCTAATAGGTACAAGTAAGCATCCATGAATATTTATTTCTACCTGATTGAATGTCTGGGTTATGAGCCATTTCGTTTTATGTGGAGGTTTTATATGGTGAGCCCTATTTTGGACATGGTAGCACAATGTTGAATTAAATTGTGTTTCTCTCTTTAAAACTCCAAATTCTAGTAAATATGGTCATCAAGACATTATTTTAGACATATTTAGAAAATGTTTTAACTTCTCTCTTTTAAACCCAAATCTGGTAAATGAGGCCATGTTGGCATTACGTTGAAATTATTCTCTCTAAAAATAATATGATGGAACTTTGGTTGCATGGAATAATTAGGTATTTTAATTTATTAAACTCTTAACTAGACAAAAGGGAAAATGGGAAAAAGTTTGAAACACTTTCTGTTATCTTGTTTGTAACATGTATGCATGTTTTATTGTTAACTAATGCTTATTATGAAGGAATGGAATTCATGTCAGTTCAACTTAAGCTGACCCAATAACTGCTGCATGTACTTAAAAGTTAAGGAAATGAGGAATGTTATTTACCTTGAAGAATCTCTTCATGCTATAGTGAAATAAGATTATAAAATTTTATAAGAAATTCCACGTAGACATTATTATTGTAATTTATTTAATTGAATAGAGAAAATCAAGTATTACTTGTTGAAAAGTATGTGATGTTGTAATTTGTTAGGGATTCTTTAAAACAATTTGGTAATGACTTGTGGATGTTTCATTTGCGGTACAGTTATAAAACATATTTTTGAGATGTATGCATGTATCTAAGGTCTTTTATTTAGGTATTATTATATACCCCGAGATCATTGTATGAAGGCTTTTTCCCCATTATGGGTTGGATAGAAAATTATAACATTGTTTGTTATTATTAAATACCCATTATTGGATCAACCACCTTTTGTTTTATCCTATGACTGAAACTAATGAATACAAGCAAAATCTATCATGGTTTAAATCTCTATTTCATTTGAACCAATGTGGTGTCCTTAGTTTATATCTTGTCACTTCAATATGAACATGATGTTAGTACATTAAATTATTCTCTAGTTTTAAGTATAGTACACTATAATCTTACCAAGTTTGTATTTTGTTATTATAGATAATACTGATTTTGTGACCATGATTCTATATACTTAATTGGATAAGTAAGTAATAATTTTTTTTGGCTTACCAACAACCATTATGGGACAAAGGTATCCCTAGGGAAGTATAATATAAATTTCCTATAAGATAAAATATATGCTTACCCTTGAGCTTTGGAATGCAGAATTATATCATGTAATTTATTTCTATAATTTGACATACTAATATGTGTAAAATGTAAAAGACTATCAAGCCAATAAGACAAGTCTTCGGAGGAATTACTTGAGCATCCATCATGAAAAATGAAACCGTATGACTATTGTGTTTCATAGGAATGCGAATGATTCTCAATAGTTATCTACAAGATTTGATGATTATGTTTGGGATAGTATGTTAGCCTTTATATAAATGGGACAACTATGGGAAAATTGACTAAGAAAATTGAATTTGATAAGAAATATACTTGATGTAGATACTAATGAGTTAGAACGACTATGAATGTAGGAATTTTTCATAACGTGGAGAGATTTATTTTAACTAAGCAAGAATAAGTCTTGAATAGGTAGTGAGATATTGATATAACAATAGGATGCGAACCCAATAATTGACACAACGCTATTCCCATAGTTAATAACTCTAAGAAGAGAATAAACAGTAGAGGTTGTAATAAACCTTATAAGAAAGATTAATTGGTCAAGTAATCTTAAGGAAAGACCTTGGAACTATTGGGAACATGAAATGTAATTATTAAGTCTATAATGCATTAATTATAACAATCATAGTTGACCTTATCTTATATGATAACAGTTCTAGAAGTTGAAGGAGTTCATTAAAAAAGATTACAAAATGAGGAAAATACTCCTCTTGTAGAAATCGGTTTCCTTCTTGTTTCAAAGAATAAATAACCTAATGGTTAAATTAAGAGAAAAATAGGAATCTAAGTAGTTATGGCTAATATAACTCTTACAGACTTGAGTTCGATAGAATGAAAGAAAATAAGTTTTATATGACATTGGTAAGGATATAACTTGATTCATCTTTATTAACATGAAGATATCAATATGAAAGAAAGACTTATAATAGTTAAGCCTAAATAATTGACTATTACTTTTTAGTATCAAATTCCTAAATGTTATGGGATTATTATCTGAGAGAATATTGTTTAAAAAATTTCAAGTGAAAAATTAATAAAGTGATGGATAATACCATAATTCACCATGACAGGACCTAACAAGGTTATTAAGGAAATGCAATGAGGTTTTTTAGATTATAATAAAATTAATAGGTAATAGTATGCATCATTGGTATGGTAAGAATGAGGCATGAACATAGTAATGAGAACTGAATGAAGTGTTGATAACCTATAATATTGAGTAGTGAATTGAGAATAGCTAAAGCCACATCTCTAAACAATTGGGAGTAGCTAGTATGAGTGGAGGTATAATGATAATATGTTATATGTGTTAATTATAATTGAACCTTATCTTGAACTATATTGATTAAGGTTATTAGTGATGTTCCTTTACCTTGGAACTTGTAAGTTGTAGTGTTACTAATACTAGATACATTGGATGAATGGGTTAACCTTTGTAGAAGAACTAAAGCATAAACATAATTATACAAGACTTGATATGAAACTATCTAGAGAAATAAATGAAAAGAATGAATTAACAATATTAGTACATGTGTGGTATAAACATACATCTTTTATGAATCATTATGTAAAATAAATCCAAAGGATCACATCTAGTGCAATTGTACGTGGTTTTTACATTAATCAATTAGTGAACAATTAATGATGTATTTACATAAATCCCATAACAAGGTTATGAGGTAGAATCAACTATGGGAATGAATGGATAAGTAACACTTGTCTTTCAATAGGGATAAAAAAATTTCAGTCATGTTTTCTAAGAACTGGAGGATGAGTCTCTACAATATTTCTATATTAACATTAAAAACATTCAAGTTTAGTAAAGTGATATCACTTTACTTTTTCGCATTCAAAAGTGTGAATCTAAAATTTTATTTTTCATATATATTTCTATTTTTTATTGTTGAAGTTAGCGAAAAGTTTTTATATAATACTTTTGGTATTACCTCCTGTGTAGTTCCTCCATATGAAATTAGTATGTATAAATCATTTGGTAACAATCCCATTATTATAGTTGTAGTTCCTTCAAATGTTCTTTCTTATGTGATTCCACTATCATCCTCAATTTTTATGTTCAATACACAGTGATAGTTGCATTCAAACATATATTTTTTAGATTTTGGAAAATCATGTGTCATTACTATCGTTGTTGTACATTTTTTGTTACATTTTCTATTGTCAACATTTGTTGGGTATGATGGATGGTATAAATGTTTCTTTAGGGATGCTTGAAATATGAAAATTTAGTAAAACTGTCTCTTTATTGTGAATGTCAACATTATTTTGAATATCTTCAATGTTTTTCAATACAATTATTCATGTGTTATTTATATTTGTGCTTAGTGGTTGGGAATTTTGATTCTTTCTATTTGCATCAAACCATTTTCTTAAATCATGTGACTATAATATATTTGGATTCACAAAAACTTGAGTATTATATGCAGTTTCCAATATCTCATGATTTAACTTTGTTAGGACAATTGATTTCAAAACAACAATAGGAAATTCCTTTTTATTGTAAATTCCATAGATTTGTTTTCCTTCAACATTACAGAAATCCCCCCACATTGTTGCATCTATACTGAAATTTTTAATATCGTTGAGTTGAATATTCTTCCTCAAAACATTATTTCTACCTCTTTTTCTTATTATAGATGCACGTGTTGTTGATGTTACAATACCTATAACATCTACTATGTAGTTACATTCCATGTTGTCAATTTTCGCAATTGTTTTAAATCATAATTGGTAGAGTAGAATGGATTGGTCTTCCTTTGATGAGGTGTAGATTTTGGATGGTTCGTTAATAGTAAGTTTTGAAGAATTTGTTATTAGGGTGAATGAAATAAAAGGTGGTTAAACATTTCCATTATGTATAATGGAGACTTTTCCAAGTTCCACAAGTTGATGAATTTATTTTGCATTTGTATTAAATGAAGACACCTTTATGGGTAAGTGTATGAAAATAGGGAGCCAAGAAGGGGTCTTAAGTGGACACTTTTTTTTTTTTTTCCTGAAAATTAAAAAAACTTCAACTTATATGATTTATTTGAAATAGTTACACTCAAAATTTGAAGATGTTATAAGAACATGAATTGTAGCATTTTGAGTCTACTTTCTAAACTACTATTTTTTTTAAAAATGGTTAAGTGTAAGTGGGTTAAATATCTAAAATGTTAATAGGTGCTCCTGTTTTTGCAAAAAAATATAGTAGATAGTCGGTTGTACCCCCCACCATTTTTTGAACACTCTTTAGTATTTTTAAAAACCCTTTGGTAGAAAGATAGGTAAGAGCATCTAGTTTGGGATAAAATGTTTTTAGATTTTTTTAGTGAGTATTTATGTTTTTATGATTATTCAAATACAAAGATTTTGAAAGTAGAAAAATAATGGATAACCGACCGTGCCCCCCCTAACTACCTCAAAAAATAACGAAAATTAGTTTTTTTTTTGAATGTGTATAAAATTAGTCCTAATTTGGGACTGTATATATATATATATATATATATATATATATATATATATATATATATATATATATATGGAGAAGTGAAAAAAAGATACATGACAAAAAATAAACATTTACAATCACTAGAAATAGAGGTATAAAAGACATAATTTGAAATAAATATAAATGGAAACCTAATAATAGTTAGAAAAATATAAAAAGTATATATTTAGAAAGAGGATACTTTTCTTGATGTTGTAAGCAATTTTTTAGGAAAGATAACAATAGTATTTGTAGGATTTATCATGGTAAAAGGTGAGGTTTTACATATTGTGTCAAAAATACGCAGGTTACATTGTTGTTACAGGTCCAAAGCACAGGTTTGTAAAACCAAAGTAATACCAAGCCTGTTAAATCTTGGTTTGGGTGCATAATTAAGGGAACACCTACACATTAAAACATGTGCGCACTATAACGTGAGAACATTCCGTACAGTGTAAAAAATATACTTGTTTATGGTGGGTTTATAATTACAAAAATAAATGTTTAAATTTATTATTATTTATACTTTATTATTTCTTAAACTTTAAATTTATTATAGTAAATATAAGAAATTAAGGCCACTTTGTACCTTATGGAACTCGTCTCATAGCTCTATGAATCACAGTTTAGGAGATAATTTTTCTATAATCTAATCTGGTCAGTACATAGGTAATTTTTAGGTTTTCAGCATTCATCCTAAAGTTTTTAGTGTTTAAATTCTACAATCAATGTCCATTTTTGGAAATAATATAGTCATTGTTTAGGTCTTGGGGCCTTTTGGATTTGTTGGACATTGTGCCTTGTTGTTGTCATTGATGGAAAAGGGTGTGAAGGTGGTAAATGAGTCAGCATGAGGTGTGATTAATAATAAATCTTGAAGGTTGATTGGTAGTGTTCAATTTTATTGTCATGATATGTTGTTTTGATGTAGTGTCATGGTTTCTTAGTTTACATGCATGGTTGAGTGCATGGGTTTAACATGAAGGTGATTGTAGGTGTGGTCCAAAGGTTGTTTGATGTCTCTAGGTTGTTAAACATGTTTATTAAGGTATGTCAAATTTGTTAGAGTGTTTGCATGGTGGTGTCCCCAGATTTCACCCTGAAATTTGAGACTACCCAATGTTAAAAAATTTCGTTCTTTTAAAATAACGGGTCATTTTGTGTTTTTATTGCCAGAAAATGTCAGTATTACATCAAGATATTCACAGAGAGTCATATAAGCCAATTTTGATAAATACCCAGATGCCCAAACTTGTTATATTCTGTCGCTGGGGTTCACCTGTAGAAAATTTTAATTTAATTGTTCTGAGCCCCGTTTGAGGCAAATTGTGCTCCAGTTTAACCCTGTTGTGGTCTTACATGTCAATATTCCCATATACTAGTAGAGTTTTAACAGGAATGAATCCTGGGATTTATCTGTTACTTCTGGAAATATTTTGTGTTTTTGGTGTTTTCCCATTTTGTTTTCTGTGAAATTTCTCTAAGTTAATTCCTTTGTTGGTTCAGTCTATTTTCTTGCCTAGAGTATCTGGAGATCATCTTCAGACATCATGCCAGAAGGAATTTGTCACAGGGGGTCTGGTTCTCTCTAAAAAGATGAAGTCGTGCACAAAAGAAGCCTCTCCCACGCAAGTCACATTTTTTGGAATAAATGGATTTTATGGAAATAAGAAAAATATTTCCATCAATGCGTAGAGCTCGAGAAGATATGCACTTTTAGAGAAAATGACACCTAAAACTGAGCCATAGAATGAAAGTTACGACACATGCAAATTTTTGTTGCTACATCTTCCCGGACCCTTTCCATAAACGGCAAATTTTATTCCGTCACAATTTGCAATGCAATTTTCTTCACCAAAAATCCAAAAAAGGAAAGAAATGTTGTTTTTATGCCAGTTGCAATTTTCAAGGATGCCTTCCACATCCAATTTCCATGCTGCCCTAAGTGACGAATTCTCACACAATTTTAAATGCAAAAGTCACAATGCAAGTCACACTTTTGGAAAAGAGCTATCTTTCATGCAAGTCACACTTTTTTGAAGGAAGAATTTAAGCTGCTAGTAGGAATTTTGGTAGTGGCAAGAAGATAGGAATTTCTTACTTGCCTTGTAGGGTAATTTTTCCCATGAAGTCAAAGTCACTTAAGCTAGAATGGGAATATTAGATGTGGCAGACAGGTGAAAATTTCTTACCTGCCTTATAGGGTAAAAATTCCCATTATAAAAGAAAATCACTTAAAGCAGCGTTGAGAATTTCTTACCTACCTTGCAGGGTAAAAATTTCCATGATGAAAGTCAAATCACTTAAGTGGAAGATAGGATTTTTAGAGCTACAGTGCAGGGTGAAAATTCCCATCAGAAGTTGACTTATTATTTTTAGAATTCACCCTTGCCAAAAAGTACGACCCACCTTGGGTGAATAATCAATGCATTTAATAATATTTATTAATGTTTATACACCCAATTTTGGCACCATAAATAGAAGGAAAGTCAATGCATGAAGACAAGTCAAAGTGAACTGAATGTAGCATGCTAAAATTAAATAAATTTAATTTATTTAATGGTAGCCATGAGCGTGCACAAAATAGGCGCCCAAATTAAAGAGAAAAACATGATTTTTAATTAATTAATTGCCGGAAATAGGAAGGGCAATTATTAATTATAGAATGATGAAGGGTATATAAGCATGGGCTGCCATATTAATGGAGTTATTAATTATTTAGCAAGGAAGTACAACCCAGGCAATTTTGGCACCCAAAGAAGGAGGAATTTTTCTCAGAGGAAGGTGCTTTCACTGCCGGAAAGCTTCAAAGTTTGGCGCCTAGGTTTGAAGGAGCATGATTTAAGTCTGATTAATTGTCTGCATAGTATTATAAGTGCCTAGGTGAAGTTACAAATATTTATGCTTGCTTTGCATGCAACCAAAGCCTCAAATTTTAGGGCAGCGGGCTTTAGATGCAGATTTTTATGATAAAAATCAAGTGGTCATGCTCCGGATTCCATCTTTGTCTGAATTAATTACAGGTATTCATTAGAGGTGCTTTGAAAGGGAGCTTAAATCAATGTCCAATACATTGAACATATCCTCTAAATCTGAAGAAATCTCCAGATCTGCACCGATTGTAAAGAATTCCAACCGAATAAAAAGATAAAGAGTTGCTCAGACAAAGATTGCTCTGGCCATGGCAAAGCATGATGAAAGAAAAGGATCGGCAGAATCATGCATAGCTTCCAGATCCATATCTAGATTCAGATCTAGATCTAGATCCATAATTGGAAAGACTTCATCCTCTTATTTCGAATGCAGCCCGTGAAGAAGTTAGTGCATGGATAATTCCTTCTAGGACCTTGTGCATGTTCTTCCAATCTTCTAGTTGAAGCCTTCATTGAATTTTAATTCACCCGAAGTGCTTTCCAAAATTTTTAATTTCTCATATGCAATTAAAAATAAAAATGATGAGTTATTTACAACAAACATTACACTGATGCATGTACTGGAGAAGAACTACAAAAGATTCAAGGATAAGAAGGAAGAAAATTCAAAGGCAATACCCACAAGAAAATCACAGTCACTTGCTTCCAGATCCAGCCACTTCCAGATTTAGTTGCTTCTATATCCAGTTTGGTGAGATTCAAAGGCAAAAGAATCTGCTGCATGCAGAATATGAAAAAGGACAAGACTGCAACTTTCCTCTTTCTTCTTCTTTCTCTTATTTCCTCTGACAAAGTAATTGAGCGATCAATTAAATTATAAAACATAAGTGATTGGTTTAAAATCCATTACTTGAAGAAGTCAACTACTTGGAAATAGGTGATAGACATGTAAAATAGAAGGTTCTATCTTTAGTTGTAAATCATGCATGTCATGCAAAGAGGAATTCTAGGAGGGAGATTGCAAGTTGTTTCCTTTACAACTTCCACATGTGTTAGTTCACTAAGGGCTTCCTATTTGTAATTTCCCCTCTACATGATATAAGTAGAAGAAGAACCTATGGGTTAAAAGGGCAGAATTTGTAAGCAACATTCTTGTGATCCACACTTTGTGCTGAAACCCCTGATAGCTATTTGAAGCAGAGAATAGAAAAGAACAGATTTCCAAAGAACTTTGTGTCACCGTGCATTTTGTTTCCAAATTTCTATCTTAGATCTACTCATAAACTTTGTGTTATTCTAGATCTAGATCTGAAAGTTCCCTTTGCTTATAATTCTATATGTTAATATCTATTTGTTGTATCTATGTGCATGTAATCAACTATGTAATCTATTGATTGGGTTACACATCTTCCCTCTTTCTTTCTTGTTTTCTACTATTTTCTTCTTCATTAGATATTTCCTTTCTTTAACAACTGCTTACTTGTTGCAAAACTATACAACTATGGTTCATGAGCTGCATGGTTAAAGTAATACCCACAAATATATACTAGCATATTTAACTGAAAAATCTTACACATGAGCCTCACCGGTAAATGAGGGAGATTTATCTCATTACTGCCTAGGTTTTCAGCTATGCAGAAAATCTAGCCAACACATGGTGAAGGAAATATCAGTTTGTATGAAGCATGGGTTCAAACTAGTCATTCGAGGCCTAGTCTTAGACATATTTCATAACAGGTGATATGGTGACATTAAGTATGATGCAGAGTAGGATTATGTGAGTATGAGCTATGTGTTTTTATATTACATGGCATGTGTATAAGTTTTCAAAGGAAACTTTTCAAGATTTTAGTGCATTTTCTAGGTCCTTTAGAGGCATGTTCTTAAGGAAAAGTTAAGAGTGCATGTGAAAATGAGATGACATGGTAAGTTTCAGAAGTATCCAAGCATGCATGAGCATTAGAGATCATTGAGGAGGTCATTAAAGTGTTGTGTGCCAAGTTTCAAGACATGAGGATGAAGAAAAACTAAGATAAGCCATTTTTAGCTCTACTGAGCTCTCAGAATGCTCATTCCAAGCTCGAAGGCCAAGTTTGGAGTGCTCACTTGCTCATGAATTATTTTCACAGAGAATTGATCCATTCACCATACTTGAGGCATGAAAATAATAAAAAAATTCATTTGGAATGAAGTCAAATGATGTTATATCATTTATGAACTATTGTTAAGAAGTAGAGCTGGTCTAAACCATCCCAAGAACCCTAGTTTATAGTGATAGAGAAGAAATGATTTGTTGGTCTCCACTTGGCATGAGAAATAAAATGTAAAGCTTCAGGGTTGTAGATAATTTTTATGAGCTCATTTTGGTGGTGGTTTCATACTTAAGGTGTTTGGGTAAGTTGAAAAATATTTGTTTTGAAGATATTTATTGGTACAACTATGTGTTGTAAGTGTCATGATTAAAGACCATATGTGGGGTCTTTCTTGGGATTTTCCCAAGAGATCATGAAGAGATATGGGCAGTTTCTATGGAAAAAATGGGTGCAACATGTCCTCTAATGTGCCCTAATGCTAATGGGCTTATGAGTGTAGAACCAATCACAATGATATGAGAGAGAGAGAGAGAGAGAGAGAGAGTAGGGTTGTTTAGACATGAATATATTGGTTTGTTTTGACATGATGCGTTTTAAGTCTTGGTTTGATCTGAAGAGGTGATTTCTTTCTTAATCCCTAATTGACTAATAAGCCATATTAGGTTTTTCAAGAAGCTAGTTAGAACATGTATGATTATGAGGGTTTCTCCATGTGCCTTATGGTTTACTTGAGAATGTTGGTAGGAATTCCCTTGAAGTGTTCCAAGTGATGAAAGATCTTGTTAGAGCTCAAATATGCATCTGTTCCTGAATCATAGACAATTTAGGATTTGAGACAACACGGGGTTGTATCTAAGTTGTGGGACTCGAACTGAGACAGATCTCCAGAGAAGGCCAACTTCCTCAGCTTACTCCTAATGCTAAAATAATCCTGGGAATTGAAATGAAACTATCTATCTCTACTCTAACTTTCCAAGGGACTAGGGTGAGGAGGATATACATAAAACATAAACCTATTCTAAAAGAGGTGATAACACCAAAAATAAGGGGATGAATACTCATGCAAGAGAGAAAATGGAAGAGAACGATGAGGAGGAGGGTCAAAATAAAATCCAGAGATCAAAATCACGTTCTGAGTTCCACTTTCACGATGCACAATAGACACAACTTTTGAAACAATGCAAAAAACACATCTACAAATAAATGAAAGGTAAGAGAGTACGATAAAACAATAGCTAAGGCAAAAATGATCCATAAAACAAAATATTTTATTACTTAGAATCATGCGTATATCATCATGATAGAGGAGGAAGATACAAAAAATTTACAGAAACATAGTCCAAGGCAGGTGACTTTAAGAACAATTGTGCAACATGAAATGATGCCATCACATTCCTTAATTATCCTACATTAAAATAAGGCATCACTTTACGATATATAGAAAAATGAAAAAATGAGAAGAGAAGAAAGAGAGGGAAAATTCAAATTCTCCTTCCACTAGCTGACTAGCTTCATTTAATTCTCTGAAAAGATCTAATTATCTCTACAAATTCCACCTCCCCACGCCACTTTTCTTGTTGAAGAAGGAACGATGCCCATGCTACATTTAATTATGGTGGTTAATCCATCTTGAGTAGACCTTTTGCACATTTGGGGAATTTGCCTTTTGCTATGCCCACCTACCACCTTCCTGATTTAGAAAATCCAATTTTTTTCCATGGAGGGGGACAAGATTTCTTTAATAATTTTAGATTTACAAAGATCCGATCATTAGATTCTAAATTTATATCAATTTTAACTCCCCACAGAAAATGACTATTTTCTTTGTTACGTGGCTCATTATTTCTATTCCACGCGGTTTTTTAACCTCCACATCTTAGTCTTCTTCATTCCGTAACTCCACAAACTCTTTTTCTTGACCCACGGTCCATGTACTTGTTGTGCAGATTTATTAGCATCCGCAGGGTTCTTTTTCTTTAATCCATGACCTTCTTGATTTTCCTTTTACGTGGCTTTCTGCTTTAGTGTATTACGGCTTGCTAAAACATACGCAACCTTTTATAACCTCTTGTGGCACCATTGATACCCTGGTGGTCCTTCTCCTTTTCCCGTGGCTTCATCATTGCACATCCTTTACTCCGTGGATTTATCACTGCACACCCTTTAATCCGTGGAACACTTGAACACATCCACGACCAATCAATCCAAGTATGCGGAAAACTAGGTTTCTCTATTTTGCAAGGGGTGAAAAAATAGACAACATTTTTTGTGAGTCATAGGGGCCATATTCCTACTAGATGAGATGATTTGCAACCTTAGCATCCATTAGGCATAAAGTCATCCTGATGGTTTTAAAACTGGTCAACAACCAGAACTAGTTTCTAGGATCTGATTGGCTGTTCAACATTTGATTTTTTGAGATAATGCAGCTGATTCTTATAACCTTAAAATTCCCTCCTTTAGTAACCATCTGAAGAATATGATGAAACAACGCACAAGAACATCTCCAAGTAATAAGAAAGTGTAAAGCACTTAGGGAAAGAAACCTATACTAACAAAAAAATAATGTGCTGAAAGCACTTGGAGGAATTGAAATTCTAATATACTATATATGAGATGCATGAAAAATACTAATGAGAAGGTTTGAGATGATTCCCATTAACTGGGATTTGAAACAAATTCCCATCAAGATAAAAAAACTCAAATGAGTTGGCCTCCTTGCAAGCAGTGATGATATATGGTCTGCTCCAAATAACATCAAATTTGGAGTGTCTCCCTGGTTTAGCTCAATCCACGTTCCACTTCACAACCAGATCTCCAGCCTTAAATATCCAATATATATCTTTTCTATCGAACCAGTGTTTGGTTGATGCTTGATATTTTTCCATATTGACCATGGTGGCATTCCTATTTTCCTCTAGTTGCACCAATTCTGCCATATTGATTTCCCTTTGATCCACGCCTTCAAATTCAAGCTTCTGAGCTAACTCGAATGAAGTTAGCTCAAGTGACAATGGAAATATTACTTCTTTAACATATAACAATTTATAGGGCGAAGTGCCAATGGCCTTCTTTATCATTATTCTGTCTACCCAAAATGTATTTTTCACCTTTGTGTGTCATTGTCTTTGATTGTCACCTATTGTCCTCTTCATGATTCTGATTGGGTTCTTGTTAGTGGACTCTGCCAATCCATTACCTTGGGGGTAATAATTGGATGAAGTTATCAAATAAATCCCAAGTCCCAAATACCAATTAGAAATATTGGATCCCAAAAAAGCTTTAGAATTATCAGAAATGATGGTCTATGGGATGTCAAACCTTAAAACAATTTCTTAAAAAAATTCCAGGATGACTGATTCAGTGGCTTCCTTCAATGGCATATCCTCAGTGCACTTGGTGAAATAGTATATCACTGCGAGAACTCAATTGTGACCAGCACAAGATGGTGGGATAATCATCCCAATGAAGTCAAGGCCCCATTGTGTGAATGGTTGATCTGCTTGAATTGGATGAAGTGGTAGGGCTGTCAATCTTTTCTTTCCAGTTAAGAGTGAATATTATTTACACTTCCTCACCCATCTGTGAGCATCTGTGAACAACATAGGCCAAATATAGCCTAATTTTATAATCTTCATGGATGTAGCTTTAGTAGAGAAATGTCCACTTGAGAAGCCATCATGGAATTCGGTTAAAACCTGGTCACATTTCTCACCTTCAATGCACCTGAGTAGCACTCCATCAATACTTCTTTTGAACAATATGCCACCAATTAGTGCATTCTTTTGAACAATACACCACCAATAAGTGCAAAAGGAATGGATTTCAGCCTTAGATGTCTTCTCTTTTCTTTATTTAAACGAAGAGGATATGCACCAGTAGTTAAAAACATAGTCATATCAACAATCCAACTATGCTCATTAAACACATTTATTTCATCATGATGCCATTAAAAATCATGTGGAAGCTCATCATTTGAAGGCAATTCATTCATGAGGGTGGTCTCTTGAGGTTCTGCAACGTCCATAGCTAGTTGCTCACAAAGTGCTCTTCCTTTTACCAATTTTGTGGCCTTAATGGTCACATCATATTCCATGATTTTAGTTACTCATCTAGCTTGTTTCTCACTAATCTATAGTCCAATATTAAATTATCTAATGCTAGAATGTGATATTAAAACCTTTATACGACTAGTAGCAATCATACTTTTGAATTTCTTCAAGGCTCTCATGATGGAAAACACTTGTTTTTCAATGTGACTGTACTTGAGCTCATAATTATTCATTGTTTGGAAAAAAAGTGCCATGTTTTTCTCCATTTCTTGATCATTTGGTTGTGTCAAAAACAAGGGTATGATTGATTCCACTCCATGTGATCCTTGGTATAATATGGATTAATCAATGTTGGGGTATTAGAAATCTCTTATTTTATCTTTTCAAAGCTATCCTTCCCTTCCACATTCCACTTGAATGATGCATCCTTCTTGAGCATGAGAGTAATAGGTCTTATCAAACCCATAAAGTTAGGAATGAAGCACCTAACAAAGTTAATATTTTTAAGGAATGACTATAATGCCTTTTTGTGAGCTGGTAAGGAAAGAATTGCGATAGTTACAATTATTTCTGGATCAATGGAAATGCATTCTTTTGAGACAATATGCCCCAAACGCTTGCCTCTAGGAATTTAAAAATTAAATTTCTTAGGATTAAGGGATACACCAAACTCCCTGCATATTTCAAATGCTTTCTCTAGGTGATTCATGTGATCCACACTTTTCTTAGAAAGAATAATAATGTCATCTAGGTAAACCAAGATAAACTGATTAATATACCATTTGAAAGGAATATCCATTACTATTTCGAAGGTACCACCTACATTTGATAAGCCAAAGGGCATATTTTGATAAGAAAATTTTCCCCACTTGGTGGTGAACATAGTTTTATAATTATCTTCTTATTTTACCTTGATCTAGATAAAACCAGAATAGCCATTGAGCATGTAAAACCTATTTGATCCTACTAATGTCCACAAAAAATTTCCATGAAGGGAAGGGGGTAATGATCCTTGAGGGAGTCTTTGTTCAAATCCTAAAAATCCATACATAACCTAATCTCACCATTCTTCTTTCTTACTGGGACCAAATTTTCCACCCAAGTAGAACAATTGATTGGAAAACTTATTTTGGCCTCAATGAGTTTGGAAAGATCCTTTCTCATGAGGGGTTCAATCTTGGGGTTGACTGGCCTCTATTTCTGTGTAATCAGATTCATGTTGGGATCAAGATCAATGGAATGTTAGACTATATCTAGATTAAATTATTTTAAATCTTCACAGTCCCATGAAAAAACATCACTAAACTTCTAGCACAAAAAAACAAAAGCTTGCTTTTCACTTTCATCACATACCTTCCCAAGAATAATTTCTTTTCCTAGAGTGATTGAAATTAGATGAAAATCCTCTTGATTTTCTTCCCTATTATTTTCCATTCCTTTTAACTAATCATCTGGACTTAAAATATATTCCACAGTGACTAATTCCTTTGGTAACTTGTTTATTCCTGGCTAAATAATATGATCCCCATAGACTTCCTGCAAATCAACTTACATAGTTGAGGAGAAATATGCCTCATTTTTAATGAACTACACAATTTGATCATCATTTTCAAATACCTGCCAGTAGGCCTAGTTGTCTGGAATAGATGGCCTAATCACCATCTTGATATTTTGGGAATTTTCTTTAATCAAATCCTCAGCAGGTGAGAATTGAGAGCTAAGAGTCGTCATTTGGTCTATGTCTTTGTTCAACTTTCTAGGCACAACCTGTAGGTTAATGACATCAAAGCTTTCTATAAAATCCCAAACCATGTGTTTATAATATTTCAACAGCTTATTATTTTTACAACACCTACCATGGACTTGGTAAATAATTAATTCAATATCTTCGAAGACCTATAGCTATTATATTTTCCTCTTCTCTGCAATCAAGAGACCATGCACTAATGCTTTGTGCTTTGCTACATTGTTAGAACATGAAAAAAGTAATATATGAGAAAAGAATAATTTTTCAATTGTTAAAGAAATGAGTACAACACCCGCCCCGAATCCATTTTTTATTCTATAACCATTAAATAACATCCACCATAGTTCAAAAAAAATTATTTTTCTTATTTGAATGTCGTGGGCATCACAAATTCTTCCTAGAGAATATAATAAGTTCTTAGACTAGTCTCAAATGTTTTGAGATCTTCATCATAAGGATCAAACTTGTGGTCTCTCTCAGCCCATTCATCTAACATCAAATCAGGCATGGAAAGAGGAATGACCTACTCTTCTGGAGTTGATTCTTGCTCATGTCCCTCTTGTATAAAGTAATTTGATTGGATAGGAGAAGGTTCGTATGACTCAATATGGTAAGAAAAGATGGGATCATCTTGTATTGTGAATTGAGTACCATATCTGGTTCTCAGAAGCATGTGATTCCAATCTAAAGATAAGTAACAACCTACCTTAACAATGAAATATGTAGAAAAAAGATGGAAAACATGGGAGGAATGTCAATGAATAAAATTTCATTAGTTATGGTGAGGCTTGGGCAGGCATGAAGTGTTAAATAAAATTATTTTATTACGCCTAGGACATTCACAATTGACCCATCAAGTTGTAAAACTCCTGTAGAAAAAGGACTATATTTGAGACCTAATATATCAACAATTTTCTTAGGAATTACAGAGGTACTATCCCCTTAATCAATCATACATTTATGGACTAGGTATTTACCCATAATTATAGACATATAAAAGGGTGGGGCTTTGATATTTCTACTTACTTGATCATCCCTTTCTTGACAAACATGAACCATGGCATGATTCTTTTGCATTATTGGGTCTGCGGGAGGTAGCTGCTTGATTACTTCACACAGAATATCATGTTGTGATGGAGTAGCAAGTGTGTCCCACATTAAGATGTTGACATTATTTTTATTTATTTTCTCAACAATGTTGAATGCAAGGCCCACAGATTTCTACATCTGCACCATACTACATTCTTTTCTATGTTGTGGCGGTGTTTGATTTAGAATCTTTGGTTGAGTAACAACCTCTTTATTTGTGGATTTTCCAAGAAGCTCAAGTGGCTTGATTTTTTCCATTGTGGTTTCTATTTTCCTCTCCATAAAATATTTTTATTTTCCCGAGGCATTGGCAAGATCCACAAAAGGTGAATATTAGGACTCCAACATCCTTTTCTTCTAGAAAGTGTTATTAAAAATTTTTATTGATAGTTTGTTAGAACTTCCTGCTATTTGGTTAACTGCGTAGAAGTCTTCATCTTGAAATAAAATTAGGTTAGTATCATTTTTAGTTTATTTATTTTCTTTTGTGGTTGTATTTGGTGCCTTTGGCAATGGTTTCTATTGAATGGAAGATCCTTAAACCATGTATTCTTAAAGGTGTATTTCCCTCTCACATCCAAATTGGTTATGTTGTAGATTACATGGAAAACACCACTCTATTTCTTGTGCCCTATTATTTCGCACAAGAACTAAATCCTGACTTAAATTGGGGGCAAGAAGTTCTTTTTGAGGAGAAATTTTTGCCAATGGAAGAGGAGCACTTTGTACCTACTATCTTTTATTTTTTTGGTTTTATGCATATCTTTGACTAGGCTGCTGATTTTTCCATGGTTGATACCCTTGATTAGAATATTTCTCTTGATTTTGATAATTCTTATACGATTAGGCTTGTTCTTTCTCTAGGGATATTATTTTTTTGTCAAGTTTCTAATCAGAGCCTTCATTTATTCATCCTTTTTTTTCTGATTAGGATTTTTTGACATGGAAGCAACATGTTGTGGATTAGTCTCAGGGATAAGAGCCATAGAAGGTTTAGTAGCTTTAGGTAGTTCAGGATACTGTGGCATTGTGTTCAATGGAAAAGTTGCAAAAGCTATGGAAATGAGGCTAAATAACCTCAAAGCTTAAGAACTAAAATGAGTTAACTCATCTATGGACCATAAGATAAGAGATAAAAAAGGGAAATATGGACATGCAAACATTATAACTTTGACAAAAAACATCAAAAAATAACATGTATATTGCTCTCTACTCTTTGAATTCTAATTTAAAATTGAACCTAGTTAGATAACATAATCCTAAGCAATCAAATTGTGTGTTGTTTGCTCCCAAAAATGATCAACCGATGTTAAGAATGATCTCCCATTCAATGGTTACAAGGCTAACCTTGGATCTTCTCAGTTACTAACTAGATTTGGATAAGATGGGTGGATGAATTAGAATGGAGGAGGTCTTCAACAATGAAGGATGGACAAGATCAAATGCCTATATAGCTTAGCTACCCAAATGGGGTATAATGTCAAAGCTAGGTGTTCAAAGTGTTAATAAGATATCCTAAGTGTGAAGGTGTTAGGTTGAATGGGAAGGCTTAGTTTTCTAATAGTTCTTCCAAATGGAAAAGTTTGAACCTGTGGGACTAAAGGTCAAAGCCAATTTTGGGACCACTTTTATCTTAGATGTAGGAATCCTAAACATCTTTAAAGGTTTTAGGCTTTGTTAAGCTAGGTTTATGTTAGTTAAGCATGATTAAAGAGTGATTAGAGAATCATTGACAATTGGGAGGAGTTTGATTAACCATTTATGACTGAAAGATAACCTTAGGAAGCCAATGGTTCTAAAAACCTTTCCAAATTCTGAGAGGGTACAATAGGAAGATGGTTTAGCTAATAAAAGATAGGCCTTTATTAGCTAAATGATTGAATATAAGAAGAATAACAACCAAGAAGGTGTCATAAATGGGAATTTGAGAATGGAACGGATAAAGGGTTTGATTAAAAAAGTGTCATCAATTGAATGAATTATAGGAAATGCTAAGTGTAAGATATAGGTGATCATACGTGCACCTTAGGAGTTCTACAAGGCATGGCCTAGGAGCTAATTTCTTAGTTTGAATTAAGTTATTTTGAGTTTCAAGATTTCAATTTCATAAGTAGCTGGTAGAGTTGTTCCTCCTAAGGATTTTATCATGAAAGATAAATCCGAGTTAATAGATTTTTAAAAGTAAAGAAAGGTACCTTCCACTGCTAGGTCTCACAAGAACTAGAAACCTGTCCTAACATATCTGAAAGATGAAGTTGAAATCTACCATTTTCTCATTAAAAGTATAAAATTATCTCAAGTTAAAGGGTGAAGGTTAACTAATCCATAAGAGATAGGTTTTCTTTCATTTCTCCTAACTAGTCACAAAGGATTGTGCACAACTGGTCCAAGTTTTGAATTGTTCATACCCCTAAGATTCTAAACCATTGTAGAAGGTTTTACTTTAAGTGATGAAGACCTAAAATTTTAACTTCCACATCCATCTCAGCAATACTTCATGAATATCACAAGACATTTTCAATGTCTTGAATATGATCGACTGGATTAGTGTGAATTTTTCCAGTGAATTATGGAATATTATTTAAGGAAGTATGCTATGTAATATGATTTTATGAGGAGTTCAAGGAAAACAGAATACTTTCTTTTGAAGTTTACAAATGGATTTTTTTATTGATGAGCCATTCTAATAACCAATTGAGAACTCTTGTTGAGTACAAGAATGGTCTTCTAGGAGGAGGTGTTGAAAGAGTTTGATTCGGAGGAGATGGAGATCTCTGAATATTTCTTCCTCTTATGCCTCTTCTTGGAGATAATTGCAAATACTAAAATAAACCTTCTTCTCTTATTAGCGACTATGTTTGGATCCTTCTCATGAATCATGGACACTTAAGTCACCAATACTACTGAAAACCAGTAGATAATTTGAATGAAGTCACTATATGTGTTATTACATAGCCTCCAAATGCTAGTGATTCACCAAGATACACATGAAAACTTGATAAAACTCAGAAATATTAATTTCAAATTCCCACTAGGAATTCCAAAACTGTTGGAGCTCAAATATGCACCTATGCCTGAATCATAGAAAATTTAGGATTTGAGACAATATGGGACTATATCTAAGTTGTGGGACTCAAACTGAGATAGACCTATTAGAGAAGGTCAGCTTCTTCTACTCACTCATAATGCTAAACTACTCCAAGGAATATGAAATGCAACCATCTAGATCTACTATGAATTTCTAAGGGACCAAAGTGAGAAGAAGATACATAACACATAAACCTAAACTAGAGAATGTGATAGCTCTAAAAATAAGGGGATAAATAATCAAGCATAGAGTGAAAATGGGAGAGAATGATGATGAGGAGGGCCAAAATGAAATCCACATATCAAATTCACGTTCACAATTCAACCTTCACGATGCATGAATAGACATAAACTTCTGAAATAACACATACGACACACCTGTATTTAATGAATAAGAGACAAGATCAGTGGGATAAAATAATACTAAAGGATGAAATTGAGCCACAAAACCAAATATTTTATTGCGAAAATATCATGCACATATCATCACGATATAACAGGAAGATGCGAAACATTTTTAGAATCTATAGCCTAAGGCATGCAACCCTTAGAACAATTACGTGTAACATAAAATGATGCCCTCATATTCCCAAAGTATCCAACATTAAAACAAGTGCGTCACTTTTTCGTACAATATATAGAAGTTCTAAATGGAAGATAGGAGAATGAAGAAGGAAGAGAAGGAAAATTAGAATAGATCATTCCACTAGCCAACCACCTTCATTTAATTTTCTAAAAATATCTAATTAAGGTTTCTGTAAATTCCACCTCCCTATGCTCTATTCCTTGTTTAACAAGGAATTATGCACAGTACTACATTTAATTTTGGTAGTTAGGCTGACTAGAATAGACCCTTTACATGTTGGAGAATATCACCCTTTTTCTTTTCCCATATACCATCTATTTGATTTAGAAAATCTAATCTTATTCTATGGATGAGGATGATATTTCTTCAATAATATTAGATTTACAAAATGATATGATCATCATATATCTAAATTTATATCAATTTGGCTCCACTTCCAGTCCAGGACTTATATAGTGTATGTAAATTTGTAATTATCTTGTAGCCCATGGCAATTTTTGGCATTGATATTAGAGGGTGGGAAAGTGACAATAAGGGAATTACCACTAACAGTTAATTGCCTCCATGTGATCACTTTGTATTCTCTAGGCATGTTGTCTTTGCATAATGATTTATCTACTAAGTTTTAGAATAATCATATTATTACTGTTGTTATCCATTACTTAATGATAAATTGGTTACGAGTAGTAGATATGAAAATTAATTTTTATAATAAAATAAGTCATTAAAACAACGTTTCATTTTACCCATGAGTGAGTTACGTATTCTTAATATTTTTTTGGTCACGGTTGATATTATAAAGATTATAAAATGAATGTTAGATATCCATCTTGTAGTATGCTAAGAAATTACCAACAATGGGTGCTATCTTAAATATCCCTATGATTTGAATGAAAACCCCCAAAAATCAGTCCTATTGAATTTGGTGTGAACTTAGATCGTAAACTTGCATGTGCTATTTCTTCAAGATACTTTCCATAGAAAAATACTTGGTAACTTAATTTATGCACCTATTGAACACTAGGCCTGAGATTTTCCTATGGCAATATGTTTTGTCTCTTTATATTCATGCAGGATCCTTATGAGGATCATTGGAAAGTAGTAAATCACAATTTGAAATATGTTATAGGGATCGAGAGTGCCCATATTATTTGTCACAATTCTTCTTGTAGTTTTATGCAAAGATTATTTGGAAAAATTTCATTTTTACCATGTTGGTAATCTCTACACCTGATAGAACATATAATGGAAGATATTTATTTCAAGTACATACAAGTCAATATTTCATCACGTTGGAATATCATTAAGGAACCATCAGTTTCTATTTCTGAATTATTGAAGTAGAGCATGTTTCGTGTTATTTGTAGTGGAAGAAAGAAGCTTATGCGGCACATATTAAGTATTGATGGATGTATTACATATGGCAATCAAAGGTAAAGCAGTGTGACTATTGTAATGGTGTACCTAATATCATAGTTTTATGTCTATTCAAATACACCATGTGTCACACTATCAGTCCTTCGACAAAGCATAATGCATTTACCATTATATGCACATGAAGTGAAATATTGGCAAATAGTTTTTTGAAAGGGACTATACCCTTGAATACAAAATAAGGCCTATAAGCCGGAATAAGAGTGAGGAGCAGAGCAGAATTTAACACAAGTTTACAAGAGTGTACAATACAAAATTCAACGTAGCCCAGAAACAGCTACACATTATCCAGACTTAACAGCAAAACAACATGGAAAAAAAACAGTATGGACTCGACAGCCAAGAAACAGGTAATAATAACAATAAGAGAGCAGTAGAAGTATTTTCAGGGACTACTTCTTGGCCGCTTGATCAATTGACTGATCTTGACTTTTTTCCAAGCTTGAAACATACCTAAAGCGGTCATTTGAGCAGCATCCGTCTTATCGAGCTCCTCAATGGTTGGCTTTTGCTCTCTTTATCATTGCCCCAAAGTGCTGCCCCGGGGACACCACTGAGAAATTTGAAACACTTTTGGCATGTCCCATGATAAACTCCTCAATGGCCCTAAAGGCAGCAATATTGTAATCATGCCTGGTCTTAGCCTTCCCAAGGAGGGAGTCTAAGGAGGTCAGATTTTTGTATATGTCTTCAATCTGACTATTGTCAATGCTCCCTTCCCCCTCCATGCTTTTCTTACCTTTTTGCTTAGCATAGGTTTTTGACCTCAACCTTCAACAATTTGATCTCTGCCTCTAAGGCCTCCAGTTTCTTAGAAGGGTTATCCATCTGTGCCTCCCGGGGACTGGCACTACTAATGTTCAGCAGGTCACGAGCAATGTCAAGAGTCAAGAGGCTCAGTTCCCCACAAGCAAGCAGTCTCAAGGTTGAGTCTCCTAGAAGCCCTAGTGAATGGACATTTAGAGGAAGAGGCAAGGTGGGTGGCAGGAGGCAGCAGAAGGAGGAATAGAAGGAGAAATCATGTTTAGCCGGCATGGGGGTAGCAGCACCGAAGTAAGGCTAGGGGCAGCAGCAAGGGTAGCTAAGGGCAGCAGGGGAGAGCAGGACTGGCAGCAGCAGAAACCCATCAAAGGGGGAGCCGGGCTAAGGAGAGGAAGGGAGACCGGGGTACTTGAGAAGGCAGTAGTTTGTGAATTAGGAAAATAATCCCTTGATGTAAGGGAACCGCCTAGGTATGCTTCTGGAATTCCAAAATGGAGCGCTCAAGAGATTTTAACAAGATAATGAGGGAAGCAAACCAATCTATTCCTACGGAAGTGGTTTAAAAAGATGAGATGCTTAGCTGGGACAGTAACAAACCTACCTTCCAAGGAGATGAAACGAATCATCATGCAGGTGACCTCATCAAACAGTGAGATGGAATTGAGCTTACAAGCAGACCTGCTGTGCTGAAATATAAGCTTCTCATCTTCCTCCACAAATCTTCTTTCTTCAGTTTCTTTGATAACCCTTTTGTTGAAGAAGCGGTACCCATTCAGGCTGAGACCGGTCGCTTCAGCAATGAGCTCTTCATTAACAAGAATTTTTTGTCCCCCCATAGTTGAGAGTCCTCTCATTCCATTCCTTAGCAAAGTGATACTGAAATACTTTGATCATGTCCCTTGCACCCTTTCAACAAAGTTGGTGAAGCCGCCTATGTTGAGAATGTTCCAAAGCTTGGTGTTATCCTTCCAATCAGGGTCCGCGCACGGCTCAATTTGACAGGGAGGTCCTCCCATCTTCTCAGTGGTGTGCAGGTTACAAAAAATTCCAGAATGTCACTTTGAGCGTGAACAACAGTTCGTTTCTTGCTGTTGAAGATCGCATAAGACTAGGAAACTATAGCCGTTGGTCTTCTCACGAACGGCAGTGTAATTGCTGAACTGAGCCTGCGGGAAGTCGCGTGTGAAAACCCTTTCCCTGCCAACAATCACTTTGTATTTATCATCGGTTTTCGTGGAGTTTGGAATCCGGATATCAACAGCTGTTGTACCTCCCGCGTGCGTGATTTTCAAATCCAGGATGATCTCCACTTGAATTTTCTTAAATAGAATCTTGCTATTATTTGAAAAAGATATTATTTGCCTCGCCATATAGAATAAAGCAGCACTTGTGAAAGAATTGATGGATTTTGATTTTCCTCCAAAGATTAAGGCTTATCTCTAGAGATTGCTTACTTGTGAAGATCCGCATGGATGCTGTTATGAAGCTGATTAGGGATACTATCACTTATCCCATGACAATGATAATTTATATTAATGCCATAATTGGCCAGTGCATCCACTAGATTGTTGCCCTCCCTGTAAGTATGTATAATTCTGATACTATTGAAGGTGTGGCAAATGCTTATGGATTCAGAGATAAAGTATTTAATACTCCAACTGGGAGATGAGGACTGATTAAGAAGCTTAATGATATTAAGAGAGTCCCCTTCAACAATAAGGTTCTGAATATTTTGATCCCGTGCAACTCTCAAGCCCCAAAGAGCAGATAATGCTTCGGCAAAATGATTGGTTTGAATTCCCATTTTTCCTGCATAAGTAGCAATCAAATTACCTTTGTGGTCTCGTATTGCTCCTCCTCCAGCTGTTGTCCCAGGGTTTCCCTTAGAGGCGCCATCAAAGTTCAGCTTGTACCAATTAGAGTCGGGAGGATGCCATTTAATCAAAGATCTATCAACACTATTCCCCGGGGTTGCTCCAATTTCCAATGTGCCAATTAGATAAAATGTGTTATTCATTCTCAGGATAACACTTGTTCTTGGGAGGTTTAAATCTGGCCATGTCCTCTTTGATACCTTGAGAAATTTTTCCAATACTGATTTTATAATTCTGCTTCTTATTTCTGAAAATGATATTATTTCTGTCCTTCCAAATCCTCCAGATTAAGTGTGGGATTGCTAATTTCCAGATTCTTTTGATAGCACAATGTCTGAATGGTGGGTTCCATTGATTCCATAGCTGATTAAGGTTCTTCGGAAACACCCAAAGAGCATCAAATTTAGAAAGAACAAAGCTCCAAATTCTATTGGCATAAGCACAATGTATGAACAGATGACTAATGTCTTCATAGTCATTCCTACAAAGGTGGCACCAATTAGGAATTATAAATCCTCTTCTCATCAAATTGTCAGCGGTGAGAATTCTACCTCTGAAGGCCAGCCAAAGAAAAAAATTTATTTTGGGGGTTAACTCAAGCATCCAGATCTTGTTCCAGTTAAAGTCAGATTGGTTACTGTGAGAAAGATTGGTATAACTAGATTTGACTGAGTATTTTCCATCTTGTGAATTACTCCAGACCAGCTCATCCTTGGAATCCAACTGACACAAAGGGAAGAGATCTAGAAGGTCTTGAAGGGAGGAAATAATTTGTTTCAGTTCAATACGCTCCATAGAAAGTCTTTTCCAAGTCTTGTTGGTGCCATTTCCTTCAATGTAGTCCTTGACTTTAGTTCCATACTTGCTTGTAAGGCTGTCCTTAGCCATCCCAAATCTCTCCAAGAGATTATCACTGGACCAGTTATCCTCCCAGAAGTTTATGTCACTGCCATCCCCCACTTTCCATTTTCTGCCCTGCTTTATGAAGTTTCTACTCTTAATCAGATTATTCCAAAAAATGGAACCATTGGGGAGTTGCTCATCATGCAGATAGGAGTAAACAGCTTGTTGATTCAAGTATTTTGCTTTAATAACATCAATCCAGGGTTGTTTCTCAGATAGCAATCTCCAGCCCATCTTAGCGATGAGTGCCTCATTCATTTTTTCAATATTTTTTATACCCAGCCCTCCCATAGTCTTTGGGGTGCAGACTTTATCCCAGGCCACTAGGTGAAATCTGAATTTCTCTTCCATGCCTTGCCATAAATTTTTTTTCTGAATCCTTTCAATTTTCTCTCTGAAGGAAGAAGGAATTTTGAAAAGTGACATGATATAGATGGGTAGACTTTGGAGTGTGCTTTTAATGAGAAGGCACTTACCAGCACTGGAGAGAATGGCCCCTTTCCAACCGGCCATTTTTTTCTGAAATCTCGCCAATAAATCATCCCACACCGTGTGAGAGACTTTCTTAGTGCCAAGAGGGAGGCCTAAGTACGTTGCTGGAAGAGCTCCAATTTTACAGCTCAGAATTTTAGCAATCTTGAGTTGTCTTTCCCCAGGGGTGTTAAAGAAAAAAATGATGCTTTTGTCATAGTTAATCTCTTGCCCAGAAGAAGATTCATAGAGCTGTAGTAGAGCCTTAATAGCTTTAGCTTCTACAACTGAGGCCAGAAGAAGAATGATAGTGTCGTCCGCAAACTGTTGATGAGAGACAACTTGGCTGAATGAAGTGGGTTTAGAACCATTTAAAAGGCTGTCTTCCACCGCTTTGCTAATTGTTCTACTAAGGCTATCAGCTAAAAGGATGAAGAGCAAGGGGGAGATGGGGTCTCCTTGCCTTAGACCTCTGCTGCTGGTGAAAAATCCCACAGGCTCTCCATTAACAACCACAGAGAACCTGGCTGTAGATATACAAGACTTGATAATTTTTCTAAACTTTTCCGTGAACCCAAATTTGGATAAAATCCTGTCAAGGAAGACCCAAGAAACTTTGTCAAAAGCTTTATTCATATCAAGTTTAAGGATCATGTTTGCCTTTTTATTATTTTCCATGGAATGTATAGTTTCATGCACCATAATCACACCGTCTTGTATTATCCTGCCTTTAATAAAGCCACTCTGCTGCCTTGAGATGAGATCATTCATTATGAGCTGCAGCCTAGATGTAATGATTTTGGTGAAAATTCTAAAGATAGCATTAACAAGACTGATGGGTCTGAAGTCCTTGAAATCTTTTGCATCCATTTTTGTAGGTGCCAACACAATGTGCGTGTTATTGAGCTCTTTTAAAAGATTTCCCGTTCTATAAAATTCATTAACCGCTTTGAGTAGATCCTCCGAGCATATTTCCTAGAACTTCTGAAAAAAATTAATAGAGAATCCATCCGGCCCAGGAGCCTTATCTCCCTCAAGGGAAAAAACAGCCTTTTTCAGCTCTTCAAGCGTGACAACTTTAGTAATATCTCTGAATTTCTGGTCCTCAATATTATTCTGAGGGATGGCCTCCAGCATGAAGGAAATAGCTTCCGGATTGCTGACATTTCTCTCTCTAAGAAGATTTTGGTAGAATTCAAGTGCTTGTTTCTTGATGTTGTTTGGATCTTTAGTGATACTTCCATTGCTTTTAGAAACCTCTAAGATCCTATTACTGGCTCTGTGCTTTAGAGTGGTCATGTGGAAGAAATTTGTGTTCCTGTCACCCTCTTTAAGCCAGATAGCCCTAGATTTAAGGTGCCAAAAGGACTCTTCTCTACTGCAGATCGTATGCAACTCAGAAAGAATTTTCTTTTCATTAACTTCATCTTCAACCGATCTCCCCATAGTATCCATTTTTAACTCAAGATCCTGAAGCTTCTGTTTTAACTCTTTCTTTTTTTCGAAGATATTCCCAAAAACATTTTTGTTCCAGAGTTTGACTTGTTTTTTGACATTTTTGAGTTTTTGAACCAATCTGAACTGAGCAGTGCCTTCCCCATTCCATTCCCACCATTCTTTTATTCTGTCATAGATATCATCATGCTCCATCCACATTTTTTCAAATTTGAACGAGCTTCTTGCAGGTTTGGTCCAATTGAGAAAGCTTAAAGCAATCGGATTATGATCCGATCCAATTCTGGGCAGAGAAGAGAGGTAAAAGTCTTGGCTAAGAATCCAGTTTGCTGAGATTAGTGCCCTGTCTAGTCTCACCTGAATGAACTCCTTTCCCAACCTTCTATTATTCCAAGTATACTTATTACCATGCAGATCCACATCAATGAGGTTATGTTCAGCGATAAAATCAGCAAAATCCTCCATTCCATTAGAGAAGGTGGGGGTTCCCCCAAACTTCTCGCCTGGGTTTAGAGGGGAGTTGAACTCTCTCATGATTAGCCAGTTAGCAGAGCTGTGCTGGTTTCTAAAGATTTTAAGATCAGCCCATAGTTTTCTTCTACCACTAGCAGAGTTAGGGGCATAAATATTAGACAAGATCCATTCACACTTTTTCTCAATAGTGACAAATTTAATTGCAAGATGATTAATATTATCACTAAGAATCATACCAGTATAGTGCCTTCTATCCCAAAGAGTAGCCAGCCCTCCGGAAGCACCCTGAGAATCAACAGCCGCCATTTCAGAGCTATCCCAATTTTTTTTTTTAATATTATCCATGGTCATTGCTTTCATTTTAGTTTCTTGAAGAATCAAAATGCTGGGGTTACTGGAGTCTCGTAACTCCTTGATGCTTCTTTACTTAGAGTAACCGTTAAGGCCTCTAATATTCCAAGATATGATCTTCATATGGAATGGTTGGTAGTTGGAATTGCTTGCTGGTTCAGTTGACGCTGAACACCATCTGCAATATCCCTCTCTGTTTTCTTAGCTCTGAGAGTCTTTTTAGAGGGTCTTCCTCTTTTTGAGCTTCCTCCAAAATCAGCTATTCGTCTAACTAAAGATCTGGTTGTTCTGGAAGTAGAGGTGTCCCAATTGTCAATTTCCTTTTTTTTTTCACTATATAGTGATTCTGGGATCCTTTCAAAACCTTCCATTCTTTTTTTTTTCTTTTTTGAGATGACCAATGTGAATCCAGAGTCTAGATCTTCCTTTTCCTTGGTAGGCGTAATCTCCCCTTCCTCTTGTTCCTTATGGATACTGTCATGAGTGTGATCAGAAGCTGTTTTGGTGCTGCAACAGACCTGCGCAGACGCTATTGTAATGCTGAGGTATGGCAGAGGGTTCTTAATTAGCTCTAGAATTTCCAAAATAACTAGCATGAAAATTGAAATTTTTGAAGCATGACAACTAAGCCCTTAATTAAAAATAAGGCTTGTCAATCACTGTGTATCCTTCTTATGGCTATCCTTTCATCATTTCAAACTTTAACTTATCTCAAAGTAAATTCCTAATAATATCATTCAGTGTGTTTCATTGTGCAGGGAATAGTGTTTAAGGTGATTGATTAAATCGATTATTATTGATGAGAGGCTACTTTCACCGAAGGCCTAAAAAGGCCATTTTTTCCATTCTTTAGCTAATAAAACACCATATCAAAGTGTTTAGAGAAAATATAAAGAATATGAGGGTGACTTAAGAGACAATTGAAGATGTTTAAGTAAATTTAGGAAATTTTAGGTGATCAAATCTCATTCAAGAGCAATTTGTTAGAGACTGGTTTAAAAGGAATGATAACTAGATTGTACCAAGCCAAGAACATAGATGCTAATCAAACACCACAATCTATAATATGAAAGCAATTCACCATAATAACTTTACATAAAACGTTTGCAAATAAGTGAGCATAAATATAATATATTATTATGGAACTCAATGAAATACAATGAGAATGGGCCTTGCTTATATAGGCAAGGAATAATAATCTAAGAACTAGTCAAGGTCGTAGATCAATCCATAAATCATGGAAAGAATTAGTCATCAAATAACTAGTCAAGTTCATAGATTTATGAGATAACTAGACATTAAGGATCTAGTCAATACCATAAACTAGGAAAGAACTAGTCAATACCATAGATCAAGGAAAGAACTATACCTACCAACTAGATAATATCTCCTAATATCTAAATAAATAAAAAGAAATATCCACGCACATAAGTGGGTGAAGATAAATACAATAAAGGTAAATAGTGTACCTAGGTGAACATGAGCTAAGGTAAATACCTACTCTAACACCCCCCTCAAGTGAAGCTAGGGGCCAAAATAGAAGTGGCATGTCCACAATATGAATCCCGACTACTAGGCCTGATGAGGTACTCATGTACAATATATCCATGAAGAAATCTTGAACCAAAAGAAGGAAAGAATCTCACTAGAAGGAAAGAGAAAGAAGAAGAAGGAAGAAGCTCTCACGAATACCCCCAAGAACAACTTCTGAAACCCCAATAATTCCACGTAACTCAAGGTAGCGAGGTGATGCAAAAGGCTTCGTAAAGATGTCTGCAACCTGCTGCCGAGTCAGAAGGTACTCCAAGCAAATAAATCCATCCTGAATGTGCTAATGAATGAAGTGGATGTATATCTCAATATGATTGGTCCACTGGTGCTCAATTGGGTTGTGAGAAATGTGAATTACACTTTGGTTGTCACACCAAAATATAGTTGGTGAAAGCTATGGGAATCCAAACTCTGTCAATAAATTTTGAAGCCAAATAATCTGTTGCTTCACTGTAACTGTTGCCCTGTACTCTACCTATGAAGATGAAATTGTAATAGCTTGTTACTTTTTGCACACCCAATAAATAGGAGAAGAACCAAGATAGAAAATATAGCCAGAAGTGGAGCACCTTTCATCAACAAAAACCTCCTAATCTGAATCTGTATACCCAACCAACTGAGTAGAACTCTTAGTGTAGTGTAGGCCAAAGTCGGAAGTGTCGAGAAAATAGCACAAAATCCTTTTAGCAGCCTGTCAGTGACTACTATGAGGAGAATTTACAAACTGAGATACAAGCCCTACTATTAATGAAATACTAGGGTAAGTATGGGTCAAGTACAGGAGACTCCCAACCAACTTCCTATACAATGTAGGATCACAAAGTGGTCTGGTATATGTGGAAGTAATAGTAACTCTAGATTGAAAAGAAGATGGACTTGGATTGAAATCAGCCATATCAAAGTGTTGAATAAGATCATGGGTGTAATTTTGATGACTCAAATGAATCCCTGTATCTGTTTGAGAAATATGAAAACCAAGAAAATAATGTAATAGCCCAAGATCTGTCATGTCAAATTGTGTAAAAAGATCCCTGTGAATACTCTGAATGTGGGAAGAAAAGCTGCCAGTTAGTAACAGATCATCAACATACAAGACAAGTATCACAATATCCTCACCAACATATTGGAGATACACTATATGATAAGAGTGGAAACACACAAAACCAGTAGATAGAAGAAAAGAATCCATCTTCTCATACCAAGCCTGAGGGGCTTGTTTGAGACTGTAGAGAGACCTTCAGAGCCTATAAATAAGAGAAGAATCCTGAACAAATCCAGCTAACTGCTCCATGTATATTTCCTCTTGTAGATCTCCATGCAAGAAGACACTCTTCACGTCCATTTGGTATACGGGCCACCCCTATGATGTAGAAAGAGCAAGTACAAGGTGTACAGAATCCATCTTGGCAACGGGTGCAAAAGTCTCAGAGTAATCAATACCTTCAAATTGTGAAAAACCCTTTGAAACAAGATGATCCTTATAATTGTCAATGGACCCATAAACTACATATTTGGTTCAATATACACACTTACACCTGAAAATATTTCTTCCTTTAGGAAGAGATACCAAATCCCAAGTATGATTCTTCATCAAAGAAGAATACTTAGCTGCCATCACATCATCCCACTCCTGTATCCCATGAGCCTTTGAAAAAGACTGTGAATCCTCAAAAACTACCTGACACAAAATCCAGAACCTGTAGAATGTGCATGATGATGCCTAGTGAGTGGAAGATCCTATATGAAAGGTGTTTCCTCAGAAACTGTAGTACGAGGCCACTTAGGCATAATGATAGCATCAGTGGGAATGGAATCCTCAATGACATATATAACCTCCTCATCAACCTCCTCAAAGAAAGGATCCTCAAGATGAGTTGATGAAGAAGAAGGAGGCATGGAAGAAGATGAAGAATCATGAGGAGTGAAGCGCTCATCAAACTAAACATGTGTTTGAAAAATAATGTCATGTGTATCAGGATCTAAAATACGATAAGCTCTCATGTCCTCACAATACCCTACAAAGATAAAGGGTTTACTCTTCTCATCCAAAGCTTTCCTTTTCTTCTTTGACACAAAGGCCCAAGCTTGGCTCCCAAATACTCAAAAAAATGAGACATCTGGCTTAGTGTTGGACCAATCTTCTTCTGGAGTCAAATTCTCAAGTGCTTTATGTGGTGTGTGATTTTTAATGTAGTTAGCACAATTAACGCTTCTGCCCCATAGATAAGAGGTAAATCTCTAGAATGCATCATAAAGTTAACCATTTCCTTCAAAGTTCTATTCTTCCTTTTTGCTAAGCCATTTTGTTGTGGAGTACGAGGAATAAAATTCTGGTGAATAATGCCTTGAGTTACCAAAAAATCAAAAAAATTATTGCTAAAGTACTTCCCCATTATCAGTACGAAGGTTCTTTATGCTACTCGAAGATTGTTTCTCTACCAAAGCCTTAAAGAATTTGAAGGGTGAAAAAACTTCACTTTTGTACTTGAGAAAATATATGCAAGTACACCTCGAGAAATTATCAATAAACGTAATTGCGTATTTAGCTTCATTGAAAGATGGGGTAGGAAAAACCTTCAAGTCACTATGCACAACCTCAAGTGGTGAAGAAGATCTCTTAGAAAAATTATTAGGAAAATGATCTTGGTGTTGTTCCCCTAATGCACAATCATAAAAAACTCCTTCAAGACAAGAAAATATAGGAAGACCATCTACCATACAATGAGTGCTCAACTCCTTCAAATATCTGCAATTGAGATGTCCAAATCTTTCATGCCAAAGCTTACTCTCTGAATCTACATGAGAAACCAATTTTGTCCCTATAGAAGAAGTGTCATCAAAATCCTCATAGTGATATAGTTTAGAACTATGATTAACAATACCATGAGAAACTAGTGAATGAGGCTCCAACAAATTTCAGACTTCTGCTCCATGTGGTGTAAAAGTCATTATTTTTCCGTGACTAGAATGATAAATTTGATATACAGAAAGCAAATTTGTAGTGATGTTAGGAACATATAGTGCATCTTGGATATTGCCACCATTAGATTGTATATCACCTTTTCCTTTAACATAAATAAAGGAATAATCTCCAACTTCAATTTTGGAAGTAGAACTCAAACCTAGAGAAACAAAATACTCCTTGGAAGAAGTCATGTGATTAGAAGCACCAAAATCTATAACCAAACTGTCTACAAGTGGTGAATGAGATCTCCCAACAACATTAAGTGCTTTGCCATGCTGATTAGAAGGAGGTGGCGTGGAGATAGAATTTTTTTGTTTCTTTACTGCATCCTCTAAGGCTTGCATTCACTTATAACAACTATGTTCTTCATGATCACTACCCCTACAAAAAGGGCATGAACAAATAGAATTATTCTTGGATTTAGAAGACTCCTTGGGTTTTGAGTTGTTTTATTTGGGTTTAGGAGCATTTTGAGATGGAGAAGATATGGATTTGTTTTACTATTTGGTTTCCCACTGCCCTTAGGATTAGATGCAACTAATGCCTTTTGAGAGGTAGATGACTCAAGGTGAGACAATTTCGATTCTTCCCTAGTAAGTCTTTCACAAAATGTTTCTAAGTTAGGCATTTTGAATGTGTCACCTAAGGCATCCATGCTAGAGAAAAAGGTAGAAGCAAAAATTTGGAATGGTCCTCTCAACTTGGATAGAATCAAGTAAAAACACTCTTCATATTTCTTGTCTCTTCTACTCCCCTTCAACTGTGTCAACAAATGCTTGAACTTGGTAAGATAGTCTATCATTGTTGGAAAATTTTCAGGATTAAGAGAGGTGATCTCAATGTCAAGTTGCATGGCTCTCATATGATCCACCTTACCAAATAAATCCTCCAATTTCTCCTAAATTTTGAAAGGAGAGTCACATTTTTCTAAATGAAACAAAAGACTGTCACTTACATAAGTTCTTATGAAACCCATACACTCATCAAATTTTCACTGGTACTGAAATTTCTCATATTCTCTAGTGAACATTGGTTGTTCTGAAGAAGTTAAATCCCATAATCCTTTTTGATTAATTATTATTTCCATTCTTGGTTTCCATGTGTGGTAATTATGTGTTGTTAATGGCTCGACATGATCTAATTCAATAATAGATAAAGATGCCATAGTCAAAAAATCACCAAAAGAAATGCAAGAACCAAACAATGCAATAAGATCCCCCCTAGGTTTTGGCACTTTATAATGAGAGTGTGTTACAATATGACACTATAATTATAGTGCGATTCTAAAAATAAATATTTCCAATGGAAAGAGCATAAAAACAATAACTTTTGCAAAACACAACACTCAAAACCGAGTTACCGATCAAAAGTTACAAGCTTTTCAATATTATGCTCTATTATTTATTTTAGTTTCCACTAAAACAAAATAAAATGCTCTTTCCTTCACCACACAAATAAAATGAAAGGGGGGTGGATTTAATAATCTACTAGTAGGAATCACAAGCTTTGAGCCCTCATATGACCATACCATATGACCAGGGGCTAAGGATTTCATGGCTGGCATGGATCTCTCGAGACGACCCAATGCGTTTCCCTGGAACAAAATAAAAACCAAAAAACTGACTGCCTCCAGAAATGGCCGAGTTTACAGTCAATCTTAGGGGTTTTCCACCTTCTAGATCCAACGAAAGCCTTTGTTTTACATAAAAACACACAAAACAAGAAAAATATGAACAAACCCAAATATATGAATATAAAAAGAATTTATTTGCAAAATAAAACTTACAGATAGATGTCAATAGCAATCTCCTGCTCTGATACCATAAAAAGAACTATAACTAGATTGTACCAAGCCAAGAATACAGATGCTAATCAAACAACATGATTTATAAGATGAAAGCAATTCTCCATAATAACTTTACATAAAACCTTTGCAAACAAATGAGCAACAATATCATATATTATTATGGAACTCAATGAAATACAATGAGAATGGGCCTTGCTTATATAGGTAAGGAATACAAATCTAAGAACTAGTCAAGGTCATAGATCAAGCCATAAATCTTGGAAAGAGCTAGTCATCAAAGAACTAGTCAAGTCCATAGATTTATGACAGAACTAGACATCAAAGATCTAGTCAATACCATAGATCAAGGAAAGAACTATACCTAACAACTAGATAATATCTCATAATATCTAAATAAATAAAAATAAATATCCACACACATAAGTGGGTGAGGATAAATCCAATAAAGGTAAATAGTGTACCTAGGTGAACATGAGCTAAGGTAAATACCTACTCTAACATGGTTTTTAGATGCATGGAATGAAAGCTAAAACGGTGAAAGATTACTTCTCTGGATGATTCCAGGAGTTTTATAAAGAGTTGTGATAAAAAAGGCATTAGAAATATATTAAAATAATCTACAAGGTAGAATAATAAATATTAATTTAAGGCTTAAATAATTCTTGAGGTACATCAATACTCTGCATCTACCCCTCCCAATCTAAAATGAAATAGGACCCAAATTTTGAGATGCAAGTAGAATTAGATTTTTAGAATAGTTTTATTTAGCATTAAATTTGATTTTTAGTGTTTCAATGAAGTATGGAGGTCAAGAAAATGTAACTCATACTCAAATTTCATTTGAGGATTCATCCCTTACCTAGAGGAGAAAACACATTTCCATGAGGAGAAAATTGAGAAAAAAGGTGTCCAGGTACTTTGAGCATGTTTCCATCCACATTTCATCTTGGTAAAGAAATTGAATTGTGAATGAGTATTCATGTTCAAAGGTGAAATTTGGAGCTCAATAAGTGACTTGATGATCATCATATCTCGATAGTGTCATTGTACCCAAATATCTCCAAAGAATAAGCTAAATTGAGCTAGTCATGTCACCGAGGTATCCATGACCATCATGTGTGAAGTATTAAGGAATCATCTATTTCCATGAGAGACATATGTGTATGAGAATCATGAATGTTATTCCATCAAAGGATGATTTTAGAGGCATGAAAGGAGAGGGGATGATATTCACATGGATCACCCTATTTCCATGAATGATAAATCATCTCAGTTCACTTGATGCAATTCACTTGGTGTATTGTTCTTAAAAATTCATTAAACATCCAGTAGTGTGATCACACCTTAAAGAGGAGGCTCATTACAATCACCTCATTTTATTCATAGGATAGGATTCCCATTCAAGGGGCAATACTCTACCAATAAAGCGAGGATATCATTTCAGTAAGAAGTAGTCAAGCATCATAGAGTTGATTTGTGGTCACTAAAGTGAATTGTGGACAAAATTGTAAAATTGGTACCAATTCGAGTAGTGATAGGGCCAAAATCCAATCCAAAAGGTTAAAAAACCTAAAAAATTACTATATGCTTTCCTAAAACAAAGAATGACTACAATATATATACCCTGAAAGCTTTAGGTCCTTGCTGAAATCCTGAAAAATGAGTAAGTACCGACTAGATTAAATTTTGAAAAATTATCTTCTAGATTATAACTATTAGAGCTATGGGACCACTTCCATCAAGTGTATAGTGAACCTAATTTCTTATATTTACTACAATAAATTCAAATAAAAAATAAAATAAATCTTAGTAAATATGCCCCCTTCTCCCTTCCAAAAATCATAAAACTAGAAATAATAAGTAAATCTTAGTAAGTATAAGAAATAATAAAAGTATAAAGAAATAAGAAAAGAAATATTATACTTAACATTTATTTTAGTCAATATGCCCCCTTCCCTCTTCTAAAAATCATAAAACTAGAAACATGTACACATTATATCACGTACGTGTTTTAGGATTGGTAATTACCAAACCTACCAAAACATAACGCATGCACGTTATGTCAAAACATGCATGTGTTTTAGCTAATTTCAGGATTTTTCCCACTTTTGGCCCCCCATTTTGGTGCACTTACCATTATATCTTGTGTGTGTTCATCAAAATTATTGAATGTGAACATTTTTCCTTCTCCATTTGAGTTATGTAATATTTATAGGAAACCTTTATTTATAACATGACATTTAACTACACATTTCTGGTTTTCATGTCGTAAAATATTAATTGTTATGATATTTGATTTTATCACAAATTCATGAATGTTTTCCCTAATTTTTATCCTTTAAAACAATATGCTTGATTTGTAAGTGGAGCAGGATTCGGTTCACCAATAATGGGGTTATTGCTCACAAGAAATTTAAAATTGAGGATGATGAATGGCCTACATTGGTGAATGTAAAGTTAAACATGATAAATTTTAGACAAAAAAATTGTAAGTAAAAGTATTTTAAAATGTATGTTATGGTTAAGAAAAGATATCTTACATTTTCTATTGTGTCTAACTAAAAATGTAATTATCTATGTGAATAATGGATCCTTTTTAAAGTATCTTTGTGGCAATAATCTCTTTATATATGATTTTTGGGAAAGCCTAAGAAAACATGTCTCTTTATGAAAGTATGATTTGATATCTATTTTTTTGTTTGAATTGAATGTCTTTATTTTGTTTCAAGAACTTGAAGCACTGGTTTAATGTTGCTATTTCCATTCAATATGATAGATAATGCTTTTTTTATCAAACATATATCCATTATGTTGATTGTTAGATATATGTGTAGTGTGAAGTTCTGTAAATAAATTGGATTTGAATTGGATTTTGTAACCACAAGGTAGAAGAAAACATGTTATGAAAAATAGAAAAGTATCTAATCTTCTATCATTTTGAGGGAGAGGCATATCCAAGAAAGAATATGTCAAAGTTTGGAGGCTAAAAACATTTGGAGATAAAAATTAAGCTAATATAAATTTTATGAGCATATGTAAGTGACTATATCAGTCATTGGATTGCTTTAAAAACATTTGGTTTACGTAGTTGAATGTCAAAATTGGGATGTTCTAAGATAGATTTTGAGGGATGTAATCCCAAAAGAAAATATCAACACTCGGTACCCAAGGAACTTGTAATAAAAAAACTAAGTTACATAGTATTTGTATGAAACATATCTATTTTTTTTAAAGACTTGACAAGATTAAGCATCAACCCCAAATGTTTTTTATCATAAAAATGAAAATAACTATCTAATGTTGGAAAAAACAAGCACTGAGAGGAGAGGGGTGAACCATAACTTCTTCAAACTTTGAAAACAATTCTAAATCTCAACAAACATTTCAATCTTTATCAACTTTTACCGTGAAGAAATAAAGACATTCAAGCATAAGCAATCAAGAATCCAACACACATGAATAAAATAGTTAATTTGGGAAACCCTTGAAGGGAGAAAAACCCACTGAAATCAATGCAATATGGTGGATAATTGTCCTATAAAAAATTTCAAGGATTTCAATTTGTTGAGCACACACTCAACTTGAAGCACCAATTTCAACAAACTAGTCAAACACTTGCTTGAAAATTTTTACAAGATAAAACTTGTATGGAAGCAAAAAATCCCTATTTTTCTAACCACCCACTTAGTATTTACAAGGTTTCGATCACATTCATTTGACCTAGTTTCTTAAAACAATGAATTGTGATATCTTATTTAGATCCTATATGTTCAACCTTCTTCTTCATACACCTAGATTCACATATTTTCTCATCTCCTCATACTTCTGAAACTATGTACTCAAAAGTTTATTTTCATTCACATTGATACCCTCATATATATGAGGATGATATATTCTCACACCTCTTACACTTCATCTTCTGACCCCTACAACTTCTAACCTTTTTAACTTGTACAAGAGGCTTAGAAGACATCATCTAAAACTTCCATAAAGCAATCATTACATCTGTAGGTATGTCATTTACATGAACATAAATTCATTGAGTTATCATGACCATTATCACACCTATAAGGGATAGAAAATTTTCATGATCTCATTGCACCTCTGAAAAAATTGATGGCATTCCATTTTCAGTCTGACATCTGTAATTGTAACAGTTGATTCTTTTTGTCTTCTTCTTAACAAATCCTTATTTGTCTTTTAGCCATAAAATATAATGAAACAAGAGTTATGAAGGTGTTTCCATGTTAAAATTTTCCATCCTTTCCATATAAATCCTCGAAAATATTTACATCTCAACATTTCATCTTCAAGACTCTAGTAGAGCTCATATGCTCTACTAGGTGCATGATCTTGAAAATATAGTCTTCTTTTTTAGTGCAAGAAACACACTTCTAGCTCATGTCATGCAATACAATAATAATGGAGGTATATAAATATTTCAAATAAATCATCACATGATTTGGATGCTACAAGTAAGGGCTTAAGTCTTCATTTAAAACTCTTCTTCTTCAGCTAGGTGTGCACATTCATGGAGGATTGATAACACAGTCACAAGATTGATTCACAAAAATTGATGTATGAATTTTCAAAGCTTATTGATTATTTGAGGATGGTTTATGTGACCTCTGGTTCACCTTCATGGTCATGGAGTAGCACTACCATCTTCAATATCTCGAAGAACCACTGATTAGGAAAAGGTCCTAGTGGGTTTGCAAACACATAAAACCAATCTTCAAAAAATGAGTTGGTTCACTCATCAAATCACATGTTCATGGATCTTAGGGAACCTTTTCTAGAAATATATGATCCTTGTGAAAAATTTTAAACAAAAAAAAACATGATTCCAATATATAAAGGTTCGTCATGCAAGCATTTCCGAGACAACTCAAACTGGGTTTCAGGGCACAAAAACTAGTCCTAGCCTAGTAAGCTAAAATCACTCTAGATTTAAATTTCATGCCAAACCAAGGATTGTAACCCTTCACTAAGGACGTGTAATACATCTTCAATGACTCACCTTCATGGGTTATGTAGATAATTTCACATTTTCTCTTCCAATCCCCAGACCTTATTTACAGGACAAATGAGACAGATTTGTCCATTAGAATTTAGACACAATATCACCTCACCGAATCAAGTCATGGGCTCAAACATGTCATGTTGGACCTCTAAAATCTATCCATATTCACCTAAAACCTCTGTAGTATTCATTCACATCGAGTTCCTCTCAACCAAACATGGATAGTTTTTCCTATATAGGATTGAAGCGGTAGGTCATATTGGGTGACTTGTTTCACCAAAATTGTGCGAGTAACCTACCTAAAACTTCTCATGGATACTTGGGGAACCTCCCCAGATAGCTCCCACAATTTTCCTTTCACCATGTAACCTGCTATGCATGATTTTACTATGAAATTATTTCAAAATAGAGATAAAATTGTACCTTGTCAGCTGACCTGGAACATGCCACCAATGCAAAATTGAACTAGGAGTCCTTTACAAACCCAAGTCACAAAATCATCTTTCCCAAGTCATTTCATGAAAAAAAAAGATAATTTATTTTCCATCACTACAAGACTAGGGTTTTGGGAGGGTTTAGACCACCTTGATTTCTTAAATATCATTCATAAATCATAGTAAATAATTCTTCCTCGTTCCAATTGAAAAATGATCTTGATTCCATGTCACAAAATTGATGAAAGAACTATGTCCCAGTTAAAAAATTTAACTTATAAGCGAGAACTTCAAACATGACCCTTGAGTTGGAGATGGTCATTCTGAGACTTGATAGAGCCTAAAAAATCATAACTTGAAAAATATTCTCCATGCTGCCCTTAATTTTTTCTCACAACAATAAGACAACCTCTACTAATTTCCAAAATGCTTACTTGCTCATAAATATGTTTGTACCTTATTTACCACCATGACTTGTACTTACTCACCTAGAGTTTCCTCAAGAACATGCTTCAAAAAGGCATTGATCACACCTCTTCCAACTAAAAGATTACTTGAAACACCTTTCACATCCTCTCTACCATGCTGCAACACTCATCTTTCTTGGAATGACCTGCCTAATCTTGTTTTTCCTCACTCACCAAGTCACACTTGCACTAGATCTTGGAACTAGGCCTAATTGAGATTATTTCAACCCATATTGTATGTAATCTATCTTATTATTCATCATGAAAGCACTTTCACACCTTTAAGACACCTCTTAGGACCTATAGGACACCTTTGGACTTCACACCAAGCACCTAGTTATTTGCCAATGCACCAAGTATGTACTAAGACCTTCTGTATACACCATGAAACCTCGAGACATCACACCAAGTCACTTAAAACACACCCTTGGAAGTCATAAGAGGGAACTAATAATAAAAATTCATTCCCCTAAATTATTTACACCTCATTAAGACTCTTTTCCATCAATGTCACATGGTTCAATATCTAATTTTTTCAATCCTAAAATTGTTTTGTATATTCAATAGTTTGAATTATTCATATAATAAAATACTAAAATTTAATCAAATAAAAAATTATAACAATAAATTTAAGATAATAAAAGAAACAAAAATCTATGCATGTTATATCCCTATCATAATATTTTCATGTGATTACTAGTGTTATGTAGTGTAGTGAATAACCTTAACCTTTCATTTATTAGTTCTCAATAAATATTTGGGATGACCTAATTAAGATGAAAGGGTGTGACTCTTGGCATTTATGTATATACACATAGATGGGTGAGATTATCTTATACCATAACATACCATATTGTTCAATCTATTTAATCATTTATTCTGATTTCTGGAGGTTTCCCCTTGATGTGGACTATATTCAAATAATTTGATAACGAAAGATCATAAAAAGTGGTATTTGTTACCACCAAATCACTGCACCCTCTAGTTTCTCAACATGTGAGTGTGCTAATAAAAGTAGAGTGAAAGAGTAACAAGGAATTTCTTCAAGCTGTGGGAGCTCGCAATTAGATCAATTCTCTAGAGAAAGTTGGTTCTTCTTCCTAAACTAGTGCAACAACTAACTCTAATGAAAAGAAATCTAATAACTACTTCTAACCTATTACTTCCAAAGGATCAAGGGGGGGGGGGGGGAGAGAGAGAGAGAGAGAGATCATAATTTAAAGAAAACTACTCTAAGGAGGTGATGTAGAAAAAGAGGAGTAAAGGGAATATATTGAATTTGTGGAAACGATAGAAAATGAAGTGCAAAGAGGGTGTAACAGTCACCATATTCAACAACATTAAACCAACATCTACATTAAAACAGTACAATAATGGAACGTGTAAGATAATTTAGATTAAAGCAATATAACTGCAAGTGAATTGAAAAGTAAGTAAAGACAACAGATACAAGCAAAGGGAAAAACACATCCACAATACTCAAATCCATAGCTTCATTGATATACAAAATCCAATTAATTATAGAGAAAGGCCAGGATCATCATGCAAGATGTCCAGAATAAAGGCCTATAACACATTTTCTTCCTAGAAACATTTTGGAAGAGTTTCGGTAAGCAAAAAACACCCCTTGAAAATGAATGGAGCTTACGATTTATAGAAGAATTGGGGAGGAGAGAGAAATTCAAGATTCTTGGATACATACATTTCTCACCTACCAAGTGAAAAATTTAATTCAAAACATCATGGGGCACCTGCATAGCTGATAACTGTCGTATTGTAGCTTATGAGACAAGAAAATGTATCTAATGCCCCATTAATGGTGGTAGTTGGTTATACAATCCCCTAGAGTGAAGGAGAAGAAACACCATTTTGACCCCCTTTCACTCACTGAAACTAGAATCTAAAGTTGTTGGCACATAGAGGACTCCAAGACATTTATGAAAAGTCCAAGTTTACATGAAATGGAGCTTCGAGGAAAATGTTATGGCGTTTTGAAGTTCAAGACCAATGGGGGAGCTAGGGGCAATTTCTCCTGCTTCCCAGTTCATTTTGGTGATATGATCATGCATTACTGCCCCTTTGTTATCACTTCTCTCCATTTTATTTATTTTACCCATTTTATGAAGTAAAATAACTTTCATTCACCGATAACTCTATTTTGATTTTTCTTCCTAGTTTTGTGGTGAATCAGTGGGGCTTTACTTATGTTGGGTCACAAACCAACCCATCTTGCAACTCACTCCCTAGCTTGAATTCTAGCTGAGGCTATGACTTGATTTCATCATTGAATTGAATCCTTTTACCTTTTACTCCTTTTTAGTCGAACATGTTTTCTTTTACTTTACTTCACCCGCTTTCCAACGTGAGACTTCACTCACCGGTTCATCACATAACACAACTCACCCTTAGCTTAATACATTGATTCAAGCTAGATTTACCTAGAAAAATCACCTATTCACTGTGGAATTTTTTTTACTCAACTCGACATTTCATTATTATGGGAGTTAAATTCATGCCATTTTCCGCAATGAGTTACCGACTCACCCTCCTTTTCAATGCAGTGATCCACATTTTCTTTACTTACTTTGGCATTTGCAATGTGGTGACACACCACAACTTTACTTTCTTAGGGATTGCATCTATGAGTTTAAGTCTTCCAAATCGCCGTATGAATCTATTTTCCTTGTTCATTGCGGTGATCCCACATGATTCTATTTCTCACTTGGAGAAATGTATCTACTTTACTTTTTTGTGACTCACCTCCCAATAAAATTCTTCCTCTCCTAATTAGATGCATAACATTGCTAACTCGACAACCTTCTATTTGTGTCAAATTGGTTTACTTTTGCTTCTCTTATCCCTTGCGAAGTAACAACTCTACAATTCTTCGCATAACATTTCTTTTCATCTTAGCTATTGCATTAGTTTCTCTCATTACTACTTCATGGATCTGACTCAACCTCTATTAACACGAGCTCATCCTATTTTATTGGATGACTTGGCCCTATTATCCATGCCATGGATTCTATGGTTTCATAGCGCTTAGCTTCCCACTCATTTGACTCCTTTGAGCAGTCAAGGATCAAATCTCTTGGCTTGGTAGGTAACTCGCTGAGCTCATTATTTTTCTCACCATATCGGGATTGCTATTGTGAGTCCACCTTTTCTATGACTCAGTTACTCTTCCTTTGAGCTCAAGGAGCTTGCCTCATGCTCGTTCTCTCTAATGGCTCCCCTGGCAAACTCTCGTGGGTTCATGCCACTCTGTTGCACATTGGCAAGCCAAATCATTGTTCAAACCTTCAAGCTAAGATTGGGGAGCTTGGTGGTTCACTTACCCTATGGGGTATTCATTTTGGCTCACCGAGTAGATCATTGAGCTACTCAGTGAACCAATTTTGGCTCAGTGACCCTTTAGACCCCCTTCAATTTTGGCATTTTTTGGATTTCTTGGGGAACTTCTCATCATAGAGGACCCTGCAGGTGGTGGCGGGCTCCAAGGATTTTTGTTTTCTAGTGTTTTCCATTTCATGCCTGATGTGGGCTTGTAGGTCCTGCATTCCATCATTTTTTAAGTTGATCTTAATGGTCAAAACCCAGAAGAGGAAAAAATTCCTCAAATATGATTTTTTTTCTTGAATTCCCTAAATGAGCTCCTGAAGCCTCAAAAACTACATGTAACACAATTTCATCATTAGGTGTCCCTCTTAGTGTCTAGCCCTCTGGCTCTAGTCATATCCCCATTGTCCATTTTTCCCAAGGGGGTAAAAAGGATAACAATTTTGGTGACTTGCGGGGCCATCTACCTACAAGATGTGGTTGATTAGCTACCTAAGAGCATCCATTGGACATGGAGTCTTCTGTATCAACCATGAACTAATCTAAACCTTAAAACATGTCCTCCAAATCCTGCTTGAACACTACTAACTTGAAGTGACCCACTACTGATGTATGTTCTCAAATCTGTAAGAAAATCTCAAAAATTGTTTTGTGAGAGTGGAAAAATGTATTAAAACTCGAATTTCACCTTTCCTCGTAACTGTGATCTGTGACGCTGAATGATGAACACTGTAACTGCATCCTCAACATTATATCCTTGTCAACATGGAGAAAATTAATACCATAATTTCTCAAAATTATGACATTCCATAGAGTTTGGAACAAAACACCTTCCAATTCAGACATCATGGAACTCTATTAAGTTATGATTTTATCTTCTTCTGAAAGTTCCATCTTCGACCCGCCCCTTGGAATGCTGCTGAAGACTGGAGCTATTTCTTCTATACCTAGGGAGGGTTACCATGGTATTTTGAATTGCTAATTTCTTTACAGGGGCTGCTAGAAGCTTAACTACTGATCCAAAGGAATAAAGGAATGAAAACATTGAAAACTATCCCTTATCCTGATTTTAGTTTCTCTGCATTTGAAAAACTTTGAAGATAAATTGTTTCCTGTGAGCTTCAGTCTCTTACTATGAATTCTCCCAACTTTGAAGCATGGTGAAATGTGCAAAATAAACTAAAGCAACCACAAATAAGAACTATATACAAAAATATATATCATACATGCCTCAAGTAAGACATGTAAAGTGTGCACAAACACTTCTTCTACTGAAAGAAAACCTACTTGTACTCTACACTAACCAAAGAAATGAGCAATTCATACAAAACCTAACAATGACAAGGAAAATTAGCTGCCCCATCTCAAAATTTTGGACCATGCAACTGATTTTGCAATAAGCATGGTCATACACATGAGTGAAAAGATGACCATAAGCTGACTTACCATCCATCTAGCCAAAGTATTAGCATCAAATAAAGAAAGTACCTCTTCTACCTACTTACTATTTTGATTTTGGAGGATTTGATATCGACCCTTAGTGCTTTGAGACACATCCTCATACTTGGAAGTAATCATGAATAGTTGTGGCTTCCCCCTTGGCTCCAACAAAACCAAGTACCTGATGGGGAAATGTCTGATCCATTGGATTTTCCCATTGCTATGAGATTCAAATTCAATAAGGAAGTCTTCTTGCAATCTTCTTGGAAAGTGTGACTATCTATGAATTGATCTTTTTCATGTACATTTACAGACAATTGATTTTCTACTTGGATGACTATCATGAAAGAGATGTCATTTGCATTCTCTTCTCCCTCGTTTATGGTAGATTCATAAAAAATATTAGACTCCTCAACTGAAAACAAGAAGCCTTCAATTATTTCATCTTCATCAAGAGCCTCTAAATCTGATCCAGTCTCCTCCATTTCAGATTCAAGAGGACAAATTTGAGCAGCAAGTTCTTGTTAAACATTTATTTCCATGTCAACAACATCTTGGTGGTAGAGAATGAATGATGCAGCCATAAAAGTAGCGATTTCCATGAGCACTCCTTCATTAATACATTATTCTAAGTTTGACAAACATTTAAGCTCTCCACAGTGCTATTGTGCCAAACCTTCTCCTTCTTCCATGATGACCTCCAAATCTGAAACTTGTTCATCATGGTCCTCCTCATCATTAAAAATAAATATTGTAAGCTCAAACTCATCCTCAAAATCAGAATTTTGAAAGGATGGAGGGGAAGAAGGGACTAAAACCTATTGTATGACTTGCTCTACACTAAATACCTCTGAATCTACATGATTATCCTCCATGGCATGGAGCTCATTGTGATTGGTTGTAACACTTGATGATGACTTTGGTGGGTTACTGCAACCTCCTAGAAGTGTTGCGAGTTCTTGGAATGCAATGCAATGAGGATCATTGCACTCTCTTGAAACACCTTGCACACTTGGGAGCCTTTCTTCATTTACTTATACATGCCTCTCTTCTTGCTGATTAAAATTTTATTTACCCTCTTCCTCTACTAATTTTACAGTTGGTGTATGATAAAAAAATGGTACAAAGATGGTGCCATCATGCACACTACACTCTGAGTAAATTGATTAATGGTCTTCATTTTCTCCTTCTTTCTTTTTCTCCACTGAAATCTCATTCTTATCCATCACTGGTTCTTTGAATTTGAGCTCCTCTGAAGGCTTGACCATCAAGGGAATTCTGTCAATCCCAAATCTCGAAGCCCAATTTCTTAAAGTCCTTATCATGTCTTTTTTATTAGGCTCTTCCTCTTATTTCCCTTGGCTAATTTTTTAGTTTTCATCTTCCCAAGATGAATTTTGGAATGAAAGAGGAGAGGTGGGTTAGGACACAACTAATTTTTTTCAATAATTTTCATGGTGGGAGAGGCACACATTTTTGTTTCCTTGGAGGAGACTTGGGTCTGGAAGGGAAAAGGGGCAGAAAAACTGAGATGAGATAGAAGACTAGAAGATGGGGAAGTGGATTCTGCAATGGGGGAAACAAGTTGGAAGCTTGGAAATTAAAACTTGGGATGTGATGATGCTGCTTGGGGAATGGGGAGAGGGTTATGGGATGGAAATGTAGATGTTTCCCATTGACAAGATGGACCAACGCTGTATTCATAAGCCTCTATCTCTGAGACCCATCTTTGAAGTTGAGGTAGCATCTCAACTATGAAACAAAGCTTCTGGTGAGGGCTATAGTGCATTGGCATGGGACCAACTGATAGAAAATGTGTCATGAATTTTATCTTGAATGATTTGAGTTAAGTTGTGGCCCTTATTTGCACCATAATTTCCTCCATCTTTTGAACCTCCAACTGCAAATCAACATCACCAAGTGTGAGATAGCCTCTAAATTTTTCATACTCCTACTCTTCAGTAGCTCCATGGCTTGGCATATGAATAAAATAATTTGCTTCTTGTTTCTGTGGGTATGCATACTCAAATTGATTGTAGTCATAGTACGAGTCTGGAGATGGATGATAACAAATTCAGAATGAATCTTGCAGGCTTGGAGGAGGGTATGAATGGCACAACTACTACTATAAATGTGAATTCTATGTGGGAAACAAAATCATGGTTACACAACTTCATGAATGGAAGAAAGTGGAAAGATCCGGGAAGAAAAATAGATGGAAATGGATGGAAAGAAAGGTATGTAACTTAGAGAATGAGTTTTTTGGATCAGTGGAGTTGGAAGATGTGTTTTGGGTTTTGGATCCTTGATTACTTAAGATTTCAATTGCTACAGCCTAAAGTAACCAACCTTCTCTAAGTTATCAACTTGCACAAAGTAATGAAACGACCTGAAGTAATCAACTTATTACTTCTTTCTTTTCTTGTCAGTGATTTAAACATGAATTACTTCCCTCTCTTTGCTACAGTGATTGGAAACTTGATTACTTCCTTCTCTTTGCACTGATTTGAACCTGATTTACTTCCTTTAGTTCATTACACTATTCTCAACTTGCTTTGCTTAAGTATTTTGAATTGGAGTAACTGCTTTACTTAAGTAATAGTACCACAAAATGATACAACTTGAAATGAAGTGAAGTCTTCTACTTTTGAGAACTGAATTTACTTAGGTAATGCAACTTGGAGTAGAGTAACGTCTTTTCCACTTTTTGACTTGACTTAAAGTAATGCAACTTAGTAGTGCAATTACTTAAGTATTTTATTTTGAATAACTTGACTTAATTACTTTTTTCACACAAATTGAAGTAAAGTAAAGTCTTTCGCTTGGAGTGATCAAATTTACTTGAGTAATGCAGCAACCCAAAATCACACAACTCACTTTCCATTTCTTTGAGATGATTGAGGATGCATTTAATTCAGCAAAGAAAAGTAAAATCACCAATTGATTTTCCTTTGTTGTAGAGCTTCCAAAATTGTACATTCTTACCGAGAACAATTAACTCAGCTAAAATGAAGATCTTGCCATGAAACACTTGAGAAGAACTTGATCCTTGACCTCTTGTCCCACTGGGTGTGCCAGAAATTTTATCACCAAATCTCTATAACCTATGGTTGTTTAACATGTGAGTGTGCTAATGCAACCAGAGTGACTATGTAACATGGAATTGATTCAAGGTGTGGGACCTCACAGTCAAAAATTATCCAGAGAAAGTTGGTTCTTCTTCTTAAACTAGTGCAATAGCTAACTCTAATGAAAATAAATCTAACAACTACTTCTAACCTGTGACTTCTAAAGGACTAGGGAGAGAGAGATAGTATAAATTAAAGAAAACTACTCTCAGGGGGTGATGCACCAAAAGGGGAGTATAGGGAATCTATTGAATGTGTGGAAATGGTAGAAAATGAAGTGCAGATAGGATGTAACAGTCACAATAGTCAAAACCAACATTAAACCAACATCTCCATTCAAACAAAATAATAATGGAACCTACAAGGCGATTTAGATTGACATAATATAGCTGCAAGTGAATTGAAAGGTAAGTAAAGACAACAGAAACAACAAAAGGGAAGAACACATCCACAATACTCAAATCCACATCTTCATTGATATAATAAATTCAATTACATACAAAGAAAATTTAGGATCATCATGCAAGATGTCCAGAATAAATGTCTGTAACACATTTTCTTCCTAGACAAATTTTGGCAAAGTTTCGGTAAGTAAATAATCCCCCTTGCAAATGAATGGAACTTACGATTTATAGAAGAATTGGGGAGGAGAGAGAAATTTAAGATTCTTGGATACATATACTTCTCACCTTATGTAGACACCAAAATTCTACACTCACCCATATTCACTTACCTAACTCATTCATATTCATAATAATTTATTACATTAAATTAATGGTATCCCATACCTTCCCCATCCCTATTTAATTAAACAACCTAATATAGGTCCTATCAAAGCTCCTCAATTCATAGGTCCACCATGTTGTATACTAAGGGGTAACCCCCGCATCATCAATAGGAATAGTATGTCCCTCATCATTGGGACTCGTGGCCCCTAGCTGATCCATGATGTCCTCAAGATCTGTCACCACTGCTCTTGGGGTATCTGTATCCACATCCTCTCGTTTGTATTGTACAAGATCCATATGCACTCCATGTGCCAATCCAAACTATCTCATAACATGATGAAAACAAATTAACTCATGCTCACCCAATCGGTGAGCCTACACCCATATAGGTTACTATAGACCGTTAAAATCATTAGGAAACTTAGGCTAAATAGGTCAATCTAATTATGGCCTCCATATCACATCCCCAACATGTAACCTAGGCAATAGCTCTCGGTAGTACCCTGTACATCTCCTCTTTAGTCCTTGAACTTCATCCTCCCTCCATCTCAGGAAATTAGGATGCCCATTATTAATACCCCAAGGTAGCCCCACTGGTCGAGAAAATGCAATGTGCTCAAAGGCCCAAGCTTGTAGTAAAAACCCAATATCAAAGTCATACCTCTTATGGACCTTCCAGACCCACAACTTTCTGTATGTCTATACAAGTAGAGTTAGACCCCACTCAAAAAACAATACACTCCTCCATCATCTTAGCCACAAACCCTTCCATCATCCATGGGAAATGGCCACCTCCAGAATTTGGTAATGCATAAAAAATGATGGCCATCATCATTATGGTCATCCGTGTATGACCCGTTGTCCTAGCTGAATACAATATGGCATAAAAGAAAGCACCTAACTCAAATATGACATTAGCAACATCTTCCCCATACAACTTAGTCATAACATCATCCCTCTCCTCATTAGTAATAATATATACACCCTCTCACCAGATAGGCACTCTCAGGATGTGGTGTACATCCTCCAAAGTGATCGTAATCTCTCCAGTAGGTATCTAGAAAGTGTTGGTGGAAGGATTCCACTGCTCTAACAAGGCTAACATCAAAATCTGACATCTGTCTAACTATCAGTAATGTTTCATACCTTAGAAACCAATGACCTCAACATGCTACCAATTATCATCAGACATATCATCTCTTACCTCGTCCAAAATCAATGGTACATGATCCTGGATCGTCAACTTTGCATCCACCTACAAAACGCAAAATAAATTGACATTAGTATAACCATTAAAAATACATTTAAACATTTAAAACCATCCCAAACATATCAAAAACAAAACATCAACATCAACATCATCACCTAAAACAACAACATCTAAAACATTAAATAATGAAACATTACATCGCTATCCAAAATTAAAAAATTCCATATTTGAAGACAAAAAGTAAATTTACGTAAAATTATTTAGATTTCAAAATTGATGTCATCAAACAATAAATTTGATCAATATCAAATGTTAATATTGGAACCACAAACACCATGAACAATCCAAAACATCTCTTGAAAATCACATTAAACAAATAAAAATAAAATTGTTCACATAGTAGGTGAATCACCGACGATTCACTACAATCGCCAACGATTCATGTGTTTTTTCCCTAGACAATCCGCACAACCCACAAAAAAATGGAAAAATGGCCCTAAAACTACAAAAAACTACAAAAATGCTATAAGAAACAACAAAAACAATGATAAAACACCTACCTCAACCATCGCGGGCTTCCATTGTCTTCTCAAAGTCACCATTTCACCCAAGATTCACCTTTTTCTCCTCAAAAAACACATTTTTCTCGCTTTGCCAAGTCACTTTCACCCTGGTAATAATTTGTTAAATGAACTCACATTTTGGCTATTTATAGCCCATATTTTACATTGAGGAGAATCACTGGTAATTCTTGATATTTTTGGTGATTTACCTTTAATATTTTGTAAACATACCCTTTCTGTCTATGTGCCCATTTTTTCCTCCAAAACATGACAACTTCACTTTTCCACAAGTGTGTCATATTTTCAATGGATCCAAGTCCTTGAAATATCAAAACAAATAAATAAAATCGACATTGGGATTCTTCATTCGTGTATGGGACATGTGCCCTTTGGCCCTCATCATTTGACTTTCCCAATTTATTATGCCTACCTTTGTGGATCATATGACTATAAGTGTCGAACCTCTTGTTCCCCTATCATTTGGTCCCTCGGTAGAACATCTTGTTTTGATATCCCCTGGAATGGGGCAGCTCTTTATGAAACACATGACACATAAACACAAGTGTTCCTTGTATTGCGCTTCAGTTAGATCACCCATACAACTTCCCATCATTTTTGTCCAACGCTTTGCCTTTAAGTCATTAGACAAAAGGGGGAAAATGTAGACACTGAAATTCTACACCCCCCATCTTCACTTAGTTAACTCATTCACATTGATAATACTTTATTACATTAAATTAATTATATCCCATACCTTCCCTATCCTTATTTAATTAATTAAATACACATGTGTCATATATTATGATGTTTTTATCCACCTAGTAAACTATTTAAAAATCACCCTGATCCCCTTATCCTGAAACATCTACCACGAAAATATCTATATACTTACAAAATCTTATTTCATTCATCAATATCACACATAATATTATATTATCATTCAATATATCTTAATCAAACAACCTAATATATATCTCAAACAAACTTAGGCTAAATTAGAAGGTATCTAACTAAATCAATCTTTTCCTTGATACCTCATAAGACAACATGATAATTTCCAAACCACCTCATATCCTATCCCTAAAAAACATGAAAAAGAAAACTCGAATTAGAAATATTTTTCAACAATTTACTAAACAAACTCGAACTGGAACGAATCTCCGGTGATTTGTTAAATCACCAGAGATTATTTAAGCGCATTTTCCAGCCCCTGTTCGGGATCATCTTCTCACATTTTCAAGCCAGAGAACTTTATCAAAGTCTATTGCTTTTGTATTACATGCACATCAATGAAATATCATCCATTATAGTCATTTCCAGTCATCAATCACATTCAAGGATCATCTTTGAGCTTTCCCAGGACTGACAAAGCACCACCCGACTGCAAGATGTTGTCAGCCTTATCTATCCTTACTAAATTAAGGTTAGCCACTCATTTCATGCTTTTTATCCACATATTTGAATAATCTATTTTCCATTTCATCCATTTCACATTATAATATGAGTTCTTAAGATAAAAAAATCGACAAATTATCAATCAAATATCATGTTTATTAAATTGTTTGTTCTTTCCTAGAATTGCATGTGATTCATTGAATCACCTATAATATCTGCATAATCTATTTCTTCTAGTATTAATCACATTTGCATTTATCAATTGTATTTGATCCCATGTTATTACTAATACAATGTAAATAATGGATTATATAGATAGTTATAGGAGGACAAGGATAAAAGATTAGTAGTATCTACTCTCTACATGTCATTCGTCATCACTTAAATTGGGATAAATATGATATTTTGCATGAGTTGGAATTATGTGCCATTCATTTTGCTCCATTAGATCAATTATAGAACATCTTTGAATCTACACAAAGGATTCACGATGATGCAAAGACATTTTGGGAAGCCTACTTCAAGGTCTTATGTATCCGAGCTGACTTGGCTTGGTTCAAATATTGATACGAAGCCAAATTGGAGATTTAGAGCTCTGAGGCTGAATCTGACAATCAAACCGAGTCCACCTATCAAAAAAATTACCAACATTCTAGTTCTGATTCAAACTTTTACCATCAATATGACTCGGAGAATGAATATCCCAAGTACATTTCTAACTTCTTTAGGGAGTATTATACCAACGATTATGATTCTGACCTCTTTGAGGAAGATTCACCATCATTTGAAGACTCTAATACTGATTTTGGCTCAAATTCTTTAGCCATAGTTTTCATATCTTAGCTTTCATTATATGCTACATATTTGTAATAAATTATGAACTTTTAATAACATTTGTTTATCCATTAAATATTATGGTTTTTTTCCAAAACGCTTGATTTCATAACATCGGGTTGACATCCTTGCGAGGAAGTATTTTGGCTTCTAGAGATTGGCCTTTTCTAGGAAACCCACTTATTATTTTTACTAATATATATTTTGTGTAGTGTTTGTGATTGCAAATTTATTCACATAATAGGAGCTAAATCATTTCGTGTATAGAGTGCAACAATCAAACACCATCTATCCACATTCGTGGGTACTTATAAACCCCATAATTTCGAGGTTTGGTGAGTTTTAGTTTCTTACTTATTTAAATAGGTTGAAGAGGTAAAACTTAATCTGATCACCTACCAAGTGCAAAATTTAATTCAAAATATCATGGGGCACCTGCATAGCCCATCACTACTATAATGTAGCTTATTATACAAGAAATTGGCTCTCATGCCCCATTAATGGTGGTAGCTGGCTATACATTCCCATAGAGTGAAGTATAAGAAACACCTTTTTTTACCCCATTTCCCTCTTTAAAACTGAAATATGAAATTTCTAGTGTGTAGAGGACTCCGAGACATTTTTGGAAAGTCTAGTTTTTTGCAAAACGGAGCTCCGAGAAGAAAGTTATGGCATTTTAAAGTTGCAGTCTGATTGGAGAGCCATGGGCCATCGCTCCTGCTTCCCATTTCATTTCGGTGATCAGAGAATGCATTAGTGCACCTTTGTTTATTGCTTCTCTCCATTTTATTTACTTCACCCCTTTTATGAAGTAAAATAACTTTCTTTCACCAATAAATCTATTTTGCTTTTGCTTCCTAGTTTTGCTGTGAATCAAGGGGCTTTTTTTATCTTGGGTCACAGAATAACCCATCTTCCAACTCATTCACTGGCTTAGATTCTAGCTCGAGCTATGGATTAGTTTCATCATTGCATTAAATGATTTTACCTTTTACTCCTTTTTTGTCGAATGCATTTTCTTTTACTTCACTTTTCCCGCTTTCCAATGTGAGACTTAACTCACTGGTTCACCGCATAACACAAAAAATCACCCTTAGCTTAATGCATTGATTCGAGCTAGCTTTATTTGGCAAACATGGCTATTCATCATGGAATTTTTGTTTTACTCTACTAGGAAATTCATTCTTACGGGATTTGAAGTTATTTGAAGTTATCCTATTCTCCGTAATGAGGTGCCGACTCACCTTCCTTTTAAATGTGGCGATCTGCATTTGTGTTACTTACCTTAGCATTTTCAATGCGGTGATTCAACACCACTTTACTTGCGTTAGGATTGTATCCACATGTTTAAGTCTTTTGAATCACTGCATGACTCCGTTTTCCTTACTTGTTCCTTGCCGTGATCCCACATGCTTCTACCTCTCACACAACAAAATGTATCTACTTTTCATTTTGGTGACTCACCTCCCACTGCAAGTCTACCTCTCCCAATTTGATGCATAACACTACCAAATCAGTAGCCTTCCATCTGTATTGATTTTTTTTTCTACTTCTCTTAGTCCTTACGAAGCAACAACTCTTTAATTCACCACATAGAATTGCTTTTCATCTTAGCTATTGCGATGTTTCCTATCTTTACTTAGCCGACTCGGCCCTATTATCTATGCCACAACTTCCCTGGGTTGATAACACTTGAATTCCCACTATTTTGTATCCTTTGAGCACCCGAGGATTGACTCCCTTGGCTCAGTGAGTAACTCACCGAGCCCACTATTTTTCTCACCATGTCAGGGTCCCTGCTATAAGTCCCCCTTTTCTGTGACTTGATTACTCTTCCCTCAAGCTTGAGGAGCTTGCCCACTACTCATTCTCTCTTCTAGTTCCCCTAATGAAATATCATGGGATCTTACCACTATGCATCCCATTTGTGACCCAACTCGTTGTTAAAACCTATCTAGCTCACCTTTGCGATATAATCAACTCACTGAGCTCGAAGAACTAGGCAGTTCACTTACCACACGGGGTCTTCAACTGGGCTCGATGAGCCAATTTTGGCTCGGTGACCCTTTAGACCCCACCTTTGGCGAATTTTGGATATTTTTTGGATTTCTTGGGGAACTTTTCATCATAGAGAACCCTAAGGTGGCGGTGGGCTCCTGGGAGCTTTTGTTTCCAGCGATGGCCATTTCCGTCCTGATGTGGATTTACAGGCCTGCATTCCATCATTTTTAAGTTAATCTTAAGGGTCAAAACCCAGAAGAGGAAAAAAATCGTCAAATATGATTTCTCTCCTAAATTCCCTGAATGAGCTCCTGAATCCTTGGAAACTACCTGTAACACAATTTCATCGTTAGGTGTCCCTCTTGGTGTTCGGGTCTAATCACATCCCCATTTTCCATTTTTACTGGGGGACAAAATGGATAATAGTATTAAAGCATCAATTTTTGGAAATAATTTATTTCCCACCATATCTCATCCAAATATGGGAATTTTTTAGATATTTGTTTAGGTTATTGCTGCACAACATAGAAAATATTCACATAAAATTTCAGCCTCTTTTGATATTATTTTCTTGAGTTGTTACAATTTCATTATTATTGAAAAATCCTCTACATAAGATGCAAAATTAAGAATTCCTATAAGTTATTTATGTTTTCAGAAGCCTCGTAAAATTTGAAGTTGGGTATTTTTCGTTGTATTTTTATATTTAAGGCATTCTATATTTAAAAATTTTCATGCTAAAATTTGATTTGTAATTGAAATTTTTTTGATAACACACCTTTAAGAGTTTCTTTATAATACAATTTTTTGGATCTAAATTCAATATTATGATTTTCTTATAATCAATTAATAATTGAAAACTACAAGTTGATTGTGGAAAACAAAAAACTGATAATGCAGAGAAAAATCGACACCAAAAATTGATAATAGAGTTTGGTACGAATCCTACATCTTTGGGTCCCTAATAATGAGACCTATTTATTAAAAATATACCTCAAACACTTACAATTTTGTGTACAAGTAAAAATAATAGTCTTCCTCAACTGCTACAATATTCTTCCTATAAAAATAACCTTGGTATCCTTTGAAATTTTCCCAGAAAAATGTCTCAAAATCACACAAATCCCTTCTAAGCTTACACAATCTGCCAACTTAACTTATTCAAAGAGCACCTCTCCTATATATATACTCATTCACCACCTATATTCTAATGGCAGTATATAATTTTGGTGACCGAATGGTTAAGGGTTCAACCCCTCCATCGACCACATTTTTACTTAGTTGGGACTATATCCCACATTCATCAGGTAAAGACTAGTGATTGTGTTTAAATATAGTTCGGATGGTATGGTTGTGGTTGTGAGCCACTTTTTTTGGTTGCCACATTAAAAGGCTAGTAGATAGGTGGATAAGTATGGATTGGTTTGGTGAGTTAGGGGTGTTGGTGGGAGTTGGGCTGCTGAGCGGTGTGGGATTAGGTGGCTTGAGAGTCAAGCTAAGTTGATGCAGGTTGGCCAAGGTGTTTGGGATGACTCGGTGGGCTCGGATGGCAGTGTATGGTAACTCAGTTAATGGTAACAATGCCTGGTAAAAATGCATAGAATAGTTTATAATGACTATGATAAAAACTCCCACATGCATAGTATGAATGATAATAGATGCATTCAAATAAAAAATATTGATAATAGTAACATTAAGCAATAAAGGCAAAGGCACCCCTCCGTAAAAAGAGTGTGTCGACCCTAGATGAGGGGCCCCATCTAGCAAATAGCAGGGCCCACCCATCCAATAACAAGTGTCAAATACCGAAGGCGTAAACAACCTTTTTTTCCAAAACTACATTACCACTTGTCAGATTTAGATTGTTCCACATGGTGAGTGTGCACATGTCCAGTTCATCTCAAACTTGCACGTAGACCCATATTTTTTCCAGATTGACAAAATTTTTAGTGTGCAATAACTTCTGCATATAACCTCTATTTTCAGCATTCAACATACTGCCAAAAATATCTCAACCAGATTTATGTAGTAAAATTGATTACACCAGATTTAGGGAATATTGTAGATTGATGTTTCTTAGTAAGGATCCCTTAGATCGCACCTCACCACTGAGAAAATTTTGGACCTCCAAAATTACTTTTGATTGGTAATGAGGTGAGGGTAATTTTCCATCACCTTTCTAGTTTCCATCCATTTGGCCTTGTTTGGATACATTTATTTAAAACCCATGTGAAGATATTCAACATCACCCCTCTGTGAGGTTCTCATCTTCCTTTCCGAAGTGATATCTTCCACCAAATAATCCAAATAATAAGGAAAAAAATCATCAATAGAAGGTACAAAATGTTATCATCATGATACATAATCATACGAGACTCATACAATTTCAGATTTTCCACATTTACAACTAAATAATTTTGCATGTAAGGAGGTAAATCTAACCGGAAAGCATTATTATAATTTTTTTCCAAGATTCAGAATGGACCATACTGGATCGGTTTAAATTATTTACCTTCACCTGTTAGTCTTTCCTTGCTAATGTGAAGCCAAACTAAATCAACCACTTGGAATTTTTTATCAGTTCGATGTTTATCATGCCTAGACTTGTATTTGGATTTAATTTTCTCCAAATGTTCTTAGACAAACTGTATCTTCTACACAAACATTTTAGCTTTTTTAGTATCACTATGTCCATTAAATGATTCTTATTTGAAAGAGAAATCCAAAGGATATTTAGGTAAACCATCATAACAAGTCTCAAAAGGATACTTCATAGTATACTAATGAAGTGCACGGTTATAAGAATGTTGCACATAATACAAATGTTCATCCCATAATTTAGGATGTTTACTACAATAACCTCTAAACAGATGTACTAAAGTGTAGTTTATAACCTTTGTTTGACCATTGGTATGTGGATGAAAAGCAGTAATTTTTTTTAGCTTGGTGTCCATCAATTCCCACTAACCTGACAAAAAATCCCCAAGAAACATAGAATCCCAATAAAAAATAATAGAAGTGGGAAAATCAAAATGAACCCATACATGCTGGATGAATAAGTGTATAGTACCTTCATCAGTAATTTGTTTAGGATAAGGAATCAATGAACACATTTTTATGAATCTATCCATAACCACATATATATAGTCATGGTTTCTATGTGACATGGACAAGCCTCTTAAAAAATCCATGGAATTACTTTACCACAAATGAGTAGGGATGAGAAGAGGAGTGTAAATTCCTAACTTCCTATTTCTAGGCTTGTTTGTGGCACAAAGAACACATCCCTTTATATATCTGGAAATATGTTCCTACATACATGTCCAAGAAGAATACATTTGTAAATGTGAAACTATTTTATTGACACAAAAATGAATAAATATAAGAGAAGTGTGAGATTCCCAAATTATATGCACTCTTTCATCTTGTGGGATACAAAGTTTTCCAAAATGATACAAGAGTCCATCGCGCACATGATATTCTAATTCTTCTACATGTTTACCACTCATCAAATCTTCATACAGTTATTTAAAATCATCATCATTAACATATTGTTCTTTTTAACTATCATGAACTAGAGATCTATGTTGTAAAATAATATATGCAATAATAGGTGGAGGTCTAGATTAAATATAAGTAACCTTGTTTTTTATACCTTTCTTATACCTGATCACGAGATGAAACTGCTATAGGTTACCCATCCAGTGGAAATGTCTAGACTGTTGTATCTTAGTATTTGGTTAGAGATACTGGAGGTGCTGATGATTTGTATGAATTACTGTTTCCTTTCCCATCAACTAATGTTTCCATTTTTTCCACTCTGCACCAAAGCATACAATTCTTTACCATAAGTTGGATATTTTCTTACCACACTCATGTTTCATAATAGTAACAAACATGCTTCATGTTCTACATCAAGAAAACTCACATTGCATACTCACTAACATATGTCTTAATCTCAAATGACTACAATAAATCTAGAAGTGTTAAGATAGGTGCAATATTTATCTTCTCTTTCAGTGTATTAAAATCTCTTTGATGCTTTCCTCCCCATTGAAAGACCTATTTAATGTTAGTCAAAGAATGCACAGGAGATGTAATAAATGAGAATTTAGCAATAAAATTTCTCCAATACTAAACTACACCAAGAAAGCTCCTAACCTCAGTTAAATTATTGGGTTTAGGAAAATTTACAATGACCTCAAATTTTGTAGGATCAATTTACCATGTCCCATAACATAACCAAAATAAATCAAAGATTCTTTCCTAAATTCACATTTAGACATATTTATGTATAATTTATCCTTTCTAAAGTATGCAAGACTTTCTGAATATGAATGACATGATCATCCCATGATTTATTGAAAATCATAATATCATCTAAGTAAACTATCACAAAATCATCAATGAATGGCCTAAAAAGATCATTCATCACACACATGAATGTATCTAGTGCATTGCACAATCTAAAAGGTACGATAATCCATTCAAACAATGTAATTTTCAATTGATCTAGTAAATCATCAATGAGAGGAAGAGAGTATCATTTTTTACACGTTATTTTGTTTAAAACCCAAAAATCAACACAGATCTAACACATGTCATGATTCTTTGTCACAAAAATAATAGGAGAACCATAAGGAAATGAAATTATATGGATAACTCCTTTTACCAATAATTTCATCACCTACTTGTTGATTTTCTCGTTCTTGGCCATGTACAATCTGTACATGCCAATACTAGGAAGAGTTGTATCCTGTAGGAACTATATCTCATGTTGAACCCTTCTTTTAGGAGGTACACCTCGTGGATCCTAAAACACATCATCATAGTTATAAATAATATTAATCAATTCATTTTGATGTTTAGGATCACAATCCTAAAAATCCTTGGAATTATCTTTTTCTTTGGCTTTAATCACAATGAACATAAAATTCTTGCTTGAATTTACAAGCCTTTTCATCTGTCCTGTAGAAACCAAAGAAATACTTATTTTCACATGATGAAATTTAAAAATGTATTTAATCCCATATTGTACAAACAAGTATTTATTCTGTTCCCTGTAGAAGATTTATTTTCGATCATAAAGATATGAAATTCCCAAAATGACACCACAAATTTCTAAAAAAACAACATCCAAATCTACCTCATCAACGAACTTGTCAGCAGTGGTAAATCTGAATCTACAAGATTTCATTACTTGTAATTTTTCATCATCACAAACCCAACCCAAAGGATAAGTCTTAGGATGTGGTTTGGTTTGGAGTCCTAATTTATTCATAGCCTCCTTTGAAATAAGATTAGCTCGATATCCACTATAAAATAGAGTGTCTATTTTAGTATGTTTAGAAAAAACTCTAAGGTGGAACAACTCACTTATTTTCTTCTCATCATGCATAAATTATTGTTTATAATACAATTTAACATTAGATGAACTAGTGCTAGAAGAATAAGAATAATTAAAACCTTGTAAAACCATGGCCATGATATTGGTTTCATCTCTAGAATTGGATCCAAGATCTTGTTGCACAACAATGTTTGTCTTCTTGTCTTTCCCTTTCTTATTGTTAAACCATTTAGGATTCAATTTTGGATGTAATTTCCAACACACAGATTCATCTTGATTATATTTTCAATAATTACAAAATTTCTTATCATCTTCTTTCTTAACAGTAGAAATAGTCTTTTACTTACCCTTTCCTTTACCTCGTTCTTTAAAAAATTTCTCTTTGTTGTTAGATTGCTTGTTCTTGGTTTTCCAAGATTAATCTTTGGTCATTTTTCCTCTTGTTTCCAAATTTGGAGCTTACACACACACTGCATCAAGGTTAGTATGGTTAAGCATGAGAATCATATGTCTCAATAGCTATGTATCCCACCAATATATTTTAGCAGTGTTTCTTGCATATGGAGAGAAATGCCCAAAATGAGACATATGATTCTCGTTGAATTCTCGTTTATAATCTTGTGTATAATATTGAACACTTTGTCCCTTAGTTTTCCTTAAATGTTTCCAATCCATCATAGCTTGTTCTATATAATCTAAAGGATAATATTGTTTTCATAATTAAAAAACAAAATAACTCTTAGAAGAGACTATTTTACATTTTATCTCATCAATCTCTTGTAGCTTACTCCCCCACTAGACGAGTGTTGTTCCACGCATTTAAAGAGTCGCGAGATGAATTTTATCCTCATCATCAATTTTTTTCTAAACCATACAATATAATTCAATCTTCTTGATCCATTTGTCCAATTTATCTACATTAATCTCTCTATTATACATTAGTAATTCAAACTTGATATCTAGTTTTAATGAAGGAAGAATTTTTTTTTAAAAAATTACCGTCATTTGAAGAGGGAGAACCAGATTCAAATGAAGAATATTGTTCTTCTTTTTTACCTTTCTTGGCTTCTTTTTCCATCTACCTTCTTCGATCTTGGTATAATTCCTCCACCATTTCTTTCATTTGTATGAAGGATTGAAAAAATTCATCTTCTTTATCCTCGACCATATTTACACGTCATGACCGTCTCGATCCAATTTCTGGATCCAAACATGATAATTTTCCTTCACCCCTTCTAGAGTGGGACCTTGTAAACGTACACAAAACACTTGAAATATAGGTTAATAATTAAATTGATCATAGAATAGCTTTGATACCAAACGATGCATAATATAAAATATATTTGATAACACACATTTAAAAGTTTCTTTATAATATGATTTTTTGGATTTAAATTCAACAGTACGATTTTCCCATAATCAATTAATTGTTAAAAATTGAGAGTTGACTGTGGAATATAGAGAAACTAGATAATGCATAGAAAAACTGACACCAACAATTGATAACAAAGTTTGGCACAAAGCCTTCATCTTTGGGTCCATAATAATGAGACCGAAATATAAAAAATATACTTCAAAAACTTATAATTTTGTGTACAAGGAAAAATAATGGTTTCCTCAACTACTAAAATTTTCTTCCTACAAAATAACCCTGGTCTCCTTTGAAATTTTCCCACAAAAAGTCTCAAAATAACACAAATCCCTTCTAATCTTACACAGTCTACCAACTTAACTTATTAAAATATCATCTCTCCCATATATAAACTCGTTCACCACCTATGGTCTAACAACAATATATAATTTTGGTAACTGAATGGTCAGGGAGTCAACCCCCCTAACCTCCATCGACCAAATGTTTTCTTACTTTGAACTATATCCCGCATTCACTAGGAAAATACTGGTGATTGGTTTTAAATATAATTTGGTTGTTTTCGTTATATGGCTATGAGACGTCTTTGGTGGTTACCACGTTGAAATTACAATAGATGGTTGGCTAAGTATGGATAGACATGAAAATTTAGGTGTGTCGGTGGGAGTTGGTGGGGGTGATTTGTTTTATGGCGAGTTGGCTTGGGAGTCAAGCTAAGTTGAGACAAGTCAGTCGAGGTGGTTGGGCTCACTCGATGGGTTGAGTTGGTGGTGCATGGTAATTCATTCAATGGTAATAATTCTTCATAAAAATGTGTTGGTCAGAAAATATATCATTGGAGAAATAAATAAAAATTGAGGGGACACTATACGTACTAAAAATTGTATGTACTACACTGTCAGAAAGAGGTTATGGAAACCTCAATGATGATTCAGATATCTTCGCAAGGTGTTCAGAATCCATAAAGCACGCTGAGTATACATTTGCATCCTAAAATACCTTATCCAGCCTTTGCATGCTTTGTTCTAACTCCTTTCCTCTTTTTCCTTGCATTTTGGTCTTTAGTGATAGGACTGTCGCCCTGCCTGGGTGACAGTCCTACCCACATTTTCTAGAAGCTTCTGACGCACTCATCGACGTGAAAAATCAATTTGTGCTTGCAACTCTCAACTGCTTATGCTTTGTTTAGAGTTTCTATCCACCTTGTGATAGTAATTATCCATTTTAAATTATAAACCATGACAATTTGGACTTGCCTTCTGGTGAGTAAGAAAACTATAAATACTAAGCTTGTTTACAAGCAAATGGCCCCTCTCTCTCTATGATTTATCATTCGATGTGTCTGAAAGCTCCTCAACAACCATCAATAGGTCTAGATTTTGTATAAGTTCTCAACCTCTCAGTTTAAGGCTCCTCTCTTTCTTTTTGATTTAGAGATCACTTGATCTTTCTAGTTTCATCTTGTTCCATTGTTGTTCTAAAAAAAACTAGCTTAGCGTGAAGCAGTTTAAGTTCTAGATTAAGTTCATTTGAGAATCTTGATTCTACCTAGATTTATAGGTCATTGTTTCGTCATAGGAAGTATAGGTCATATAGTTTTCAGTGTTTTTTTGTTGTATCCATGCAACAGTCCTGCTAGGAATTGCATAGCCAAGCTCTGTTCTCTTGCGTTATCCCTCTCCTACTTGCATTCCATTTGGTTTACATCCAAGCTACCACTATTTGAATATCTTCTCTTGCCACCACTGTCACATTCCCACTTTTTTGGATTCATGAGAACACGAAGGAACGAAGAGATCACACTGAGGGGACAAGAAATAATACAACTGGATTTTCCTTTGTTCTGTAAACTCCAGGTTTGAATTGTTAAAGTTATAATTACAATATATCAAATAGAATAGAAAATTATTTCATTTCAGTTACGCTCACTTTCAACATTACCAGGGAAGATGTGGGGAATAATAGCTTATGAGAATCTATGATTTGTTCCTCACTTCTGAGGTAAGATTGAAGGTTTTTCAATTGAATTAGTTAGTTGATTAAATTCAGGATCAATTCACAAATGCATAGGAATATAACTATATTTGGCTACCTTGCTTGTTATAGTACTATTCTTAGATTAGTTACTCTTTAATTTTATTCAAGTTCACGTCGTTGAAAATACAAAAAGAAAAAGCATAGCGTAGATTTATTTTCATAATTAGTTTACTTTATTCAATTAAATTTAGTTATTTCTTGCATGACAATTATAGGACCCAGAGTGCCCAGGGATTTTATATTTGAACCAATAATACCTCAGTTAAATCTCCTCACAAAATTAGAATATATAGATCAAGGTCTTAGAATTCATGTCTTCCAGACAATAACAAACCCATAAATAATTAGTGAGCAATTGAGAGAATTAAACATCGAAGACAACAAAGCATATGAATTCTGGTAAAAACAACCCAACTATAGATTACCTTGATAGGATATCCACATGACCATACAAGAACCTAAAAGAGAGCAAAAATTTGGTTGTGATCTATTAGTTCTACAGCTAGACGCATGAGACCCTCTCGTTGATATAGACACAGGCTTATGCATACAAGTCGCTAGAACACTCGTAAGATATTCAGAGAAGATCGCACAACTCCTGGTATTAAAAGTAGAGGCTGAAAAATATTATGACTACTAGATAATCAGAAGAAGAGATTGATTCTTCACATGACCATAAAAGGTCCACAAAAACCATGAACTCATGGTTGTGATCCCCAGGTCCCACAACCCAAAAATCCTGCTAATAAATCAAACATTGACACTGGTCTACATACACTGGTATTTAGATCCTCACCGCTCCCACCGTATATCATCACACAGTTTTTTGCGTTGAACGTAGAAGCCAATAAGGCTAATATTTTCTAGATTAGACAAGAAAATCACCCATAGTTCCTACAAATCCATTACACCTGTTGCTACCACTTTCATGACCTTGTCTTGAAATACACACGAGGCACCTACAGGTCACTTTCCATGTGTCTAACAGCCAATAGATAGGATCTCGATAGAGGTTGACATTGATTAGAGCCTCCGATCAGCTATAGCATTCAACTAATCCATCACACCAATTCAGGTTAGGAGATCTTTCTTTTCCTTGGACTCACAGATCCTGTTATTGCGTGTTGAGGATATAAGATTACCCACCTAGTTTTTCCACATCCGCATATATTTCATTTCCACTGGTTGTCTCGGCACGACCTCGGGACGTTAGGTACGGAGAAATGATACTTGTCAATTTTCATGCTCACCTGTTACTTTTCTATCGTACAAAATTGGTGAACCCGATGTGAAAGGAACAACTTCTCCTTTTTCATTTCCATTTCTCTCATCCATCTTCGCTCCTTCCCATTATTATGTGGGTATTTGTATACCCCCCCGAATATGTCTGGATATGACACATATGTCAGACCTCTCTCAGGTCTCGAAGCATATTATGGTCGTTTGAGTAGACAACAATCACCCTCAATTTCTGCATGGGCTGATAACTACTCAAGGAACTACTTGTCATCACGAAATCCTCCTTAAAGAAATAACGCTATTTCTTCATTCCGAATGGAATAACTAGACCAACTCACACAAGCTCAGCAACCAGAGACCTCAAGCTCTAACAACATGATGTTTACTAGAGAATCCAACTCATATCCTTGGGTTTTGTTTAGACCACAAATCACTAGGCAGTTATATCCACTCCCATTCTTGGATGAGGAGTACTTAACACACTACGCCAGAGCTGAGAAATGCTTCCAAAACATGTACCCACCTTTAGGAATTTTACAAACACAATCCGACACCCTGCTTCAAGAAAATACCCCCATTCCTCCACCTGTGGAAAATACTCTTGGTGAAGTTTGGCAAAGCAATGACCAATTCATAGCAGGGTATCATACCCCTCGGCAACCTCAAGGGGTACAAAAATAACCATAAAGGTAGAATACTATTTCATCACCAATTGAGGTCATCTCAGCTTTAGTTGAGAGTGTTAAAGGGTTAGAACTTGCTCAAGAAAATCAAGCTTTACATTCGGGGCAAGTAGGAACTACCAAACCTCTGCATCATCCTAGCTAGGTTGACCTCCTCACAGGAGCATGCACATTAGGCATGCCTCCTCAACATTCGTATAGCTATCCACAACAAACACCAACTAGAACCATGTTTTGAGACGTTGTCCTAGTTGAAAGTATGATACCTCTCGGTTTAGTACCAAACAAACCATATCAGAGTAATGCTCCTCCCGAATTAAACATTCATTCAAAATCACCATAGAGAGACATGTTCTCTTCTCCTGGGATGTTCACTCAACCACAAGGGTTTCCTTATGCCCCTGCAAATACATATGCTATCCCATATCAAAAACCCGTTCCACCTCAACCCCCTTAGCAGGCACCATCAATGGTTGAAACTTATGCGGTGGGGAATTACTCAGAATATTTAAAGGATCCTTTATATTTCACCATACAAAGTGTCATGATTCCAAGACCTCTACCCTATTTGCCTAAATTCAAGGGGAAGGGAGATCCAAATGCACATATCAAGGATTATGCCACAGCCATTCACGAATTGCTCCCTTGGGATGTAGTTATTGCCAAGATTTTTCCTAAAACCTTAGAAGGTATTGCTCTTAATTGGTATTATAGAATACCCTAAGATTCGATACACTCATTTAAATGACTTGTGTCAGAATTTATCAAAGCTTTTGACGTGAACAAATTGTTAAGAATAGTGATCAGGGAATTCTTACACATTAAACAAGAGCACAATGAATTTGCTGCTCACTTCATTCAAAGATGGCGTACAATCCTATACTCTTCAGCAAGTGCTCAAAACATGGATCGGATGGAACCATGTGACTTATTCCTTAATTCTCTCAGTAGAGAGATAAAGGAAGAAGTCCAGAAGTTCCCACTAAGGACTTATGATGAAGTTCTCGAGAGTGCTCTCCAAATCGATCAAGTGGCAATAGACAGTGGTCATAAGACATATGGAATGAACGAGAGATTAATCACTCCCAATCAAAACACTATGAATTTCCCAACATTGGGAACACAAATCAAGGACCCAAGATCCTTAACAAAAACCATGGGGTTACAATAGATGGAGTCACTGATCAAGCCAAAAGACCAAATGTTGTGAACACCCCGACACCCACTAACAATCAATGCAATAATAAATTTACTCCAACAATCAATACGGTAGATTTTAATTGTCCTCCACAACAACAAAAAAAACATAAAATCCAGTCACAAATTCATGTCCAAAGCCTAACTAGATACCAGAACCAAAACGAAAGGTAACAACCTCAAAATTTAACTATAACAATCAACAGTCCAATCAGAATTTTGGGCCACAATAGGATTCAAACCAACAATCATAGAATTATAATCCCAATCTATACTACGACTTCCACAAAATTTGAGGTCATGATACTAGGACTTGCTATGATTACAACAAATTCTTGGAACGTTTACCAAAAGATCAAAAATAACTCTTCATGGATATGTTTCTAGAAAATTCCACATCAAACACACCAAATACCTACATGGGATCAGTTTCCCCTTAGAATGCACCTCTCAAGATTTTCAACAATCCTCTCCCAAATTATTCTAACAATAATGAGTTAGATCTAAACATGAAAAATAAAGGTTTCATAACAGGGAATAACAATCATGAAGCTTCGACTTCATCAAATCCACCGGTCACACCCCAATTAGGAACTCGACCACAAGCCAAGATATTTGGACCGGTAGAATTAGACACCGAGTTACAAGTAGAAACCATAACAAGAACATAGGACTACTCTTCTCAACTAGTTCCAACCTATCCATTAATACCCGACAATGCTCAAGAAACACTAGTAAAACTAGTAGGTGCCTACGATTTAATTAATGACTTAACAAAGACCTTCTCTCACATTTCATTTTTGGATTTGTTGAAGAAATCTCCCGTTCATGGGGCTTCCCTCTTAGAAGCATTAGGTCTCGGTCATCTCATCAACATCACTCCTCCCCTTGAAACACAAGTAAACCATGTAGACTTTGACGTCTACCCTCCGAGGCAGCTAGATAGGGATACTGAGTTTATATTTGACATAAGTAAAATTCCAAAAAACGCTGAAATTACATGTAGGGGTGATCCACCATTACATTTGTAGTTATGGATTTATAACAATTATGTTAAGTGTGCAATGATTGATGATGGGATAGTAGTTAACATAGTCCCTTTTAATTTTCTTCAAAAACTAGGATATGGAGAAACGAATTGTTCCTCAACATGAAACAAGCTAAGGGGCTATGATAGCCTTAAGGCAACTTCAATCGGGACTATAGTACTACCGGAAACTTTAGGACCCAAAACAATCCTCACTGAATTTTATATTATAGATCGGGAAACCAACTATTATATGATTCTCGGTCACCCATAGATACTTTGCATGAAAGCAATCCCTTCCATGTTATTCCAAGAAGTAAGATTTTTACACCTAGAAAAGGTCTTTGTAGCACAAGGTGACCCAAAACCTTTTGAAATACACCTAGCCGATTTGAAGAAAAGACCAGGTTGGCACTCTGAATTCGAGCTCCCAAAAAATCATCGCAACAAACCAATCAATACAAACCCAAGAAGCAAATTTGGTGCTTACAACAGAACTAGAAGTCATGAACTTAATCAAAGGCATCTCAATAGTCAAAGATAAGACCATCATCATAGAAATAGTTTTTCTAGGAACCACCACATTTTTTTTTGAATTACTGGAGAAAGATCTACCTATTCTCCTGCCATTTAATTCTATGGGTATAGGACGTACCCTAGGAATTGGTTCCATCCCTGTAGACGATGTTTGTATGGTAGAGGTAACTGAGACAAAAGAAGAAGATACTAAGAATGTCCCAACTTCCATTTTTCCAAGTTATTGTTGGAATCTCCATTTTGATTGAGCAAGATGTCATTTTGGCACTGTGGTAGGTTTGATCCTTACTTCTCCCAAAGGAAAGGTTCTTCCTTTTTCCTTCAAGTTAGATTTCGAATGCACAAATAATGGGGCTGAATATGAAGCCCTTCTTCTTGGCCTTATCATAGACAGAAGGATGGGTGTTGGTAATATGAGAGTGCTCAGAGACTTGCAATTAGTTGAAAACCAACTATCTGAGGTATATGAAACTAGAGTTGAACACTTACAACTCTATAAAATGGAAATACTAATACTAACAAACGGATTTGATTTCATATCAATCGAAGAAATTCCACGAGAATGGAACCTTATCATTGATTCAGTGGCAACCTCGGCTTCCTGATTCACTCCAAGCAGTGAGTTGGAGGATACATATTTCATATTATCAATTCGTGCTAAACCTTTGGTTCGTAAAGTACCAATAACCCTGATATTAACACATGTGGAAATTGAGAACAATTCTACCATAATAGATCACTCTGACAGTGATAGGGAGAATCTTGAATATCTAAATTCCTATGTAAATTTACATCTCACTCATCACATGGTCAATTTCTGTAGTCATTTTTACCCACATAACAAAGGAAATAAATCCCATGTGTGCCGACCTATCACCCAGTGGGCACTGGGTGCTCACCCGAGGCACGCACGAGCGCCGAGTCTCTCTTTTATGTGATTTTAATGGGAAACGTCATCTATGATCTAAGCGTAAGATATTTTTAAAGGAAATAAGACATACAAGCACCATAGAGCTCAGAATGACTTCTAGATCCTTGCAGTGATTCTAAACATAAAGTACTTAACAGATGATAGAAATTACAACAAAACAGAAAGGAAGCCATACAAGCATTTATACTTAGTTCATAAACATCAATGAAAAAGAACTATGAGGATGGATGCATGAATTAGAACCATTAATGCTCATATTAATATCAACTGGTAACATTATTACATTCCTTAGGACATTACAAAATGTCACAGAAAGGTAGAGTGTAGTCTTGCATTATAACTGGACTTATATAACTAGTCCCTTAAAAGAAAATTTATAATTCCCAACCCTTGATACATCCTTTCCTACCCTTAATTTCCCAAACTAACAGAGTCCTTGCATTATTTATGCAGAGCTCTACCCTTTTTCTATATGTTATGTTTACTTCAGCAAGCACTTGTATATATAGCCTCTTTGATCTGCCAACTCATTCTCCTGCAGCCTCAGATCCATCGCCAAGTGTTTGAATGTGGTCCTCCAGGAGCGCATGCTCCTCTAGGCCTAATCTCACCACTCTGTACCATGATGTCCTTGTAGAAACATCTACCGCAAGGAATATTCCTTCTTGGGCCAACCTGTCACCAGGCTGGCACCTTATCCACTCCGTATGCGCAGTCGGGTCACGTTTTCCTCATATCCTACCCAAAATGCCTAATATGGCTAAGTCTCGGAACCTTGGCTTTGTCTACACATGTGTTACGGGTTTCCTTAAACCCTTTCTTGCTCACCTTCTCCTTACACGCCTACACGCCCTTTTGTACTTAGCCAATATTTCAGGGGCCCAACATCACCCCACACTATGCTTGTTTTCCACCCATGGGAACACTTATTAAATGAATAAGGAATCATAATAGGCTTGCACCTTGGAGAAAGAATAAGGGGATGAAGAATTTGGGAAAGAAGAAAGAATGGGATAGTGATAGCATCACTGTAATAAACTAGGAAAATGTTTTTCTAAGTTGGAATCCAACTTGTTCTAGGCATCGACTTCGTTTTGTGCCCTCTAGAAAATATCACCCACTAAGGTGCTCACCTGATAAAAAAATAGCGCATCCCCTTGTGTGCTCATGGTGTCAACAATATTTTCTAACTCCTTTCCAATATCCTCCAGCGCATCCATCCTTCGTGTAATCTGTGGATATAATTCCTTTAACCGGTTTTTGATTGAACCCCTTAAGGTTTTAATGGCCTCGAATTTCTTGTCAACCTTGACTAGGATCTTTTCCTTATCTACTCTATTCCCCTTGTTCTTCTCATGGAATTCTTTATGTTCCACTTCATCATTTACAACCAGCATGCTCACCACTTTGTCTCTATCTGCGCAGTTTTCATACGTGGCCTCAACATTCCAGGATGAAATCTTTACATCAGCAAGGACCTTGTTGTATTCTACTATGAGTGCTATGACTTTCAATTTTTCCTCCTTCTCTAAGTGCGTGACCACTTCTTCTACAGAATCCAAAGATAGTGGCTACCTCTCCATGGTGAGGGCTCTTATTAATTCCTCCAGGCATTCTAGGGTAGATGCATACTTCCACATGGTATGTGTTAGGTATGGATGCTTCAACACTATGGTATCTATAATGTACTCCACCTTTTTGTAAACTTCACACACTCTAACCTTTTCATCCCTTAACTCTCATTGCCACTAGGCACTGATCAACTTCTCCTGACTTATCTCCTTTGTCCTTGCAGCTAGCTCTTCCTCTCTCTTCTTTAGTTCATCCTCCAGATCTTTGATTTTATCATTCCACAACAAGAGTCTAGCTTCGACCTCAACCGAGACCTTGTTGATCGCGTTGCATAGTTTTTCATATGAGAGCTACTGAACATTCACCAATGGGTTGTCTCCTTTTGATTATGGAAATGTTATAATCACCCCATTGCTTACTTTAAATTCTGGCTCATCAAGATGGGAATCAAATGCCCATGAGAGCATCTTCCTTGTTCATGGGTATGCAGCCTCCTTATCAAAATATGACATCGCCACAAGCTCCTCTATGGGAACTATGCTTTGGAACCATGTGCGCAAAACTTTGTTGGGGTTATTAATATAACCCATCCTTGGCCTCTCCTCCTATGCGCACTTTCCTCCCGTGCGCGTGCCCTTAGGAATAACTACAGTCAAAGTGGGGCCTCTAGTGTTGTTGTGGTCCTTTTCCGTGCACTATTCCTTATCCTCATTCAACACCAGCTCAACGTTGCGTTCTAACTCCTCTTCCACCAAGGTCTTAATGATATTTTCTGCTTCTTCTTTTGCCACCTTGGTTATCTATTCCTGCATAAGGCTTGGAGTCCTCTGATTCTACGTACCTACCTCCTTACTTCTTCCTATGTCCTGGGTGCCTTCCCTCTCTTGACTACCCTTGCGCCAGATGAAACGGAAACCTGTTCTTCTTCTCCGCATTCTTCTTCTTATTCATGCACATTAAAGATGGGTGGCTCTTGATCTCTTCTAGGATCATCTTCTTGACTGCCATCTTCCTCATCACCATCATCCTTTTCCCCTATGTACTTCTCCAAACTCTCAATTTCTTCCGAGGTGGTCTCTTCTTCTACCCTCTACTTCTTCCTAACTAGGGATTCCGGTATATGTGACTCTGTCTTTTCTTCCTTCGATGACTCCTTGTGTAACATATTTTATGGCTCTAGAGTCTTCTATTTGATTATGGACTTCTTCTTTCGTGAATACATACTGGTTCTAGCGCTTGTCCCAAGGGAACCTATTACCTGTGTATCCACTACACTTGGTATTTTCTTTTCTGGTTATTTTTCCTCCCGCCTAGGTGTGGGTCTCTTCCTACTAGTTGGATCCTCAGGTATGGATATCTCATTCTCTAGATATGCATCCTTCTAAGCTCTGCATCTTATGTGGAGGTATACGGGTGCTGCAGACCCTCCTGCAATGAGAAAAGTCATGGGTCTCACCATTTAGACCTCATGTGACACGTACTTCTCCACATATGCACGCTTGTTGGGGTAGACCAACCCTTAACACATTTCCCTGTGGTCCCGATCTAGATTACCAAGGTCCAACCTTAAGTTCTTGGATTCTCTAAACATGTTCACTCCTACTTGGAAGTGTTGAGATGTGAAGGAAAAAGGGAGCTTGCAACATGGGCTCCATGTCTCATCTATCAGTTTGAATCTTCCCAAGCAAAAATGCTGGTACACAGGAAAACCCAGCCTCTCCCCTTGTGGCCACTAGCAGTTGTTTAGGGATCCTCCATTATGCCATGAATGCATTCGTTAGGCATGTATACAATTTCTCCAGGTGTGCCTTTATCATGGCTGCCATACTGTCATAGGTGTATTTTTCAAATCTCTTCGTAGGCGAAGGGTAAAGCAGGGTACTCCCACATGAATTTATTTGAAGCATCCGAAACTCCAATCTATGAAAACACAATGGTTAGCCAAACATTACTGAAAAGGATTTTTTCACCTTCCTTCACATTGCTGACAATCTCATCTGCGTTGAATGTAGACAAGTTGTAGATGGTGCCCTCTGAAATTTTCCTACAAACATGCAACCATGCCTTGTTAACCTGGGTCCATCTCTCCTGGCCATTTAACTTTATCACAAGGTGCATGGCCATCTTCATCAACAGGTCCTTGATGTCTGTGATATCAAATTACCTCAACCCGTTTTTGTATGCATAGGCGGCGATAGTCTCCTTAATTGCCTCTTTATCGCTTAAGTCGTCCTCCAAACTATCTCCTTCACAGATGAGGCCTATGAAATGTGAAATGAGTTAAGGGGTAATGCACATCTTTTGCCTTGAGAAGTGGAAGTAGTCTTCATGCACACGTGACATCAACCATTGATAAAGGCGCTCAAGTTTCCCGAAGTAGGGAAACTCAAAGAGTTGCAATAACCCTGACTTCTCCAACTTGAATTTTACATCATCATCATAGATGGGAAAATCCTTTGGTGTCCTTTTATTTGCTGGGCGCACTAACTACATCACCATCTCCTTCTTGATTGTGCTTGAATAATGATTATAATCATTTATAAACATGTTTCTCAAATGGGAATCCCACTCCTTTCCCAACAATACTCCATCATGGTACTACATTTCTATGTACCACTCTTCATTTGTATGCACGATAGTTTTTTATTGCTTTCTCTTGCCCTTACCCTTCTTAGGTGTACCAACTGGTTTCTTGGGTGCCATTTTCTAAGTTCTCTTATCACTTCAATCACTTGCTGTTACTCTGTTCTTACACTCCCTCCAACCTTAGATATTGAACTTGTGAAGAAAACATCTTAAACCCGTGCCCTAGTTCTTCAAACCCTAACTGGGATAATTTCTTCACAAATGGTGCCTTCTCACTATTTCTCTTATGCCTATGAAATCCCTTCTCTCTAGTTTACAAATCCAAACTAGTGATTCATGCTCACACTTTTCAAATTTTTCTTGACACGAATCAATTTTGGAAGCCCTAGTTTGCAAAGATGCACAAGTGATTCTTTCTCCTTATACGTAAAGTGAATAATCAAATGCCTGAGCCTTTATTTATAGTTTTTCCCACTTTTAAGCATTAAATGCTACTTCACCTTCCACCGTACTTTTAACATTTAAAGCATATTTTTCAAACAAAGTCTGACTTATGCACCCTAGCTTACACATCCAACCTACACGGATAATCCCCAACCTTCTGGCACGAAACCAATCCATCTTGACAGGATACTCTTGCGCGTGCATAACCTGCGCTAAAGGCACTTCTTCTATCATGATTTTTGCTCCCGTATACCTCATGTTGTTTATGTAGTTCTTCTATCTCTGTACGTGGGATCTGAAAGTAGCCTTATCTTGACACCAACCATCTTTTTCCACCTTTTCTTTCATGTACCTCTTTCAACAGGGCCATTCAATTGGGCTTTCCAACTGGATCCTCCTTGGCACTTTACCCATGCTTTCCTTCACATCACTCCACCCAACACTTAAATGATGCACGACCCTCTGCGTATTCAAAAAGCCTAAAAAAGTAACAAGGTTACCGATGCCCAAGGTGTAAAACAAAACAACAATGTGAAAGGGAAACACAAGAAAGGAAATGCATAAAGGAAATTATAAATTATCTAGAAAAACTACCTTATTTATAGTAGGGCTTCAACCTACTCCCATTGAAGTGTCTAGGAAATTTCATTCCATCCAGCGCTTGTAACTGGCACACGCTCAAATCAAGGATGTATGAGATTGTGTAAGGACCCAACAATCGTAATTTCAACATCCCAGGATGGTGCAAAAACTTAGAATCATACAGTTAGACCATCTACCAAACCTCAAATTTCTTGTTCCTAATGTGGGGATCATGCCATGCTTTTGCTTTGATTTTTCTGCTATTTGGCTCCACCTGGCGAGTGACTGTCTTTCATCTAGCTTCATCAATTCCTCAATTTTCTCTTCTAATGCTTTCTCATCAGCCAACCTTCCTGCGTGTGCTATTCGTAGAGAAGGTATCATGAACTCAACCAACAAAACAGCTTCCGTGCCAAACACCAATTGAAATGGTGTGGCTTTGTTCAGCCTTTTATAAGTTGTCCTATATGCTCATAATATGGTCGATACCTTGTCATCCCAATATTGTCTTCGGACATCACAAATTTTTGTCAGGGTGTGACTCATTATTTTTTTAAATGCTTCCACAGTTCTATTTGCTTATTGGTGATAAGGTGTAGTCTTGTGATGAGCCACCATGAACACTGCTAATAGAATCCTCATGGTATCATTCAAGAAATGTGTACCCCTATCACTGGTTAAACTTAACGGGCATCCATACCTTGTGATAATGTTCTCCCACAAAAATCTTGCTACTATAGCTACTGTGCAGTCTTTATTTGGTGTTGCCTCTGCCCACCTTGTCAAGTAGTCTGTGCAAGTGATAATGTAACGTGATATAGTCCTACATGTTGCTGGTGTAATAGGGCTTACAAATTCTATTTCCCACTTCTCAAAAGGTTCAGCACTAGGGATAGGGTGTAAAGGCATTTCATCTCTTCTTTCTTCCTTACCAACTTGCTGATAGTGGTCACACGCTTTACAATAGTTTTTGTAGTCCTTATACAGAGTTTTCCCCCACAAACCTGTCATTCATATTTTACGTTATATGGTGTCTCATGCATAATTTTTACTTGAAATTCCTTCGCGTGCTTTCTCTATGATGGTGAGGAACTCATGCTCTAGCACACACCTGCGTAAAAATTCATCACACCCTAATTCGTATAAGTTCCCATTGATCAACATGTAGGGCACGACATGTATGTCTAGTTATTTCTTCTCTAATGTCTTCATCCCTTCCGGTGCCACACCTTCCTTTAGAGATAATGCAATATCCTCCAAATCTGAGGGCATGTGCCGTAACCTAAAAATTTGTGCATCTGGAATTGTCTCTTCAATGCTCTACGTGTCCTCCCCTGAATCAATCCTTGACAAATGATCAGGTCCACAATTACTCTTTCTAGGCTTCACAACTACCGTGAACTCAAACTCTTGAAATAACATCACCCACCGACATATGTGCCCTTGTAGAATGAGCTTATTCACTAAGTACTTTAATGCCATGTGGTCGGTGTAAAACACAAAGGGAGTTGCTAGTAGATACTATTTGAACTTGTGAAGTGCGTAGATCATTGACAATGCTTTGCGGTTAGTTGTATTATAATTTTTCTTTACTGGTGTCAACTTCCTGCTTGCAAAGCATAGGGGATGATCAAAAATTCCCTCTCTAGGTTGTGCAAGCACTTCCCCAAAGGCCATTCTGAAGGAATCTACATGAACATGGAAGGGCTTATCCCAAGAGGGAAAACATAATATATGTGCAGTGACAAGCCTATCCTTCAATATATCAGACATCTTCTACTGCGCCTTTCCCAAATGTAAGGCACTTTTATGTCTAAGTAATTTTTCTAAAGTCACGATGATCTTGGCATACCCCTTGATAAACTTCCAATAGTAGCCCACGTGTCCAAGGAAACTGCGCATTGTGTTTTGGCTAGTAGGCTTCCCCCAATCCCACAATCACTGCAATCTTGGTAGGATCTACTAGCAAGCCCTCCTTACATATGATATGCCCCAATAATTTTCTAAAGGGGGGTAGTAAAGACACACTTCTTAATGTTGAGGGATATCCTCAACTATCGACACCTCTCAAACATTAGCCTCAAATTATCACAATGGTCTTTTACTAGCCCATACACTATCCAATCATCTAGATAGACCTGAAGGAATTTGTTGATGAAGTCCTGGAATGCCTGTACCACTATGCATGAGAAAATAATAGGTGCATTCTTCAACCCAAAGGGCATGAATGTGTATGCAAAACTTCCCAATTCAGTGGTGAAAGTTGTCTTCTCCTAGTCTTCCTTTGCAAATTGGACTTGGTGGTACCCTGAAAAATCCATCCTTACAAGAATAGATTTCGTACCCAGCAATGCCCTCCAAAATTTCTTCAGTGAAGGGGGTTGGAAAAGGATCGATGACACAAAATGTGTTCAGCTCCCTATAATCCACGCATAGATCCTAATCCGCCCATCCTTCTTGATGGTGATTACCATCAGACTTATCCATTCCAATTCTTCCACAGATTCAATGATTCCAAATGCTATCATTTTTTCTATATCATCCTTCACCCTCATGCGCAAATTGGGATTCATCCGGTAGGGTCTCTTCCCTACCGAGTGCGCACCATCCTTCAGCTTTATCCTCATTTCTCCCAAGGAATGGTGGATGCCTTTAGGCGCATGTTAGCCACGTGGAAATAAATCCTCAAACTCATGCAAAAGATCAATGATCTTAGAGACTTCCTTTTCCGACCAATAATCTCCAATGATAGCTTCCTTAGGTTCTTCTCCTGAGTTGATGTTAACCTTTTAAGTTTTTAATGGTTCATGGTACGCACACGGGTGAGTATCAACACTGTCCACTACCTTGCACATCCTTACAAAATTGTTAACATCCAAGATTTTTGCTTCCTCCCCATCAATCAAATATAAAAGCTTTCCTTTCTCCTTTTTCACACACACGCGTTCAAACTGATCCCCCTCTATTTCCTCTTCTTCAAAGTGCTCCCCCAAACCTGGTTCACCAAGCAAGTCCAACAGCCTATCTTCTGCCATGATACTATCCCCCATGGTAAGGCACTTGACAACCTGAAATGGCTTATCAACTAATGGCTTGGTACTTTGATACTCGAATGTTTGAACTAGGTCAGCCTCTAGTTCTTTCCAATTCCCTGTTTAGCGGTGTGTCTCAAAATGTATGTATCATGAGCATGCACAACCCTACAGTGTAGAATATAGTTTGTGCTCCCAGAGGGATGGTGGAAAAGCTTCCGTGCCTTCACTCCAAGTTCTTTCACAGGCTTGGACGTGGAAAGAGGTAGGCTCCTTACCAAGGTAGTCCTTGATGGTGGTGGGTGTATTGCTTCTAGAGAAACAAACAGAGAAGGAAATTCTCACTTCATGTCATTCCAATAAATTATCCTAATGTGTTACCCACCACAGCGCAACATTTCATAGTAGGACGTAACTTAACATCCACCTTATTTCATTTTCCTCCTTCCATTGAGCTTCCATTCTCTACAAAAAGACCTCAGGGGAGGCCCCTCTTAAGTTCTTAGGTAGCTCTTTTCCTCCTAGGCACCTAACTGTGCTCACCTTTGTCGCCTTTGTCATCGATCCTCTTAAATGTCATCTGATCAATTCGTAGGTCCCGTGCACCCAATTATCACATGCTAGACTGGTGGTGTCACTTATTGACTGAGCATCTTCAAACTGGATAACTCCGTCAGTAGGATGGATTATCTCTCGATCCTTGATTGAGCGCACATATATTCTATCCATGACCTCTTCTCCTAACTTTTTAGTATAGGGTGTTGATTTTCCATCAGCCAGGGGTATGATGAATCGTTCCTCCTCATTTTCAAAGCTGATGTACCATTTTTTAAACTTAAGATCCACATTGTTCTAGTAACACCATGGGCACCCAAGTAGTGTTGGGAAATTGTCTTCCTTGGCAAGCACCAAGACTTCAAAGTCCCCAGTAAACTTAGCTCCCTGAATGGTGATAGCCACATCCTGTAAGACACTAATGTGAATTGCATTTGTTTTGTTTTCCATATACAACACATTCGAAGATGGTTGTAATGTAGGCCTTCCCATCTGATGCCATACATCCAATGTCAGAACATTGACCTCCGCATTTGTGTCAATGAGGATATTACTCAACAGCAATCCATCCACCACTGTATTTAATGTGATCTCCCTATCATATTCAAGGTTGTGAGGGGGAAGGTTTACATGTAGGACCTACCTCTCATGCTCTTCTCCAGTGCATGGTACCTTCTCCCTCAACCATGCTCCTAGCAAGGGAATAACATTCTCTTGCCTTAGCATTTTACATACTTCCCTCATCCAGGTCATCTCTTGGTGCCTCGACCTTCCTCCTTTTCTCCTCCCTCCTAGACTGCTCCTTTAGACACTAGATTTCTCCTTGTAAACTCCAAATGACTTCCATGGTATCTTGATATACCTCCTTCTGATGAGTAGGATCTGGGTATTTTCCATGCACCACTTCTTCTCTGAAACTAGAATCCTCTGCCTTGGTATTTCCTTTACGCGTGCGGCCTCTGCTCTTGTTGTTACTAAAACAAGTTCCAAGCATACATCACGTGTTACCTATGACATCTATTATGTGTCCATATTCTTAATGCTTACCATTGCAATGACCTTGTCTTTCCATTACTACTGATTCATGTGCTCAAATAACTCAGGGCACTCCTCATACTTGTGTTTCTTCCCACACCATGAGCACTGCAATAGGTCTAGGCACTCTCATTTGTAATGCTCTGTAGACCCACAATTAAAATAGGTTCCATGTGGGAACTCACTTCTTCCTCTACGGTTACCATAACCACAGAATCCTCTGTGAAATCCCCTTCCACATGTGCCTCCATCTACATGCTCCTCATAACGGCAATCATCACCTTTAGAACTTCTAAAAATGCTAGTCTGGTGCACCCCAAGATCAATGGCCTCATGGATCTGGTCAATAAGTCTATAATCCTTAGTATCATGGGTTGTAGAGGTGTAGATCTTACAGTAGTAAGACACATTCTTCCAAATTGCGTGTTGTAACAAAGGGCATCTACTTGCATCATGGTCCCCATGAAAAATTTCATAGTCTACTATCACAACACGTACTGTCCTCCGGGGGAAACTATACTTGAAATTCCCCTCTACTTCATAATCTGTACACCATAAACCACAGCGAGTCTCATGGACTGAGTTTGCAGATAAATTTTCTAGCTGCTTATCCATAGCAGCAATTTGAGCCTCCAAAAATGGGCTAATACCAGTGTCAACACTTCCAACAGCCTCAGTGTACAGAGCAGCTTCTAGTGCCTCATGCGGGTCTATGAAAGTTTAATGAGATAACACTATTCTAAAAGGTGTGATCAACCCTCCAACAAACCACTGAGCATGCTATGAAGGGTGAATATCATATGATAATTTAGACAAGAGAGTTTTAAAGCATGCATCATAATCCCACACACTCTCTATCATTCCCTGTTGAATCTCCTTCAGGGTGTTGATGCTCTTCTGTTTAAACTCAGGGATGTGGAATTATGCAAAGAAGGTGTTCTTTAAAGCAGTATAATCCACCACTATTTGATGAGGGTCATATTTCCTATACCAACTATGCGCGCTCCCTTGCAACGTAGTTGCAAACTGACTAGCCTTCTGCTATGAGGTTGTGATCCCCTTTGCATGCCATAGTAGCTCACACTTGTGAACATGTTCTGCAACATCTTCAATACCCTCATAATCTGGAAAATGTAAAGACATCTCAAAGAAGACTTGAGGGGTGGCTGGGGCCCTTGTCCTCTTGAGCTAGAGCCTTTGTTCCCTTCGGTGTTTCCTCCACCACTGGATCCACCAGGTACACTAGGTCATGTACCTCCTAAGCCACTAGATCCACCAGAACCACTCGGTCCACCAGGTTCTATTCCTCCTGACCCACCAGATCCACCATAACCACCAAGGTCCTGTAGTAATCATGCCAAGTGTCCCCAAGGTTCCACTGAACTATGCGTCGATGGTCTTTGATAATGCCCCACTACCACTAATGTACCCCGCACCACTCCCAGATGTGAGACCAAAGGCTTGTGTACTTTCTCCTTGTCCAAAGACTCCTCTGAATACTGGAATATGAGTAGCCATAGAAGTGTGTACTGAAAAATTGTATCTCCTAGGTGTAAATCTGTCACTTCCACTGATACCAACTGGGTCAACGATACTCCTTCCTTGATCTAGAAAACCAAGCACCAAGGTTTGGTCACTGGGTGGGTTCAGATATGTGCCAATGAATCTTCTCTCTCCGCATGACGAACTCTCATCAGAAGCTGAAGGGGTATCTCTTACATGATTTCCAAGATGGGGTAGCATAGACTACTCAGGTTCCACGTCCTCCGCATGAACCTCAACTCCTTCCCACAACATCTACCTCCATAGATCCATCACACTTGCAACCTCACATTGTCTAGCAATCTCCCTTTCACGCACTTCACTATACTTGAGCCATCTCTCCTCCCTTTCTTTCTCCATCGTAATATCTATCATCTTCCTCCACCCTAGCTTCCTCGCCCAATGCTCATAATGGTTTAGCCAACCATTGGAAATGCCTCTAAACTCAAAGTAACAATCAAGATCTTCATTGCGAGAGGGAAAACACATAGAAATGATCCTTTGGGATCCCACAAAAATTCAAACTCAGCAACTTCTGGGAAAGAATATGTAGAAATGGTGTACTCTAGAGTGCAGCTAGCCAACACACCCTTCCACCAATGATCCACAACAAGTCCACTGTCATATCTACATCCTGTAGCCTCTGGTATTCTTCTTGGGTCCACATGCGTGAGCTATAATACCAGCTTGATCTAGACACATATGTTGAGAGCCATTCATATAGTTCTACTGGGAAGCAACAGAAAAATGTTTCATATAAATCATGGTAGAGGTTCTCTTCTACCCACCTACGTGCATTAAATTTAGGTCTAGTGTTGAATCTCTAAGCAAATTTATCCTCCGTGCTCTTGAACCATGATTCAAAACTTTCTGGAGTTAAACGTTATGTAATTACTCATTACGTAGATAATGACGTATGCCATTTCCCACTACAACTTTGAAAAGAGGTCCAGGAAACAGAACCAAGACGTAGTCATTTTTACCCCCATCACAAAGGAAAGAAATCCCATATGTGTTGGCCTATCACGCAACAGGCACTCACCTGAGGCATGTGCGGGTGCCAAGTCTCTCTTTTATTTGAGTTTAATGGGAAACATCATCTATGATCTGAGTGTAAGAGATTTTGAAAGGAAATAATACATACAAGCACCATAGAGCTCAAAAAAACTTCTAGATCCTTGCAGTCATTCTAGACATAAAGTGCTTAATAGATTAAAGAACTTACACCAATATAGAAAGAAAGTCATACAAGCATTCATACTTAGTTCATAAACATAAATCAAAAAGAACTATGAAGAAGGATGTATGAATCAAAACCATTAATGCTCATATTCATATCAACTTGGTAACCTTATTACATTCATTAGGCCATTACAGAATGTCACAGAAAGGTAGACCATAGTCCTGCATTATAACTAGACTTATATAACTAGGCCCTCAAAAGAAAATTTATAATTCCCAACCCTTGATACATCCTTTCCTACCCTTATTTTCCCAAACTAACAAATTTCTTATAGTATTTCTGCAGAGCTTCGCCCTTTTTCTATATGTTATGTTTACTTCAGAAGGCACTTGTATATATAGCCTCTTTGATCTATCAACTCATTCTCCTACAGCCTCAGATTCGTTGCCAAGTGTCTGAATGTGGTCCTCTAGGAGCGCATGCTCCTACAGGCTTGAGCTCACCACTCCATGCCATGATGTCCTTCTAGAAGCCTCTATTGTAGGGCATATTCCTTCCTGGGCCAACCTGTCTCTAGGCTGGCACCTTATCCACTTTGCATGCACAGTCAGGTCAATTTTTCCTCGTATCCTTCCCAAAATACCCAATATGGCTAAGTTTTGGAACCTTGGCTTTGTCCGTGTGCATGCCATGGGTTTCCTTAAACCCTTTCTCTGTGTGCCTTCTCCTTGCGTGCCTTTCTTCAGCTAGGCATTGCGCACCTACACGCCCTTTTGTACTTAGCTAATATTTCAGGGGCCCAAACATTTCTCCTTGATCCCATGTTCCTCTTCCTATTTTGGAAATCCCATGATATAATCTCCCCCAGAAAATAATCTCGAAATCTATGAGGTAGAGAATGAAGGGATTTTGGAATTACCCCCAGCCCCTCCTGAATTTGAGGAAGGAAACACCTCCTTAATCGAGGGAACAATCGATATAAATATTGGAACAGAGGAAGAACCAAATTCTTAAGGAATACAGGAGGTAGAAATACATACCCAGATCCTTAAGGAACATCAAAAGGCTTTCGCATTTAGTTATAAAGAAATGACGGGAATTACACTCCATATCGCGATACACAATCTCGTCACCAAATCAGATGTAAAGCCAATTAAGAAAAAGTCAAGACCAATGAAGCCAAAAGTGGCTCTCACAGTGAAATAAGAAGTAATGAAACTTCTCCATGTCGGATACATCAAACCGGTCTATTATTCACAATGGGTATCTAATATCATCCCCATTCTAAAAAAGAATGGGAAGATCCATATTTGCATAGACTTCCAGGACATTAACAAAGCTTTCCCCAAAGATAATTTCCCATTACCATCCATCGATGTTATTGTTGATGTAACAATTGGATTTGAGTTGTTGTCTCTCATGGATGGGTTCTTGGGATATAATCAAATTAAAATATCCGAAGAGGATCAAGCCAAATATGTTTATAACTCCTTGGGGAAATTACTTTTATGTTGTCATGTCATTCAGTCTTAAGAATTTTGGTGCTACGTACCAACGAGAAATGACATACATATTCTATGACCTTATTTATAAGATCATGGAATCCTACGTAGATGACTTGCTGGCCAAGGCCAAGAAGCATTGCGATCACCCAGAGGTACTCCGTATCATTCTCTCATGATTGATTGAATACAATGACACATTGAATCCAAAGAAATGCATATTCAGTGTAACAGGAGGCAAGCTTCTAGGTTACATTAAATTGTCACGAGGGATTGATATCAACCCGGCCAAAATATGGGTTGTTCTTGAAATGGTTCCACCATCAGATGAGTCTAGTATTAGATATTTTCTTGGGAAACTCAGTGTAATCCAAAGGTTCATCCTAGACTTGAGATTTGTTGTTCATCCAATCAACAACCTATTGAAAAAGTATTATAGCATTGATTGGACAAAAGAATGCAACGAGGCCTTTGAAGAAATTAAACACTTCTTGTTGTCTCCTCCCACGCCAATGCGTCCTAGACCAGATCATCCTTTGATCTTATGTTCACGAGCTACTAATGTTTCGCTAAGCCTGCATGTTGGCTCAGGAAGATAATGATAAATGGGAACATGTTCATCCCAGCCTTTATTTCATTAGTCAGATGTTGCTTGATTATGAGACACATTACATAGGTATAAAATATTGTGAATGCCTTTCATAGTCTTTGCAACAAATTGTTTAAGACATTACATGTTGAATCAAGAAACAAGGGTTATTGTCAATACAGCCTCACTAGGAAGGCATACATTCCTCATGATAAGGGTATTTATCTAAAAAGGTTGGAGGTTTCATAACCTTAATGGGTGATTTTGGAAATAACATTTGTAAATATTTGAAATCTATTAAGGGAAAAATCATTTTACACTGGTTTGGTTGACAATCCATTGAATGGACACGTGATCTGGTAACGATCTAGACTTTCATCGATGAGTGCGTATATTTTGTCGAAACTAGGCCTCCCATCTCTCAGTATGTCCTTGAATACACTAACATTGTCAATTTCATCATAGACCACACATACCAAGAAGGGGCCACATTGCAACAAAGAATACGATTATGCATTATTGCTGACTAAATAGGTTATTTTAGAACAAAGTGTTCTATCGTAGAGCCTTGTGAATCATCCCATTGATTTTAAGATGTGTTGACATAGAAGAATCCAGATATGATTCTTTATGAATCCCACAGTGGGATATGTGGAGGCAACTTTGGTGGCCAACTTACCACTACTCACAAAATACATCGGATGGGCTATTTCTGGACCACTCTGGAACATGATGCAGTAGAGTTTGTGTACAAATGGGGATAAATGACAAGAATTCTCCCATGATATTCACATGTCTAGCATAGGCTCTTGCAACCAATCTTCAATCTCCGTGGCCCTTTTCTACGTGGGGCCTAGAATTGATAGGGAAATTCTCTCCCTCATCAACAGATGGCCAAAACTTTATAATCATGGCCACCGAATAATTTACTAAATGGGTAGAGGTCATGCCTCTCACCACTGTACCAGGTTTTGTAATTCATGCTAAGTTCATTTTAAATCAAATAATTTATAGGTAATGGTATCCATGCAAGTCATTATCTTAGATAATGAGGTACATCCTTCAAGAATGATGAGGTCCATGAGTTATGTAGCGAATTCAAGATAAACCAATCTCATGACCTCTCTTTATTACCCCCAAGCCAATGGACAAGTTGAAGCCATAAATAAAACATTAAAATCCATTCTCCTCAAAACAGTTAAGGAGAAAAAAATGGGATTGGCATTTAAAATTATACCCAAACTTGTGGGCCTATCGAATGTCAATAAGAACATCAACAAGGGGAAACCCCTTTCTCAATTGGTATTTGGAGTTAGAAGCTTGTTCTTACCGCATGAGGTCGAAATACCCAGTCTCCGTATCTCATTACAAGGGATCTTAGGAGAAGAATCCTATAGAGAGGCATGCCTCTCTCAACTAGAAATCCTTAATGAGACCAGGTTAAATTTCAAGATCAAGGCATAGATCCTGCGCTAACCAAATGTGCTGGGGTATATAAAAAAAATAATCTACGAATGAATGAAATATATGAGGGAGATCTAGTTTTGAGACTAGATATTACTGAATTGACAAGAAGACCGACAAAGGAAAGAAAATCCATGGCCCAAGTGGTTGGGTCCATACCGAGTCATGAAAGGATTATGGAAATGGTGCAGTATCTCTTATGTACACTAGAAGGTGAGGAATTCAGTGAAACTGAGTCAATTCCTTACATGTCAAAAAGTTTCATGCATAGGTCATCAAACATCACCATTTGTATAGTATGTTCATCTACATTGCATTTAGTTGGCTCAGTCAGTTTCATTTTGTTCACTCATTTCGTAAATCTTCCCATGGTTGTAAGGAGGTTTCATGGATCTTAAGAAAATTATTATAAGATTCTGCAAATATTGGTAAAACATTCAAATCATATCTCTTTAATCTTCATAATATCATCAAATGGTTTCGGAATCATCTCATCAATATAACAAACAAAATCTTGACAAAAATCATACCAAGGCTTGCATAGTTGGTCATACTCATTTCTACTACTAGGTTAAGTTGATCTTACCTACAGTTGATTCTAGAATCTTCTTGGTGTCACATTTATCCCTCTTACGTCTCTTTGAAACAGGGATACTCCAAAATCACATATCTAGAAATACTCAAAGCCAAATTGAATAAAAAATACTAAACAAAATAGAATATTTTATTTTACACACTTAGTTTGCCCTACCAACCTTCGATGATGAGCCAACAGTCTCTTACTAAGTGGTGTGAGGCTAGAGAAAGTTAAAGGATTCAGTTCCAGTTACTCACCTATGTCAGTGAACTTCGATGATAAGCCCATACTTCTTACTAGTAGCATGAGACAAGGTGCATAGGGGGTCCATTCACGAAAATTAATGAATCTTAGTATTTTAAAAATTCAAAGACAAATTGTATTAAGTTGAAATTAAACATCCAAGTTCCAAAGATATCAAATCCTCAAAACCAGATTTTGTCAACCAAGTTGCCATTTATGGATCTAACTCTAGATAAACTAGAAAGTAAGTTGCTTTCTGAGCTATGTACTAGATTCTTTTATGTTTACTGAGCCTATTTTCATGTGAGTACGTGGACAAGGAGGAGATTGTGTTTCACGTCAGATATTTTTTCATTTGGTCCCGCATCCGATTCTCGGATCATTCGGGGGGTAAGCCCCCCCAACTCGATGGGGGTTTGGGGGCAAATCCTACTCCCCTTCTTGGTTTTTTGGTGTTAGGGAACCTCGCATGGGCTTCGACTTATTGGGCATGGTTTTTTCGGTAATTGTTTTGATAACGGTTCTTGCTCATTTTTGATACATTTTGTATCAAACTACTTAAGCAGTTGAATTCGATTTATATGGTCCATTTGATACATATAAAAGCAAATGCATTTCATTGCTTATAGGAACTTAAAGTCAAAATTTTAGCATAGCTCTACAATGGCTGGGTATTATATTGAGAGAGTGGAGGCTTGTAATAAAATCTGAGCAAGTGATTCTTGGTGGACATAGCCCAAATTGGGTGAACCACATTAAATACTATTTTTCTGGGTTTTTTATTTATTCTGCACTTTTATTTGAGATCTGTAATATCTTCTGCATATTAGTTTCTACAGTTACGATTCTGTAAGGGATTATTCTACATATTTTATCACTTATTTCCTAACAGTTTTCTTAGTAAGGTAAGTACGTAGGTCTACACATTTGAGTTTCTATCAATACCTTGTCTTCTTCTCATCATTTTCATTCATTCAAACTCATAGAATTTGTGCCCTCGCATCTTACTAGTTTCGTGGAGTTAGGAATGGGGAAAGTTCATCTCATTATCACTATATATTCATCATGTTTTTCCAAAATAAGAAGAAGCAATGAACATTTCCCAAAGAAGCCAAAAGTTCAGTACTACAATATGTTTACATCATCACATATCAGCATTACAAAAAAAAACAAAAATAGAATCATTTTTTTCAACATTTTTTATCACTTTTCATCCATTGCATACATTTTGAAAAGCACATAAAAAAGATTCTAAAACCATCTAGTGTACACATGAGAAATGAATCACAAAACTCTAGATACAGAGAAGATTTAGATCCAAAAAAGACAGATATATATATAGGCATCATGTTTTACATACAACGCCATCATGCACTAGGCATGGTCAAAACACTCAATGAGCCCAAAAAATACAAAAACACCTCATATAAACATCTGAAAAAATCACTACAAAAAGACCAAATGGCCTCTCAATCCCTTTGGGATCCCTCGGAGGGTGCATGACCTCGTCTAGGGCTTATACTATGATGACACTCTAAATGCATTGAATGATGAGAGTGCTTATGATCATGACCACTAGTTGTGGTCTCACTACAAGAATGGCTCCGCCTTATCAGGTGCTAAGAAGTCTCGTATCCAGCTACCTAAGTATGAAGGGAGGCCACTAACTCTTCCACCTTCTAGATAGGGGAAAACACATCAGTGTGTCTGCCAACTACTGAAGGCTCTCTGACATCCTCAGTAAGCTGAGCCTGAGTATTCCCTGAAGGAAGAAATAGGGTATCCGCACAAACCTGATGAATCAGATCCCGCCATCCCTGCGTAGTTTCTACAAATAAGAAGGGAAAAAAACTAGTTAGAAAATCACCAAAAACTAGTCAAAAACTAGAAAAACAACAAAAAAAGAAATATCGACTAACATATCTAGGTAACAAGGTCGAGAGAAGAGTGGTAACTCACTAGGATCTCCAAGCATCCAGGTAGGATCTCTAGGATCTGCGCCTGCTACTGGCACTACTACCGACTGTGGAGTCTCCCCAAAATCTGGAACGAAATGACGTCCTACCATAGACTCATCATCGCCCTCACTATCCTGAGAAGGCAACTCCTTTAAAACCAAGGTTTCATTCTCTGTACTCACCTCTACCCTCTCTAACCTCAAGATATCTTGAGTTTCATGCCACTTAGAATCGCTATCATCCTCCTTGGTCATCCCACCAGCCTCACCTCCAAACCCCTATCCCATCATCTCCTCCTCAGTCTCCCTTCCTATGAACTCCTTAAAGTCTAAGTCTACATTAATAGGCTCATCCTCCTCCCCACTGAAAGTAGGAGCAACCTTAATCTGAAGTAAGGGTGCTTGAGGAGCACTAGCTACCTGTCGAGCATGATCCACTCACCTAATAGAAATAGGTACTATAGGAGTAACTATGGTCCAACCTCAATCTCCTCTAGGACCTCCACGAGCCTCACAAATAATCCTGTACACAGACCCTGCTGGAGGAAGCATATCAACATAGGGGAGGCCAAACTACTAAGGGATTTAATCAAATGGGTGGATCTCCACTCTCCCTATCTTATCTACCAACTGAACTGTAATAGCACAAGTAATCAATGTAAGCATCTTCTGCCCCCAAAATCTTGCCATGTCCTGATAAAGAGTGGCATCCATATCTGTACAAGTCAGTGAAGCCACTAGCTGATGGGGAATCTTGAGTATTGACATCCTCATTCACCTCACTGCCCTAACAGCCCTTAGATCCTCTACTAGCATGCCCCTCCCATAGAGGATGATACACTCATACACAAAACTCAGAACTAGAGTAGGGTGACTCAAAGACTGCCCTTGTAACCAGACCACCTTCTATAAATCATGGTATGTGGTCCCAAGAATGTCTAATCCCCAAGCATAAGTACAGCCATGGGCCTCAATTTGTGCAATCACGGGAGCCCACCAGTATAACCTAGTGTCTCCTCCCTTATCCCTAATCAATCGTGAGGCAAGGATACCCATGATGGCCTTACGGATAGTGGGCATAGGAGCAGCAACAATGGACCAGACCTTCATCCCCTTCTTTGAGACAAAAGAGACAATAAAATCTCCCATATAGGTAGCCCACTGAATCATCTGAGACCTGGATCCTGTTGTCTTAAGAGACAACTGCCTCCCAAGAATTGGAAGCCCCAGTATACAATAAACGTCCTCCAAGGTGATAGTCCACTCACCCCTAACACCTGGTAACCAAAAAGTATTCTAGCCTTTATCCCAATATGATAATAAGTCTCACAATATGTGACCGGCAGGAGCAACATGAGGAACCTGTGAAATCCTCAAAATATTGTCCCTCTCAAGAGTGTCTTGTTGTACCTGGGTTAATATGTCTAACACCACCGAGAGCCAATCACATTGCCTCTCTCTGCTCCACCGTATATACTCCTCCTTCTACATCCACCCAAAACAGAGAAAAAGAGTAAGTTAGCAACACAATATGATAGATAAGCTCATCAAAACATAGAAAATATTAAAAATGTAAAAAAAATTACTTATAGAGACTTTTTTGCTTTCTGTTTAGAACCACCACCCTGCACAGGGTGGCGGTTTTGTGACCGATGCCTTCTCAAGGTAGTGGTCCTCTGACCTCTGCCATCATAGGGTGGTGGTCCCATGACCACTGCTCTGTGTAGGGTGATGGTCCTATGCCAAATCAGCGTATGCCTATACAACCCTAAAAATGCTTAAAAACAACAAAAATACACCATTTTTGATGAAACAAAAGCCTACCCTATGGGTGCCCCCCTAGAGACTCATTCAATAGTAAGATTTTTATATTTTAGGTTTAAAAACAAACAAAGGATAAAATCCAACCTTACACTTCATAGGTCGATCTCCTGCTCTCAGAGGCATGATCATGATCTCATAACGAACGTTTTGACTGCACTCTCGTTAAAAATGGTTACCTTGGGTCCTAGAGCTCAAAAAATACCAAATCAATACCCCCAAATGAGTAGGAAAATGAGCTTGTTATATATATATATATATATATATATATATATATATATATATATAACATTCTAATCTTGTTTTGAGTGTTCTTTCGCAGAGTTAGAGCGTCGACGGAGGTAAGTTCTTATCCTTGCACAAATGGTGAGTCCTCATTTCATTGAAATTCAGTATTTACTTTTTAATTTATTTTATCTATTTGCACTTGAGTCCTCTTTTTTTTACAGATAGCGGGAATTTGGATGGCGACATTGCGACACACATGCGTGTAAGGTATAGCTTCTAACTCCCCATTTCGGGAATGCCATACTCAGACCCACCATTTTATGCCCCTTCATGGCTAAAACGCTTCTTCGAAGGGGCAATATGTACATACCAAATAATGTATGTACTACAACATCGAAAAGAGGTTACGAAAACCCAAATGATGATTCAAATCTCTTTGTAAGGTGTTTACAATCCAAAACACGCGTTGAGTATACATTTGCATCCTAAAATACCTTATCCAACCTTGTATGCTTTTTTCTAACTCCTTTCCTCTTTTTCCTTGCATTTTGGTCTTTAGTGATAGGTTCACCACCCTACCTGAGCGGCGGTCTTGTGATTGCCAACTAGGATAGTGCGGCGGTCATGAAACCGCCACCTTGCGCTGGGCGGTGGTCCTTCCTACATTTTCTAGAAGCTTCAAATGCACTCATCGAAGTGTAAAATAAATTTCTGCTTGTAACTCTCAACCGTTTCTTCTTTGTTTAGAGTTTCCATCCACATTATGATAGTAATTCTCCATTTTAAATTATAAACCATGGAAATTTGGACTTTCCTTCTGGTGAGTAAGAAAACTATAAATGCTAAGCTTTTTTACAAGCAAATGGTACTATTGTTGCAGACTCACAGCACCCCTGGATGTAGATTAGGCTTCTAGGTTGATCACTCTAGCATCCAGTGTGATTGCACAACATGGAAACCTCTCTCCAAGTGTGGGGACTTGTGAAACTGAGAGAGGAATCTCCAAATTAGAGGCTAGTTCCTCAAAATCCTCTGATTTAGATCCATATGCTTACAAAACTATAGAGGTTCAGATCCTAATCCTACTCTAAATTGCAAGGAGGGAGGGGATAGAAGTGCAAGAAATTGAAACTAATTGAAGATGGTGATGCACCAAAATGAGTGGTGAAACATATCTGTCATGCGAATAGACACATAGACCAGAGAGTTCACAACATAAAACATACACAGGCTGATAAGGTATAATTTAGGATCTAAAATGAAGCAAATAATACAAACAGAGGATTGAAACCCATTCACAGAGCTTGCATTATCATTTCCAGTGTCAAAAAAAAACTGCATTACACCCTCAGAGAGGTAAAAGAAAACTATTACAATCTTTTGGAGATGTCTGATCCTTTCATCAATCACTTGCTGGAGGTGAAAGAAGAAGTCTGCTATGCCCAAAAATGTTCCCCCCTTTGAAATGAGCCAAATTTGGCTTTTATAGTGCAAGGGTCGAGCCCAGGGGACAAAAAATGTACAGAAACATAAGAGCTCATCCCTCCTCAAACTGCAGGTGCATTAAAACAGCATACGGGGACCTTATAAACCCATATCCTATCATTTTTAATGAATTACAGGAGAATGCGACCCATTCTGCATTAAAACTCGGTCACTGAAATGTCACTTCTGGCCATGAACACGCGTCAGAGCCATGTTTCTCATTTTTTTCCTCTCCAAACTGCACCAAAATTCAATATTAAACCTAGAATCATGTAGAGAATTTCATAAGATTTTCATTGATATAAAGAACGTGCAAATCTCGAGCTCTGAATCGAAAGATATGTCGATTTGAAGATTTAGGGCACAAAATAGGTGAAAACGTGTTTTGAAAATCTTTCCTCCGCGCTCTGGCATCTGGATGACACGTGTCAAGTGCACTGATTGGGTGCGTAATTCTCTCTCCTTTCCCTGCTTCATTAGACATGTGTTCTCTTTTTATTGGCTCGGGTTAGTGCTTGAAACCTCACCCTTTGACTTTTGGACTTTCTCCCTTGTGACACGTGGCGTGATTTAATTGGTCCGCAGGTCTACCGGCTTTTCGCGCCCTTCACGTCCCTCATGTCCCGGATGTCCCAAACTGTTTGGGACAAAAAAACTCCCGATCCACCTGAAATGGGCTTCCTTGTCCCTCATTCAGGCGATGACACATGGCGTTGCTTGATTGGCTTTCGGCTTGATTCGGCTATCCGCGTCCCACGCATCCCTTTGTCCTAACTGTCCCAGTGTTGAAGTTCCCCATTTTGGCCGAACCGGTCGGTTCGTATCCTTTGCATCCATTTGTTCCAACTGTCCCAGACTGGTCTAGGACAAATTCTTCACGAACATGTCCCGAAATGTCCCAGAGTAGTTAGTCAATTTTCTTCTCATTCGGCCGAACTTCACCTTTTCACGTCCTTCGCGTCCTTGTGGCCCAGATGTCCCAAACTGTTAGTCACTTTTCTTCTCCTTCGGCCGAACCGGCTTTCCGCGTCCTGCGCGTCCCGATGTCCCAGATGTCCCTTTGCTTCGCGGGCTGCCTGGAGGCTTTTCGGCCGATCCGCGCCTCGATGTCCCAACTGTTCCAACTTTTGCGAGGACTAGGACTTAGCCAATTTTCACGATTTTTCCTGTCCCAAGCTTGTTTTTGCCACTTTTTTCACCTTTCCTCAGAACTTGCTCTTTTCCTCTCAGACAGGGGACTTAGAAAAAATTTGAGGGGACCCTAGAAACATGATTTTTGCCCTGAATCAATCCATTTTCCTGGGACTTGAGAATTTTGATGCATGTTATCAAATTAACCCTGGGGGGTGAATTTGGATAACAATTGGCGACTCAGCGGGGATTACCATGCCTGCTAGGTAGAAGATACCAGTTGCCTTAAGCAGTCCATTGGGCATGGAGTCATCAAATATTCTGTTTAGAACCTCAACTGACTCAGAATGTGCAAGGAGGAAGATGGAATGTCACCTGATGAAAGCCAAGGACTTCTAAACATCTCCATGGACAGCAAGCTGTGCCAAAGCACTTAGGGAAAACAAAACTAACCTACAACAAAACAATGTGCACAAGCACTTGGAGGAAAGAAAATCTAATCTAATATTTACAGAGGTAGTGAACTTCCCTCTAGAAGCAATGCTTGAGATAGATTCCATTGACTGGAATCTACAGTTCTTCACCATCCAATGAGGCCAATTGGAAAGCATTGCTGTTCTTGCACTTTGTGACCATGTATGGGCCACTCCAAATGGCATCAAATTTTGAATGCCTTCCTGGTTTTGCTCTATCCACATCCCATTTCAACACTAGATCTCCAACTTGAAAAGATCTATCCTTGGCCTTTCTATCAAAGGTCTTCTTGATCAAAGCTTGATCCTTTTCCATTGCTTGAGATGCCTGATTTCTGATCTCTTGCAGCTCCATCAACTCTGCATACCTCACCTCCATGGGATCGAATTCAAGCAACTCCAGCTGCTTCATGAGTTCCAATGTTGGCAACTCAAGTAACATGGGCAAGATTGCCTCTCTTACATAGACAAGCCTAAATGGAGAGTTACCTGTGGATCTTTTGGGAGTTATCCTATCAGCCCATAAGGCTGATTTCAGTTTGGTATGCCAAGACCTCTGATTCTCATCAAGAGTCCTCCTAATGATCCTCAACAAGTTCTTGTTTGTAGACTCGGCCTGGCCATTACCCTGAGGGTAATAGTTCGATGAAGTGCTTAGGTAAATACCATTCTTGACAGCCCACTCAGTCACCCTAGATCCAATGAATGCCAATGCATTATCAGAGATTATTGTGGCAGGTACACCAAATCTAGTTGTTATCCCCTCATAAAAGTCTAAGATGCTAGACTCATTTGCCTCTTTGAGTGCTACTGCTTCTGTCCATTTGGTGAAGTAGTCTGTGGCTGTCAAAATCCATTTGTGCCCTTGGCTTGAATTGGGATTAATGACTCCAATGAAGTCCAAACCCCATTGCATGAATGGTTGGTCAACTGAGATTGGATGCAATGGAGGGCAGCAAGTCTCTCTTTTCCTGTGAAGAATGCACAATTCTTACACCTCTTGATCCATGCATAACAATCACTGAAGATTTTAGGCCAATAATAACCAGCCTTCATGATTTTTAGAGCTGTCACTCTTGGTGCAAAATGGCCACCAGCTGGTCCACCATGAAACTCTTCCAACACCCTTTGAATCTGATTTGTGCTAATGCATCTCAGCAGCACTCCATTCACATCTTCTTGAACAAAACTCCATCAAAAATGGCATACGGGACAACCTGCAATCTGAAGTGTCTCCTTTGGGTCTTGTTCATCTCTGGGGGGCATAGGCCTGTGCCTAGGAAGTGCATAATACCTTGGGTCCAGCAAGGAGTGGGGGCAGCATTGTCTTCTTCTTGCTTGCCACTTGGCTCATGGCTGTCTTGGACTGTCAAAACAGCCTCTTCTTCGTTGCATACTTCTTTTTGCTTCCCCAAAACCAGCTGCTCACACAATCCTTTCCCTCTTACCAGCTTGGTGATCTTGATCTCAATGTCATATTCCATGACACGGGTGATCCAACCTGCCCTTTTCTCATTCAAATCCTTGTTGAGGAGGAAGTCCTTAACTCCAGCATGTGAGACCAGCAACTGGACCTTGTTGTTTGAGATTAAATGCTTGAATTTCTTCAAGCTTCTGATTACTGCAAGCACATGCTTCTCAATAAAAGAGTACCTCACCTCATAGTCATCTAGGCTCTGGCTGAAGAAGGCAACCGGCTGCTCATCATTATCTTTGTTCTGCTGTACTAGAATGGCAGAAATAGTGTCATCACCTCCAAATGCATAGAGGATGAAATCCTTGGAGAAGTCTGGGTTGATGAGAGTTGGTGCTTGAGAGATAGCTTCTTTGATTGCTTCAAAACTCTCCTTGCCTTCTGCTGTCCACTTAAAAGCCATGCTCTTCTTTAACATTTTGGTGATGGGCTTGACAAGGGCTGCAAAATCTGGGACAAACCTGCGGACAAAATTGATCCTTCCCAAGAAGCTTTGAAGAGCCTTCTTGTGACTTGGCAATGGTAGTGCTCTTATGGCTTCAACCCTCTCTAGATCAATTACCAGTCCCTCTTTTGAGACAATATGGCCTAGAAGTTTCCCCTCATGAGCCAGGAATATGCATTTTTTGGGATTCAATGATACCCCAAATCTTCTACACCTCTGAAACACTTGCCTCAGATGAAAGAGATGGTGATCCACTGCATTCTTTGGAGAAGACAGTGATATCATCTAGGTATACCAAAACTATCTTGTTGATCAAGCCTTTGAATGCCATATCCATTGCCCTTTGGAAAGTGGCTCCAGCATTTGATAGGCCAAATGGCATCTTCTTGTAGGCATATGTTCCCCATTTGGTTGTGAAGGCTGTCTTGAACTGATCTTCCTCCCTCACCATAATCTGATTGTAGCCTGAGTAGCCATCAAGTAGTGAAAACCTTTCTGAACCAGCTACAACCTGCAATATTTGCTCCATGGAAGGGAGTGGATAATGATCCTTGAGAGAGGCTCTATTCAAATCTCTGAAGTCGACACACAACCTGATCTCTCCATTCTTCTTTCTGACTGGGACTAAGTTGGCAACCCAACTTGAGTGTTTGATGGGGAAGATGATACTGGCCTCAATAAGCTTGCTTAACTCTTTTCTCATGAGAGGTTCAATATGGGGATTCACTGGCCTTTGCTTTTTCCTGACAGGCTTGGATTCTGGATCCAGCTCAATAGTATGTTGTGCCAACTTTGGGTTGAAACCTCTTAGATCTTTGTAAGTCCAAGAAAAGACATCTGGGAACTCTTGACAAAGCTGAACAAAATCAGATTTCTCTTGTGAGGTACTTACTTTGCCAATCTGCAATGTTTTGCCTTCTTCCACTAAAATAGGCTCTGAATCTTCACCCTTTACTTGAATGTTCACTTTCTCCTTCCGGAACTGATCATTCGGGTTGAAGATTGACTCCAAGGTTATGAGGCCTTTTGGTAATTTGTTAGTTCTCAGCTACACCACTTGGTCACCATACTGCTGATGCAGCTTGTCTTGATTCCTGGCGGAGAACTCAGCTTCTTCTTGTAGGAAATTAACAATTTGCTGATCATTCTCGAAGACTTGCCAACTTGTATTGTTATCCGGAACAGCTGGTCTCACAACCACTTTGATATGAGGCTGAGATTTTTCACTTTTGATATTTTCCACAATGTCAAATGCAGCCCCAATTGCTGCAAGCCTATTAGTAGCTTCATTCTTTTTTTCTTGGGATGGAATTGATGCTAAAAGCTTCAAGATCTTCAATAAGATCCCATACCTGATTTTTGTAGTTCTTCAACAGATCATTTTTGGCAGCATTTTTTCCTTTGACTTGGTTTACAATCAGCTCACTATCACCGAATACTTGTAAATTCCTGATGCCTTTCTTCATTGCCCAGTGTAGTCCATGAATTAAGGCTTCATACTCAGTTGTGTTGTTTGAACAGGAAAACTGAAAATGGAAGGCTGAGTAATACTTTATACCTTGTGGTGAAATGAGCATAGCTCCTCCTCCTGCACCTTGTCTACTCCTTGACCCATCAAAGAACAATTGCCATACTTCATTCTTGTCTTTATGATCCGGCTTGGTGATGCTGGGGAGAGGTTGATTCTCTTCATGTAAACAATAAAATCCTAGCGCAGATTCTTCTACTTCTTGATAGGGATCAAAAGCATGTATCTTGTTTTCCCCATTCATCAAGAGTTAGATCCGGGATACTTCCAATCTTGGTGTCAGCCTCATCAGTGCTAGGGTGATCTTCTTGATCAAATGCTGAGCAATTGGCATTAATCTGACTTGGAGTGTAAGGCTCAATATGGAAGTTTGCAATAGGTTTAGATCTGATTGTGGCCTTAGTTCCATATCTTGTTCTGAATAGCATGTGTGACCAATCAGCAGACAAATACCCCCCAATCTTGGCTATGAAGTCCCTTGACAAGCAAAGGGCAAAGAGTGGTGGAAGGTCTATGACTGACACATCTTGTAAAACAACAACATTTGGACATGCATGCAAGGTAAGACTCAAATTTCTAATCACTCCAACTGTTGCTATTGCTGTCCCATCTAGCTGCACTACCCCTTTAGATGTTATTTCATACTAGAGCCCTAGCTGATCAGCTATTTGTTTAGGCATTACTGAGCTACTTGCCCCGGAGTCTATCATGCAATTATGTACTAGCTGATTTCCAATGATTAATGAAACATAGAAAGGAGGGGGCTTCAACATTTTACCTTGTTATCCTCCATGACTTCCTTTAGGCTGGGCAACATTTGTAAGCACTTTGTCTTGCATCTGAACCTTGCTGATTCGAAGTTGGCCAGTCCTTCATGGCAGCTTGTAGCAAATCTCTTTGTCCTGGGATAGATAGGGATTCCCACATTGATATGTTGACGTTAGTCTTCTTCATCTGTTCAATGATACTGAACGGGGATGAAGTATCTTTTTGTTGTCCCTTGGTTTGCACATTTACTCCTTGCATGTGGGCAGCAACAAATGGTATTTGAGTTGGCCTAGGGGCTGTTCTTGGCTGCCCTTGTGCATTTGAAACTGGATTTTGCTTGCCAATCATTTGTGGAGTCGTGGAAGGTTGTGGATTGGCTGGGGCTAATGGCTGTTCTTCACCCAAATTTCTCCTCTTTGACCTTGTGTTGGCTGCAACACCTTGAGAAACTGCTTGATTCATGCCACAGAAATCTTCTGCTTGCCAGTTCACCAATGTGGTGTCATTTGGGGCTGATTGCTGTTGGAATGTTTCTTGTTGTTGGCTATTTCCTTGAATTCCCTCACCCTCCACACCAGTAGTTGTCACCATCAATGCTTGATTGAGAGCACCATTGAAGCACATGGATTGGTTATGAGGCTCGTTGCATGGAAAGCACCAATCATATTCCTGAGCAATGTTGTTCTGTGTTGGCACTAATGCCTTAGAGGTAGATATGGCATTTGGATTATAGGGCTGGAATGGTCTATTGGCAGGAGGCCTTGTTTGATTCATATTTGTAGCTGGATTAGGTGGTCTTTGTGGTTGGTATGGCTGCCTATTAGGCTGAGCTTGGGGTTGATAAGAAGGTCTGAAACCTTGGGCTTGTTGCCTCTTGAGAGTAACTAGCTCATTGCCTAGGTTTTGCAATTGCTTCATGACCTCTTGAAGCTCATTTGGGGCACTTGGAGATGAAGTGGAAGCTTCATTTGAACTCTGATTTCTAGGAGTGGGAGAAGGAGCCAAATTAGGTGCTTGACTAGTGTTTGGGCTCTCTAAACTTGGAAACAATGGCATGGGAGGTCTAGGGGCAAGTTTGCCAGCTTGGATTAAACAATTTTCAGCCCTAATGGAAATGCTATAAGCCATAGGGATAGTTATGCCTCCCATGGACTGAATCAATATAGAAATATCAGAATTTAAAGCTTTGAGATAGTAGAGAAAAGCACCTTCTGCTGTTGGCCTGACTGCCACTGGAATCCTTTCCCAAGTCTTTTGAAATCTGAAGTTGAAATCGGTCAGCTGCTCATTGGGAGCCCTCTTGATGGTTGTTAGCTGCTCCAAAAGAGACAAGTTGTCTCCCTTCTCTCCAAATTGCTCATGAAGTGCAATACACAGCTGATTCCAGTTTGTGATAGAACTAGCTCCAAGGCTCCTAAACCATTGTAATGCTTTACCCTTGAAGGAAGATGCCAGTAACTTGACAGCCACTTGCATTTCATTGATTTCATGAATTGCACAAAGGTTAGCAATATCTTTAACATGATCACCTGGAGTAGTCTGATTTTCTCCAGTGAAGTAGGGAATGTTCTTCAAGGCTGCAATAGGAACTGGATGTTGTGCATTGAGAGCAAGTGGGCTGCTGCCTGTGAAGTTGACGTAGGGATTGTTTTGAGCCATTCTAATTGGTCTTAAAACCCTTGTTGACTGAATGAAAGGCCTACCAGGTGGAGGAGTTGAGAGAGTTCTGTTTGGTGGAGATGGAGACCTTTGAATCCTTCTTCCTCTTTGCCTTCTTCTTGGAGATAATTGCAGGTATTCAAACAACACTTCTTCTTCTCCAACTCTTGACCTTGTGGTGATTTCTTCTCATGAGTTTTTTAGGCCTGCACTTGGAACCAATTGATTCTTCCCCTTGGAGTCACCAGATATGCAAATAATAGCTCTTTTTAAGCAAGAAAAATGCAGCAGATGCACATCAACTTTGCTGCGATAAAAATGAGACCTTTAGTGTCCCACCGGGCGTGCCAAAACTATTGTTGCAGACTCACAGCACCCCCTGGATGCAGATCAGGCTTCTAGGTTGATCACTCTAGCATCCAGTGTGATTGCACAACATGGAAACCTCTCTCCAAGTGTGGGGACTTGTAAAACTGAGAGAGGAATCTCCAGATTAGAGGCTGGTTCCTCAAACTCCTCTGATTTAGATCTAATGCTTGCACAACTACAGAGGTTCAGATCCTAATCCTACTCTAACTTGCAAGGAGACAAGGGTAGAAGTGCAAAAATTAAAACTAACTAAAGATGGTGATGCACCAAAAAGGAGTGGTGAAACATTTCTATCAAGCAAATAGACACAAACCAGAGATTTTCAAAATGAAACATACACAGACTAATAAGATATAACTTAGGATCTGAAATGAAGCAAATAATACAAACAAAGGACTGAAAACCATTCACAAATCTTGCATTATCATTTCCAGTATCCAAATCACTGCATTACAACCTCAGAGAGGTAAAACACTGTTACAATATTTTGGAGAGGTCTGATTCTTACATCAACCACCTGCTGGAGGTGAAAGAAGAAGTTGCTATGTCAAAAATTGTTCCCCCCCGTTTAGAAATGAGCCAAATCTAGCTTTTACAGTGCAAGGGTCGAGCCTAGGGGACAGAAAACGTACAAAAACATGAGAGCCCATCCCTCCTCGACTACAGGTGCATTAAAATGGCATGGGGGACCTTACAAACCCATACCCTATCATTTTGACCGAATTACAGGAGAATGCGACCCATTCTGCATTAAATCTGGTCGCTGAAATGTCACTTCTAGCCATGAACACGTGTCAGATCTGTTTCTCAATTTTCTCTCTCCAGATTACACCAAAATTCAAGGATTAACCCCAGAAATCATGTAGAAAATTTCATAATCTTTCCGTTGATATAAAGAACGTGCAAATCCAAGCTTTGGATCGAAAGATATGTCGATCTAAAGATTTAGGGCACAAAACAGGTGAAAACGTGTTTTGAAAATCTTTCCCACGCTTTGCCACCTGGATGACACGTGTCAAGCGCTGATTGGATGCGTAATTCTCCCTCCTTCCCTACTTCATTAGACACATGTCCTCTTTTTATGGCTCGGGTCAGTGATTGAAACCTCACCCTTTAACTTTTGGACTTTCTCCCTTATGACACGTGTCGTGATTTGATTGGTCCGCGGGTCTGCCGGCTTTTCGCGCCCTTCGCGTCCCTTTATGTCCCGGATGTCCCAAACTGTTTGGGACAAAAAACTCCCGATCCACCTGAAATGGGCTTCCTTGTCCCTCATTCAGCCGATGACACATGGCGTTGCTTGATTGGCTTTCGGCTCCTTCGGCTATCCGCGTCCCACGCATCCCTTTGTCCCAACTGTCCCAGTGCTGAAGTTCCCCGTTTCGGCCGAACCGGCCGGTTTGCGTCCTTCGTGTCCATTTGTTCCAATTGTCCTAGACTTTCTGGGACAAATTATTCCGAACCTCCTGAAATGGGCTTCCTTTTCTCTCAGCCGCTTCACCTTTTCACGTCCTTCGCGTCCTCATGGCCCAAATGTCCCAAATTTTTTTGCTCACTGTTAGTCGATTTTCTTCTCCTTCAGCCGAATCGGGTTTCGCGCCCTGCGCGTCCTTCATGTCCCAGATGTCCCTTTAGTCTAAAATTTTTCTCCTTCGACCGAACCAGCCGGCTTTCCGCGTCCTTCGTGTCCCGATGTCCCAGATGTCCCTTTGCTTCGCGGGCCACCTGGAGGCTTTTCGGCCGATCCATGCCTTGATGTCCCAACTGTTCCAACTTTTGCGAGGACTAGGACTTAGCCAATTTTCACGATTTTTCCTGTCCCAAGCTTGTTTTTGCAGCTTTTTCACCTTTTCTCAGAACTTGCTCTTTTCAACCTCGGACAGGAGACTTAGAAAAAATTCTGAGGGGACCCTAGAAACATGATTTTTGCCCTGAATCCATCCATTTTTCCTGGGACTTGAGAATTCTGATGTATGTTATCAAAATCAACCCTAGGGGGTGAATTTGGATAACAATATCTACACACATAAGTGAGTGAGGATAAATACAATAAAGGTAAATAAAGTACCTAGGTGAACATGAGTTAAGGTAAATACCTACTCTAACACAATTCATAACATTTAAAAAATTAAAAATTAAAAAAAATAATAAAATAAAAAAGAATTTAATAAAAATTATAAAATTAATAAAAAAAATAAAAATTAATGAAGTTCATTTGAGAATATTGATTCGACATAGAGTTATAGATCATTGTTTCGTCATTAGAAGTATATATCCTAGAGTTTTTGGTGTGTTTGTGTTGTATCCCTACAACAATCCTGCTAGGAATCGCATAGCCAAGCTCTTTTCTCTTACGCTATCCCTCTCCTACTTGCATTCTGTTTGGTTTACATCCAAGATACCACTGTTCAAATATCTTCTCCTACTGCCACTGTCACATTCCCACTTTTTTGGATTCACGAGAACACGAAGGAACGAAGAGATCACATTAAGGGGACAAGCTACAATACAACTAGATTTTCCTTTGTTTTGTAAACTCCAAGTTTGAATTGTCAAATTTAAAATTACAATATATCAAATAGAATAGCAAATTATTTCATTTTAGTTATGCTCACTTTCACATTACCAAAGAAGTTGTGGGGAATAATATCTTTTGATAATCTATGATTTGTTCCTCACTTCTGAGGTAAGATTGAAGGTTTTTCAATTGAATTAATTAGTTTCTTAAATTTAGGATCAATTCACAAATGCACAAGCACATAGCTACATCTGGTTACCTTGCTTATTATAGTTCTATTCTTAGATTAGTTGCTCTCTAATTTCATTCAAGTTCACGTCTTTGAAAATACAAAAAGAATAATCATATCATAGATTTATTTTCATAATTAGTTTACTTTATTAAGTTAAATTCAGTTATTTCTTGCATGACAATTACATGACCCAGAGAGCTGAGGGATTATATATTCAAACCAGTAATACCTTAGTCAAATATCCTCATGGACTTAGCATATATAGATCAAGGTCTTAGAATTCACGTCTTCCAAACAACAACAAACCCACAAATAATTAGTGAGCAATTGAGAGAATTAAACATTGAAGACAAAAAAGCATATGAATTCTGGTCAAAACAACCCAACTATAGATTACCTTGATAGGATATCCACATGACCATACAATAACCTGAAAGCGAGCAAACATTTGGTTGTGATCCATTAGTTCCGCAGCTAGACGTAGGAGACCTCCTCATTGATATAGACACATTATTATGAATACAAGTTGCTAGAACACCCACAAGATATTCAGAGAAGATCACACAACTCCTGGTATTAAATGTAGAGGTTGAAAAATCTTATGACTACTGGATAGTTAGAAGAAGATATTGATTCTTCACATGACCATAAAAGGTCCACAACAACCACGAACTCATGGTTGTGATCCCCAAGTCCCAAAACCCAACAGGCATGCTAATCAATCAAACATTGACACCGGTTTACGTACACTAGTATGTAGATCCTCACTGCTCCCACCGGATATCATCACATAGTTTTCCGTGTTGAATGTAGAAGCCGATCAGGCTAAGATTTTCTGCATTAGACCAGAAAATCACCCATAGTTCATTCAAATCCATTACACCTCTTGCTACAAATTTCATGACCTTGTTTGGAAATACACACAAGGAACTTGTAGGTCACTTTCCACATGTTCAACTGCCAATAGATAAGATCTCGGTAGAGATCGACATTGATTGGAGCCTCTAAGTAGCTATAGTATTCAACTGATCCATCACACCAATTCAGGTTAGGAGATCTTTCTTTGCCTTGGACTCATAGATCCTGTTATTGCGTGTTGAGGATATAATATTACCCAACTAGTTTTTCCAAACCCGCATATATTTCATTTCCATCAGTTGTCTTGGCACAACCTCGAAAGTTCAGTTACGGAGAAAGGCTACTTGTCGATTTTCATGCTCACCTGTCACTTTTCTATCGTACATACACCAGTTTGTCCTCTTTAATGTGGAGGTTACCTTATTGAGCCAAAACTTGGAACTCTAAAATATTTACAAATGTATGAAATAATTTATTTTTAATAAAGACGTTGGTGAACATGAATGACCCCATGATTATCAATGCAGAATATAGATAAAGAACTAGGGAATTAGAAGAACTCAACAAAGAGAATATGACAAATGATTAAAATATGCTTACACTTAGCATTTCATATAATCCAATCAATTAACGACACTTCGCTAAATCCCCATACTTTGATCCATTATCGAATGCTCATTCATGACACTCTTTTGGTCATATTCCTCCTATAATCAACTTATTTTGCCAATATCTCTCTTATTAGTTAAACATTGCTCCTTTCGACCATTCCAAACCTCCCTAGTTTTCTTTAAACCACTTCTATTGGCTTTGTAGGCTATCTGTCAGTCACAATTGGTTATCCAGACCCCTCCCAACTCTCAATGAGTCTCTAATCACTTGCTAATCAAGGTTAACTAGCCTAATCCTAGCTTAACTAAGCCTAAAGCATGTTTATCCTAATCTAATCTAAAAGTGATTTTTGAGCTTTAGTCCCACATGCACCCAAATTCCAAATTCTCCCAAGTGGAAAACTATAAATACAAGGCTAAGCCTACCCATTCAAACTACAAATTTACATAAGCTAAAGCCAAAACAAGCCTAAGAAAGCTTAAGAGCTCATTTACATTAGCCAAGCTAATAATGAATTTCATCTTGGGTCATCCACCATTAAAATAACTTCATCTTACACCCATGTTAGGTTAGTAATTAAATAGATAAACTTGGCCATGTAGCCATTTAGTGAGATTCATTCACCCTCATAGAGTAAACAACACACAATTTGATTGCTTAGAATCTAATTAGGTTCACTTTCATTAAGCTTTCATAGAGTAGAGAGTATTATACATGTTAGTTTTTGATGTTTTTGTCAAAGTTATAATGCTTGCATGTTAGTTTCTCTTGTGTAGCTCTAATCATATGGTGCATGGATGAGTTAGCAAAGCTTTGAGGTTCTTTAGCCTCATTTCATAGCTTGTGCAACTTTCCAATGCACATATTTGGCATGCCCGGTGGGACACTTTGTCCATCCTCCATTAATGGAGTCACTTTGAAGCTTTTTGTTTTAGTTTCTATTTTTTTTTTTAATTTCAATATTTCTAGATTAGTTTCAAGCTTTCTAGATTAATTTTTCAAAGTTTTTTATATTAGTTTCAAGTTTTTGATTTCACTAACCCTTCTTGTATTAATGGCTAAAATCGGGTTTCCTAACTAGTTAAGCTAGGTTTTTCTTGTTTTTGTGCTCTTTGGAGGATGAAAGGAGGTGAAGTGCTACCAAAATTGAAGCAAATTGATAAAAATTTGATATTTTTGAGATAATTTCTTTAAAATCTTGTGTTTTTTAGCCACCTATAGGAAAGGGAGCGCATATACCATTTTGTGCGCGTAGGTACAACTTTGACTATCATTTTTTTGACAGAGGCACACACGCACCAAATCAGTGACGTAGACACCAAATAAGGGGCGCAGGTACACAAACAGTGGCACAGGTACACTAACAGTGGTGCAGGTATACTAAAAGTGGTGTAGGCATCATTTGCAATCTTCCAGAGGCCATAACTTTTTCTTCTGAACTCGAAATGACTCTGTTTTTTTTGAGTTGGAAAGGTATTGAAGTGAACTACACAATGGAATCATGAAATTAGGATTTTGGCTTACCAAAAATTTATGGTTTACATTATTAGTTTAAATATTCATTTTCTAACGTATCTTAAAGTTAAAAAAAGTGTTTTCTTGGCCATTCTAAAACTTTGAAATATTTTTGTAGCACTAATCAGTTATTTGCAGGGTTATTTTGGTTTTATTTTTGACTAAATTAGTTAAATGTTTCATTTATTAGCTTCAGAAAGGTTTTTAAATTGTGTATGCTCTCTCCTCGCGCCTTTAAAAGTCATCTTGGAGATCAAAAACACTTGCACAACTTTGTATCATATATTAAAAACACTTGTTCTAAAAATTAAAATAATTTTTATGTGATTTAGCAAGAATTTTCACATTGCGTATGCTATTCCTTCGTGCCTTTTGGTGATCTTAGGAATCAAAAGCAAGGTGTAAATTCCCTTTATTGATATCAATTTGCAATGAAAAATTACTAAGCTCGTTGTCTACAGGACCTAACTCTTGTCAAAGAAAGGCGTTAAAGAAAAAAACACAAACCCGCTAATGAATCACATGTTTCTTACAAGTTGCCAAATGTTGTGCTACTTAAAACCACATTAAGTTAAGCAAGATAAAAAACACACCATATTCAAAACAATGTATTACGGGTTTCAGAAAAGGGTACATCCCTCTCCGCTCAACTGGAACATAACTACTTTAGCATAACGAATTAACTTATAATAATGGGGGTGGTTCCAGGAACCCCAAAGTAGTCCATGCAAGAGGGAACCTTATGGGTGAAATGGGAAGTGCTTCGCACTACCTACTTGACAAGTGATTCCTTTGTGATATAAAGTTACTAGTTGTCCCTATGCGACCCTTTTGAGTACATGATGGACGCATTTATTGCCCACTGTGCTTGAAGGGGGAAAATTCGAGATACTCCCAAGATAGTCGAGACTATTTGGGTAAATCATCCCGCTTGTAAAAAAACTTTGTAACACCTAGGATGAGAGAACCACCTAGGAAAATCTACTTTGGCCAGGAGCCCACTTTGACCATTCTAAAACAGTGTTGAGTTGTGAACCATCTTTGTATTGTGAAACATGTGAACCATCTTTGAGTTGTGAAACATGTGAACCATCTTTGTATTGTGAACCATGTGAACCATATTTGTAGAACCCTTGTTATTATTCATCCAATATGATTCTTGAATCACAGTCCTCCCCTTCTCCACAGGACCTTATTCATCAATCACCCCTGATAAGTCTTCCTCCTTTGAAGATTCATGTGACTCAAAGTCCTTTGAGAAAAACATCTCAATCAACCCACGCGTCGCAATCTACAGACTTTGGACGTAATCTTACTATTTTACATACAACATACCATTGTATAGGTAGGTCCACACCACCTTATACTCCTGAGACATCTAGCTACACATTTTCTTCATCCCCCACATCATTATCTTCTATCAATCATCATCAAACATCTTCTAAGTATTCCAAACCAAGTGAACCTCTTTCTTCCAATCAACCCCTGGTGGTCGATCAACAAATCATACTAATTGATCTTTTTCAGAATGAAGAAACAATCAGAGCATTTATAGGATCATATGAAGATATTCCTTTAGCAGATTATGAAAAAGGATTCTCCTTAGACTTTGATACGTCTAGATATTGTGAGGAAAAGGTTGATTCCTTTTATCAAGAAATGGAGGAAGAGCCCCAAATCATGCAACTTGATCCTCCTCTTAATCTTCCATCTTCCCATTCTTCATTATGCGATGAAACTCCTTGGTCTTGCATTGATCCATGGCCTATCTTCTCATCACCCAATAACTCTTTTTCTATCATAATTCTTCAATCACAATATCTTATGTGGTCAATGCCAAGTAGCCCTTCATCTTCGTCTAGGTGTGGGTCACCTTCTAGTAGCCCTTCCTCTGCTATTTTTGGGACATTTTCAAGTAGCCCACTATATTCTATTCTTAGGGCATGCCCAACTATCCCCTTGTCTTCTAGGTATGGATCACCCTCGAGTAGTCCATCATCTTCTATTCTTGGGCCACATCCTAGTAGCCCATCATCTTACATCTATGGGTCACATCCTAGTATCCCTTCTCCTTCTATTCGTAGGCCACATCCTAGTAGCCCTTCATCTTCTATCTATGGGTCATGTCCTAGTAGCCCTTCTTCTTCTATTCTTGGGCCACATCCTAGTAGACCTTCATCTTCTATCTATGAATCACACCCCAGTAGCCCACCCTCTTAAATTTTTGGACCATATTCGTTTCATCCATCACATATTTCTTCTATCAATTGTTGTGGCAAGACCATAGTCATTTCTCACATCAGTTCTAAATGTCCACGTTCACTTTCTTCTCCTTCTTGGGATCAGACAAGTCATGCGTTAGCTTATAAGAAACCCAGAAAGTTTCTTAATCAAGCTTAGATCAAAATTGCAAAGAGCTCTATAGCTCCCAACAAATCAAACAATCTCAAAATTCTAAATCAATCATGATTCAATAATGCACGGCAACGTAACCATCAAGTATGGCACAAAGCCCATAAACCTCTGGATGGGGAATTAAATCTCCCCAATATGAAATCCATGTTTCATAACAAATCATAGTCATTTATTGAGTGTGAACTCACCTCGATCATCAAGATCGGGGATAATATCACTCTCGATAAACAAACGCACCTAGTCTCCCTTATCAAGGAAGTCACAAACATTGTTGTTGGATCTTACCACATAGAGTGACTTTGTTAGTCCCAACCTCTTAAAACTGTCAAAAATTTAAAAATAAAAAATAATTCAAAAATACAAAAAACATTAAGAAAACACAAGAAAAATCAAAGGTACAAAGATCAAACATTGCAATCAGGTATTGCGTACAAATGGAAGTTATTTCTTCCCTTTCTTTCTCTTCCTCTACAAGTATTCCTACTGTTTTCCTCCCTTCGGTGATATTTTGGTTATCCTATTTGCATGCATTTTGTGACATTTATCTCTATGGTATCCATTTTACCCTGGTCTTTTATCACCTTGGTAAATTAAAGAACGACTGACCTCATGAAAATCCTATCACATTCAAACATCTAATAAACTTGTTGCAAATAACTTTTTGACATATTTGTTGACACTATCCAATGTCATCATCACAATCACTTCCACCTCCTTCCATCAAGCCATCTGTGATTCTTAACCCCTTGTCAAATAAGAGAGCTAAAATAAGTTTTCAAAAGCAAAGGAATCAAAATCAATCAAAAAATCAAAAGCTAAAAGCTAAAAGCAAAAAGTAAATTGATATATTAGTCTCTCTTGGGGTATTTCCAATAATCTCTATTGGGGCTATGGATGCCTAACTGGCTGTAGAGCAATGTTGCGATTAGAATCAAATGCATCTCCATCAGGGCTATGGACACCTGGCTGGCAGTGGAGCAATGTATGGTTATCCTTCCACCCTTCATTCACAAATCATCCATCACCTATCAAAATAAATCATTCCTACACCTTGGCTAGGGTGTCTTCACTTGTTTTCTATTAAATATTCCCTTCAAGAGGTAATAAATTCCACATGCACACACTGGATCTCTATGAGTAAACAGGATTAGTATGTTACCAAGTGTCTTTTTTGGACCTTGTTCAGAATCTTACTCTAGTCCATATCTCGTCTCACGATTTGTGCCTTTGGCTAATCACTTCTTCATTACAAGGTTTCTAAGCTACATTCATATCATTCACATCGTTCTTGTACTTTGTTCATAACATCCAGTGAATAAGATTATTTTTTTCCATGTTTTTGGGCACCTTTGTCCCCTTCTGCAAAAATAATCTTCTCCTTCCTTTCTATAATGTTCTTTTAGTCTAACTTACGTTGGGGGAATCCTTGCTTCTTCCCAGCACTTCCTTAGTTTATGTTCACCATCATGTTGAACCTATCCATAATGGCCTTGGTTCCCGCTTCTACCTGTGAAGAGTTTGCCTTTGAATACTCCCACCTAATCGCTCGGGCATTTTTGCATCTTCACCTTTCTCACACGCATGTGGCCTTATGCCCTTGTACATCCCATCTATCGCTGGGGGAATCCACGCTTCCTCATCTTCCTATACATAGTTTCATAAAAATTTAAAAAGTAAAAAACACTCAAATATGTTAGAATCATCAAAACAATTCAAAACATTCAAATATGTTAGAAAAATCAAAACATTCAAATATGTTAGAAAAATAACAAAAACATTCAAATATGTTAGAAAAATCACAAAAACATTCAAATATGTTTAAGAAAACTTCTAAAAATTGAAAATCATCCTACAAAACGCCGCTCTTTGGTTCTCACTTGTTCATGCGTGCGACTCACGGATCATATTGATCTTCTTCCATAAAAAAAAGCTAGGTTGCTTACTTCGTTTGTACTATAGGGGCACAATGAGTTTCCTAGTACTATTTCGTAGTGCACATTACTTTTTCATCGGACCGAAGTGTCCTCCATTTTCCCCTTGCATGTATCCTTGCTTGGGGCACCGTCATTCACCCTTGTCGTTAATTCGAATAGGTTGGAATTGAAGCTTGATAACAAAAACATTACATTATGTTTCTCTATTAGGTTAGCTTGTTTACTTTCTCGTATTGCATTGCATTATGTATGTTGCATGGAGTTAAGCATATTTTACTTTCTCGTATTACATTGCATTTTGTATGTTGCATGGAGTTGGTGTTTTTAGCAATGGACATTTGTTCGTATATGGATTTTCATGTTATACTAAACTTTTGTTCATTCTTTCTAATAAGGACTAATAATGAAGATATCTAGCAATATGATGAAAAAAAATGTTGTTTAAAAGACACTGGATGGAAGTTAGCTCATTCCTGCTTTCTCGTAATATTTTTTTTCTATATCCCCTTTCTTTTCTTCTTCTTCACATTATCATTTCTTCTATTATCTTTCTATCATTTTTTCGATCGTCGATCAAGTTCTTCTATCACCCCATCGACAATCGAGGGGGCATCCTTCATTCTACTCATTTTTTCTATCAAAATAAGTCCTCTTCTGGTAAGGATGTTATTGAATGGAGAGATACTTATTTCAACATTATGAGCATTAGGGGATATCCTATATGTATAATTCCCCACATGATGGGAAATAGTTTACTAATTTTTTTAAATCTCTACACGTCCTCTGAAGGAGATCTAATTTCTCGCAAAGTTCAACCAACATTATCTTATCATTTTAGTATATCGTAAGCTTATATGGGGCTCCCTAAAATCCAGTTGTTTGGATGTAGGATAACTTTCTAAATTATATGAACAAGTTTCCATTTAATGAAATCAATTATCTAGCTTCTTGAGATACCCTATTTTTTATATTCACGTTAATAAATCTTACCAAAAACATTGTGAAGGCATCATTAACCCTCCTATGATGGATCTTGCTATTTTAATAGGCGAGTTGGATATAAAAAACATATATGGATAAATTATGCATGCTATCATGGCCTATTAAGCCAATCCATATTCTATATCCAACTATAGTATTCATCAAGGAGGAGGTCACGTAAAATGTATTATTCTAGTGAACTTGGATGAGTTGTTGAGTTGAATTTTCACAAATGATTTCTCCCCAGTTCCTGTGCTATGTACCTTCAAAAATTATGTTGATATAGACACTCATCCAATTCTGAAATTCATGAGTTGAGGGAAAACCCATCAACCTTACAAGCAATTGTATCATGTCAGAAAAATCTTCCAAAAATTCAATCCTTTATAGAGTCTTTGGCAATTTGGATGGAATTTTTATTTAATCAATTAGCCAAGATTTGGAAATCATTAGCTAGTATTTGACAGGGTTGAGGTCATATTCCCTTTGATATTATTCCTTTGTTAATAATTTAGAATATTTCAAGGCGAGAATACCCAAGGATAGGTTAATATGGTGAGAATTTAATTAAGAAATAAACTACCCCTGAGGATATTTTAGCTCATTAGTTTGGGCATAAAAACTTGAGGTACATGATAGGACTATATAAGTGCATTAGACTAATGTAGGGAAACCATTTGCATGACCTAGTCCACCATCCCTAGTACATTGGGCCAACAGGGATAGAGGTATTATGATCTCTTATTCTAGTCCAAAATTCCTCTAGATTCGTATGTTTTACATCACTATCACCAATTTCAGGGACATAGGTATCAAGGGAGGATATATGCTCATACCCAACATATTAGAACTTCATGGTGATGAGTTTGGGAAGACCTCACGAAAAACAATGGTATTAAAATGCATTGTGGGGAAATTTGAAGAGGATAACACAAAAACCCAAACAAATGTCAAAATATATGAAACAAGGGTAAATCCACTCACCTCTTGTATGTAAACAAATACGCCTTCACAACGGTCATGATGTAACTTGAATTTTTTAATTTGGGTTAAAAATGAGAAAGTTATGAGAAAAATATTACTTTGCACGTGGAAGGAGGGATGGGGCTCAACACAATAGTGGAAAAGTCTGTTATAAATATAAAAACGAGTTGGGTGGGGAGAATTTATATAGGCTTTGATGTTTAAACAGTCTATTATCCATTTTTAAATACAAAACGGTGAATCAGGTGTTCAAAGGCCCGTGGGAACACATAACTTAACCCCTATTTTGTTTACATCAGATATTTCAGGTTTAAGTGGAATGGATGGAAGATACAAAACACACTCTCATTTAGATATAAAGCGGATAAGTCAGGGTTGCAGGGAGAGGAAAGCTCAGAGGAAAATTTCCTCAAGTTCCTTAGGTACCCGTAATTCCTGATAACACTAATGGGAAGGAGGAATTCGGATGGAGTGGATAATCGGTGAATCAAATGCTCAAAGGAACAATACCCAAGGTTCTAAAAATTCCCAAAAATATTGATTTGTCTGGTTTGAATAGTGAGGTGCGGTGAAGGCAGGGAAGTGGAGCACGAGAGTAAGCATGGAAAAATTCCGTAGGTTCAAATAGTACTCGATTAATCTGATTAACTCGAAAAAGGTAAAACAAGTAGGAAAAATAGAGTTGCGGGGAATAGGAAGAACAAAGGAACATTTCCTCTTATTCCTCAAAGGACCGATTTAGCCAATTTGGACCAAAACATCTCAAAAATTGAATAACTACTGGAGTTTTTTATTCATTCTTGACAGAAATAAGGCAAAGGAAACCAAGATGAGCAAGCAACTTAGCCAAAATTCAAAAATTTCAATTTTTTCACATTTTAAGGTCCCATGACCACAGTTGGCTCTTTTTGGGGCTTGATAGGGTTGACACAAAGTGTAAACATAGCAAAGGAAAGAACTCTAGAGTCACATGATTTACGTGACCAGTGTATATCCATTGGGTTGAGTATAGAAAAATATACAGAAGACAACCAAAATACATAAAAAGGAAAACAAACACACAAACAGACACAACAAAAAACAAAGACTATGTACAAGAGACTGTGTATAAGAGACGAACACCCACTCAAGAATTGAACAAACTAAGATATTGTCCACTATATGGTAATGGGAGATAATCCACATCCATATAAGTTAAGTAATAATAATTTTCACAAACAAAGTGTCGAATCTGGAATGAAAAAGCCAAAGTGATTCGAACTTAGCATGGATCCCATGAGGTTCTCTCCTTTTTTCCCATAGTAGAACAATATCTCTAACTTGGAAATCACAGGATTTGGCCTTCTTTTCAAAAATCTACTTGAACTTCTACTGATGAGCTAAGATGTGATCAACCACATGATTCCTTTCTTATTCCAACTTGTGTAAGTGCATAATCCTCTTTTCCAGAGCATCCTTGAACTATTCATCTTTAATGACATTAGCCAAATGCAAGGCTAGTAACTCAAGAGTAATAGGCAACTGAGCATCCATCCCATAAACCAGTTGAAATTGATACATTCCAATAGATCTCTTGGGTGTTATTCGATTAGCCCAAAGAGCATCATATAACTTCTTATGCCAATTCCTTTGTGATTCATCAACCAATTTTATGACTATAGTTACAAAATTCTTGTTGGTTGATTCAACTTACCCTTTTCCCTATAAGTAGTTGATGCAGAGCCTAATCACTAATGAGCAAGTAAAAAGGTTAGAATTACAAAAAAACTAGCCAAAACAATACTTTTCAAGCCAAGGTACTCACTTTCCTAAGTTTAGAATTCTCTCTCTTGAGTCAAATTTGTCCACAAATTCAATGTTTACTTGCAAATTGCTTCCACCCTAGTCCTAGACCTCAATTCATGCCTAATCAACCATAAAATTGGATCAGTACAAAAAGAATCAACAACTTAACTCATTTTAGTCAAAACTGCCCTCTTAGGCTTCTTAAGCAAATGCCATTAGTGATTCCATCGTTAGATAAATCTAGGTTTCTGATCCTACTTCTAAGTACCCTTTTCCGTCCTTGAAGTGTGTGATAAATTGCATTCTTCAACTCCCTTCCTAGATCTATTTTCCATACTAAATCCTTCTTCCCTAGTTTAGATTCCTTGTAGCCCTAGGTTATGAGTTTTTCCTTTCTATCTTTTGTTTCAAGAAATTTATTAGAAAACTAAAATTACTTTAGGATACCCTTTTCCCCTTATTCATGTGTATCAAATTTCAAGGTAGCTTCCTTTGGTAAATGACTAGCAAAACTTACCTTTCTAGTCTCCAATTAGGTTTTGTGACTGTATCTTCACTAGGAAATCAAAATTATTATGAACTGTGTGATTTCTAGGGATGATTAAGCTTTAAACCCACCCAAATCAGGAATGGTAAGGTTTTAATATCATTAGTGTGAAATTTCATACCTTGATTCAACTGTTAAGGTCTTCAACTTATAAATCCTCGCTAAACCCTAGGTAGGGTTTTAGAGTTAACCGAGAAGCTTAAATATTTTATCAAATCTAATTCACTCAATGTGCTTCCTTGCCACTATTATTGTAGATATTTTTCCACTTTCTTATCCTCCTTAAACTAATAGTAACCCTTGAAAGTGTTAACAACTCTTAAATTCAATATTTCCACTTTTCTTGACTGTTACAACAGGATGCAGGGTACCTTGGAGATTATAAAAAATAGAGTACTTAAACTAAGTATGTTATTAACTATTGAATGACTCCATTTACTTCCTATCATAGGATTTAAACATTTAATATCTTCTTCCTTGACATATATGGTTTTAAACTTCAAACAATCTCTTCATTCCCACTCTGAGTTATGTTTCATATCCACTTACTTCAAGTCAGGGTTCTATGCAAAAAATCTTCAAACCCTACTCATGTTAAATTCTCTGTAGATATAACAAGGTCTAAAATTGTCTAGACACTAGGCTCTTTCACTATTTCCTTCTTTGATTAAATTTCTCTTCAATATATCCATATGCATGAATGAGATCAAGAACACAATTTATTACATTTTTACCTCATTATAAAAAATGGTCTTTATCATAACAACAAATTGCTGTCAAGCATATAGCATAATGAATTATATCTTTTAACAATCCTACAATTCTCTTACTATTGAATAATTTAATCTTAATGAATGCTAATGCATACTATATAATTTACACAAACACATGAATTTTAACACCAAACTTAAACCATTGTTTTTAAATAAGAAGATTTCTTCTTCCAAGTATCAAGGAGATCCTTCCCCTCTTATCCTTTGAATGCACTCCATGAAAATTAGTTACAATAACCCATTGATCCTCCTTTTCCTCAAATGTATATCCATAACTAATTGATATTGTCTCACGAGCAAGTCATATGGAGGTTATCTTACAAAAAGAAATCTTACACAAGGTTTAAATAAGTATACAAACTCTAAGCACTCATACTATGACTCTAAAACCTCTATAGGTCTTTTTACATGTATGATAATCCTTGAATGACCCATAGAGTAGACTAAAACCCCTAAATCAAACCAAAAATGCATTTAAATTCAAATTTTGATCTTTTAGAGGGAAATGATCCATTTAAATTTGTGAAGGACCTAAACAAAATTAACAACACTATCGACAACTAGATGACCTCATGACCCTACAAACACAAATGCAAGCTAAAGTTTATTATTACAATCCATATTTACATGTTAGGGAGGATGCTCCTGCATCAATAGTAGTATGAAGAATGGGAAATGGAAATTCCATATCCTTAATAGAAATCTTTGAGTTCATAAGAGGAAACGTTAGGAGCATTATCTATTATAATTTTATTGGGAACTTCGGATAGAACCAAAATGTTCACCTTGATAAAGTTATAAACAACTTCAGAAGTAGTTTTCTTAACCTAGATGACCTTCACCCACTTTGCAAAATAGGTCGTTGCATTTAGAACATGAGTGTTCCCTACACTAGAATTTGGATTGGGAGTTCTAATGAAGTCTAATCTCCATTTCTGAAATGGATCTCCAATCACGACAAGCTTCAATGGAAGAGTATCCAACTTAGGTCTCAAAATTGTTGAACTATGTCATACAGTTGTTGAAAGTTGATCCAACATTTTTTGAATGTTTTTCTTTTGTCAGTTTTAAACTATTTTTTTTTTGGATTTTTTGAAACATTTTGAATGTTTTTGATATTTTGGAACACATTTGAATATTTGTTTTATTTTTTGAAACATATTTGAATGGTTTTTATGTTTTGGAAACATATTTTATGTTTGTGTATTTTTTACTTGGTAAAGGGTTGCACATTTTAAACTCATATTCAAACAATTGTAAGCATTCCATTCCATTGGGAAAATGTAGATGATATAATGATAGGATGGCTTACTCCATTAGTAGCTACATATAACTAGGAAGGTACAAGGGTTCATCACCTAGATCCAAAAAGGACGCAAAAACGAGGTGAATAATGATATGAAAGTGAATATAATTAATGCTAAGACACAAGGTGTAATAATGATCCATATGAGAAAAATTTCACGCATCTCTAGTCAGAATTATCTGACTGATTCTAGGATGATTCCTCTTTATATTTTTTGACTCGACTTAGATTCATTGATGGCCTACTGTTTAGAAAATAATGGTTGAAGGAATTATTGTCTCTCTTAACTTAAATAACTAAATTACTTCTTGGGAATTGTTTTGATTCAAATTTCTTAAAGGATTAATTTATTAATTGTTTTTGTGAAGGATCCCTACAGGTTTCTGTATGACACCAATAATAGAAAAAGGCTCAACACCGAAGAAAAAATGTAGGTGAGTAAGGACACATGCCTCCGTTCTCAATTGCATACTACTAGTAAGAAGGGTGGGCCCATCACCAAATACTATGAAGGACAAAGGGTGTAATGATTTATTGTTTATATTTTTTAGATTTATTTTTCCTTATATGTCAATATTGTGCTTGTTTGGAAGGAACATTATGCCCTAAGTCTCAGCCTCATGCGACTAGTATGACAAAAGGGTTCATCACCGTAGAAAAAGATGGGCAGTAGAAAAGGACCGAGTATAGAAGTTTAATGATTTCTGTAAAAGAGAGCTTATTTTAAAGGACTTTTCATCAATAAGATTCAAGACAACATCGTAGGTAAAAAGATCTGAAATTGTAGAAACCATAATAGAGATGAGACATATAATGGAAAATAGTAACAAGGTTAACCTATGTTGTAGAGGGTGATGAATGTGAAGCTATGATAATGGTATGATTACGATATCTACCAATGGATGAAAAAATTAAAAGTGTTTGCTACATGAGTTAACCATGCAAGTGGCCTTTCCTCATGGAGAAAGAATCCATGGAAGAAGATGTTTCTGCTTCTAGGTTTTTTATGTTCAAAAATTTCTTTAATGATGGGTTTTATATGATGTTTTATTCTATTTTTATGTTGTATAATACTTTTGAACTTTGGTAGATGAAGGTTTGTAATTGACTCATCAAGAGAGAGGTCCATGTTTATGAAAGCAGAATGGTGTTGACTTATAAATAATTGGGTAGATGATATCCAAGTCAAAGGAGTAGCTTGAAGGGTTTTCAATTTATCCATGATTGAAGTAGTATTTAGTAATGAGACATGAGTGGAAAATTTCCAAGTAAAATGATAGAATCCTAAGATTTGAGGAGTCCTATTTTATGATACTTATGCAGAAAAGGTCAAAGTCAAAGGAGTGAATCCAAAGATTCAATGAGTCTTGATTTACGAGACTTGGGTGGAAAAATTCCAAGTCAAAGGAGTCGCTAAAAGGATTTTTAATGTATCAATGAATGAATTAGTCCTAATTCATGATATTTTGGTAGATAAGGTCCAAGTCAAAGGAGGGAATCTAAAGATTCAATGATTCATGATTTACAAGACTTGGGTGGAAAAAGTCCAAGTCAAAGGAGAGAATAAAAAGATTCAATAAATCTTGAAGTATGAGACTTGGGTGGATAGGTTCCAAGTTAAAGGAGTGAATCAAAATATTCAAACAGTCTTGAAGTACAAGACTTGGGTGGACAGTTTCTAATTCAAGGGAGAGAATCAAATGATTTAATGATTCCTAAGATACAAGACTTGGGTGGATGAGATCCAAGTACAAGGAGCGGATCAAAAGATTCAATGAGTCTTGAAGTAAGAGACTTGGGCATACGAGATCCAATTAAAAGGAGAGAATAAAAATATGCAATGAGTCATGAATTACGAGACTTAGGCAGATAATTTCCAAGTAAAAGGAGAGAATCCAAAGATTAAGTGAGTCCTAAAGTACGAGACTTGGGCGAGCCAAGTCAAAGGATATATGATTGGATAACTATTCAATGGGATCGAAATACTTATGTGATGTTATAGAAGGTTTGTTAAGGCAGGGAATATGTTGAAATTCATATTCACCAATGAGCGGAATAATGTGAGGAAGGAAGAATTAATTCCTAGATTTATACCTGAGGATCCTTATAGGATATAGAGAGAAAATATTCAATGTTTCTCCTTCATGGCTGTGGTTTAATTGATTTAATGAAATATTTGCAATTAAATTTTAAAAAGGTTATATAAGAATATTACTTGGAATACATACCTCATAGGGTGTATGCATGTAAATGTCTTGACATGTAGGAATCATCGTTGATGAGATGACTGCAAGATTGAACATTTGAGGCATTATGAACATGAAAGGTTGTGTTATCACAAGTGTCCAAAAAAAATTTGGTTGTGTTTGTACAAAAACACTAGAAATTTTAGGCATAGGAGTCAATAATTAAATAATAGAATTAAGCTCAAAATAACTTGATGATGGACCCTCTTCTTTATTGTCTACACTTATATAAAGGGTTGAAAGGGATTTTTGAAGTAAATTCAAGTTATCGTTTAATATTGTAAGGTTGTCTCCTAAAATAGATGCAGTGTCAGTTCGAACTAATGGAAGAAAATATGAAGAAGAGAAAGATTGGTTATGATTGAGAGATACTTGAATTTTGTCATCATGATCTTGTGGAGTATTAGTATGTACAATATTTTGGACAACATTCAACTTTTCAGTAGAAGTTTTGGTAGTTTATGTGTCTTCGGTTACGATAACTTTGGCATCAATCTCTATAAAGATGTCTTCATCGTCAATTAATTCTTAAATAAAACATATCTTTCTGTTGAGTGGCCATCAATATGATGGAATTCACAATATGTATTAGGTTTTTACCAGTATGACTTAGGTTTTTTTTGTGACAAAGGGTTTTATAAATGGATATATGATCATTCAAGCCTTTACTAGTTGATGAAAGACACTAGAGAGAATTTCTCCAAGGGGTGTAAATTAACGTTTAACATTATGTGGAGTAGTGTCTTTAATATATTGTATGATTGAATTTTTGGTCAATTGTTCATGAAATCATCATTAATGACATTACGGTTGTGGTTGACGTACAAGGATTTATCATGATGAGTGCTATGGTTTGTTTTATTGTGATGATTATGCCCATTGTCTATAGAATGAGGCTTGATTAAGCCTTTAGAAATGTCAACTTTTTCTATTTGAATCAAGGTGACATCAGAGTCAAGGTTAAAAGAGAAATGTTTGAAAAAATTCTCAAAGAGGTCTACGAAGGTGCTGATAGATCCCTTTGGAAGGTGTAAGAATCAGTTCAAAAAATTTCCTCCTAGATTTCTAAGAAAGAAACACAAGAGAAGATATCATTATATGCCTCTTTGTGGCATGATATGAAAAATTATTTGATATTCTCTTTAGGATTGGTTCTTCCCTTATATTTATCAAATTTAGGTGTCCCAAATATTTTTGAAAGGGTTTGCATAAAATGTCCATGTCAAAAGGGTAGGGACATAATTAATCAAAATTGACTTGTTTGCGTTGTTTTTGCATATCCAAAATAGTGTCCTCCATCATTTTCCATTCTCAAGAAAATGGTGAATGAGGTTGTGGTATAAACAATAAATTTTCATTATTCATATTGGTGTTCTCTTTATTTTTCAAATAATGTTTTTTTAAGATTTCGTAACTTTTCTTCATGTGTTTGGTACCTTTGGTATCGTTGTTAGTTACTTTAGAGGATATGAGATCCAATTGTTTTTCCATCTCAGTAAGTTTTTATAAGAACTAATCACATGATGTATTATGTGAATCCATCATTTTTGATAGAGATGGAAAATTAAGAAAGGTTTGATGAAGAAATCAACCCTTAGGAAATTAAATGCTAAGATGGAAGAGGGGAACATGTTTGAAAAATTGAATAGCTCAACCCTTAGCAAAGTGAATGCTAAAATGGAAGAGAAGAAAAAATTTAAAATCTTAACCCTTATCAAAGTGAATGCTAAGATGGAAGAGGTGAAATGGTTTAATAAATTGACCTTAGCAAAGCGAATGCAAGAATGGAAGAGGGGACAAAAAGTACTCAACCTACAGAAAAGTGAATGCTAGAATGGAAGAGATGATGAAAATGACTCAATTATTAGAAGAAAAAAGTACTAAGAGGAGGAGTGAATCAGTCCTAAAATACCTTTATTTCATTTTTCATTACATGTATTCAACATTCAAACCATTCATTCAACATCCATAGCCAATTATGAGCTTATTATGTGTGCAACATCCATTCAAAAGAACGAAAACAAGATAGAGTACACATGAACACCAGATATAAAGTGGGAAACCCTCAAGGGGAAGAAAACCCACTAAAAGCTCTACTTATATTACTCAAAACAAAGTACTTATATGAATATTACAATCACACAAGATTTGTTTAGTGAGGCACTAACCCCGCAAGGATCATAAACACCTAGTTTATTAGGGCACCAACCCCCTAAGATGACCAATAACTAACTCAACCACCTAAAATGGATGATCATTGAAGATATGTTTTTCCCAAAAAGGATAGTGATCCAAATTCAAATCCTCTCTCCTCAAACCCTTCTCAAAACATGTTCTTCTCCAAACCGATTTCATACTTTCCCTAACTTGCCATCATCTTCCCTCTCTCTCTCTAACAACATCACACACTTATTTCACTCTCAAAAAGGTCATAATTACCTTAATAATATCCCTCAATATGCCTCTTAGGTCACACTTTTCGTCCACACGAACAACTAACACAAATGAATCTTCTAATTTACTTGTATACATGTTTCCTTTTCACAATTCACATGGGTGAGCCTTCATAGTGAAAAAAACATTTCCACATAATAAAATCATCTTGAAACTATCAACCAAAGGTCCATGTAGGTTGCTAAAACCACCTATACCCACCAAAAGCTCCATTGGGACACACGTTTTGCAACCCGAAAATAAGAAATTTTCCATAGAAGGAAGGAAAAAGACCAAAACCAACTCCACCAAGATATGGAACATATTTTTTTCTAAGCTCTAAAAAAAAACATGAAACAACAATGAAAAATCAAAAGTCATCATGAATCCACTGAAGAGAATGCACAACCAAGCACCCTAAAAAATGACCTTCAAAGAGCATGTCATAAATTTCTCATACCTTAGAAAAAAATAAATTGTGATATATCATTGGAAATATCTTGGATTCAAGATCATGAAAAAATTCAAACCAAGTCTTAAGACCACATATATCTCCTCCAATACTGCTCTATTCCCAGACTACTCAAAACTTCCCCAAAACAACCTAAAAACTAGTCCTCCTAAATAGGGCACACTTTACACTTTAAAGAGACAAACATGATAAAACTATCATGGAAATGTAGTAAAAATATCATGCTTCAATAAATAGTAAATTAATCAATAGGTTCAATGGAAAAAATTTACGCAAACTAAAACTTTCCAAAAAATTGCCTTTTTAAGTGGGGCCCACATAAAAACATAACCTCTAAAATACATCATTGGAAATTTGGAGTCCTCTTCATTATAAATCATCAAACTAGCAAAAATAATCAAATATGTACCTATAAAATCATTTTTCTTCAAGTCACTTTCAACTTAGGGTTTTAAGAGGGTTTTAAATCTGTTTACCTTCTTAACAATCATTCATAAAAATGTGATGATCAAACAACCTTGTTACCTTTGGAAAATCTTTATAATATAAATTATTAACATCTCCTAGGAGCTAAAGTTCCCATATAAATAATACAGTCCACAATGTGCAACAGAAGGTCAAGATTTATCTCAAATTTTCATATTTGTAAACCCGATTTTGGTAAAAACTCAATATCATGAAAAAACTCATCACTACAACCTAAAATTTGACCCAAAGCATCAAGATAACCTTATCTAACTAATCCAAGTCTCATCCATGCTCAAATGCTTTTGAATATTGCTCACTACCAAGACTTACATGTGTCTGCATGCCTTGTTCTCACTGTTCTTTCTTCAAAAGAACTAGAACTTGCATTTTACCTCTGATTCTTGACTTGATACATCATCTATACATGCCTTGTAATCTTAAAACACATTATACATGATTTTATTGATGTTATCTACTTCATTTCTCATGCCACCATACCATACCTCATGCATTAGGACTTGAAATAGGCCTAAAATGACATGTCTCTTTATGAACTAACCATGATGACATCTTACAGACTCATTAACACCTCTTAGACACTACTCTGATCATGCTTGACCTCATGAAATTTTTTTATCATCTTTGGAGTTCATACACTAGACCATACTTGCTTTAACCATGCGTTTCACCTGATTCTAGATCATTTCTTTGAAGTATTGATGAAACAGATAGGGTAATGGGCATAGGAGGAATACCTGTTCAAATGCTGGTTGATGGGTTGTTGCACGCGTATGACTTCTGAATCCATAGCTGATTGTGAGAGCTTCCTTTTGGCTAGGAGGAACTACCTGTAATACAAAGCAAGACCACCAGAAAAAGTTAAACAATATATGTAGTGAACTGCCTAGTGTATGCTAGATCCAGGAAGTGTGATACTTCCTAGATGGCTGTCAGTCCACTGTTTTAAACAATTTAATGTGGTAAATAAGGTAAATCCTATTGTAATTTGAAATGATTTAGGTATCTCACTTAAAACACAATAAGAAATAGATCTAATCTAACAGGCTAGGTTAGAATAGGATCCGAAGATCAAGTAACTAGTTCTGGGTCTCTGCAAGTCTGACAGAGGTCTCAGGAAGATCACAGGTGAAAGAGGGTGAGGTGGAATTAGGTGGGTAGGTCACTGTTCTAGGTTGTATGGGAAAATACAGAGACCAATGTCGATTAAGGGTGACCAGCGGCAGTTGGGTGTAACTGGTGCCGATTACTGTGGAGTTCTGGGAATGCCACAGAATGAGATTTAGGTCTCCTTTGTGATTACACAAAGGACTTTGGTTGGTCGGGATGAGGTATTGGGTGATTTGGGTAGGATTTGGTGAGGTTTTAATGGGTATATGGAGGGGTGAGTGTTGGAGGAGGTCAATGGGTGGCTAGGTAAACAAGAGATGATAATATAATGATGAAATGGAATGAACCAGAGAAGTATAACGTTCACTTACTTGGATTCTGGTCCTGATGCCTGTGAGTGAGGGATAGAGGTGTTGATGAGAGGTTTGAAGGCTGCAGGTGATCACCAACTGAAGGAAAGCTTCTGCATGGGTTGCATGTACATTCCTCTTTGCTTGGTTAGATCAGATCATTGTTGGGATGGTTGTGTAGGAAAAGATGCTTGATCTCCTTCCTTGTATGCGTGTTCTCATTGAAATTCGCTCTCAAAAGATGTGATATCTCTTTAGAATGTGCTAATGTTTTCCAAAATTTCCAATCATTTTCCAACCTTCTACCAACCTTGAGAATAAGGTTTTTTTGGGGTTAAAAGGGTAACCGACGGTGGTTTTCAGGGAAACTGTTAGGGGTAACCGGCGTCGGTCAAGGTAGGATTTCCTAGGTTTACTAAACTAGGGAGATCCTCTTGATTTCCTTGGATCTCATGCCATTAACCCACAGATTAGACTGGGAGCTTCTTGTAAGCATGTGGGAATGTGGTTAGAGAGAATGTAGGCATTGATTTTTAGGGTTTAGGTAAGTCTTAGTTAGTTATGGCAACTTACTAAGAATAGGTTTTAGGGTGAGTTGGCTTGGTGAGGTGTCTAGGTGAAGTGTATGTGTGGATATTATTTAAATTAAGATATTTAAATAATAAATATAGTGAGGATAATGAATTAATTTAATTTAATTAATTAAATTAATATTAGTGGGGTGAAGGGGGCCATGGCTAGGTGAATGTGATGAAGGGTGCTTATTTGTCGAGGGACCAAAGGGGAGTGTGACCTAATTTTAGTGTCTACATTTTTCCCCTTTTTGTTGCGTAGCTTGTATTAGTAAGCGACGCTAAAAAAAATAAGATGTGGTTGCCCCATGTGTGGGTGAAGGTGATCCCCCTCAAACCAGGAACTGACGAGGCAGAAGGTAGAATCGATGATTGGTTTGATAAAAAGTAAATGTGATGAAAAGGAAGGTGGGGAACAGGGGAAAAAGGGTTAAGGTCTACTCGGGTGATCTAGGTAATGGGTCAGGGTCAAGGTAGCAACAGTCAAACGCACACACACGTATAAACTGTAGCACGCTACCAGGTTGAAGAGCAGAAAACTCTACATCGTCTAAGGTCAATAGGTTTATCCAAACAAGGTTGAAGTGATTCTGGTATCCAAGGTATAGGATATGGTCAGGAAACACAACGTAGGTTAGGTGTAGGAACATTTAGGTATGTTTCGGTACACCAAAGGTAGGGTCAGGATAAATGGTCACGACAATAGGCTAGGTAAGGTCATTAGGTCAACAACACAGGTAACAGTGCCGTAAGGTATAGCGAACACATGAGGTCAAAGGTCACTAGCGATGGTCCAGGTCCAAATATCTAGGTCACGGCATGGGTAAGGCCAAGGTAGGGGTAAAATAATGAGTCCCCAAAGGAGGAAAAAGGGAGGTAGTAAATGATGAGGTTAGGAAAGGTGAGGTAAATGGGTAGGGTAAAGGTGGGGTGAGGTAAATGATCAGGGTGAAGGTTGGGTGAGGTAAAAAAAGGAAGTAGGGGTAGGGTAAAAGGGTTAAATTTAGGGCAATGTGCAGGTGAGGGTGACCAATGTCAGTCATGGATAACCGATGTCGGTAGAGGTAAACCAACGATGGTTAGGTAGGTCACGCGACCGATGTTGGTTAAGGGTAACCAACATCGGTGAGGGCAGGTTTGTTATAAAAACAAAAAATCCACGTTTTTTGTTATTCATTTGTTATTTTGCGAAGTGAGAAAACAACAAAAAAGAGATAAAAGAGAGAAAAGTGTTCAGATGAAATGGAACAGTGAGCTGGTGGTGTGATCGATGTGTGATTGGTTGGTGAGCATTGGGTCCATAGGATCATTGTGAGGGATTCGATTGGTGAGAGGTTACGGGTAGCTATTTGGTGATGGCGGAGGCCGGAGAGGGATCGGGAAGCCACTGGTATAGCGGCCAGACGTGCCATCAAGACGGCGACAATGCGACGAGGTAAGCGCTCTACTCTACATGTGTTGATTTGATAGATTAGAGGATTATTTTAGTGTTGGTTGTAGGTTTTGTTGGTTTTTTAGTTTTGTGGGTGGGCACAAATTAAATTTGGGAATGGGGGGAATATTGGGTAAAAGGAGGAATGGGGAGGGTAATAGATGGGATAGGGGGTGGGTGGAGGTCCAAGGGTAGGTTAGGTCATTGTAGGGGGGTAAAAGGGGCAGGGGGGAGGTTTTTTAGAAAGAAGGGTTTTGGGAAATCACGGGATTTTCTGAGACAGTGACCAGCGTCGGTCAAGGTTGGCCGGCATTGGTTAGGTGGAACCGGTATCGGTCACCAAATAGGTGACCGATGCCGGTTAAGGGGTGACCGAGGTCGGTAAGGGTGAACCGGTATCGGTCACCAAATAGGTGACTGATGCTGGTTAAAGGGTGACTGGGGTCGGTTAGGATGAACCGGTACCGGTCGGATTATTGGGAACAAGGGTCCAAAAGTGATGTGGGCTAGGTAGTTGAGATGGGTAGGGTGAAAATAGGGTATAGGAAAATGATAATGGTTTATTATGGATTGATATATGTAAATTAATTTTATGCTTATATTGGATGCAGGGGAGAGCGCAGTTACATATGTGGGACAGGGTTCCACCTCTACTAGTGATAGTGTGTGGTGCAGTGACCCCGAAGGAGCTGCAACATGTGGAGGTAGTAGGCTTGAGTGGGGTTAGCCATTATAGACATGTATTCTAGCAGCCCAGTTTGATGGTCGCGCTCATCGATAGATGGGACTCCGCGACCAACACATTCCACCTACCGACGGGTGAGATTACTATCACCCTGGAGGACGTGTTCTGGATTCTTCGGTTACCCATATTGGGTGCCCAGGTTTATTCTATCTCCTCCGAGGCCTCAGAGGAGTTGATTGTGACTGTTTTTGGAGAGGGGATGGCCGATCTGAGATTCCATAGCGCTAGCTTGAGCTATGGAGAGATGTACCTAGCCCGTCTGGAGGAGACGAGGCTAGTGATTTTGTTGATGGAGGCAGTGTGCTGCTATGCACTACTAGATGCAGAGGGTGGATGGTGTCCCTGATCACTGATGGGGGTACTCCATGACATGATGGTGCATGAGAACCACTTTTCCTGGGCACCAACATTCTTGGTGCAGCTGTACAGGGAGTTATGGGCATGTGGGCGGTTGCACAGGTTCAGCCTGTGTTGTACATTTTTACTGCACTATTGGGCTTATGAGCACATAGTTTGTGTGCAACCTATAGAGATGCCCCAAGCAGATGCATTCCCAACGTGATTTGTGTGGGTGGGGTACAAGAGATGGGTGCCAATGATAGGAGAGTAGAGATATGAGAGGCCCACACATGATGTGGCCCATTTCCAGCAGTTACTGGAGGGGTTTTCCAGAGTGGACATTATATGGAGGCCATATGTGGGATTCCCCTCATATAGGCATATGCATGAGGAGCTAGTTGAGCTCCAGCTAGAGAGATGGATACAGGGTCGCCGTGTCGGGGAGGACGAGATGATCCCGGTAGACAGAGTCCGATGGCAGTTCGGGCTAGTACAGGACATTCCTCTACCCTTCCCATAGTACCGAAGAGATGACGTGGAGAGGCCCTTACCTCTACCACAGCCTCCAGTGCCCACAAGGCAGGAGGAGCAGCCAGTGGACCGGTGGATAGATGACACCAGATGCATAGACAAATACAGGAAGTGGTGGGTGGCTTAGTTACAAGCCATACCACCTAGATTCGGGCATCCGGATCTACCTACCATTATAGTGTAGAGAGACGCCCTACAGGGGTAGGTAGCTACTGCTCATTACCCAGTTGGGTATACTGTAGACACAGCTGGAGGGCTCAGAGGTAGAGGTAGCAGAGCTACACGTATAGGTGGCCAGTCTGTAGGCCCAGATGGCTGGTGGAGGAGATGGAGATGGAGAGGAGGGGGATGGTCAGGTGGTAGCCTTACAGGCTCATGTGGCAGGTTTACAGGGCCAGTTGGCCATAGCCTAGGCACATATTGGGGTCTTACAGGCCCAGATACAGGCACAGGGGCAGGGGGCACCACCACAGGCTTTGGGAGTAGGTCCCAGTTCATAGGCAGGCACGGGGCAGGGTCCCATAGGGTAAGGTACAGGGGCCGAGACCTATGGGACCACCATAGACTGTGCCTGTATCCAGGTTACGAGATGCCCTAGGTGAGGCTAGATACTATCAGGACCAGCTGATGGTGGCCAGGATAGACTTCATATCCTATGCGAGTACAGGGCACAACATGCATCCAGTGAGAGGACAAGATCCCGCACTCACAGTGTGGAGAGCACAGGGGGTCAGTGAGCTCTGAGGCCTGATCAGGTAGAGGCTACCAATGCATAGAGACCAGCTCCAGTTGAGGTGCCAGCAGGGACCCAGGAGGCCGAGGGTACATGTGATACAAAGATGGAGGACATCCGCCGAGATGCTTGATATGTGGTCACCTGGTTTTTGATGTATGATAGTTATTTTGTGATTATATACTGCCTGCATGCTGAGAGATAGTTGTATTGTTGATCACATACCAGCCTGCGTGCCGAAGATAGTGAGGATGTATGAGTGATTTTGTATATTTCGAGCATATACTGGCCTGCGTGCCGAAGAGATTTTGTATTGATTCATTATGTTATTGTATATATGAGACCGACCTGCGTGCCGATGACATTTTGTATTGTATATCAGCCTACGTGCCGATGATTTTGAGATGATGGACATGATGAGATAGCCATGTATATTTGAGATACACATTGATTTATTTATATGATGAGATACATGGTATTTTTTGATTTGTTGATGTGTTGATGAGATACATGGTATTTATTTTATTTGTGATATGGATGGAAATTAGGTGAGCTAGGCAGATGGAGTGTTTATGAGATATGAATTTGTTGTGTTGATATGGATGGAAATTAGGTGAGTTAGGCATGATGGAGTCAGGTTGGTGTAGGCATGGATTGAGTCAGGTTATTTTAGGCATGGATCGAGTTAGGTTGGTTAGGCATGGATTGAGTTAGGTTATAGGCATGGTTGAGTTAGGTTTGTTTAGGCATGGATCAAGTCAGGTTATAGGCATGGTTGAGTTAGGTTTGTTTAGGCATGGATCAAGTTGAAAGTAGGTGAAGTTGTGATTCATTATTTTATGCAATGAATGATAATATGGGTCATATGTGAGATGTGGTATAATCTATGCATAGGGATGATAGAGAAATGGTGGCATAATAAATGTATGTTGTGATAATGTTTAAAATATGAAATAACTTGTGATGTATGTGGTTTAATTTCCAATTTTGGGTATAAAAGGGAAATGAAGTTAGGTGTGATGTAATGTGAGGCACATGGAAGATGAATTGTTTAGGGTAGAGGATGGCCGAGCTAACCTCCAAGGGCCCCATGCCCTCAGAGTGTTGCCTACATAGTCCCAATGAAAAGGGACCTCAGGCCGATGTAGTTCTCCCATAAGCTAGGGAAGAATATGAGGAGGTATGAAAATGAGTTGGAAGGTTTTTGGGCATGTTGTGGGTTTAGGTTTGTTAGGTGTGGGTAGATTATAGGTAAAATGATGTAGGTGAGGGTGATTGTGGCGAAAGAAGAAGATTACCCCAAAAGTAAGCGTCGAGGACCAAGTCTTGTATAAGGTAATCAAAACGTAAACAAAGATGGTTAAAAGATAAGAGGGGGCAATAAAGCCACCTGATTGGGTAGGATCATACCGAGTAGATCATACCTTGGCAGAGGTGATGAACGTAAGACCCTAAAGACATTGCATGATGGACTATTCTACAGTGAAAAGTAGTCACATGATCACCAAATGTCTAAGTTCCAAGAAGTCCCTTGAGGTAGTAGGAAATGAGAGTGGGCATGGTTTGAAGGGTGAAAAGTAGGTAATTTTGCATATGGTATAGGTAGCATGCGTTTCGAGCAAGAGAACCTAGATCACAATGGGCAAGTCCATGACAAAAAGGTTGAGTGTTTTGACTTATAGTTGAGATAGACTGATTGATGTGGGAAGTCTATATGGGATGAATAAAATTGAACTCCTTGAGGTCTTCGTGAAGCTGATCAATGTGGGAAGCTTCGGTTGCTCTCATTTTTTTTAGAGCTTTACATAGCTTTCCTTCTAGGGAGCAGTCTATTTATAGCAGCAATTGTCGAGAGGAAGATGTCCTTTTGAGGGAGTCATCTTTTTATTAGAAGTTTGACTCAAGGATTTTGGTCCCATGTGAGGTCTTTGAAGTCATGGACAAGACCAAGGTGGAGAATAAGACTCTTGTTCAAAAGGCAAGGTGAAACGACCATGGGATCTCATCTAAAGGTAGATGAAAAGTATCCATGAGAATCATGCTATGTGCAGTGCCATGGTACACATATTCAAGAGAAGATAACAAGTGACAGGTACTCACATGATTCTTGTTTAATCGTTAGTGAGGTGTATGAAGTGAATAGTGCTCAAGGGACGAGCATGGAAAGAGACAAAAGGTGAGGTAGGACTACAAGTCAACAATAGAATGGTTGAAGATGCAAGGTGTTAAGGGGCTCAGGTTCAGGTTTACCATCGAGTGATGATAAATGGTAAGCACCTGATCCATAGGTATGAGTCACGATGTATGGTCTAAGCCAATTAGGAGCAAATTTTCCCTGTTTAATTTTTTCTGCTTTAGTTACGTGTTGATTTTCTTTCAAGACAAGGTCACCAACTTGAAGGTTCGTTCATGGACACGTTTGTTGTAGGCACGTTTGATATATTTTTGGTAAACTTGAAGGTGATCCATAGCATTAAGAAGACGTTCGTATAGTAACTCTAGCTGTGCTAAACAGTCCTAATGAAAGTCATCATCATTGAGCATGTCATGGAGAGAAATGTGGAGTGAGGGAATCTGGACTTTGAGAGGCAGGACTGCCTCTGTACCATAGACCAGAGAAAATGGTGTGGCCGTAGTGGAAGTGTGAATACTAGTGCGGTATGCCCATAGGGCAAAAGGAATGTGCGTATGCCAATCCTTCCCAGTATCGTCAACCACTTTCATAAGAATTTTGTTGAGGGTTTTGTTAGTGGATTCAACTTGGCCATTGGTTTGTGGGTAATAAGGTGATGAGAAACTAAGCTGAATGCCGAAGGCATCGCAAAGTTTTTGCAATGTTTTGTTTTTGAATTGTTTTCCATTGTCAGTGATGAGGCGATGAGGAACACCAAAGTGACAAATGATGTGGTGGTTAATGAACTCACATATTTTCTCAGCTTTCATGGAAATGAGTGGTATGGCTTCCACCCATTTTGTATAGTATTTGGTAGCAGTGATGATCCATTGATGGTGTTGGGAAGAATGAGGATTGATTTCTCTGATAAGATCCAAACCCCATTGAGAGAAGGGCCAAAGGTTGCGAGCGACTTGTAAGGCATGACTAGGTGTATGATGAAGATTGGAATGTTGTTGGCATTTTACACAATGTTTGACGTAGTCACAACAATCATGGTTAAGGGTTGGCCAGTAATAGCCCAGGTGAAGAATACGCTTAGCAACAGCAAGGCCACTGAAGTGACCTCCACATATGCCATCATGAACTTCCTTAATGGTATAAGGAATTTCAGAACTTGTGAGGCATCGTAAGAGAATACCATCAAAGCTGTGCTTATAGAGGAGGCCCCCCAGAATGACATAACGAGAGACCTTTTTAAGGAAGGTGTGTTGTCTGTTATGGGTGAGATCAGGAGGTAAGATGGAGAGAGAAAGGTAGTCAGAGTATTGTTTATACCAAAGGTCACTCAGGTTAGGGGTAGCAGTTCTAAATCGAGTAAAAATTGTGAGGTAAATAAGAAGGTGATTGGAGTCATTATATGGTGACAAAGATTTTAGAATCGGCGGGTGAAGCGGGTATTTGGGAAGCTAAGCAAGCCATGGTATCTGCAAACTTGTTGGTTGAACATGGGATGGTTTGAAGGGTGTAACGATCAAAGGTGGTCAAAAGTATGTCTACATGATGTTTATACTTTTGAAGTATCTTGTTATGACATTGGTACATACCATTGACTTGGTTTACGACCAATTGAGAATCACCAAAGATGTTGATTGATTTGACATCTAGGGCATAGGCGGCTTGGAGACCTAGTACGAGCACTTCGTATTCAGAAATATTGTTGGTACATTCAAAATATAATTTTAAAGAAAAAGGCATGGGTTCACCATCAAGAGGAATGAGGATAATACCAGGCCCCACCCCCACGCTAACACTTGGAACCATCGAAGAAGAGTGTCATTTGGTAAGGGGGTTCATCTAGGGAAACGGTAGCAATTAACTCATCTGGAAAGTCAAAATTAGAGGGTTGATCCCTAGAAATAGGTGTCGGCCAATTGGTCAGTGATAGCTTGGCCCTTGATGGACTTTTGATGAATGAATTCGAGGTCAAGATCAGCTAAAAGCATAAGCCATCATGCAACACATAGATTTTGATAAGGTTTGGCGTACATGAAGTGTAAGGGGTCGGTGTTGGTCACAACATAGGTTTTGTGGTTGAGTAGGTAATGATGGAGTTTGGTGGCAACGAAAAATAAGGCTAAGAAATTTTTTTCAGGATGGGTGTATCGGGTTTCATAGTCCAAAAGAGTACAGCTTATGTAATAAACCACCTACTCCCTGTGTTGTTCATCACGATGAGCGAGCATGGCTCCCAAGGAATGATTGGTAGCTGAGATGTATAGGTAAAAAGGTTGATCGTCTTTAGGTGGGATGAGTACAGGTGGTTGGAGAAGGTATTGTTTTAAGGCCTCAAAATATTTGTGATAGTCATCATCCCATTTAAAGGAGACATCCTTCTTGAGTAGATGATGAAATGGTTGACATCGATCAGATAATTGTGAAATGAAACGGTGAATAGACTGCAACTTACCTTGTAGGCTATGGAGTTGTTGAAGGTTAGTAGGCGGAGGCATTTCAAGAATGGCCTTGAATTTAGCAGGGTCAACTTCTATACCATGTAGGGAAATGATAAATCCCAGGAGCTTTCCTGAGAGAACCACAAAGATGCACTTCTTAGGCTGAAGGTGGACGCAATATTTAATGAGATGGTCAAAGATGGTTTTGAGGACGGTTAGGTGCTCAGAGCGGCATTTAGATTTGGCTAAGAGATCATCCACATAATCTTCCAATATGTGATGCATGATGTCATGGAAGATGTAAGTCATAGTTTGTTGATATGTGGCACAAGTGTTTTTAAGGCCAAAAGGCATGACTTGATAGTAGAAGGTCCCCCAAGGGGTGATGAACGAGGTCTTGTGTTGATCTTCTGGGGCAAGAAAAATTTGGTTATAACCCGAGAATCCATCCATGAGTGATAACATCTCGTGACCAGTGGTAAGGTCAACCAGTTGGTCAATACCGGGTAAGGGAAATTCATCTTTCGGGCATGCTAGGTTGAGGTCATGGAAGTCCATGCAAATGTGGAGTCCCCCTGTCACCTTAGTGACAGGGACAATGTTAGAAATCCAATGAGGATAATCAATGGGTAAGATGAAGGAAATGGAAAGAAGGTGCTGAAGTTCCTCTTTGATGAGAAGAGCAATGCGAGGGTGCATTTTCCTCAGCTTTTGTTTGATGGGTTTGGCATCTGGAATGGTTACGATATTGTGGACCACTATGGTGGGGTCAATACCGGGAATGTCTGTGTAAGACCAAGCAAATACATGGTTATGATCTTTGAGAAAAGAAGTGATGGCTTCCTATTCAGTAGCATCTAAATATTGACCGATCTTTAGGATGTGCAGGTCGTCCTGAGTATGAATGTTGATCTCAATAGTCGATTCATTCAACATGGTTTGTGTCTCAAAAGGTAACGATTGATGAATATATGAGTCTTCTACACCAAGGTAGGTGAGTATAGATTCATCATCCTGACATTGAATGACATTAATTGAAGGTGTATCGTCATCGATCATTTCAGGATACAGGAAGGGAAGAGTGGAAGGGGCCTCGCCCTTGCATTGATAAGTCAGAGGCCCCAAGGAAATGGTGTTTATGAAAAAAAAAAGTTAGGAGGGATAGATTCAGGATCCATCGACTCCATCGGTGAGGGTGGTGATGAAGGTGGAGCGGGTGAAGAAGGTGGAGAAGAGCTAGTGTCCTTAATGAGTTCAATGTGGGCTTATTTGGTAGGTGGTTCAGGAAAGCTGATACCACTACGGTCATTATGTTTGTGGGTGGTACATGGAATAACGGTATGGCGGCCTTGCTCATAAAATCCAAAACCAAAACCCTTCCATGCACATCGGTGCAGGAAGGTGTGGGCGAAATGGTGATTGGTAAGTGATTGGAAGTCAATAGAAAAGGGGCGAGTTTGTGGCAGTGGTTCAGGTGTGTAAGTGGTAGTATCAAGTCCCCCATAGGTGAGACTAGTACGAAGGTGAGGAGGACCATAGAGGAGGCATTCTCCTATGTAGTGATCATAGCGAGGGTGTTGGTGAAGACTTTCTATACTCTTGTGGAGTAAGGAATGTGTTGACACTATATAGGCGGTACTCCCCCAGAGTGAGGCATTGAAAAAAACCTTCCAAGGGATCAGTGGTTGGTATGTAGGTAGCTGGAATGGATGATGTGTCAGAGGTTGATGCAGAGGTGGAGTTAATAGATTGGGAAGCTGATGGGTCAGCCATGGAGGTTATGGCAGCAGTAGGAATGGAGGAGGTATGTGCGGTAGAAGCAGCGGCTGTACTGGTAAGTGGAGGTGTAGGTGAAGAAGTAACGGTTGTGGAGGTAGACGACTTAATAGGTATGAGCACATCATTGGGTCGGTAAAGCATGTTGCATGTTTTAAAAGGTGATGGGTCAGCTGGAATGGTATAGAGTGTGTCCTTCATGTTCAAACTTTACACAACGATGCAAAGTGGAAGGAACGCAACCCATGACACGAATCTAGGGTCTGCCAAGCAACATGTTATATTGGAATTCCCCTTCCAAAACGTAAAACAATTCTGGAATAGTGCAGGGGCCCATGCAAACATGGAGGATGAACGGTGCCTAGTGTAGAGGTGATAGTGTCATTGAATGAATGCAACATGACCGGATGTTTATGCATGTAATTGTCAGGTATGCGCATTTGAGCAAATGCATGGGATGAAATGATGTTAATGCTAGCACCCCCATCAATCATCACACGGCGTACCCGTATGTCATTGATGTGGACAGAGATGAAGAGGGCTGGGTCCAGGTCATCATTTTGGTGTGGCGTGATCTCTTCCTCTGAGAAGCTAAGGGAGGCCACTTGGTGAATAGGGTGGGGTGAAGATGAAGGTGGTAATTTGGTGAGAGAGGCTACATGATGGGGTGTGATAATGGAGGTTACGGGCGTAGGGTCATTGGGTAAAACCTCAATAGATTGAAGAACCTCCATGAGAGCTTGACGATGGGATTCTAAGGATTGAATGAGGTCATATAGGGACATTTTGAGGGGAGACTGGTGTAATTTATTGATCATGGTGTGATGTGTGATGCCATTAGAAATGGGGTACATGGGGCCACAAAAATTGATTTTAGGTATGGGTATAGATGGTATGTTGGGTATGGGATTGGTTGGTGGGTCAGTTGCCTTTTCCTTACCCTTATCCTTCTGAGCACATGTAGTGACATGTATCATGTTGATTTGAGGGGAGTTGGCAAATGGAGAAGGTGTAGGGTGAGTGGTATAACAACATGATGGGAAAAAACCTACCGGAGGAGAAAAACCCTGTGAGGTGAGTTGGGCGCAACGACATTTGGGTGGTGGCATGGAAAGTTCTCTGATGCAAACCATGTTAATTTAAAATCTTGGGGGTGGCTCTAGGAGCTGTGAGGGTGGAGGTTGTGGTTGTTGAGTGGGAAGTGTGGGAATGGGTGTTGGTGAAGCAGGATCCTCGTTGAGAAGGTCATCGTCGTCAAAGTTGGCCTCCAGAGGACACAACTGGATAAGGAAAATTTTCAAGGCCTTGTAGTTTTCCACATCGTGCCCTCGCACATGATGGCAGGTGCAAATTTTATTATCGTCAAACTCATTTGGCTTGGTTTTGAGGGGGTCGTAAGATCTGAGTGGTGGTAATGTGATGACAGAAGTCTCATGGAGGTTGGTTAAAATTTTGGCATAGGATCCCACTAGTGGATCGCAATGGGAAGTGAACATGGGTTTGGGTGTAGGTGTGGTTGATTATCGAGGAACGGTCTTTGGAAGAGGAGGAGTGGGTAAAACTCTGGTTTTGGGTGTTGGCATGGTTTTGGGTGTTGGTCATGCTAGTTTAGGTAGGGGTGTAGTAGGTGAACGAGTAGGAGGGTGTGTGGTTGTTTTGAGTACCTTATTGTGGGGTAGTGGAGTTTTGTTTTTGGGTTGTACCCTCTTGGGTAAAGGTGATGTAAGTGTACGAGGTCTAGAAGGAAAGGTAGATGGGGGAAGAGGACGAGTTACCCACAGGGATAATGAGGGTGCTGTAAAGGTAGATGACGCGGGTCATGCTTGGGGTGTGAGAGACAACGACTGGAGTGTAGTGGGTAGTGAAGCAATAACTGAGGGTATTGGAGGTATGGGTGGTAAAGATGCTGTAGGTGTGGGTATAAGTCATGTTGGGATATCTGGGTAGGTTAGACGTTTGTGAGGAAGGAATGGGTTGTTGTGTTTTTTATTTATTGTTGGGTGGAGGTTTCTTGACCACGTTGGGAAGTTGAAGTCCTAAGATAGACAGGACAGGTGCTGGTGTGATTGGCACAACCGGGGTCATGAGTTCTATGGGTTTGGTGCTTTTATCTTGGGTGTCAGAGTAGGTGTGATGTTGAATTTAGAGGATGTATCTAGATCCAGTTTTATAGGTGGATGAGTAAGGCTGGTAGTCGGGGTGACCCCTAAAGTGGTAATAGGTTTAGTCAAGGATGATGTCATAGGTGTGGGTTTGGGTTTAGATATAGATTGGGCTATGGGTAAGGATGTGGTTTGAGTTATGACAGATGTCATGGAAGGAGTTGTGATAGAGGTGGTTGTGTTTGGTTTGATTGGTCAAAATATTTTTGGGTAGATAGTGGAGGTATCATCAAGTGACTTCTGCATCTACGTTGAGACAAGAAGCAAAAGGTGTCCTAATAGTAAGGCTCTATCCACATAATCTAAGTGATCAGCCAAACGCAAGAATGACACGTTTGTAGGTGGAGTTGATGAGGACCTAATGTAAATTCCCGTAAAATGTGTCTTAGAGATGGGAAATTGGGTAGCTTCAAGCTTCTGTGGGTAAGAGAGCTGAAAGTAGGTCTGTAGGATTTTGGGTAGCGGATGGAGAATGCTCACCAAGAGGTAAAGGTATCTCAACTGGGTCTATGGTAGGTGTAGAAGGTGATGGAAGCTCCTCTGTAAGTGGAGGAATGGATAGGTGCTCCTCTGTGGGTGGAGGAGGTAATGGGTGCTCCTCTGTGGGTGGAGGAGGTACTATGGGTAAAAGTTCTCTGAGTGGAGAAGCTAGGGGTGATATGGTCTCGATGTTAGCGGAAGACTCCTCCATAGGTGATTAAGGAGATGAAAGATGTTCCTCTATGGGTGAAGGAACAAAGGAGGTTGGTTCTGATGCAGAAGGAGGATTTTGGGCTAGGATTTCATCTATGGAAGGAATGTGAGGTAATTGGGAGGTGACAGGTACATCATTAAAAATAGCATGAACCTCACAGGTATGGGTATCATGAGTTGAAGTCTCACCGGTTGGATCAGATGAAGGGGCATGGTTGGGAAATGGTTTCTTGTAAATATTTGTAGGTTTTGGTTGGTAGGTGCATTAGGATTATCCATGGTTAACTCACCTTTGTCGAGCATTTCTTGGAAATTATTTTTGAAAGTGATGTAGTTGCTGTCACTATGACCCTTTACTCGATGATAGTTACAGAAGTCATGTTATTTATACCATGCGGGCTATGGGGCGAGTAGGGTCAAAACTAGTGTGTGGTTTTGTGGGTGGAAGAGTAATGGCTCCAGATTTGATAAGGTTTTTTAAGATAGAAGAGTAAGGTTCCCCAATTGGGATGTATTTCCATTGCTCTCGTCTAAATTGAAAAGTTTGGATGGGTGAGAGATTAGATAAGGGGTAGCCTGATTTGATGGATGAGCTGGGTCGGCCTTGAGTACCATTGCGTTAACGGTGCCCTTAGCCTTTGAATAATTGTTTTGTGGTTTGGAAGAAGAAGAGGTATCATTTGACTTGAATGCCAAATTCTTATTGCATAATTGGATTTTCTTCTCTTCGATGGCCCGAATCTCTAACTTTCGTGCCATAGTGAATGCTTCATCGAATGTTCATGAAAGTTTGGACCTACAAGGTTCAGTGAGATATGTCTAGCACAAGTCTTGAGTGAAGAGCTCGATGAGTTCAGTTTGTGGCAGTTGGAATGTGAGTTGATTGATCAAGCTACGTCAGAGAGTGACAAAATCTATGATAGATTCGTCCTCATACTGACGTGTGGAGTATAGGCCTGTCATGGTTACCTTCTTGACGATATTGATAGAGAAATGATCCAAGAAGGCTTGGGCTACTTGATTGAATGAGAATATGGAGTGTCTAGGTAACCCACTATACCAATCTAATGCAGGTCCAGTGAGGGACATGGAAAAGGTTCTCAAGAGCAAGACATCATCGTGAGCGATCAGATAACACCCGTGTTTGAATGACTGCAAATGCTGTTGGGGGTCTTCTTTACTATTAAAACGATTGAATTTAGGCATTTCCCAATGCACAGGGTATGGAAGAATAAGAATGGATGGTTGGATGGGTTCGTTGCAAATCTCGTCGTAGGTGAGAGTGTTGCGGGAGCTAGAAACTGATGCCTCCAATGTTTGCATCTTGTCCAACATCAATTTGATTAGGTCATTGGTAGGTTATGATGATTGGGTGCCTCCTATAGTGTGAGAGGGTTGGTTTTGGGCATATAATGGGGGTGGCACTCCAGTGTATGGTGCTGCCATGTAGGTTGATTGGGAAGAAGGTAGTGAAATAGGGGGTACGTACCTGGAGTGAATAATGGATGAAACAGGAGGCTATTGATAGTACATATATGGGGGTGGAAGGGTGGTGGTGACCCTAGTGGAAATGGGGGCTAACGATTGTGGAATGGAAAGGACCACGTTCTGAAAAGGGGTAAGGGTCACTGAAACTAGAGGTGGTAGTGTAGCTACGGGTATGTGTGAGACATTAGGGGTGGATGAGGTTGCATTTTGGAGTAGTTGTCGAGGGTATGGTGGATGTGGCGGGTGCCCATGGAGGTGGTAGACAGTGCGTAGTCATAACGGGTATAGGACCTAGCTACGAAATGATTAGGGGTAAGGTAGATGCGGGTAGCACGAAGCTAGATGGGGCCGATGTAGGAGTGGGAGTGAGAGTCAGGGGGATAGATATGGGCATGTCGTATATCAACTGACCCGAGGCATCTCGAGTGGATGAATGGGAAAGGTAAAACTACAAGGCGATAGGGTTTTGGTCAAGGAGTCGTGTGAAACTCCTCATCTCCGGTAGCGATAGTGATAGGCTGGATGGGATCCATGGCTAGTGATAAAATGGAAGGTGGTGAAGGACTAGGTGGGAGTGGTTGACAACTGGCGTGAAATACGAGTGCACTTGCTTGTCTTCGGGTTAGCACCATGTGAACCAAGTACTGATCAGGTAGGGCTGCTTCTCTGTAAATGACATAGAGAATAGTAGGAACAGGTGAATCTGAGTGGTAAAAAGTGGATTAGGTACCAAATGGTGGTTGGAAAGTGAAACAGGCTAACCGATGCCGGTTTAGGGAAACTGACTGCCAGTTAGGGGTAACCACTGCCGGTCACTGTAGAAAATGGACAGTGAGTGAAAAAACCAGGTATAAGGTCAAATTTGATAGGTATATGCCAAATTTGTTGGTGTTTTACAATGTCAATGGAAATGATGGCAGTGACAGGGACTATGAAAAGTGGAAGAAAATGAATAAAATGTCCTTTTGGGTAGGTTAACAAAAGGACCTAGAACCCATGTCGGTTGGGTATAACTGATGATGGTCAGAGGTAACCGATGATGGTTATTGTGAAATTAAAATAGTAATGAAAGAAAAGTGGTTGTGAATTAAAATTTGATGTGGAATTAGACCCAAAATTCTGAGAATGATGATGATATGGCCCAGGCACACTCAAGGTGAAGCTGGAATACACCAGCTGTGATGAGGAGTGTGCAAGGATGAATAAGAAAAATAAGAACGTGATCTCTCACCTCAAAATGCAAGCCAATTACAAAACACTAAGAAAAATGTGATCCTAGGAGTTGCCTTTTCTATTATGTTTGTTTAGCTTATGCTATTTAAGGATTGACACATGAATTGTGAAGTAGAGTTTTTTGGTGAGGATGGCTTCCTACAAAGAAGGATATCTAAAGGGTGAGGTTTTAAGTTGTTATGGTGGGGGTAGGCCTCGCTCTGAAGTATGACTCGACAAAGCAGTGAGCTGGGTGCCCACTGTGTCGTGATCGTGTGATCACCTACAGCTTCTTCCAGGTAAGATGTTGTTTAAGAATGTGTGTATTTTCAATTTTTTGTGAGGTTTGGTAAGACTCAGAGAGAGAAAGAGAAAGAAAGTGCTTTCTATGGTTTGCTTGTCAACCATCAGCTGGTCATGACTTCCAGTGTATAGGTTGACCTCAATTAATGTGAGTTAATGCGATAAATTAGAATGTAATGCACTTATTTTAAAGCCCAAATCGAAGTGTGAAGATGGATGACCCAAAAAGATGAAGAGGAAGAGGGATTCTCTTTCACTACAGTGCAAAAAAATGAAGAAATGATTCTTTTCAATTTACACCAAAAGAAAGGTTTCCTTAGAGCAAATAGAAAGAAAAGGTGGGTTACCAAGGAAGAAAATTAATGTGTATGCTTTTAAGAAGGGAAAAAAAACACACAAATTTTTCCTAGGAATGAATGAAATGCAAGGAACCCTAGATGGGTCCCACCAGGCATGCAAAAATGTTTCACCTGATTCTGTAGACATTTCTTTTAAGTATTGACGAAACAGATAAGGTAACAGGCATAGGAGGAATACCTGTTCAAATGTTGGTTGATGGGTTGTTGCACACGTATGACTTCTGAATCCACAACTGATCATGTGAGATCTTCCTTTTGGCTAGGAGGAACTACCTGTAATGAAAAGCAAGACCACCAAAAAGAGTTAAACAATATGTGCAGTGAATTGCCTAGCGTGTGCTAGATCTGGGAAGTTTGATACTTCCTAGATGGCTGTCAGTCCACTTTTTTAAACAATTTAATGCGAATAATAAGGTAAATCCTATTGTAATTTAAATGATTTAGGTATCTCACTTAAAACACAATAAGAAAGATCTAATCTAACAGGCTAGGCTAGAATAGGATCCGAAGGTCAAATAGTTGATTCTGGTTCTCTGCAGGTCTGAATGAAAGGTCTTGGGTAGATCACAGGTGAATGAGGGTGAGGTAGAATTAGGTGGATAGGTCACTGTTCGGAGCTGTATGGGAAAACACAGTAGACTGCATCGGTTAAGGGTGACGATGACGGTTAGGTGTAACCGGTTCCGGTTACTGTGAAATTTTGGGAATGCCACAGAATGAGTTTTTGGTCCTCCTTTGTGATTGCACAAAGGACTTTGGTTGGTCGGGATGAGGTATTGGGTGATTTGGGTAGGATTTAGTGAGGTTTTGAATGGGTATATGGAGGGGTGAATGTTAAAGGAGGTCAATGGGTGGCTAGGTAAACAATAGGTGATAATATAATGATGAAATGAATTAACCAGAGAAGTATAATATTTTACTTACTTGGATGTCTAGTCCTAGACGCCTGTGAGTGAGGGATGGAGGTGCTGATGAGAGGTTGAAGGCTGCAAGTGATCACCAATTGGAGGAAAGCTTCTGCATGGGCTGTATGTACATTCCTCTTTTTCTTGGTTAGATCAGATCATTAGTTGGGATGGCTGTGTAGGAGAAAGATGCTCAGATCTCCTTCCTTGCATGTGTGTTCTCACTAGAATTTGATCTTAGAAGATGCGATATCTCTTAGGAAGATCTCAATGTTTTCCAACTTCTTCCAATATTTTCCAACCTTGAAAATAAGGTTGTTTTGGGGGTTAAAAGGGAAACCAATGGCGGTTCCAGCTTAATCGGTGATGGTTAGGGCTAATCAGCGTTGGTCAAGGTGGGATTTCCTAGGTTTACTAAACTAGGGAGATCCTCTTGATTTCCTTAGATCTCATGTCATTAACCCACGGATTGGATTTGGAGCTTCTTGTGAGCATGCGAGAATGTGGTTAGAGCTAATGTAGGCATTGATTTTTAGGGTTTGGGTAAGTCTTAGTTAGTTATGGCAACTTACTAAGAATAGGTCTTTAGGGTGAGTTGGCTTGATGAGGTGTCTAAGTGAAGTGTATGTGTGGATATTATTTAAATTAAGATATTTAAATAATAAATATAGTGAGGGTAATGAATTAATTTAATTAAATTAATTAAATTAATATTAGTGAGGTGAAGGGGGCCATGGATAGGTGAATGTGATGAAGGGTGCTTATTTTTTGAGGGACCAAAGGGGAGTGTGACCTAATTTTAGTGTCTACAAGGTCAACAATGACCTGAGACAATGGATTTGAAGTTGTAGATGAAATATGCAGACCTTCTAGTTCTGAGAGTGATATGAAAATTAAGTACCTCTAGGTGCTATCTATAAAGAGATATTAAACAAGGAGAATTTAGATAGGTTTTTGGATACATAGGAGCTTTTTCGATGATGAATAGGGTGGATAGGTGGAGACTGTATCAGAGAGGTATAAAATTGAGGATGTTAAGATGAAAACTGTAACCTACAAGAAAAAGGAGTTATGGGAGAGGGTTTTTGAGTGTTTCCAAAGTTGCTTTGTACCTGTAGGATGTTAGAAGAAAATCATAAACAACAACATGATAGAGATATGGAAAGTAATGCGATAATGATGAGAAGATCTCACGAACCTTTGATTTAGCTCAAACAGATAATCTGAAATTGCGCTTTATACCCTTTCTATCATATTGTCAATTCACACGATTTTCTCTATTATTTATTAATTAATTACACCGCTTAGTTAATTAACTGTTCTATCCAAAAATGACGTCAATTAACAACCTTCCATTAATCAACCCCCATATCTAGGAGGATTAATTAATTATAATTAATTAATCTCCCCTTTCTATCTAGATTAATTAGTTATTCTAATTTAAACTTACCACTGTTATATTTAGATTTTCAACACTCTCTTGTATTTTATCAACAAATCGCTCATTTATTTGATTAAAATTGCTAGGTATAACATAAATCATACTAACTATTCCTCTAAAAAGCTTCTATAAGCTTGCACACCTATTAATTAATCATTTTGGTTAGTTATTAAACCCCCTTAATCCCATGAGTCACTAGAGGAAAAAATAAACTCTCCTAAATTCATTCAATCCTAAACCATGCTTATCCATAACTAAGCTTGACTTCGGCTATTATGCCACATACAATATGATGGAAAGATTCTTGCAAATGCATTGGGCTATAAAAGGAACCCATCCTCCTAACCTTTCTATTTACACCTAAACCCAAATGAGCATAGAACATATAGGCTATAGAATATTTTATCATCTTAGAGAATTCTTCGATTAGAGGAAGCTAACTATTTTCATTTCGATTGAATTCATGTAATCTACGGTTTTGAAGTCATATGGAGATATCTCAAATGGTCTTGTAGCCATGGATTGACAAGACTCCATTCTTGAAAACCTTAGGATTCAAGCATATAATCAACCGCTTTTGATTAGCTAAGGATCTAAATAGGATCATTTCATTAGCATTCAATTATGGTATATAAGGCTCCAATTTGTTTAGCAATGCCTACTATTGAATCTTATATTTCATGTTCTAATTACAAATATGTTAATAGATTAGATTTTGCTTAAACTCTAAGCATGATGGTATATTGATCTAGTTAACATTGTATTAAAGGGCATTAAGGTATTAGCTTTGATTTGCTTTGCATTTTTAACTAATTCATATACAAGATTTGGACACACTCGAAGGGAGTTACTCCATTGCTTCTTTGGCACTTAATTTCAAGTTTTTTGTAGCATATGTTTCAATTTTGGTTACTAACCCTCTTTTGCAACCTGTTGATCTAACCTTGCCAGGATTCTTCAACTTGTTTTCTTGAGTTTGCATGTGTTAAGTCTTCACTTGTATGTATAAAGGAGGTGAAGTGGTATGTGAAAAAATAGATATTGATGGGAAAAATTCAAGATTTCTCCATGTTTTCATTTTTATAGCTTACATTTTACAACATTCTACATGCTAGTTTTGTCAATTTCTTGAAAAATATGAATTTATTGAGCATGTAGATTAGTATTTAATAGTGCCGAGTCTTCAATTTACATATTAATATGGTGGGTTTATATCAAAATTAAATCTTGGTGAGAAAATTTCAATATTTCTCCATGTTTTCTTATTTATAGCTTACTTTTTCATTATTCTAAATGCTAGTTTTGTCAATTTCTTGAAAATGTTAAGTTTTTTTTATCACTGAATGTTAATGTTTGATAGCGTTGTAGTCCCTTCCTACTAGCATATACTAATGTGATGGGCTGTTGTCAAAATTGAACCTTGGTTGGTAGAATTTGAACTTTTTACAGATTAAGAAACATTTTTTTCATATTTTTTGAGTACATGTTAAGTGCATACTTGTGAGCATGAGAGAATATGCGTAATCCATCTTACGAAGGCCATAACAGTTTACTCCCGAACTCTATAAATGACTCCATTTTTGGCCATGTTGGAAATGTATTGAAGTAAACTATGCAATGAAAAAATTGATTTAAGATTAATACTTACAGAAATTGTAAGTTTTCCCTTTATTGTAAAAGTAGTCATTTTCTAACATGTCTAATGTTTTGATGAATGTTGTATTTCCATGCTTTACTTGATTTTGATCAAAGCTTGTGTATGCTCTTCTCTTGCACATTTTCATGATATTGAGAATAAAAAACAACTTTGGTCTCTATCTTCTTAACATTTGGATTAACTTGGAAATGTGATTATTCCTTTTTCTTAAGGGAGTGCACCTGTTACAAATCCTTTTTTATGGTTCTTTGATTTAAAGTTTTCCATTTCTATCTAATTGGAATAAATTCTATATATTCTCTTCTATTACACCTTAGGGAATATCTTGAGAATCAAAAGTAAATTTAGTCTTCATTTTATAACATTTGGTTAATTACAAACTTCATATTTCATTTTTAGTTTAAGGGAATGAACGTTTATCAAGATTTTTGTATGGTTCATTAATTGCAAATATTTCCTTTACTTTTTAGTTGGATTATTTGTTGTGTATGCACTTATCTTGAATCCTTGGATGATCTTGAGAATAAAAAAAACTTTTAATCCTCTTTTAAATAATGCGATTTTCTTGGAGAACTACTAATGTTTGAGTACAGGACCTAAAAATACTTGTCAAAGAAAGAAGTTCGAAACAAAATTTTTTAACTACATGTGTCTTTCAGGTTGCCAAATGTCGAACGACTAAACTAGATTAAGTCTAAAAGATTAAAAAAAACACACCACATTCAAAACACTTGATTTACAGGTTTGGATAAGGGTACGCCTCATCCGCTTAAAACTATGACATAACCCCTTTGACATAAGCCTTAAGCTACAACAATGGGGGTGGTCCTAGGAAACCCAAATTAGTCCACATAAGAGGGAACCTTGTGGATGAAACGGGAAGTGCTTTGTACACCTACTTGACTAGTATACACATGATATTTAGCGTAAAAGTTATCCATATCATGACCGTAATGAGAGTACATGATGGATGAATTTATTGCCCATTGTGCTTGAAGGGGGTAAAGTAAAGTCAAGATAATCCTTGGGAAAACTTGGCAAACCAAGCTCGGTCTTAGATAATTTTGACACCTAGTTGAGTGAACCACCTAGGAAGCTATCTTAGACCAGGAGCCAACTTTGACCATTTCAAAAGCAATTTGAGTTGAGAGCCATTATTCATCACAAAATGTGTGAAGTGTTACTTTTATTTATTTTTCACTCGCCCTAAGGCAAGGAAAAAATCTATCGAAGTGAGGCCAAAATTTTTCACCCCTAATTGATCTACTTCCTTCACTTTCTTTTGACACTTTGTTGATTAGAAGAAGAGTGACTACCCTTGTGTTTCTAATTGATTGTATTCACCACTTTTGTGTTTGTTTACGCTCATACATGTTTGTGACTGAGTTGTTAAATGTATAAATTGTGTGGATCCATTTTTATATCATTGGTAGCCTTTTTGATATTGATACCCAAGTCAAGATCATCATTGTAGTTAGGCTTGATTCATCACCTTGATTCTCCTTTGAACTGTTATTTTGTTTATATCATGTCGCTACAATTTCAGTATTTACGTTTTATTTCTCGTAAACATAGCCTAAATATCTATATTGTGATGTTACATTATACACACTATAACAATTCCTTGGTATAATCTAGCCCTATTTTGATTTCAATCACTTGATTTCAAAAGGTGTTGATGTTACATTTGTGCACATCGTATCAATGTTATTTTGATATTAATACTTTACTTCTCCATAAAGTTTGGTTAACATATCTTAGTAGTATTGTTGCGTTGTTCATACTCATAACTTCCAATTTTTGAGATATAGGTCTTGATTGGATTCAAGCTTGCTTTTAGTATAATTTTTTTGGGGATCATATAAAATTTTTGTTATTATTTGCATCTTGTTCATTTCTTTGAACTTGACATAAGTGGTGACATTTTGTTGATCATCTTAAGTGTCAAACTACCATTTGTAAACAACTTGGGAAGTAAGTTCATTAATTGATTAGTTCATAACTAAACTTGTGTGATTGTTGCTTGTGATTATTCATCATTTTGACTTATCCATTTAGGATAATCACTTTGATCCATTTATTCTTCATTACTCTTTGATAATTAATTTGGCTGTGTGTTTTAAACTTTCCTAATTGTTCCTTGTGTTTATCCACCTTATAAACTCATTTCTATGACAATCCTTTGGGTCTTTAATCCTCTTGGTCTTATTATTTTTATCTAATTTCATGGTCATTTTTGAACATATATTTCAAACCTTAGAAAAAAAAATTCCTATCAAGCAACTTTTTCATCAATCGAACATTGGAAATATTTCCTTGGTATCCTTTATGTTGCTAATATTTTAATCAATCCTTTGGCATTTATGCCTCCAAACTTTATTTCCAAACCTTGTTAGATTATCAATATTATATCAACACAATGTCTATTTTGCTTAACTCCCCTTTGTAAAATCACACAAGCATCCCTTATCTGTTTGTAAAATGTCTAGTTGGTTGTCGTTATGTAACCCAAATTGACATGGAACTTCCTTCTATTTGAAGGAGTTCAATCACGCTATCTAGGTCTATTCATTTGGACTTAGTGAACACCAACCATGAATGATTATTGTAGGGTTCCTTATACATATGACCATAAAGAATCAAAATTTAGGAATTCACATCAAAAGATGCCCTTCATGACTAAACCATGTTTGGTTCTTCGCGCTAGAGAACCCACTTGGGTAACATGTCCAGCACCTTCATCTCATAGTCAGTGGTATGGTTTGGAAACTTCATATCCAAATTATTATTTGGGTTCCTGTTGTATATATCTTTCCCCCAGGTAGATATAGACAAGTAGAAGAATATAGAAATCAAAGAAGCTCAAATCCCTGACATTTATCGCCTTGGTGCACAGAAATGGCGCATGACAATGAGTGTTGACAGGGTAAAGGATGCGCCCTTGGCGCACAGAAGAGGCGCATGACACAGAGTTTTGACACGAAGATAGATTTGTCAAGGCGCAGGTAAAGGGCGCATGAAAATGAGTGTTGACACTAATTTGTATGTGCCAAGGCATAGGAAAGTGGCACACATAAATGGATGTCGACAGGGTAAAGGATGCGCCATGGCGCACAGAAGAGGTGCATGACATAGAGTGTCGACATGACAGAATTCACACCTTGGCACACATAAGGGTATGTCGACACACACACGGACGTGCCTATGGCACACCTTTAGGAGGCGTAACATTTTGAGCGCTGACAGGAAGCAAACCCTAGCGCAGATATTCAAATAGCCATAACTTTTGACTGGGAGCTCGGATTCATGCAAGGTTGGAATTTTCAGAAAGCTTACAAGGTCCTCTATCCAACTACGACTGGATATCTTTAATTGGGTGAGAAAAAATTCTTAAAAATGTGAAATACAGTTTGCCACTTTCTGGGTTTGCTAGGGTTCTCACCTACCACCATAATGAGATAATTAAATGCAGTCTGGAGGTGGTTGGGGTAGATTTCGAATTCCTCTCTTTTCTCTCTCATTCTTCCTATAAATTGTAAGGAGGGGCTTCTTTCTAAAGGTTGGATATTTTCTGTTTTGCCCCTCCCTTCTTCTCTTTGGTAGGTGAACTTGTGGAGTTAAAACCTCCCATTTGAAACTGTAATGCAACCTTGCCTCTTGGCATTTTATAGTGTGTTGTATCAATCTTTGGAGAAAATTAATGCATGACTGTGGATGATTCTCAACCCTCTCTGTGTTCATTCACATCCTCCTGATCTTTCACTGTGAATCTGGCTATCTGTGCATGATCTTGCATTACATTTTAATTGTCTGTGTTTATTGGCAAGATAGGTGTTCTTCATTCCTCAGTGCATCACCTTTGTAGTTTAGGTTTTATTTTATGCATTTTCTTACCCTGTCTCCTTGGCAAGTTAGATTAGGTTTTTTTAGTAAACCCTCTACATTTTCTACGTGTGCATCTGAACAGAGGAATAGGAATCGACCTTCATCGGGAGAGCTTTTCCGATTTCGCAAGGTCCCACACTTGGGAAAAGCTCCATGTTATGCAATCTCACTAAGAGTCTCAACCCATCGTGTTGTAAACATTCATGGGTGCTGCGATTTCGTCAATAGTTCCTCCCACTATTATTTTGATTCTAATCCAAACATATCTTCCTCTTCTGAGGATTCCAATCCAAATATTTCCTCTTATTCTTCTGATGATTCAGATTCAAACTACTATTCAAATTCATCTAATTTGACTCTTAATTCATGGTCATCACACTTCTATTGTGATTCTTGATTACCCCCTTTCTTCACAGGACCTCCTTTATCATTCACCCAATTTGAATCCTAAATCGTGGTCATCCCCTTCTTTGCAGGACCGTCTTTATAAAACATATAATTTGAATCTTCAATCATGGTCCTCCCCTTATTTGCAGGACCTCCTTTATCATTCACCTCAACGAACCCTTCCTACTTTGAAGATTCATGTAACTCAAATTCCTTCTATTCAATCATCTAATTTTACTCCTATGTCACAATCTACGGAATTTTGGATACGAAATCCTCCTATTTTTCCTCCATGACATCGTCTTTTAAGGAAACCTATACCAACCAATTCTAAATCCACATCTTCTTCTACTCATGAGACATCTATCCCTAAGTCTACTTAGTATCTTGAGTCATCTTCTACTATCAATCATCAGCAATCATCTTCTAAGTATTCTACACTAGTTAGATCTTTTTCTTCCAATCAAACCTATGTGGTCAATCAATAACCCATACTGAATTATTTCTTTCAGAACAAAGGAGAGATCATGGATTTTATAGGGTAACATGAAGATATCCCTCTAACAAATTATGAACAAGGATTCTCTTTATACCTTGACGTGTTCGATTACTATGGGCAAAAGGCTGATTCCTTTTATCAAGAAATAGAGGAATATCCTAAGAGCATGCAACTTTATTCTCCTCTTTTTCTTACATCCTCACATTCTTCATTCTATGATGAACTACCTAGGTCTAGTATTGAGTCATGCCCCATCTTCTCATCACCCAATTCTTCTTTACATATCACAATTCCGCAATCACAATCACACTTTGGGTCATCACCAAGTAGCACATCGCCTTATTCAATATATGGTCCACCTCCAAGTATCCATTCATCATCTACTTGTGGGTCTCCTCCGGGTAGCCCATTACCTTCTATTCTAGGGCCATGTCTAACTAGCCCCTTGTATTCTATATATGGGACACCTCTAGGTAGCCCCTCATATTCTATTTTTAGGTCACCTCTTAGTATCCCTTCCTCTATACTGGGGCCACATCCAAGTATCCTTACATATTTTGTCTGTGGATCACCTCCTTATATCCCATCTTCTTCAATTCTTGGACTGTATCCTTTTCATCTGTCAGATTATGCTATCGATGATTGTGGTAAGCCCACCATCATTCCTCTCATCAATTCTAAACATCCACATTTTTCTCCCACTTCTTAGGATCAAATAAGTTAAGCATTCACTTATAAGAAACTCAGACAAGTTCTATATCAAGCTAAGATCAAAACTCTAAAGAGCTCTAAAGCTCCCAATAACTCAAATGATTATAAAATTCAAAATCAAATGCAATTATAGAATGCACACTAACATAACCATCAAGTATGGTGAAAAGTTCAAAAACATATGGATAGGGAACTCAAGCTCCCACATATGAAACCAATGTTTCAAAACAAATCACATTCATTTGTTGAGTGTGAACTCACCATGATCATCAAGATCGGGGATAATATCACTCTTGATAAACAAACGCGCTTAGTCTCCCTTGTCAAGGAAATCATGAACATCATTGTTGGATCCTATCACATAGAGTGACATGTTTTGTCCCAATCTCCCAAAACACTGAAAAAATTCTTTAAAAAATTAAAATAGTTCAAAAAAAAATTTAAAAATGAGAAAACATTACAAAAACAAAATCAAAGGTACAAAGATTATACATTGCAATAAGGTATTGTATACACATGGATGTTATTTCTTCCCTTTATTTCATATTCCTCTACAATTCATCCACCATTTTCATACCTTCAATGATATTTTGGTTAGCTTATTTTGTACACATTTTGTGACATTTGTTTCTATGGTACCCATTTGACCTTGGTCTTTCATAACCTTGGTAATTTAAAGAATGAATGACCTCTTAGAGATCCTATAGCTATCTACATATAATAAAATTGTTGGGAAAAATTTTGGGCGTATTTGGTGACACTAGAACATGTCATCATCTCAATCACTTCCACATCCTTCCATCAAGCCATAAATGGTTCTTAACCTCTTGTTAAACAATAGAGCTGAAATAAGATTTCAGGAAGTAAAAGAATCAAAATCAATCAATCAAAAAGTAAAAGCTAAAAGAAAAAACAAATTGATATATAAATATCACTTGGGGGATTTCCAATAATCTCTACCGGGTTTATGGAAGCCTAACTAGAAGTAGATAAATAGTATGATTAGAATCAAATGCATCTATGTCGGGGATATGGACGACAGGCTGGAAGCAGAGCAATTTATGACCCTCTTTCCATAATCCATTAACAAATCACCTTTCAAACTAAATTGTTCCTACACATTGGGTAGTGTCTTCACTTACTGTCTATCAACTCTTTCCTTCAAGAGGTAATTCATTTCCACATGCACACACGGGATCTTGATGAGTAAACATGATTAATATGTTATCAAGTGTTACTTTTTGGACCTTCTTCGAACTCTTGATTTATCGCATGTCTTATCTCATCATTTGTACCTCTGGCTAATCAATTTTTCATCAACCACCTTCTAAGTATTTTCATAGCATCCTTTGTTCTTAAAAAATCATTAAGAACATCCATGTGTATCAAATGTATTCTTCGCCATGTTTGTAGGCACTTTTGTCCCCTTTTGATAAGACAAATTTCTACTTATTTTCTCTCATATGTTTATTGGCTAGCTTACACTGGGGGCATCCTTTCTCCCTCATGATTGAACCTATTTTATATTGGTATTGATCCCCCTTCAGTGTGTAAAGATTTTTCCTTTAAATACTCCCACCTAATTGCTAGGGATTTTTCGCATCTTCACTTTCTTGTGCATACATGTAGCATTCTGCCCTTGTACATTCCATCTATTGCTGGGGGAATCCATGCTTATTTTTATTACTATACATAGTTTCATAAAACTTTCAAAATAAAAAACATTCAAATATGTTTCTAAAAAAATAAAAAAGCAATAAAAATCATCCTAAAAAACATATTCCTTTGGTTCTTTCTTGTTATTGTGTGCGACCACAGATCATATTGATCTACCTCCATCAACAAATTTTGTTTGCTTAATATATTTGTACTCTAAGGCACAATGAGTTACTTGGTACTGTTTCATAGTGCACGATTTCTTTTCATAGGACCCAATTGTCCTCTGTTATTCCCCTTGCATGTATCTTTTATTGGGGCACCATCTTTTAACCCTTGTCGTTAATTTGCACATGTCAGAATCAAATCTTGATAAAAAAACATTGCATTATGTTTCTCTGTTAGGTTAGCTTGTTTACTTTCTCGTATTACATTGCATTATGTATGTTGCAAGGAGTTAGGAATATTTTACTTTCTCGTATTGCATTACATTTCGTATGTTACATTGAGTTGGTATTTTCAGCAATGGACAATTGTTCGTATTATGGATTTTCATGTCATTCTAATTTTGTCGTATATTTATACATCTTAATAAGGACCGATGATGTAGATATTTGGAAATATGATGAAACTAAAGTTGTTTCAATACATTGGATGAAAGCTTGTTATTTTCTTTTCATATTCATTCCTCTACTAAATCATTCTCTTATCAACACTATTCTTCTAATTCACCTGAGGCATCCTTCCCCTACCCATTCTTCTATCCATTTCGCTCACCTTTTTCAATCATCGATCGCCTTCTTTCATCACCTCATCAACACTCGAGGGGGCATCTCTCACTTCTAATTTTTCTTCTACCCCTTCAAAATTTTATCTTTCTACTATCTTTGAAGTGGCGCCACTTACGCCACCCCAAAGAGGGGAAAATGTAGGTACCTATAATTTAGCTTGAGCAATTTAAATACTTAAATTGCACTAATTATACCCGTTCTCACAAATTTATGACATATCGTTAATATCACACATTTTCTCTACTATCATTGTTAATTAATTACATTACGTTAGTTAATTAACTCTTTTATCCAACAATGACACCAATTCACGACCTTCCGTTAATCAGCTCCTCTTTATATCTAGATTAATTAATTATTTATAATTAATTAAGCTCCACCTTTCTATCTAGATCAATTATTTATTTATAATTAATTAAGCTCCCATATCTATCTAGATTAATTAATTATATCTAATTATTTAATACCCCTTTCTATGTAGATTAATTAATTATTCTTAATTAATTAATTATCTCTTCTATTTTATCAATAAATAATCATTTATTTGATTAAAATCATCTTATAACATAAATAATACTAAATATTCCTCTAAAAAGCTTCTATAACCTTACGAACCTATTAATTAATCAATTTGGTTAATTAATAAACCCCGTCAATCCCCATGAGTCACTAGAGGACAAACTAAAATCTCCTAAAGTGAACTCAACCGTTTCTAAACCACACTTATCCAAAACTAACCCAACCTCTTTATTATCCCACATGTAAAGGGATGTAGATATTGTTTTATCCATTAGGCTATATAAAGAGCCCTCCTCCTACCTTTCTATTTACACGTAGACACCTAAATGAGCATATAACCTAAGCTATAGCCATTTTATCATCTTGGAGAATTCTTCATTGAAGGAGCTAACTATTTTCATTTCTTACATTCATTCTTCCAAGTTTGAAGTTATATGGAGATATGTCAAATGGTCTTGTAGCCTTTCTTTCAATACTTCATGATAGGTTTATGAGATCTTTATTTCAATCTCTGACATCATACTTAGTTTTAATAGTGCACTGCCCAAATTTTAACCATCTTCATGCAACTTCAAGTCTCAATACTCCCCTGGCCTAAATCATTCTTTTGATTTGACATGGATGGAAATAATGAACCACAAAAGTACATACCTTTCAGTACATCATAGGACTGACTTAACTTTATCCTTGACATAACTCAACTAATATTACATTCCTTAAACCCAAAACAAAATTTCCACACTCTCTCAAATAGTCTTCCAACAATCTAAGTGCACAATATATACTTAACACTTCATAAAGATGCTTCATGTAATGTTAAGTATCTTCAATTGTCCTTCATGCAAGTTTTTTTATCATACAACTCAAATTGTCTTTTGACTCCACGCAATTTCTCAAATCCCCATGATAAAACTTTCATTATCACCTTATAAAGCCTTGAGACACCTGTAGATAACTTCACTGAATATCAACCTTTCTGGGATTAAACCCTTGTTCTTGGAGTACTTACATAGTTTGTCGATACTTCTTAACTCCTCAAACTTGATCTCATATTGCTTCTCAAACATGTCACAGAACTAAGTGACATCTTATAGTATTTTTCTAAGCATTTCAGATGTATATTTACAAGTCAAAATCATCTACCCCATCTATGCATATATCATTTACAAACTCAAAAATTGTACTATCATGACATTACTAATAAATCAAAATATACCTTCTTCATGAAACACATTACTTATTACAATGATTCTTTAAAGCATAGAACTTGTTCTTGGTGCATATATACCAACTCTCTAACCTATATATCTGTCAAATGAGTCTTCATAAATCATTTTGAAAAATATCAAGCCCATTCTTACCGGTTTATAGTTTTGCATGTATCACAAGATACCTAGAATATTTTCATCTTCCTCAGACCTTTCAACATTTATTGGAATTTTATCAAGAACTATCAAAACCTTCAAGCTCCAAAATACTACTATGAGCTTACCTACAGTCTTAATTTGTCTTCAAACTAATCTTTCTTGAACATCCTCCTTTAAAAAATAAAGACTCGCATTATTTTTTGATTGTAACCTCAAACTTGGAGAACTTTTTTTGATGTTCATACACCTACCACCAAGCATGACTTCAACATCCTTGTTGTACCTAAACCTACTCAAATCCTTCTTGTGATGACTGTACTTCATAATGTTAGTTTACCTCTGAGACAACATAAATAATGACATAAGTTCATTGTTATAAAACTTGCAACATCTTTTTCATCTTCTCATAGTTGTGTCTTCATAATGATGAGTCATACCTTACAACACTAATTTTCAAAGTTCATGAACAACCTTTGAAACCATGCTCTAATGCACTTTGATACACAATTTGTTTTTCAAACTTGTTAACAGGTACAGGTCTCTACACAGTCATTATGATATACAATGATCTAAATTGGGTCTTATCAAGCTTATAGAATTCAATAAAACTCTTCAAAACCTCATGAAAACAAACCAAATACTTCACATATTTATCATACCTTAGACATATAATAATCCTCTTGAGTGATACAAGATGAAACAATACTTCCTTCAAGGTCTACCAACAACCTTTACAATTTCAAATATGCACAAGAACTTCATGAAAAATCTTAGACCTAGATGGAATCAAAAAATCCTACAAGACTTCAAAAGATGACTCTAACCAAGGCTACACTCATATGCCCTAACAGGCCTCCAATTATCTTACATTCACTTGATAAGTTACTCATGGTTCAATGGATTAATGAAAAAACTGAAATAATCCTTAATACTTTATGACATCATGTACATAGTTTTCTTGAAAAAAACTCAAACTTTTACTTTTCTTCCCCAAAAACCAGACAAATCACTAATTAGCAAGACTCTTGATGTAAAAAATTGACTTTATAAATTGTCATAGATCATACCTTATAACCTTTGAATTATTATAAACACCTAGACTTCTTAACTTCTTAAACACTGTGACTAGATTGCAGCTAAACACATGTGATTTTCTTCAACCTTTGGTTCAGATTCCTTGACTTCATTTGCATGAATAGGCTTCTTGGCATCCTTGATTAAGCTTGATTTATCTTTGACAATATTTATCATCCATACTTCCTTAGTTTTGGGAGATTCAACCTTCTTCACTTTCCTTGATAATTCATGAAACAAATACCTATAAATATGACCCTTTTGATGACACTTATGACAAATAACATCTTTCATATCTTTTGACTGATGAATACTATGATATCTTCCATTGCTCTAAGGATACAAATAACTAAAAAAATATGCTACAATCCATTGATCTATGATCAAAACCATTGCAAGCATAACAATAACCTTAAAAATTCACATACCTCATAGTATTTTGTTGTTTCAAAAAGTTCAGTTTCTTGACATTGACCTTACTTGCACATGCATCTCTGTTTTGATCTTTATTTGAATAAGAAACAACATCTTCTTGTCTTGATTCATCATCTATACCATTAGATCCCTTCTCATAATATTCCAACATGCTAGATACCTGCTCTAATTATGATCTCAATGACCTTATTTGTGATTTACATCTGATGCATTCATCTTCTTTGGAATTTAGGGTTTCTATCTCCTTCAAGAGCTTCACACACTCTTCTTCCTCAGACTTCAGATCAACAATCAGTCCTTAAACTTGAGATTCTACTTCCTTAATTCTTGACTTCAGCTTGAGAATCTCTAATCTTTGATTATCTAATTCAACATGTAAATATACTTCAACCTCTTCATTTCTAATATCATCATACACATTATTGTAACATGGCTTACAATTCAATTGATTACACTCATCTTTAGTTGAACTTAAATTTTCAATATCCTTCTCCAACGAAATCTTGATACACGTGATGGTTTTTTCTTTTTTTGTGACCATGGCTCTCAACTCCTAGTTCTCTTTCATTATTTTCTGAGCCATCTTGTTTTTCTAGGATCTCCTTCAAGTTATTAAACTTACTTTAGAAGGACCTACCCGTGATATCAATTATTAGAAGCACAAAGGAATGAGAGGGGGGTGAATAAGTCCTAAAAATTCTTTATTTCATTTTCTATTATATTGATTCAACATTCAAACAATTCATTCAACATCCATAGCTAATTATGAACATATTATGTGTGAAACATCCATTCAAAAGAACATAAAAAAGAAAGAGTACACATGAACACCAAATATAAAGTGGGAAACCCTTAAGAGGAAGAAAACCCACTATAAAATATTACTAAAAAAAATTAATTGATGTGAATATTACCCATCAAACAATATTTATTTAGTGAGGCACCAACACCATAAGGAGCAGCAACCCCTAGTTTAGTAGGGTGCCAACCCTATAAGGAGGCACCAACCCCCTAGGATGACCAAGCTCCAACTCAGCCACCTAAAATGGATAATCACTAAATATTTTTTTCCTTTATAACTGATAGTGATCCAAATTCAACTCCTCTCTCCTCAAACCCTTCTCAAAAACACGTTATTCTCTAATTCACTCAAACTCTTCCTCTTCTTCAAACTAATTTCATACTTACCCTACTTCGCCATTATATTATCTCTCTCCAAAAAAACATCACACTATTATTTCCCTCTCAAAAATGTCACAATGACCTTAATCATATCCCACAATATGCCTCCTATGTCGTACTTTTCATCCACACCAACAACTAACACAAATTACTTCTAATTTTCTTATATACCTGTTTCCTTTTCACAGTTCACTTGGGTCTACATTGATAGTGCAAAAATAATTTCCACATCATAAAAATATCACCCAAAGTTCCATGTAGGTCACCTTAATCACATAGACCTACCAAAAGCTCTTTTGGGACACAACAAGTCCTAAAACCCTAAAACAAACAATTTTCCATAAGAGGAATGAAAAATACAAAACCCAACTCCACTAATACATGAAACACACTTATACATGTTTTTAAAGCATTTTTAAACCTCCATAAAACATGAAACAACACAAAACAATCAACAATCCTTAGGAAGCCACTCAAGAGCATGCACAACCAAGCACCCTAAAAATGACCTTCAAAGAACAAGTCATAACTTGCTAATACCTTAGAAAAAAATAAAGTTTGATATATCATTGGAAATATATTGGAGTGAGGATAATGAAAAAATTCAAACCAAGTCTTAATTCAACCTGTAACTCCTCTAAAACCTTTTTTTCCCAAACTTCTCAAAACTGCTTAAAAACTAGTCCTCATATATAGGGCACACTTTTCCCTTTAAAGGAATGAACATGATCTAAAACTATCATGGAAATGTATTATGGCTACCATGATTCAATAAATGGTAAATTAGTCAGTAGGTTTAATGGGAAACGTTTGCACAAACTAAAACTTTCTAGAGATTTTCCTTTTTTTATGGGGCCCACATACAACAAGAACCTCTAAAATAAATCATTGGAAATTTGGAGGATTGCTATTCATCATAAAATAATCATAATATAAAAAGGAATCAAATCTATACCTGTACAGGAATTTGTCCTCAATTCACTCTCAACCTAGGGTTTTTGGAGGGTTTCAAACTTGTTTACCTTCTTAACAATTGTTCATAAGATTTTGATGATAAAAAAAACTCATTATTATTGGAAGACCTTGATAATATACCTTATTAACATCCCCTGGGATTTCGAGTTCCCATGAAAATCATACAATCCATAATGAGTATCAAAAGATTAAGGTTTACCTTAAATTCTCACCTTTGTAAACCGAGTTTTGGTAAAAACTCAATATATTAAAAAATACTCATCACCTAGACCTAAAATTTTACCCACACCATAATTATATCCTTCTATAACTGAACCAAGTATCATCCATTCTTAAATTCTTCTAAATATTCCTCACCACCAAGACCTACTTGTGTCTACATGCCTTGTTCTCACTATTCTTGTATCAGAGGACCTAGAAATTTAATTGTACCTTTGATTCTTGACCTAATACAACATATTCACGTGTCATGTAACCTGAAAACACATTCCAAATTCTTTCCTTGACCTACTCTGATTTTTTTCTCATGCTATCATAATATACCTCATGCACTAAGTCTAGGAATAGACCTAGAATGACTTGACTCAACCATGACTATTCATGAACTGATAATGGTGAAATTTTACAAAGTCATTAAGACATCTTAAATACCTCTCTAAACATTCTCCGCCTCATACCAACCTTTGACCATCTTTGGATTTCATATACTAGACCATGCATGCTTGGAACATGCACCAAACACACATGAACAACATGTTACTTCACCCAAGCAACATTCACAAATGAAATACATCATTATGACACCTCATGGAGACTCATATGACACCTACACACCATTTTTCATCAATGATATTTGAAATCAATGACAACCTAAGACACAATGGCCAACATAAACCTCTAGTAAAGTGAATGATAGAATGAAGAGGTGATGAAACAATTGAATGATGTGACCCTTAGCAACATGAATGATAAGAAGGAAGCAAGATTGAAAATATTATATGTGTTATACTATTAACAACATAAATGTTAGGATGGATGAGGGGTGAAATGATTATTATATTTGACCCTTCACAATTTGAATGTCAAAAGGGATGAAGAGAAAAAGCTTTGAAAGCAAAATTATGATTATGGAACTCTTAGAAAAAGAAATTCTAAGATGGGAGAATTATTGTACGAGCTAAGTGACGTTCTCAAAATTTTGACAAAGTGAATGTACAAAAGAGATGATATTTTTACAAGTTTAGATTTCTCACCTTTTAAAATGTATGTTTAAAAGAGAAGAGACTTAACACGATGATGAAATAAAATCTTAACAAAAGGAGTGTTAAGAGATACTATAAGGTTCCAAAGGTCAATTCTTAACAAGATTTTTAAGAGAAAAAAAAGGGCATGAATTTGTAACAATTAAGAAAATGAGTATGGTTAAGGTAGAAGAGAGGAGTGAAATGTTAGTTAGAGTACTCTTAATAAAATGAGTGTTAAGAGAGATGAAAAGTAATGAAATGTCTCTTGATCCTTTACAAAGCGAATGTAAAAATGAAAGAGGTGAAAAAGGCTGGCTTGCTCAACTTGTGACCAAATGAGTTCTATAAGAGGAGACTTAGATACACATTGAAAAATGCTCAACACTTAAAAAAAGGAGTGTTAAAGGAAGATACTTACGAAATTATGATGAGGATTATCAACTCTTTAACAAAATGGGTGTGAAGAAAGGAGGCTTGGAAAGATGATGAAGATGCCCACCTCATAACAAAATGAGTTTTTAAGAGAGGAGATTAAACAATGAAAGGATAACATTAAAATAACAACAATGTGAATGTCAAAATATAGGGGTGAAAAGATGATAATGAAAATTTATAGTCTCAACAGAGTGAATGTGAGAAATGAAGAAAAATTATTGGTTAAGGATCTTGAATTAGAGAAAAATTAATGATTTAAAAAATATGAGTGAAGAAATATCGAAGATGTTGAAAATTCAACAAAATGAATGTGAAATGTGATAACGTATGATGGTAGAATTCTTGAAGTTCAAAAATATAAATGTTAAAATCAATACTTAGAAACATGAAGTATCAAAGTGATCACAAAGTTGTTTGACCGAGATAAAGAAAGTATCACGATGTCAAGACTTATATGGAAAAGTGATGATGGTGCTTGAGTGTGGATACGGATGTCTATAACTTAAGACTTAGACTCATTTGTAAAGATGTAGAAACTAGGAAAAAGTGGATTAAAATAAGGAGTATTTGGAAATGTCAAAGAAACAAGAAAGTGGACCCAAACAAGGAGTATTTGGGAAAGTAGCAAAGATGCGAGAATGAGCCCAAATAAGGAGTATTTGGAAAAGTAGCAAAGATGTGAGAATTAACCCAACGAAGGAGTATTTGGGAAATTAGTAAAGATGTGAGAATGGACCCAAATAAGGAGTATTTGAGAAATATAACTAATGAGATGAAATTGAGAACATACGATACGAGTGTGGAACACAACTCACTAAACAAAAAAGAAAGAAAAGAGAGAGAAAACAAAGTCTTATTTATGGAAGTTTTGGCATGTACCTTAGATTGGATTAGTTATTGTGTGCCTTGCAAGGTGTTTCTCTCAACTACATGTCAATAGTATACTTGAGTGAGTGCAATGCTATTTCTAGCTTCTAGATTTACTTTACCCCCTTTAAAACAATGAGAAAAGATCTTTCTCAAATGAATTGCATTGGGGTCGTCACTACCAGATATCCATGACTCTAACTCATAAAGGAATACTAATCAATTAGGATAGGGGTACCCATTTTTTCATCCAGTGCCCTTAATTTTCTTACTACTTTGGGGTTCCTGTGGTACTCCTAAAATGAGTTTTATGGATTAATCCAAATCACTTACCAAATTTATAGCAGTTGGGCAATAGCCTTGTCAACCGCACTTGTAAATATAGTGTGAATTGTTCATTTTTTCTTTATTAAAGATGAGATTATCTAAAACCACTATTATTTTACTCAGACAACATGCAGTTAGGAAGTGGTTTCAAATGTCATTTAAGGTAACTTGCATTTATAAGAATAACCTCATGTAGAGAAGGTCCTGCAAACAAGGATTAGCACGTTTTCCTAAGCTAGAGAGGAAAATATAAAATGAAGTGAACCCATGTTTCTAATTTCTAAGATACATGTGAGGTTTCTTTGATTAAGAAAGAAAATAGTTAGTTCCCGAAAACACATAAGAAATGATCATGTTTTTGATTTCCTAGATCACTTTGAAAGTGTGAGGAAAAAGCATACGAGTGATCATTTCGTGAGATTATCCCCACAAAAACAAAAAAAACCAAACACGTAAAGACTCCACCACAAGGTGCTAGTGATGGTGCACAAATGATGAAACATTTACAAAAAATACCAGAAAATGACAATGATTGGACAAAAACTGCCAATAACTCTGCACAAGAAAGTTGCACAATTAGTTTGTTAGCGATATGATGAAAAAAAGAGTAAGTATAAAGGTCCTTGTTGGGTTTAAAAGACCTAATTAAATTAAGAAATTTATTTAATCAAAACTAACTAATTAAAATTACAAAGGGCTTAATTAAATTAATTAAAAAAAAGGTAATGTAAATTAGCTTTGAAATACAAGAATAGAAAAGTTAGAATTAAATAAAGTAAATTAATCTAAACTAAACTAATATAAACTGATGTTTAAGACTAAATTTAAATATGATCATGAGGGGTATTAAAATAATAAAAAACCCTAAAAATAAACAAATTTTGTGTATTAGGTTATGTGGGATGTGTGTTTTATTTGTTTCTAGTTTTGTTTTGTTTTGGCAAGTTAGCTCGATGCTGGGAGGAAAGGCTCATGGAGAGATGAGTGTGCATGGAGGCACTATGGGTCAAGCTCTGCATGTGGTTGGAAATGTAGTAGGAGGGAATGATGTCTACATTGATGACAAGGGGTAAAACATGGCGGTGACATGTATGTGGCTAGGATAGGTTCGTTTAGGTCGAGGGGAGGGGGTCTTGCTGAGCTCAACTTGGCCGAGTCACGATTGAGTTAAGCTATGGGGGGAATTCAAGGTCTAGGTCAGGATAGGTTTTAGTGCATTTGAGGTAGGGGTAGATCTAGTGGGAGGGGAGGTGGGATTGGCTCAACCGATTCATGGCCAAGTTGGGCCGAGTTAGAGCTTAGGGAGGGGGATTTGGTAATGAACTCAACCAAGGTGGTGAGGTAGGAAATGGGTTAGGGAGTTAGATCAGAGAGCTAGGTAGGTGGGTGGGGAGGGTTTCTTGGTGGGTATTAAGGATAGCTTAGTGATCTAGATTTTTGAGATGAGGGGGGGTATGAGGTTAGGGTTAACTCGGTGGTAAGGGTTAGCTAGGGTTTTTAGATGGTGATTTTTTTATTTTTATTTTTCTATCAGAAATATCCCAAGCTGCAACCAGATATAAATTTTTCAAAAAATTGTAAAGACAAAATCAGAAAGATAGTATTATTTTTGTTATTAATTTTGTAAATCTAGTTTCAGATTTCAAAGTAACAAGAACCTCTAAAACTGCCACAAAAAGAGCAATAAATCAATAAGAAATAGATTTAATTTTGTGACTAGTTAAACAAATTTATGTTGAGAAAACCCTCCTAGAATGCATCCTGCAAACAGAACAACATAGAAAATAACAAACACACACTAAAAAAATGTTAATCACACAAAACAACATACATATGAGTGAGCAAGGGTTAAACATATGCCTAGAAATATTAGTGAAATGTGAAGCTGAAATGAGAAAAATGGGTAAGTCCCACAAGGCGTGCCAGTATGTAAACAAGGAAAATTGATAGACCAAAAGAAGATAAAGAAGTAAAACATAAATATACCTTCTCTGTAAATATATTGTAAACCTCAAGTAAGATCGTAGAAGTGATTGGACTTATAAGATATTCAAGATGCTTAAATGTGGATTCTCTTGATTATACTCTCCAAGGTAGATGAATGCAAGTCTATGAACAAATTTCATGAGGATTCGAACAATAAATGAGAGGATTTTTGTTTAATTTTCTTATAGATTACCAAGAATGAGTTTTTAAAGGAAATGGCCTCCTGTTATAGCTGAGGGTAGGAACGTGAATGGTGGATGCAAGTTTGACTAAGTTATGGGTTAATTATGGTAGTTACCTAGGACTTTAAAGTAGACTGAGCCTAGGAGTTATAGATTTCAAAGGGGCAATAGACATTTGGAATGGCAGAAGTTACATCCAACAATTGAATTTCACGTATAATCCAATTGCCCCCACACTTATAGGAATCTAAAAGTGGATTCCAAGTGGAATAGAGGATTTTAGTTCAAGTGCAGTTGATTGGAATGAGGAAGTGGAATCCAAGTGCAGTTAACTGGGATAGTGGAGTTCGAGTTGATTAGGAAAATAGGTGTATTTTCCTAATTAACTAATTTAATTACCTACAGTGTGCAAGAAAAATAATTAACCATTTATTTAATAAATGATAATAAATTTAGCAAGATTAATTAATTAAATTAAGAAATCGTAAGGGGATATGAGCTAGGATGTGGACTGGGATAGTACTGGGAATAAGTATGTAATTTTGGGGTGTCTACAGTGGGAAAAGATCAAGCAATGCAAAAATATGACATATAAAGAGAGTAAAGTTGTGAAAGAGTTGAAACAAACATGATCCAAATGATATGTTGTATATTTAATACATAAGAAAATAGATTTATAAGAGGTGTATAAATAGGAAATGGGTAAGTGTAAATCCCATGTATCCCACTGACACCTAAGAAATTTTAATACATGTGTAGGAAAAACCATAAAATTGAAACTAAACATATACTAACAAGATTTTCACATCTAATTTGAGGGAGAATTTGGCTAACACTAAGAAGGAGAAAAACCAAACCTCATCCTTCCTAAAGGAGCTTCCCATTAGAGTAGAGAAGGATCACATCCACATAATATATTTCACTTAATATGATTCTTTTGAGATGAACAAGAAGGCCATCCGGTAGAACATCCACTTTGAAAAGGCCATTATCCTCTTCAACTTGGATTGGTTCATATCTAAATTATTTCCTATTACACATAAAACATATGCTCATTGCTTCTAGGAAGCTTGTAATTCCTCCTAGGTGGTTATGGGTGCCTTTTCGTTTTTAGGTATAATAGTTTCATTAAGGTGTAGACACTAAAATTAGGTCACACTCCCCTTTGGTCCCTCGACAAATAAGCACCCTTCAACACATTCACCTAGTCATGGCCCCCTTCACCTCACTAGTATTAATTTAATTAAATTAACTCATTATGCTCACTATATTTATTATTTAAATATCTTAATTTAAATAATATCTACACATACACTTCACTTAGACACCTCATCAAGCTAACTCACCTTAAGACCTATTCTTAACAAGTTACCATAACTAACTAAGACTTACCCAAACCCTAAATATCAATGCCTACACTCCCTCTAACTACATTCCCGCATGCCTCACAAGAAATCTCCCAGTCTGAATCTGCAGGATAACAACATAAGATCTGAGGAAATAAAAAGGATCTCCCCTAATTTTAGTAACCCTATAAAATCCCACCTTGACCGACATTGGTTACCCCCTAACCATCGCCGGTTATGCCGGAACCGCCGTCGGTTACCCCTTTTTAACCCCAAAAAAACTTTATTCTCAAGGTTGGAAAACGTTGGGAGAAAGAAAGTTGACAAGCAAGACCAAGATCTCAAAAAGATAATGCATCTTCAAAGAGTCAATTCTAGTAAGAACTCACATCTAAAGAAGGAGATTGAACATCTTCTCTTGCACAGCCATCCTAGCCACATTCGGATCTATCTAAGTAAAGAGGAGTGTGCATGCAGCCCATGCAGAAGTTTTCTTTTAGTCGGTGATCACTTGTAGCCTTCAAACCCATCATCAGCACCTCCATCCTTCACACACAGACTTTTAGAAATGAAATCCAAGTAAGTATAACATCATACTTTCCTGGTTATTTCATCTCATCATTATTTTATCACCCATTGTTTATCTTGCTCCTTATTGACCATCTCCAACACTTTTCACCTCTGTAGACCCAGAAAAACCTTGCCAAAACCTACTCCAGTCACCCATTACCTCATTCCTGACCAACCGAATTCCTTTGTGCAATCACAAAGAGGACCAAAAACCCCATTCTGTGACATTCCCAGATCTCACAGTAACCAGTGCCAGTTATACCTAACTACGGTCGGTCACCCCTGACCGACACCGATCTATGTGTTTTCCCACACAACCTTAAACAAAGACCTATCCACTCCATTTTACCTCACCCTCACTCACTTGTGACCTACTTGAGACCTTTATCAGACCTACAGAACCCAGAACCAACCATTTGACCCAGGGATTCTATTCTAGCTTATCCTGTTAGATTAGATCTATTTCTTATTGTGTTTTAAGTGAGATACCTAAATCATTTTAAAATAACAATAGGATTTACTTTTTTTATAGCATTAATTTGTTTAAAACAGTGGACTGACAACCATCTAGGAAGTATCATACTTCCTGGGTCTAGCTTACGCTAGGCAGTTCACTGCCCATATTGTTTAATGCTTTCTGGTGGTCTTGTTTTCATTACAGGTAGTTCCTCCTAGCCAAAAGGAAGCTCTCACGGTCAGCTGTGGATTCAGAAGTCATACGTGCAACAACTTATCAACCAAAATTTGAACAGGTATTCCTCCTACGCCCTATTACCCTATCTGATTTCTTCAACCATTCAAAGAAACAATCTAAGAAAAAGGTGAAACATTTTGGCACACCTGATGGGACCCATCTGGGGTTCCTTGCATTTCATTCATTCCTAGGAAAAAATTGTGTGTTTGTTTCCCTTCTAAAAGCGTACACACTAATTTTCTTCCCTGGTAATCCACTCCTTCTTTCTATTTTCTCTAAAGGAAACTTTTCTTTTGGTGTATTTAAAAAGAATCATTTCTTCATGTTTTCTGCATTTTAGTGAAAGAGCATCCCCTCTTCCTTTTCATCTATTTTGTGTCATCCAATTCACATTTTCAATTTGGGTTTTAAAATCATTTGCATTTCATTCTAATTTTCTACATTAGATCACATTAATTGAGGGCAAACCTATACGTGCTAGAGGTCATTACCAGCTGATGGTTGACAAACGAATCATAGAAAAGCACTTCTATCCTTTTCTCTTTCTCTGAGTCTTACCAAACCACACAAAAATTCAAAATACATACATTCTTAAACAACATATTACCTAGAAGAAGCTGTAGGTGATCACACGATCACGACACATTGGGCACCCAGCTCGACTGCTCTGTCGAGTCATACTTCAAAGCGTAGCCTGCCCCCACCATAACAAACCTAAAACCGCACCCTTTAGATCTCCTTCTTTGTAGGAAGCCATCCTCACCAAAAAAATTATTTCACAATTCATGTGTTAGTCCCTAAATAACATAAGCTGAACAAACGTAATAGAATAAACACTCTAAGAACATTCTTTCTTAGTGTTTTGTTTGATTTGTGTTTTGAGGTGAGAGCTTTCGATCATTATTTTTGTATTTCCTTACACATTCCCAATCATAGTTGGACTATTCTGACTGAGTCTGAGTGTGTCTGGACCACATCTACATCATTCTCAGATTTCTGGGTTTGATTCCACACCAAATTCTAATTCACAACCACTTTTTCTCATCACTATATCAATTTCACAGTGACCATCATCGGTTACCTCTGACCGCCATCAGTTAAGCTCAATTGTCATCAGTTCTAGGTCCTTTTGCTAACATATTCAAAAGGATAGTTTCACTTCACTTTCTTCCACTTTCCACAATCTCTGTCACTGTCACTTTTCCCATTGACGTTTTACACATTCCCAGATTTGGCATACTTGTCAGATTTTACCTTCTGCCTCACTGATTACTCACTGCCTATTTTCCATAGTAACCGACAATGGTTACCCCTGACTCGACGTCTAGTTGTCCCTAACCAGGAATAAGTTACCCTGTTTCACATTCCACGAACCATTTGTTACTTCATCCATTTTTTATTACTAGATTCACTTATTCCTGCTATTCTTTGTATTATTTACAAAGAAGCAACATCACCTGATCAGTACTGGTTCACATGGTACTGACCCGAAGACAAGCGAATGCCCTTGTGTTCCAAGCTAGTCACCAACCACTCCCCCCTATTCCTTCACCACCCTCTATTCTATCACCAGCCATGGATCCCATCCAGCCTATCAATATCACTACCGAAGATGAGGAATTCACACAAATCCTTAACCAGAACCCTACTGCCTTGCAGTTTTACCTCTCCCATTCATCCACTTGAGATGCCTCGGGTCATTTGATATACGACATGCCCGTATCTATCCCCCCGACTCTCGCACCCACTTTCGCATCAGCCCCATTTGGATCCATGCTACCTACTTCCACCTTACCCCCAGTCATTTCACAATTAGGTAATATACCCGTTATGACTGCTGCGTCTGTTACCCCTGTAGCACCCATTACATCTACCATAACCTCGACGATTACCCCAAACACAACCTCATCCATCCCTCATGTCTCACATATACCTGTAGCTATGTTCCCACCTCTAGTGTCGGTGACCCCTACCCCATTTCAGAACGTAGTTCTTTCCATTCCACAATCACTAGCCCCTATTGCCACTAGGGTTACCATGACCCTTCCTCCCCCATATACATACTACCAACAACTGTCTGTTTCATCTATTGTTCATTTCGGGTACATACCCCCTATTTCATTACCTTCTTCTCCACCACCTTACATGGAAGCCCCATACACTAGAATGCCACACCCATTATACACCCAAAACCAACCTCCTCATGCTATAGGAGGCATCTAATCATCACAACCCACCAATGACCTAATTAGATTGATGATGGATAAGATGCAAACACTGGAGGCATCGGTTTCTGGCTCCTGTAACACTCTCACTTACGATGAGATTTGCAATGAGCCTATTCACCCATCCATTCCCATCCGTTCATACCCTGTGCATTAGGAAATGCCTAAATTCAACTACTTCAATAGTAAGGAAGACCCACAACAACATTTGCACTCATTTAAACATGGATGTTATTTGATTGCTCATGATGATGCCTTACTTTTGAGAACTTTTCCCATGTCCCTCACTGGACCAACATCAGATTGGTATAGTGGGTTACGCAAACACTCCATATTTTCATTCAATCAGGTAGCCCAGGCTTTCTTGGATCATTTTTCTATCAACATCGCTAAGAAAGTTACCATGACCGATCTATATTCCACACGTCAGTACAAGGATGAATCTATCACAGATTTTGCCACTCGCTGGTGTAGCCTGATCAATCAACTACCACAAACTAAACTCATCGAGATCTTCACATGAGCTTGCACCAGACATATCTCCTCGACCTTTCAGGTCCAAAATTTTAGAACATTCGATGGCTCATTTACTATGACATGAAAGTTAGAAATTTGGGCTATTGAAGAGAAGAAAATCCAATTACGAAATAAGAATTCAACATTCAAGTCGACTGAAACCTCTTCTTCTTCTAAACCACCAACCAATTATTCAAAGGCTAAAGGTACCACTAACGCAGTGGTACTCAAGGTCGGCCAAGCTCATCCATCCAATCAAGCCACACCCTCATCCAATCTATCACCCGTACAAGCTTTTCGATTTAGACAAGAGCAGCGAAGATATACTCCAATTGGGGAACCTTACTCTTCTATTTTAGAAAAGCTAATCAAAGCTGGTGCCATCACCCTTCCACCCATAAAACCACACACTGGTTTCAACCCTGATTGCCCCATGCCTGCGTGGTATAAGGAACAAGATTTCTGTAACTATCACTGAGTGAAGGATCATAGTGATAACAACTACATCACTTTTAAGAATATTATCCAGGAAATGTTCGAGAAAGGCGAGTTGACTGTGGATAATCCCAATGCCACCCCTAACCAAAATCTACAAATATTTAAAAAAACCATTTCCCAATCATGCCCCTTCATCCAATCAAACAATGGGTGAGACATCCACTCACGATACCCATACTCGTGAGGTTCATGCGATCTTTAATGAGGTACCTGTTGTGTCTCAATTGCCTCACATCCCTTCCATAGAGGAAATCATAGCCCAAAATCCTCCTTCCATGTCTAAACCAACCATCATTGTTCCTTCACCAATAGAAGAACACCCTTTATCTTCTACATCTCCTACAGATGAGTCTCTTGCGGACATTGAGACCATCTCACCCCTAGCTCCTCCACTTAGCGAACCTTTACCTACCGTACCTCCTCCACCCATAGAGGAGCACCCATTACCTCCTCCACCCACAGAGGAGCACCTATCCATTCCTTCACTTATTAAGGAACTCCTATCATCTCTTCCACTCATCATAGACCCAATGGAGATACCTTTGCCTCTTGGCGAGCATTCCCCATTAGCTACCCAACATCCACTAGACCTACTTTCAGCTCTCTTACCCACAAAAGCTGAAGTTGGCCAATTCCCCATCTCTAAGATGAACTTTACAGGAATTCCCATTAGGTCCTCACCAATTTCACCCACTAACATGCCATTCTTATGTTTGGTTGATCACTTAGAGTATGTGGATAGGGCTTTGCTATGGGGGTGCCTCTTACTCCCTGTCCCAACACAGGTGCAGAGATGCCTCGATGACACCTCCACTATCTACCCAAGCACATTTCCACCCGTTAAACCACATACAACCACTATTTTTGCAACCCCTTCCATGATACCCATTAGCATTCACACCACACCCTTACCCATAACCCGACCTATGCCTAAACCCAAACCCATACCAATAGCACTTACCTCCACTAAACCTATTACCACTTTAGGGGTCACCCCGACCACCTGCCTTACTCATCCACATATTAAACTGGATTTAGCTACATCCTCCAAAACCACACCTACTCCGATACCCAAACTAAAGAAACAAACTCATCAACCTCATACCCTTACTGCACCAATCACACCTGCAATCATCCCATCTGTCTTAAGACCTCAGCTTCCCAACATGGTCAAATACCCTTCACCCATCCATAAACCAATAACACAACCACCCATTCTCGCCTCAAAAATCTCTAACCTACCCAGGCACACAACATGATTCATACCCACACCTATTGTCTATTTACCACCAATACCTCTGATACCTTCAGCCATTACTTCACTACCTACTACACTTCAGTCATTGTCCCTTGCACCCCAAGCATGACCTACATCATCTACCTTCATAGCACCCCCGTTATCCCCATGGGTAACTTGCCCTCTTCCTCCATTTGCTTTTCCTTCTAGACCCTATATACCCACATCACCTTTACCCAAGAAGGTGCAACCCAAAAACAAAACCCCACTACCCCACAACAAGGTAGTCAAAACAAAACCACACCTTCCTACCCGTCCATCTACTGTACCCATACCTAAACGAACCCGACCAATACCTCAAACCACACCAGTGCCTAAACCCATAGCTCAACTTGTTCCTACACTTCCAAAAATAATTCCCAGACAACCGACCACACCTATACCCAAACCCAGATTTACTTCCCATTGTGATCCACTAGCAGGGTCTTATGCCAAGATTTTAACCAATCTCCTTGAGACTTTTGTTATTACATTACCGCCACTCCGACCATATGACCCCCTCAAACCCAAGCCAAAAGGGTTTGATGATACTAAAATTTTTGCATACCATCGTGTGCCAGGGAACGATGTGGAGAACTGTAAGCCCTTGAAAACCGTCCTCATCCAATTGTGTCCACCAGAAACCAACTTTGACGACAATGACCTTCTAGATGAGGACCCTGCTTCACCTACACCCATTCCCACACTATTTACTCAACAACCACAACCTTCATCCTCACAACTCCTAGAGCCACCTCCAAGATTTGAAATTAACATGGTTCACATCAAAGAACTTGCCACGACACCACCCAAATGTCACTACGCCTAACTGACCTCACAGGGTTTTTCTCCTCCCGTAGGTTTTTCCCCTTCATGTCATTATACCACCTACCCTACACCCTCTCCATTTGAAAAATTCCCTCAACTCAACATGGTACACGTTACTACACGTGCACAGAAGGATAAGGAAAAGGCAGCTGACCCACCAACCAATCCTATACCCAACATACCATCTGCACCCATACCTAAGATAACTATATGCGGCCCCACATACCCCATTTCTAATGGTGTCACACATCACACCATGCTTAAACAATTACACCAATATCCACTCAAAATTTCCTTATATGATCTCATCCAAACCTCAGAATCCCATCGTCAAGTGCTTGTGGAGGTTCTTCAATCTATCGAGGTTTTACCCAATGACCCTACACCCATAGCCTCCATTATCACACCCCATCATATAGCTTCCCTCACCAAATTACCACCTTCATCTTCACCTCACCTTGTTCACCAAGTGGCCTCCCTTAGCTTCTCAAAGGAGGAGATCACGCCATACCAAAACGAGGACCCAGACCCAAACCTCTTTATCTCTGTCCACATTGATGACATACGGGTATGGCGTGTGATGATTGATTGAGGTGCTAGCATTAACATCATTTCATCCCATGCATTTTCTCAAATGCACATACCTGACAATTGCATGCACAAACATCTGGTCATGTTGTGTTCATTCAATGATGCTATCACCTCCACACTAGGCACTGTCATCCTTCATGTTTGTGTGGGCCCCCGCACTGTTCCAGAATTATTTTATGTTTTGGAGGGGGAATTCCAATATAACTTGTTGCTTGGTAGACCCTGGATCTGTGTCATGGGTTGCATTCCTTCCACTTTGCATCATTGTGTAAAGTTTGAACATGAAGGACATACTTATACCATTCCAGCTGACCCATCACCTTTAAAAACATGCAACATGCTTTACCGACCCAATGATGTGCTCATACCTGTCAAGCTATCTACTTCCGCAACCAATACTGCTTCACCTACACCCACACCTACTAGTACCACCACTACTTTTACCACACATACCTCCTCCATGCCTACCATCGCTATAGCCTCCACGGCTGACCCATTAGCTTCCCAATCTGTTAACACCACCTCCGCATCGACCTCCAACACATCATCCATACAAGCTTCCCACATACCAACCACTGATCCCTTGGAAGGTGTTTTTCAACACCTCACTTTGGGAGAGTACCACCTATATAGTGTCAACACCTTCCTTACTCCACATGAGTATGGAAGTCTTCACCAACACCCTTGCTATGATCACCATATTGGAGAATGCCTCCTTTATGGTCCTCCTCATCTTTGTACTAGTCTCACCTATGGGGGACTTGATACTACCACTTACACACCTGAACCACCATCACAACCCCGCCCATTTTCCACTGACTTCCAATCACTGACCAATCACCATTTCGCCCACACCTTCCTACACCACTGTGTGTGGAAGGGTTTTGGTTTTGGCTTCTACGAGCAAGGTCGTCCATACCATTATTCCATGTACCACCTGTAAAACATAATGACCATAGTGGTATCCGCTTCCCTGAATCTCCTACCAAACAATCCCACATTGAACTCATTGTAGACCCTAGCCCTTCTCCACCTTCATAACCGCCCTCACCGATGGATTCGATGGATCCTGAATCTATCCCTCCTAACTTTTTTTTTCTTTATAAAACCAATTCCTTGGGGCCTCTGACTTATCAATGTGAGGGTGAGGCCCCTTCCACTCTTCCATTCCTATATCTTGAGATGATCGACGATGACACACCGACCATTAACTTTGTTCAATGTCAGGACGATGACTCCATACTCACCTACCTTGGTGTAAAAGACTCATATATTCATCGATCGTTACACTCTGAGACGCAAACCATGTTGAATGAATCGACTATCGAGATCAACATTCATACTCAGGACGACCCGCACATCCTAAAGATCAGACAATCTTTAGACGCTACTGAACATGAATCCATCACTTCTTTTCTCTGAGACAATAACCACGCTTTTGCTTGGTCTTACACAGACATGCCTTGTATTAACCCGACCATAGTGGTCCACAATATGGTAGCCATTCGCAATGCCAAACATATCAAACAAAAGTTGTGGAAAATGTGCCCTAGCATTGCCCTTCTCGTCAAAGAATAACTTCAGCATCTTCTTTCCATTTCCTTCATCTTAATCATTGATTATCCTCATTGGATTTCTAACATTGTCCCTGTCACTAAAGCAACAGGGGGACTCCACATTTGTACAGCATTCCGGTACCTCAACCTCACCTACCTTAGAGATGACTTTCCCTTTCCCAGTATTGATCAACTTGTGGACCTTACCACGGGTCACGAGATGCTCTCACTCATGGATGGTTTCTCAGGTTATAACCAAATTTTGCTTACCTCAGAAGATCAGCACAAGACCGCATTCATTACCCCTTGGGGGACCTTCTGCTATCGAGTCATGCCTTTTGGCCTTAAAAATGCTGGTGCTACATATCAACGTGCTATGACTTACATCTTCCATGATATCATGCATCGCATATTGGAAGATTATGTGGATGATCTCTTGGCTAAATCTAAACACTGCACCGAGCACCTCGCTATCCTCAAAACCATCTTTGACCACCTCATTAAATATTGCGTCCACCTTCAGCCTAAAATGTGTGTCTTCACGGTTCTCTCAGGAAAGCTCTTGGGATTTATCATTTCCTTATGTGGTATAGAAGTTGACCCAGCTAAAGTCAAGGCCATTCTAGAAATGCCTCTGCCCACTAACGTTAAACAACTCCGTAGCCTAAAAGGTAAATTGCAGTCCATTCACCGATTTATTTCCCAACTCTCTGACCGTTGTCAACCATTTCATCATCTACTTAGGAAGAACGTCTCTTTTAAATGAGATGTTGACTACCACAAAGCTTTTGAGGCATTAAAACAATACCTTCTCCAACCACCCGTACTCATTCCACCTAAAGACGATCAACCTTTTTACCTATACATATCAGCTACAATCACTCCTTAGGAGCTATGCTCGCTCATCGTGATGAACAACATAGGGAGCAGGCGGTTTATTATATAAGCCATACCCTTATGGACTATAAAACCCGATACACGCACCCTGTAAAGCTTTGCTTAGCCTTAGTTTTTGTTTCCACCAAACTCCGCCATTACTTACTCAACCACAAAACCTATGTTGTGACCAACATCGACCCTTTACACATCATGTACGCTAAACCTTATCAAAATCAGTACACCGTGTGATGGCTTATGCTTTTAGCTGATCTTGACCTTGAATTCATTCACCAAAAGTCCATTAAGGGCTAGGCTATCACTGACCAACTGGCTGACACACCTATTTCCAGGGACCAACCCTCGAACTTTGATTTCCTTGACAAATCCATTGCTAACCTCTCTTTGGATGATGACCCTTACCAAATGACCTTATTCTTCAACGGTTCCAAATGTCAACGTGGGGGTGGTGTAGGAATTATCCTCATTCCTCTTAATGGTGAAGCCATGCCCTTATCATTTAAACTTGACTTCGAATGCACCAACAATATTGCTGAATACGAAGCACTCGTACTGGGTCTCATGACTGCCTATGCCTTAGACATTAAGTCCATTAATATCATTGGTGATTCGCAACTGGTAGTAAACCAAGTCAATGGTGTTTATAAGTGTCATAATTAAATACTTCAAGAATACAAATGTTACGTTGACATCATGTTGACTACCTTTGACCGCTATAAAATTCAAACCATTCTGTGATCCACCAATAAATTCATGGATACCATGGCTTGCCTCACTTCTCAAATACCCACTTCACCTGATGATTCAGACATCTTTGTTACCGTAAAATGCATACCGAGACCTTCTTATAAATCTTGTTGTATTAACCTCGTCCAAACTACCTCACTAAACACACAAGATCTTTGGTATAAGCAGCTTACGGACTACCTTTCCCTTTCTATATTGCCTCTTGATCTCACACGTAATGGACAACTCACCTTTCTCAAAAAGGCCTCTCATTATGTCGTCATGGGTGGCCTTCTCTATAAATGAGGCTTTGATGGTATTCTCTTATGATGCCTCACCAGCTCTAAAATCCCCTATACCATTAAAGAAGTTCAAGATGGCATATGTGGAGGTCACTTCAGTGGCCTTGCTATTGCTAAGCATATTCTTCACCTAGGCTATTACTGGCCAACCCTTCATCATGATTGTTGCGACTATGTCAAACGCTACATGAAATGTAAACAACATTCCAACCTTCATCATACACTCAGTCATGCCTTATAGGTCACTCGTAACCTTTGGCCCTTCTCTCAATGGGGTTTGGATCTTGTCGGAGAAATCAATCCTCATTCTTCCCAACACCATCAATGGATCATAACCACTACCGAATACTACACAAAATGGGTAGAATCCATACCACTCATTTCCACGAAAGCCGAGAAAATATGTGAGTTCATTAACCATCACATCATTTTTCACTTTGGTGTTCCTCGTCGCCTCATCACTGATAATGGAAAACAATTCAAAAACAAAACACTACAAAAACTTTGTGACACCTTCAGCATTTAGCTTAGTTTCTCCTCACCTTATTACCCACAAACCAACGGCCAAGCTGAATCCACTAACAAAACCCTTAACAAAATTCTCATGAAAGTGGTTGACGATACTGGGAAGGATTGGCATACGCACATTCCTTTTGCCTTATGGGCATACTGCACTAGTATTCACACCTCCACTACGGCCACACCCTTTTCTCTAATCTACGGTACCGAGGTTGTTCTGCCTCTCGAAGTCTAGATCCCCTCACTTTGTATTTCTCTCCATGACATGCTTACTGATGATGAATTTCGTCAGGACTGCTTAGCACAACTAGAGTTATTAGACGAACATCGTCTTAATGCTCTGGATCACCTTCAAGTTTATCAACAACGTATCAAATGTGCTTATGAAAAACGTGTTCATGAACAAACCTTCCAAGTTGGTGACCTTGTTTTGAAAGAAAATCAACACGTAACCAAAGCAGAGAAAAGCAAACGGGGAAAATTTTCTCCTAATTGGCTTGGACCATACATTGTAACTCATACCTATGGATCAGGTGCCTATCATTTGTCCTCGCTTGAGGGTAAACCCGAACCTGAGCCCCTTAACGCATTACATCTTCAACCATTCTACTATTGACCTCTAGTCCTACATCACTATTTTATCTAGTTCATCCTCATCCCTTGAGTGTCATTTACCTTTTCCACACTTCCTCTCCAATGACTAAATGAGGATCATGTGATTACCCGTCACCCTTTTTCTTTTTCTTAAATATGTGCACCACAGCTCTGCACATGGCATGATTGTCATGGATACTTTTTGTCTTCTTTTAGATGAGATCCCATGGTTGTTCACCCTTTCCTTCTCAACAAGATCCAAATGCTTCGTAATAGTCTCGTCCATGACTTAAAAGCCAAAAAAAAAAAATGAATCCCTGCAGAAGGACATCTTCCAATAAAGGGATCAACTCCTTGAGTCAAACTTCCAATATAAAAGATGAATCCCTCAAAAGGACATCTTCCGCCCTCAATTATCACTATAAGTAGACTGCGTCCTTGAAGGAAAACTATAAAAATCTCACAACTCTCTACATAGTTTTTCCAAAAAGAAGACTATTGTTTCTCAAAAATCAAAATTCAGAAGCTTCCCGCATCAATCAACTTTGAGAATACCTCAAGAAGACATATATTCCTCCCGTATAGAATTCCCACATTGATCAGTCTATCTAAAAGTAAAAGAAAAAATAAAAAGACAAAAAATATACACTTTTTCATCATGGACTTTCCTATTGTGATCTTGGCTCTATTTCCCAAGGCATTCTACTTCCCATTTTATGACCCAATTACCTGACACCTCTCTAGCCATTGTCTTTTCACTGCATACCTCAAGGGACCTACTGAACCTATGACATTTGGTGATCATGTTAATCTTCGTCACTCTTAGAATTATCAATCATGTAATGTCTTTAGGGTCTTACGTTCATTAGCCTATCTATAGATGTGTTTCATATGTTTTTGGATCCTTGCCAATCAGGTGGATTTCTTGCCCACTCTTATCTTTTCTTTTCTTCATTACCTTTTGATCTTCTTATACATGACTTAGTCCTCAACGCTTATCTTTTGGGGTCATCCTCCCCTTTCGCCATAGTCACTCTCAGCTATAACATTTTTTTTACTATCATCTACCCCCACTTATTCAACCCAAACCCACAACATGACCACAAACCTACCAACTCATTTTCATCTTTTTTCCCTGGCTTATGGGAGAACTACATTGGTCTAAGGTCCCTTTTCACCGGGACTATGTAGGCAGCACTTCCAAGGCATGGGGCCCTGGAAGGTTAGCTCAACCACTCTTTACCCTAACCATTTGCCCCACCATTACCTAATTTCCTATTCATCTCAAAAACCTCAACATTTAAACCATATCCCACATACCTTTTACCACTTATATTATTTCACATTTTCATACATAACCAAATTTTTTCACATTTTACACTATCTCATGCATTTACATTGCCATTTGTTACCAAAATACCAAAATGAACATCCATGCCTAAACTGACCTGACTCAATCCATGCCTAAACCGACCTGAATCGATCCATGCCTAAACCAACCTGACTCGATCCATGCCTATGACCTGACTCTGATCCATGCCTAAACCAACCTGACTTGATCCATGCCTAAACCACCTGACTCGATCCATGCCTAAACCAACCTGACTCAAGCCATGCCTATGACCTAACTCTATCATTCCTAGCTCATCTATTTTCCATCCATATCATAATAAAGTAAAACTCATACACATCACAACAACATCACCTAAATATCATCTATCTCCTCATATATACATGTGTGTATCAATACAATGTACACCCATATCACATAAATGTGTATCTCAATAAACACGCCTGTCTCATCATGGCTATCATCTCAAAAATGTCGGCACACAGGCCGATATACTATAATCATCATCAACTTGCAGGCCAGTAACTAATACAAAAATGTCTTTGGCTTACAGGCCGGTATCATGTCAAAAAATAAATCCAATATCTCTTTAGCTCGCAGGTTGGTATACATCCAAAATCCAAACACTACCAAAATAGGTGATATATTGTCTCACATTTGTTATAACATATCTGCCTCATCTGTAGTGTCGGCAGTCCTCTCTGATCTGGAGTGGTGGCTTACTACTCTCAATCTACCACTAGATGGCCCGACATCTGATGCTGACCCCTGTGTCCTGATAGATGTCCTCTACTCTCTCCTTTGGGCTCACCGGCCACCTACACTCTCAGCACTATACGTGCGAGACTGTGTCTGCTCACTCGAGATTGTGGTTATATCATCACACCATCTACCAATATCTGTAGCTCAGGCTCCTCCTCATGTACCTTTACCTGAGGCTCTCACCTCTCTATATATATCTGCGGCTCTGGCCTCTTGGCCTATACCTGTGACCCCTACCTCCCAGCTATCCCTGCCTGACCCTGCCTTTGTACGACCCACCACTGGTTGTATGCCACTGTCACCCCCACATCATCTGTGCGGTGGTCCATGGGTTCCTCCTCCTCCCCTGTCGACACTGTTGGATGGGGTGGAGACAAAGGTCTCTCCACCTCCTCTCTCCTATACTGAGGGAAGGGCTGGGGGCACATCCTACACTAAACCAAACTGTCACCTCACTCGATCGACATGTATCATCTCGTGCTCCCTGGCACATGTCCCTCTATCCACCTCTGTAACTATAGTCCCTCCAGCTCTCCATACATCCCTTTGTAAGATGGATAAGTCACATAGGGTCTCCAAACTATATATCCACTAGATAGGCTCTCCATTCATTTTCTATAATATGTTACGTCGTATGTAGTCCTGGGCTCTCTATACACCACCATCCGGCACCCATCACCTATAACCAACTCGAATGACTCCCTACTCAAATGCATCTACCTGAGGCAGGCCTGTCGGTCGCACACACACAATGTGCTCATAGGCCCAATAGTGAAGAAGAAAAATGCAACACAGACTATATCTCCACAATCACCCGTAGGCCCACAACTCTCTATATAACTACACCAAGAAAGCCAGTGCTCATGTAAAACTAGTATGATCAATCATCATGTCCCAAAGAACACCTATTAGCAATTGTGGGAATCTCCCACCCTCTGAATCTGGCAATGCGTAGCACCTGATCGCCTCCATCATCAACACTATCAACCACATCTCCTCAGGATGGGCAACATATACCTCTCTGTAACTCAGGTTGGCACTGTGGTAACGCAACTCACCTGCTCTCTCTCCAAATACCTCATTTATACACCTCTCCGTGACCTTGGATGTCACTGAGTACACCTGGTCTCCACTAATTGGTAGTCTCAATATCCTATATATATATCCTCTAGGGTGATGGTCATCTCCCCTGTCAGCAAGTGGAAGGTGTTAGTCACTGAATCCCATCTTTCAATGAGTGCGACCATCAAACTCTACTCTCTCATAACCTGCCCATAACGATGGATCCCAATCAGGTTGACATCATCAATGTGGCTCCACTCCTCGAAATTCACCTATCCATATAGCTCTAGCAATATAAGTGGCTCCCTGCCCCTCATCTGTAGCTCATCTTGGGCCTGCATCCAACCACCACTGTGTATTAATACACCTTCCTAACTTCCCCTGTATTCACCGCCAAACCACCTATTCTTCTCGAAACCCCTCTATGCTAGTCCTTACCCAACCCACCCTCAACCTGTCCCCTCTCTCTCTTATCCCAAACCTTTACATGTCTACCCCTCCTCATTGACCATCTGTTTCCATTGCCTAACCCATTTTTTGCCTATTTCTGGCCCCATTTCCTTACTTTCACACCGACTCTGGTTACCCATAACCGTCACCAGTAGCCTTTAACTACCATCGAGTCACCTGTGTCATGACCGATGCCACTTCTACGTGACTGATGTTAGCCTCCATAGGGATCTTCGCCAGTCACTATGGTACCGAACGACGCTAAAACCCCGATCCCAATTTGTTTCAATTTTGACCAAATAAACCTAACTATCCAACCAAACCTACTTACACCTTCCCTACTTTCCTTCCCGCTCCTATTGACCTACATTCCAACCTCCCCCACCCTAATTATATCCAATTTACCTCCCAATCCAAAATTCAAAACCTCCCCCCACATTTTTATTACAACCCAAATTTTAGCCTACTTAATCAATCAATTCATTGAGCACTGGTGTAGAGCTTACCTCATCTCTCTCCTGACACTATGGTGGTATCTCTAGTTGTTGTACGGGTGGACCACCCAACCCCTCTCCTACCTCTTCCATCCTCAACTGCACTAACCAATCCTCAGCCACATGAGTCATGCCACCTAATCTCATGGCCCCACCTCTCAGTCACCCACTCTCACCTATGTGGCTCACCACCCAAGCTCTCTGTTGTACTCTTTTCCTATTCCTCTTTTTTATCTTCTTATCCTTTTCTCCTTTTTCTAATTGCACCAATGAATTTTTCAAATGTGGGTTTTCCACTTTTTATACCCTACCCAACCCTACTGACGTCGGTTAACCCTTGACCGCTGTCGGTCTGATGTCCCTAGACTACTCGCCATCGGTTCCCATACACCGTGCCATCGGTTCATAGAGACCAATATCAGTTACCCTGCATACTCATTACCCTCTCATTTACCTCATTTTCCCTACCTCCCTTTTCTTTTTCCCTTCCTTACTCCTACTTGAACCACTTTACCTTCACCTCTGGCCCTCCACCTTCTTCAACCTCCTCATGCGTCCGCTGTTGATGCTTTATTATTTTACCCCTACCTCAGTCCTTACCCATGCCGTGATCTCGATATTTGGACCTGAGACCATCACTAGTGACCTTTGACCTCATGTGTTCGCTATACCTTACAGCACTGTTACCTGTGTTGTTGACCTAATGACCTTACCTAGCCTATTGTCCGCTACAATTTATCTTGACCCCTAACTTTGGTGTATCAGAACATACCTAAATGTTCCTACACCTAACCTACGTTGTGCTTCCTAACCTTATCCTCTACCTTGGATACCAGATTCACTTTACCCTTGTTAGGATAAACCTATCAACCTTAGATGATGTAGAGTTTTCCTGACTCTTCAACCCGGTAGCGTGTTGTAGTTTATATGTGTGTGTGCATTTGACTACTGCTACCTTCAACCCTGACCCATTACCTCGATCACCCAAGTAGACCTTTCACCCTCTTCCCCTACACCCATTTACCTTTTCTTCACATTTACCTTTTATCAAACCACTCACCGCTTCATCCGGCTACCTTCATCAGTTCCTTGTTTGAGGGGGATCACCTTCACCCTGCACATGGGGAAACCATATCTTATTTTTGTTTGCATCACTTACAAATACAAGCTACACAACAAAAGAGGGGCAAAATGTAGACACTAAAACTAGGTCACACTCCCCTTTGGTCCCTCAAAAAATAAATATCCTTCATCACGTTAACCTAGCCATGATCCCCTTCACCTCACTAGTTTTAATTTATTTAATTTAATTAAATTAACTCATTATCCTCACTATATTTATTATTTAAATATCTTATTTAAATAATACCTACACATATAGTTCACTTAGATACCTCATCAAGCTAACTCACCTTAAGACCTATTCTTAACAAGTTACCATAACTAACTAAGACTTACCCAAACCCTAAAAATCAATTCCTACACTCCCTATAACCACATTCCTACATGCTCACAAGAAGCTCCCAGTCTAATCCGTGGGATAACCATACAAGATCCGAGGAAATTAGGAGGATCTCCCTAAGTTTAGTAAACCTAGGAAATCCCGCCTTGACCGACGTCGGTTACCCCTAACCGTCGCCAGTTAAGCCAGACCACCATTGGTTACCCCTTTTTAACTCCTAAACTACCTTATTCTCAAGGTTGGAAAACATTGGGAGAAGGTTGACGAGCAAGAACGAGATCACAAAAATATAACGCATCTACAGAGAGTCAATTCCAGCAAGAACTCACATTCAAAGAAGGATATTGAACATCTTCTCCTGCACAGCCATCCCAGCCACATTCGGATCTATCTAAGCAAATAGGAGTGTGCATACAGCCCATGCAGAAGCTTTCTTTCAATCGGTGATCACTTGCAGCCTTCAAACCCATCATTAGCACCTCCATCCTTCACACACAGACTTTCAGAAATGAAATCCAAGTAAGTATAACATCATACTTTCCTGGTTATTTCATCTCATCATTATTTTATCACCCATTGTTTATCTTGCTCCTTATTGACCATCTCCAACACCTTTCACCTCCGTAGATCCAGAAAAACCTTGCCCAAACCTAGTGCAGCCACCCATTACATTGTCCCGACCAACTGAAATCCTTTTTGCAATCACAAAGAGGACCAAAAACCCTATTCTGTGACATTCCCAGATCTCACAGTAACCGGTGCCGGTTATACCTAACCGCGGTCGGTCACCCTTGACCGACGCCGGTCTATGTGTTTGCCCACATAGCCTTAAACAAATACCTATCCACTCCATTTTACCTCACCCTCACTCACCTGTGACCTACCTGAGACCTTTATCAAAATTGCAAAACCCATAACTAACCTTTTGACCTGTGGATTCTATTCTAGCTTAGCCTGCTAGATTAGATCTGTTTTCTTATTGTATTTTAAGTGAGATACCTAAATCATTTTAAAATAACAATAGGATTTACTTTGTTTACAACATTAATTTTTTTAAAACAGTGGACTGACAACCATCTAGGAAGTATCATACTTCCCAGATCTAGCTTACGCTAGGCAGTTCAGTGCCCATATTGTTTAATGCTTTCTGGTGGTCTTATTTTCATTACAGGTAGTTCCTCCTAGCCAAAAGGAAGCTCTCAAGGTCAGCTGTGGATTCAGAAGTCATACATGCACAATAACCCATCAACCGACATTTGAATATGTATTCCTCCTATGCCTGTTACCCTATCTGTTTTGTCAACCATTCAAAGAAACAATCTAAGAAAAAGGTGAAACATAAGGTCTCACTAGGGAACTCCACTCTCGATGTTTTTATCAAGTATTCCATTATATTGTAAAGGCTTATGTTTATGTAAGTTTAGAAGTCATTTTTTAAGAAGGTTGTATTGAACGTAAATACCCATTCCATGTGTTCCAAATTTAATAGGAAGGTTTATTACATTTATCATTTTTTTATTGGTTTATTACCATAGTCCTAGGGATATCTATTCTTCCAAAATTCCTATAATGGAACTAAAACTTATTTTAGGAAGTTGTAAGATCATTTTCATTTTTAGGGATATTATTTCCATCAACATTGAGAAGGATCAAAAACATGTCATTTCCTTAAATTTTATTACTCTTATCCAATTTTGCATCCTTTGCAAATTGTCTAACTTCAAAAATATGGACTTTCACATTTTCATGGGACCTTAATGAAGAATATGATAAAAGTAGGTATTTATCATGTTTTGGGAACTTTCTATGGTTCAAGGTATTAATTACCTTTTCTTCATACTCAAAGAAATCCATAATTGGTGAAAAATGTAAAAAATAAGGAAAATCCATGCAAGAAAGGAAAAGTTGCACAACAAAGGAAAACGACAATTTTTTCGTGTGACTTAAAATGGCCATAACTTTTGATCCGGGACTCCAAATAAGAAAAAATTCATATCGTTGGAAAGGTATCAAGGATTAATACATGTTGGGAGTAGTTTGGGTCATAATAATGTAATTTTATGAGCTGTAATTTCAAAAAATGATTCCATGGTCATTTTTAGGTATGGGCTCTGCAAAAACTGATGATGCCCATGTTGGGTTTGCAAACTTTAATGTTGAGTGGTCCATGATGGTTGTAGGAGTGGGTGAGATGCTTAGTATAAAATTTTATCTCTCCCCTCTTCTTCTTCTATATATGCAACTCATTTTTATTGTAATGAAATCTTTCTCCATTTTTGTAAATGCACCATGTCAAAATGGAGTCCCAAAAAAAATTGAGTTGGAGGCCTCAGATCTGGACCTCTGCTGGGTGATTATTACATTATTCCTTCATTATAATGGACTATTCATACTTCTGAGGCAATAAAATTCATTTTTTGTGGTTATTCACTACTATAGCTTGTGTTTATTGCATTATCTTGCCTCTTTATTGCATTGGTGGTATGTTGTGCATATGTATTCTCCTTTTGCAGGATTCTTTTCTATTGTGCTCCATGAGAATAATATTTTTAATGTTGTTTTAGATTTGTGTCACACTTTTCTGCTCTCTTCTTCCTTCATTTATTTCTCATTTCTCCCTCATGGAGATTGATCCCCCTTTTCTTGGTACTATCACCTCTGTTAGTTTAGGATTTTCCATTTTATGCATCTCTCTCTCCCTAGTCCCTTGGAATTTTAGAATAGGGTTAGTTAGCTGAATTTCCTTCCATGGGAGTAGTTTATCATTAGGATTAGGTAGAGGAACCAGCCTTTTCTGTAGGTCCACCTCAAGTAGAAAGTCCCACAACTAGAGAGATTGTCCCATGCTAGCAAAAAAGTAGGGATATATAAGTAGAAAATCCTAGGGTGCTACATTTTTGTGATAACACTTCCCATTAGATTGGATAAGGAACAAATCCACACAATCCCCTTCACTTGGTATGACACTTTCAAGTGTTCAAAACAAGAATATATTCCAACCCAACATCCACTTTAACAAGGCCATTTTCCTCTTCAACTTGGCTTTCATTCATAGCCAAATTGTTTTTTCTATGTATTAAACCTCATCCAATGGCCTCTAGCACAAGTTTAATTCTATTTAGGTCTATGTGGTTGTGTTTTCCTTTTTTAGGGATAATATTTTCTATGAATGTCTCACTAGGGCACTCTAATCTTGATGATTTCATCGGGTGTGCCAATTTATTGGAAAGGCTTATGCTTGTGTAGGATTAGGAGTGTTTTAAAAAAAAGGTTATATCCAATGGAGAATGTCATACCTTTTGTTATAAGGTTGCTAGATATGGTCCCAAGGATATATGTACTTCCAAATTGCTTCTAGTGGGCCTATAATTCCTGACATGATGATTTGATTATCTTTTGATTTTGGAGGGATAATTATTTTCATTAGAAATGAGAATGATCACTTCCACGCCATCTCCTTCTTGAAGTAACTTCCCATTAGAGTGGATAAATATTGTGTCCATATGATCCCCTTCACCTAGTATGCCACTTTAAAGTTTTCAAATAAAATAAGAAGGCCTTGCAGCACAATATCAACTTTGAATAGGTCACTGTCCTAGTAAACTTAGTTTTCATTGAAATCCAAATCATGTTTGTTGTTGATTCAACCTATTTTAATGTCCTTTAATGGGTATGTAATTCCTTCCAGTTGGTTTTAGGTGTATTTTCCTTTTTGAGGTATAATAGTTCCATAAAGGCCTCACTAGAGCACTCCACTCTTAATGTCTCTTTCATGTGTGCAAGTATATTGGAAAGGATTATACTTGTGCATAATCAAGAGTTTTTTTTTCAGAATTTTATATCCAATAAAAAATGTCATGTATCTTTTTCCAAGGTTAGTTTCATTTTTACTTTCATTGCTATTTTGGCTTAGTGTCATAGTCCCTAGGAAAACTGTTATTCCAAATTACCTTTGGTGGGCCTATAATTCCTTCCAAGTGGTTGTGGGAATATTTTATTTTTTTAGGAATAATATTTCCATGAAAGCCTCATTTGGGCACTCCATTATCCATGTCTCTGTTGATTGTTTTAGTATGTTTCTGATGACTCTTTGGTTATCTTTATCTTATCCATGTACATATGATTAGGAGTGTTTCAATTGATGATAGAATTAATAAGTATGTATGTGTGTTATACCACTTATTACTAAATTTGAGTACACTATTTAATAAATACATTGCACATACCCCATAAATCACAAACAAACAAAATGCAATATATCTAATACAATGGCTATTATAAATACTAATGCTTACAACATAATTTGAGTATTTAGATCTAGTGTATGTATTTTTTTTGTCTAATATATGTATATATATTCCTATGTTTATTTTGATGTTGCTAGTGAAAATTATACATCATATATTATGCATAGGCACACACATTTGAATCCCAAAATAATATAAAAATATAATAAAGGGTATCATTCTCTTTCATGTCCTTAACAATATTCAGCATCCTTTTGTTGTCTTCTAGATGGAGCTTCCACTATTTTCTCTTACCACGAGATGGCACTAGATTCAAGTGAAAACATGTAACAATTACAAGGTGGTTGCAAAGGAAAACCTTAATATGTGGAATCTAATAAATAAAATTGATTGAACACACTCTCTCTTGATTTACTTGCTTCAAGTAAGTTCCCTTAATCACAATTTATCCCGTGGGATATGAATTCGCATCATTATCTATCATTTTAGTAAGAAACTTTGAATTTGTTTTTATAAATTTTAATAAATAATAATAAACACTTTATGCATCATTTTCCTATGTAATAAATACAAATATATGACTTGCACAAACACAATAATATAAAACAACATTAGTAATTATATCTATACATAATTTTAGGAATAAAAATTATATATATTCCAACATGGTATAATTTTGCAATTTACCTTCTCCAGAGAATTGAGATAAACAATCATAATCAAGAGAAAAAATTGGATCTTGCACATCCACATCCTCCTCAAAAGATGATGTCCACTGTATTATTTTTAATCGCAATCATGCACATATTTATTAGAAATTATTTCACATACACTCCCATATCCATCCTCATTTATGAAAAAATCACAAACATGGTAATAGTCCATATTTTTTTAATATAGTTGGATTATTTTGGGTTCTCATAACTTGATTAAAATACTTGATGCGAATAATACTTCTATTTTTTTATTCTCATGACTAGACACTTTTTTATTAAACAGACATCATCCATAAATTCATATGATGATAAAAAATATGTAAAAACCTCATGGTTAAATGTAATATACCTTCTCTTGGGTAAGTGAATTGAGATGGGGGCCAAAAGGGGGTCTTAAGTTGACTTTTTTTTTTTTAAATGATAAGCATTAACTTGTGCAAGTTATTTGAGATGGCTACACTCAAATTTTAAAGCTACTATAGGAACATGAATTGTAGCATCTAAAGTCTAGTTTCTAAACTACTAAGTTTTATTTAAAATGAGTAAGTATAAGTGGGTCAAAGCGCTAAAATACCAGGAGGTGCTCCTATTTTTTCAAAAAACAAATTAGATAATTGGTTGTGCCCACCCCCTCATTTTTTAGCATTGTTTAGTATTTTTTAAAACCCTTTGGTGGAAAGTTAGATATGATCATCTAATTTGTTCAATTTTTTTAATTTTTTAGTGATTTTTAAAATGATTTTCCTTCTAAAAAGACTTCAAAATTTTAGAAATACTAGATAGATGATTGTGTCCCCTAACTACCTCAAAAATAACAAAATTTAGAAAATAAAAAAATGAAAAGAATGAATGCACATAAAATTAGTCCTGGTTTGAGATTGTATAACTTTTATTCAATTTGGATGAACAAAAAAAAACATACATGAAGAAAGATAGTCGTGTATAAATACAAAAAAAAGTAGCTATAAAAAGACATGGTTAGAAAATAATATGGATGGAAACCTTATAATTGTGAAAAAAATTAATAAATCATATATTTAAAAAGAGGAAAGTTTCATTGACATGTTAGCCATATTTTAAAGAAAAAATTTAATCCTTTTTGTAGCATTTATCATGGCGGAAGACACATTTCAACATATTCAGTCTAAAACACATTTTTTCCTATGTTTTAGTAGGCCCAAGCTTCAGGCTCGGGTTTCCAAATGAGTTCCAAGCCTTGTGACATTTTCATACATCTCTAATGTAAATAATGTAAAATGTGTTATAACATGTATGCATTACTTTATTTTTTAATCCCCTACTCCCCCAACCTACATTTATTGATTTTTACAAGAATTATGTCTCCACATTGTCTACTATGTAGTAATTTATACATACCTACACAATTATATAATGATTGAAGTTATTCTCACCCCCACTTTCTACATTTTACTAATCATGGGGGATTAAAAAAGACGTATGTGAAAAAGATGAATAACAAGACACCATAACAATTGTAGACACAAATTCACTCAATTACTACTATTACTATATAGTCAAGTATGTTGTTTTACATATTGATCTTGCATAAGAAAAGTATTCATTGATGACCCACCCCATAGTCCATTTGCTTGTCTTATTAGTATTTATTTACTTTTATCGTTCATACTTGTCACTCATACACATAGTTTTGGTCAGGTCACAGGGATCTTTTTCTGTCAATCTTCACTCATTTGTCATCACTTATCTCTGGACATTAGCGCCCAGGTCTGGACACTAGTGCTAGGTGCTCCTGTCCATCTTGGGTGTTCATGTCCTCTTTATGTTTGATCTTGTTTTAGACATTTGAGGTCGGTCTATTCGATTTTCCATCTCATATCCCGATGTACTAGTCGGCATGGTAGGTCATTAGTGTTGAAATTTGACCAAGAAATCCCTATATAAACACAACATGCATACCATTATATGGGTGGAAAATTCTTATCAAGGTAAAGCTATCTACATGCATCGAGGGTTGCATTTGGGCACATTTTTCTTCATACACACACTGTATAAGAAGGGGAGTTCATTTTATTCCGTCCATAAATATGCATTTTATCTAGTTATTGCCTATTATTTTGGCGTCATTGGTGTGAGGGAAACCTAGGAGCACTATTTCACACACAAACACACAAAAATACATTGGGTCTGAGATGTAGTGCAATGCTCAGTCATAAGTTCACCATTGTGACAGTTGAGCATAGTTCCACCCCTCATTTTACATCTTTCGTTTTCAGAATTTGATGTTTATTTGAGGGTTTTGTAGGTCTATTCTTCATTGCATATTTTCAGGTACCTCAGCAATCCAAGTGCGACACAAAGGTGAAAATTTTCAAAACCCTAACGAACATATTGGAACATGGTTCCAAGATTTTATGTAGACTTGGGAGCCCATACAAAGGTCCTAGACACCCCCATGTGCCCCTATCCTTTCCCAGGTGCCCATGTCCATCCGTTAATACCTTCGCTACATTTTTCTATGGTCTGTTGCGGTGGTTTGTGCTTCTGTTCCATCACCTTATCTAGTTTAGACTCATTGTGGGATGATCGTAATTTAGATAAGAACCTTACTCCTCTCATTTCCTTTCATAGTTTATATTAAATAGATTGTCTAACACTTATATTTCAGTGATATCATTTATAGAAGATCTTTTCTTTCAGATTTAAATAAAATAATCATATTTTATTGAATCATTTTGGTGAACTCATATCTTAGAACTTCTTGCCCTATGATCCATTAAAACCCTAATGGCTAAGGATAATTCTTCTCCTCCTAGGCTATTCATGCCTCATGTGAGTGTTAATCCTATCTATGATGAGACAAACATAGTTGAACTCAACACTCTATATCACAAAGTTGTTCTTTCCGATGATACTCAACAACTATTAGCTAGTGAATGTAATGTTCCTAATATATTTGATCATTCCACTGTTAATATTGTTTCTGATCTGGAAAGCTTTAGTAGGAGTACACCTTGTTCTTCATTTATCTTCACTCCACCATTTGTTATTTCTAATGAGAATCTAGATGATGTTATTCTTAGAGTTATGCTTAATCTTGATGGCAATAAGCATGCACATGATGATACTTATGATACTAGTCCAAATAATTATATAGTTGCATCTCATACTTCTTTCATTTCTGCAAATGTTTCTCATGACACATCACATACAAGTGCTCCTCCTATTTCATTATATGTTGATGGCATGCTCAATAACATTCTTGTGTCTGATTCTTTATTTGATTTTGATGAGACAACTGATAGTCATTATTCTACTTATCTGCATACTACTAATTGTGAATTCCCTGCTCTATTTTCATCTTCCTTTAAAGTTGTCTCTCCTACCATACATGATTCATATCCTTATGTTACATCATCTCCTAAAGATGTTTATGATGGTATTCCTACATATTTTATTGATGTTCCATGTTCTTCGCCACCTATTACTTCTTCGGCACCCATATCTAGTGTGCCCTTAGCATCGACATCTTCTATGTCTCCTCTTATCATTCCTATGACCACTCATAATGGAAAATTGCAACCACTCAATACATTATTTCCGTCCTCTATTATTCCTCCATAAGACATCTTATCACTCATGCATGTTGTTGGCCACTCAAAATCACAAGTTCAATCTCTTACACTAGAAATAAGGCATATAATGCTTCTATTGATAACAACTCTTTGCATGAAAACACTATTCCAAAATAGATTCACAACTCAACATTCCCTAAGGAATTCATTATGCCTACATTTACATGCTTTGATGGTACAGGAAATCCATATTTGCATCTTAAGCACTATCGTCTAGATATGGATTCTTGTTCCAATCATTGGTTATTACTTAAAGCTTTTTTCTATAGTCTTACTGATGATGCTCTTGACTGGTACACACATTTACCCTATGGATATATTGGCACCTATGGTGAGATGGAAGAATCCTTCCTTTGATGCTTTATACTCAACAACAGCCGTAGAGTTACATATGATCATCTACGTAGCTTACATCAAGGTAAATCTAAGCCTATCATTCATTATATTTTGTGATTCAATGTTTGCATACATCAGTTAGTCTTTCATCCTATTGACTTTGAAAATCAATTCATATTTTTTCATGTCTTGATTCCCACTTTGAAACAACGCTCATAATATGATACATGTGAATCATTCACACTCTTATGTTATAAGGTCATTTATTTAGAATAGGATCTCATCGCTACACATGTCATATATCCTCCTCCTAGTTCTCCTACTACTGCACCATCTAGTTCTTCTCCACTTCAATCTGTTACACGTCCTCCTAGTTCTCCATCTCATCCACCAAGCAAACAAGTTCAGTCTTCCATGCCACATAAGCATCCTCCGTCTCCTCCACCACATCGGACTCCACCTCATATTTCTACACTTGTTTCACAAAACCCACTACACTTTTCTCATCACGCTATACCTCATGATGTGTTGTGTACCTTTCTTAATAATTGTTTAATTCAATTACCTTCTAATCAGAATCATCCACCTCATCTCTTACAATGCCAGTGTGATAAACCTTACTGTAACTACCATCATGTTGATGGCCATCGTGATAATAAATGTTGTGCCCTTCATGATAGAATACAAAAATTAGAATATAAAGGCATCATCTCTTTTGGATATCGATCTCGTGATTGGTCTATTTCTCCATTCCCACGTAGATGTGTCTTTACTCCAATTGATTTATCTCCTCCATCTAGTACTAAGGTTATTATTCGTTCACCACCACAAGTTGTTGCTCATGCACACTCTCCATATCATCCACACTGCACCATCTCATCTGCCCCATCATGCCCCTACTACACATTGGCTTACATAGTCGTCAACAGTTACGCCTCCCACCACTACATCACCTATCATTGGCACCATTCCACATACACTTCAATTTGGCTCATACTCTCATGCTTCTTCAATTCTGTTAATAATATTATTATTGCTCACATTAATTATTGTAAGGTTTATATTTAAATTGTTTGTTGTGAAATATAATCTCATGTATTATGTAATGGTTATGGTTATTGTGAGTTGTTTTATTGACTCGCATATATAGGAGTTTATGGAGAGATTTACAGAATTTGTTCTCCTTGAATATAGGAGAAACTCCTCCTATATATTTGTATATTTCTACGTTGAATAAGAGAGTGAAACTATTACTTGTGTGTATTCACCATGATTTGCATTTAATCAAATTTTTTTATGTTTGAATCCTGCACTACCAAACATTGGTATCAGAGTGGGAAAATGCTCTGTTAAATCGAGAAGTGCTAGATCCGATGCAAGCAGGGTTGCCCTAGACATGTGCATATCAATTTTCTGGCAGATCCGTTTGAAAAGAAGTGAATAAATTATGCATCAGTAATTATGTGTTGATGTGAATTCAAGTGGATCGAAGTTCTCATATGTTTATGAGGATCGTATCAATCATATTCTATAATTCACTTTGTCACGACCTAAATATCTAAGCTTTGGGATAGTTAGATAAGTGAAAATATAAATTGGGCATATTTATTGACTCGGATGCAATCTTGACCTTTGTGTGGCCAATCTAGATCAAACTTCTTTTTTGTCTTATGAATCCTACCTCATAAATGACTTAACTTTCCAGTATAAGTGAATTGTGTAGGAGTCTGACTTGATTTGGCATTGGCAAGGTAGATCGGTGAATTTTGTCTTGTTCTTGCAACCTGATCTCAACTGATTGTAACTCGTTCATTTTCCATTTGAGATACATAATCTCTCTAGATAAAGAAAGCATATGCCAAAAGAATTTGAGATACATAATCTCCTGAGGACACATCATTGTATCATTCTTCCATCTATTGACGTTGAAGTCAGATCGCTCCTACATGTGCAAGGTGTGCAGATATAAATGAAGCCATTTTTCAACCTTTGGTGAATGATCCAGGTGTCAACAGACTACATTCTTTATTGGTTTTTCTTCGGTTTTCATTTGCATTCATTAGTTTGAGATAGTACTGCTATAACCATGTGGTTCTTTTACCATTTGGATTCGACTTCTACCACATGCTCGTATTGTCTTACTGCTCTATCTTGTTACACGTATGTATATAATCATAGTTTTCCACATTTTTGAGTCAATAGTAATGTATTTAGATTACATTTGTGTCTTTATAATACCTTATATGGGGTATTATAGGGAGTACGACAATATAAAACATGTCTTATGTTTTAAAGAGTGCACATTAGTGTTAATCGTCATTAGTCTTACATCTAAACATATCATTACATATTTTCATTGTCAAACTCTTTAGAGTTTGTATGCATGTCAAAATTCGTGTTTGTGTAATTGAGTCATTATCGTTGTTGTCATGTGTCATTAAAAGAGTCAAAAATAAAATTCAAATGTCTTTTATTGTCAAGATTCAAAAATTCTAACAATCCAAAAAAAAATTGTTTTACGGATGCATTGTCGATGTTACCCGACGTCTGAAAACTAAGATGTTTCACATTGCTGGAGAGAAGAAAAGAATAAGTTTAATGTGCAAACAAATGTGCTTCATGCTTATATCCTATTGAGTTAGCAACATATACACTGGAGGACGGAGGCACATGAGGATGGAGGTCAATCAAAGACTTCTCACCAGTCACCAACTAATCCATATGGATCTAGAAAAACACACCACTTCATCAATTTCATCAGCACCAAGAAGGAGAATTGAAGAAAATGAAGGAAATGAGGTAAACAGAGGTTTTGGATAGGACCACCACTCTTTGCAGAGCAACAGTTGTAAAATTGTTGCCCTGCAGGGTGGAGGTCCTACAAACACTGCTCAGCCAAGGCGGTGGTCCTGAAACCACCGGTCTACTCAGGGCGGTGATCCTGACACTTCTGAATAAAAAAGAAGAATGGAGCACGAATGGATGCAAGTTTTAAGCCCCCCACTATTTCTCTTCCCTCCCCAACCTTTTACATTATCTAGTGCACAGGAGGACATGGGAGAAGGCTATAAATACAAAGAGGAGCAAGAGAATTGATCATTCAGAGATCCAAAGAAATCAAAGACGCAAATAATTAATATGAGAGAAAGTGAGAAGATATTCTTCAGTGCTAGAGTGGAATTGTAGGAACAAGGTGTAAGAAAACAAATCAAGCAAGTAATTGGAGAGAAGTTTTACATTGTTGCTTCTTTTCATACTTATTTTAATCTATAAAATTTGATTAATTGGCCAATACAAGTGGGAAGAAAGAGCAGTTTCCCTTCCCGACTGGTTTTCCCTCATTGGGGGTCTCCAGGATACAAATTCTTGTGTTGTGTGGAGAATTAATTTAGCATTTATCTATAATTTTTTCCTGATCACTAGTTAATCAGTCACTAAAGCTCTAATCTTCATCAAAAGTGTCATTTTTTAAAGTAGAAAATAGATCAACATAATTATGTGATTCGTAGAGTTCCAAAGTAGAAGTTTATGGATCATTTTGGTATGAGAGATGATTATATATCTAGGACTGTGGTATTTGATTCTTTCTTGTGATTTTTATGACAATGAAAAGTTTGAAAGTTGAAGAAGTGGAAACAGATCATTCAAGCTCAAATGGAAGAAGAGAACTTGGTCCATAGAGTCCAGATGCTAGAGACCATGACACATAGATTGTATAGAAAAAAAGAATAGATTTCAAATCTGCAGAAGATGGCTTTAGTTAAGAAAGATTCCATAGACTCAATGGTTCAAGAACTGGCCAAAAAATTTGGTATCAAGAAGAGCCACAAAGAGGAATAATGGGAAGATCATGAAGAAGAGACGCCAATTGTAAAAGAAAAGTTAAAATTTTGTCATACACCTTTTAAAGTTGAAACGAAAGTGGAAATAAAGAATTTTGAAGGACAAGTAGATGTAGAATTACTGGATAATTGGCTAAAAAAATTCAAATTCTATTTTAGTGTGCATAATGTCACTAAGGCACAAAGGATTACCTTTGCACATCTCAAAATGGAAAGGTCATGCTCTAGTTTGGTGAAAAACCCATCTAGTCAGTTGTGAAAAGAAGAAACATCCTATTGTTAGTACTTGGAAGGGTTTTAAAGAATGTATTAGAGCTAACTTCTATCCTATTGGGCATAAGACTGACATGAATATTAAGTGGCAGTACTTTAGGTAGGGTAGTAGTCAAAGCGTGTAAGACTACACTATGGAATTTTGGAGACAAGCCATGTTACTTAATATGGACTTGGAGGATGAGGACATTCTGACCAAGTATTTCTGAGGACTTCACACTCATCTTTGAAGGATATCAACGAAGCTTGTATACAAGCATACTACATTGATGACGAGAAGAAGTAAGGAGAAATAGAGCCAAAGGGAGACCAACCAATAGATCAACAGGAAAAAGAACAAGGGAAGACAAGTAGCAGAGGTAAATGGAAAGGTAAACATGTCGTTATTGCTTTGCATACTTGTAAAGACCCTAAGAATTTTTGTAATAATTGTGATGTAAATGGACATATTGATGCCACATGTTGCAAGTTTCATCTAGAATTGCACCCAAAGCACCGAACTAAGGATTCCAATAAATCCATTGCCACTTTAAAAACAAAAGGAGAGGTAGAGATTGAGGATGATTTATATGTACATGAGAGGTTGGGATGCATGGCCACTAACATGTATGGGGTAACAAAAGAAGAAGAGATGAGTAAGATTTTTCAAATCAGAATCCAAATCAAGAAGACTAAGGTAAACGATTTAATAGATTCTAGTTCTCAGTCAAATTTGATTTCTTATGTGGTTGTAGAACAATTTGGCCTAGATACTTACATGCATCCACATCCATACCCATTGTGATGGGTGAAGAGGGGTGTAGAAATACAAGTTACAATAAAGTGTAAGTTTTAGTTTGGGATAAATACCCAATATATATTGTATTATAGTATGATATCATTCCTCTTGATGCATTTGATGTTGTCTTCGGAAGTCCTTACTTGTATTCCAGTGATGTTGTGTTCACAAGGAGGGAGAACTAGTACATATGGGTTAAGGACGTAGTTAATTTCAACATTCGAGAACACCAGAGAAAATAAAAGAAGGCCATGGTAAGTGCCAACCGAGAAAAAGCAAAAATACTTATTCATACAAATCATCAGTTTTGATTACTTTCATTGGAAGAAAAGAAAAATGGACATGAGAGCATGAATATTTTGGATAGCACTTGTCAGTTTTTGCAGAAGAAGCCACCACAAGAACTGCTCATTTAAGTAGCAAAACAAATTTCCACTATGCAGTCACTGTATCTACCTACAGATTCACTGGACCTGACCATGGGATAGCAAAGAGAAGAGAAGATACAAGGAACAATGGTGACTATAGCAGTAGTGTACATGGAGAGGATTCGGCCAATCCATCTCAAGAGACAAAGATAAGCAAGAAGGACTAAACTACTAGAGTATGGGACCTTCACCATAATTAAGTAAGTTGGAAAAGAAACCTTTAGGCCTAACTTCATGCAAATACACATGATAGCAAGTTTCAAGAGCTCGCACTTACTAAATACATCTATGCATGAAAAATAAGGAAACATACAAAGGTTTCCTTCCAAATAGCATTGTACTCGAGGTAACTCGGAGGAGGATGTAGCACTGGAGAAATAAACCAAATATCCACAAGAGTCTTGGCAGCTTGGACAAGAGAAGACACTAAGGAAGTCCCAGTGGTACTTGAAGGAGAAAGAGAGGGAATTGATTCCTCTACCACTCCCCCACTAAGCTTTTGTGGGACTAAAATCCTCCTAAGCAGGGGAGGTATGATCCATAGGGATCCAAAAAAACACACCACTTCATCAATTTCATCAGTACCAAGAAGGAGAATTGAATAAAATGAAGGGAATGAGGTAAACAAAGGTTCTAGACAGAACCACCACTTTGTGCAGAGCAGCAGTTATAGAACTGCCATCCTGTAGGGGCGGAGGTCCTGCAAATGCTCCCTAGCCGGGGTGCCAGTCTTGAAACCATCGGTCTGCTTAGGGACCTGAGGTCCTAATACTTATGAATAGAAAATAATAATGGAGCATGAATGGATGCAAATTTTAAGTTCCCAACTGTGTCTCTTCCCTCCCTAACCTTTCCCATTCTCCAGAGCACGGGAGGTCATGTGAGAAGGCTATAATTGCAAGGAGGAGCAAGAGAATTGATCATTTAGAGATCCAAAGAGATCAAAGAAGAAAATAATTAATATGAGAGAGTGAGCAGCGATTATTTAGTGATGGAGTGGAATTGTAGGAGCAAGGTATAAGAAATCATAGCAAATAAGTAATTGGAGAGAAGGTTTACATTGTTTCTTATTTTCATACTTATTATAATCTATAAAACATGATTAATTGGCTAATACAAGTGGGAAGAAAGAGCAGTTTCCCTTCCCGATTGGTTTTCCCTCATGGGGGGTTTCTAGGATAAAAATTATTGTGTTGTGTGGAGAATTATTTTATCATTTCTCTACAATTATGTCCTAATCACTAGTTAATCAGTCACTAAAGCTCTAATCTTCATCAAAAGTGTCATTTTCCAAATTAGAAAGTAGAACAACATAATTATGTTATTTGTAGAGTTACAAAGTAGAAGTTAACAAATCACCAATGACGGGGTTATGTAAAGCCATAGTGACAATGTGTGTTTGAGTATGTTTTTTTATTTCAGAGTTGCAGTTAGTTTTAGTTGTGTGTAATATGATTTTAGAGTTCCTATTTTTTTAATAAGTGAAAATTTCACATTAGGGGGGGAACATGGTTTTAATGTTCGATTTTCACTTTTCCCTCTTTTCAAGTTTGTATCCAGTGAACAATGTTTCCTACATAATTCTGTGAAGGAAAAGCATAGTGGACAGATGAAAGCACAAGAAAAAGTAGCATCATGATATTTGGGTTGTCAATATCAACCTCCCCCTCCTTCCTCTTACCTTTTTACTCTGCCAAGTTATTAACTTCTTCTTTCAACAGCAACATGTCAGTTTCTAAGGCTTCCAGCCCTTTTGTGGAGCTCTCAGTGTGTGCCTCATGTGAACCAGTACTGCTAATATGAAGGAGATTATGAGCAACCTCCAAGTCCTGAGGAACGTTCCCCAAAACAAGGGTATCTAGGTTTAGTATTTTAGAAGACCTAGTTATAGGTCTGGTCGAAGTGGAGCCGAAGGGGGTGGGAGTAGAGGTGGGGGGATGACAGAGGGATCCGATAAGGAAGGAAAAGGGGTATCAACAGCGGTGATGGGGACAGAAGGAGAAGAGATGGGGGTAGTGGCAGCGGTGCGGGGAAAATATGGAACAGAGATGGGGGAAGTTGGGATGCCGGGAAACTTAAGAAGACAAAGCTTATGAAACAAGAAGATAAGACCTTGATGTAGAGGGACCGCACGTGTATGCTTTTAGAACTCCAAAATGGATGCTTAAGAGAAATAATGAGGGAAACATACCGTGAAACTTCTGAGGAAGTGATTGAGGAACACAAGATGTTTTAAGGGCACTATGACGAATCTCCCCTCCAAAGAGATGTATCGCACCATCATACGGGTGACCTCATCAAAAGGTGAAGGGATAGATCTGACCTGTAAACCCACTGTGACGAATACCAATTTCTCATTACCCTCAACAAATTTCCTCTCCTCGGCAGCCCTGTCAATCCTTTTATAAAAAAAGTGGTACCCATCCATTCCAAGGCCTGTTGCTTCGGCTATTAACTTTTCATTGATCAAAATTTTTTGTCCACCATATTCCACTATGTGATCCTTCCAATCCTTCACAAAATGCACGGAAATGCTTTGGTCATGACCCTGTATCTTCTCAATAACATTTGTGATGCCTCCCTGGTTGAGAAGATTCCAAAGCTCTTCATTATTCTTCCACTCCAGGTCGTCGCTGGGCTCGATCTGACAAGGGGCTCCTCCCATTTTCACCATGCTTAAGTGATTGCAAATATAATCTTCAAAATCCCTATGAGGAATTCTATAGTAGACATAGTTTCCAATCTGCCTTTCTCTATTTTTTCTCACGTGATGGGAATGATGAATAGTGTAGTCGTTGTTGTCATAAAATTTCCCACGAATGCTTCTTTGTACCTAGGAAATCCCACATGCACAAACTTTAGCCCCCTTAGAAACCCACTCTAGATCATCATCATCCTTACTATGGACTTGAAAATATGTAAAAACCTGTTTAAAAGCTGTTATAGGCAATATATTTCCCACATGTGTGGGTTTAATCTTCATATAGATCCACTTTAAGTCATCATTATGTTTTCTTATCCTTGATTTCCCATCACTATCTACTTGAGTGTTGTTTTAAACTTATCAGCACGTGTGAGAGTCTTATTCTTAAATAGCCACTCCAAATGCTCATTTATATTACTCTAAATTTGCATGCTCATAAGTATCCGCTTGTATGTTGTTTTGAATATGTTCAGGAATGTGATCACTATTATCCCAAATAATGTGATTAACATTTATGCCATAGTTAGCCAATGCATCTGCCACCTTGTTACCCTCCCGGTAAGTATGCTTCATCCGAATATTATTGAAGGTTTGGCAAATACTTATGGATTCCAAGATGAAGTCCTTGATGTTCCAACTTGGAGGCGAACACGGATTAAGATGATTAATGATATTAAGTGAGTCTCCTTCTAGAATGATATTTTAGATATTATGAGTTTGAGAAATTCTAAGGCCCCATAAAGCTGATAATGCTTCAACAAAATGATTAGTTTGTATTCCCATTTTACCAACATAAGCAACAATCAAACTGCCTTTATGATCCCAGATCACTCCTCCCCCAGCTGCAATTTCAGGGTTACCCTTAGAGGCCCCATCAAAGTTCAACTTATACCAGTTAAGATCAGGAGGATGCCAATGTATCAAAGATCTATCAATATTATTACCAGAATTATTTCAGATATTGTCAGCTCCAATCTGCCATTGGGACAAGATATGCTCTTCATTTTCTGGATAACTCTTGTTCTTGGGGGGTTTAAATCTAGCAATATGCTCTTTAATAGCATTATAAATTTTCCCAATACTGAGCTTATAGTTCTGTTTACTATTTCTAAAGATGATATCATTTCTATCTTTCCATATCCTCCAAATAACATGAGGTATTACCAAATTCCGGATCCTTCTCACAACACAATGTTTATAGGGTGGGCTCCATTGGGTCCAGAACTGACTGAAGTCCTTCGGAACCACCCAGGAAGCTTTAAAATTAGAGAGGGGAACACTCCACATTTTGGTAGCATATTCACAATGGATAAACAAATGACTGATATCCTCAGAGTCTTTTTTACATAGATGACATCTATTAGGCATTATGAATCCTTTTCTTATCAGGTTGTTAGTGGTAAGAATTCTACCCCTGAGAGCAAGCCAAAAGAAAAAGTTAATTTTAGGTGTTAGCTCAGTCATCCAAATTCTACTCCATTTAAACTTAGTTTGACTATTGTTGAAGAAAGTATTATAACTAGTTTTGACAAAGTAGTCCCCATCAATAGAATTGTTCCAAACTAATTCATCCTTAACTTCCAACTGACTTAAGGGGATAAGGTCCAACTGATCTTACAGGGAGGAAATAGTTTGGATCATATCATCTCTATCCACAAAAAGTTTTTTCCATTTCTTTTTGTCACCATTTCTTTCAATATAATCCTTGATTCTAGTGCCATACTTGTTTTCAAGACTGTCTTTGACTACACCAAATCTATCCATAAGGCTACCATTGGACCAGTTATCATCCTAGAATTCTATATCACAACCATCTCCCACTTTCCATTTACTTGTTTGATGAAATTTCTGCTCTTCACTAAATTATTCCAAAAAATGGAACCATAAGGAAGATGCTCATCTTGAAGAAAATAAAAGACTGCTTGTTGATTAAGGTATTTAGCCTTAATTAATTCTATCCAGGGTTGCTTCTCAGATAGCATTCTCCAGCCCATTTTCACAATAAGAGCCTCATTCATTTTCTTGATGTCTTTTATGCCCAGGCCCCCTATAGATTTTGGAGTACAAACCTTATCCCAAGCAACTTTAAGTGATATTTAAACTTCTCCTCCATGCCCTGCCATAAGAAGTTTTTCTGAATCCTCTCAATTATTTCTCTGAAGGTAGAAGGGATCTTATAAAGAGACATGATATAAATAGGTAGATTTTGAAGAGTGCTTTTTATGAGCAGGAACTTACCAACACTAGATAGAATGACTCCTTTCCATCCAGCCATTTTTTTAAATCTCGCCAACAGATCATTCCACACCTTGGTAGAAACGTTTTTAGTGCCAAGAGGGAGTCCTAAGTAAGTGCCTGGAAGTGCACTTATTTTACAGCCCATAATTTTTGCAATTTTAAGTTGTCTTTCCTCAGGAGTGTTGAAGAAGAAAATGGAGCTTTTATCATAATTGATCTCTTGCCCAAAAGTAAATTCATAAAGTTACAGAATAGCCTTGGTAGCCTTAGCTTCAAGGATGGATGCCATTAAAAGAAGGATTATTTCATCCAAAAATTGCTAATGAGAAGTTGCTTGGCTGATGGAAGTGTGCTTTGAACCTTTCAGAAGACCGTCAATAACTGCTTTACCAATTGTTCTACTAAGACCGTCTGCCATAAGAATGAAGAATAGGGGGGATATGGGGTCCCCTTGTCTTAGCCCTCTACTACTTTTGAAAAATCCCACCGGCTCACCAGTAACCACCATTGATAATCTGACCATAGAGATGCAAGCCTTAATAATTTTTCTAAATTTAGCAGGAAAACCAAATTTAATTAAAACTTTGCCTAGAAAAACCCAAGAGACCTTGTCAAAGGTTTTATTCATATCAAGCTTAAGGACCATATTCACTTTTTTATTATTTTCCATAGAGTGTATGGTCTCATGTACCATAATCACTCCATCTTGGATAATCCTACCTTTAATGAATCCACTCTGCTACCTTGAGATTAAATCATTCATAATAAATTGAAGCCTGGTAGCAATGATTTTGGTAAAAATTATATAGATAACATTCACAAGGCTGATGGGTCTGAAGTATTTGAAGTCCTTAGCATCCATTTTTTTTGGAGCAAGCACAATGTGGGTGTTATTCAACTCTTTCAAAATATCCCCAGTTCTATAGAATTCATTCACCGCTCTGAGAAGATCATCCGAACATATTTCCCAAAATTTCTAAAAAAAGCTAATGGAAAAACCATCCGGTCCCAGAGCCTTGTCGCCTTCTAAAGTAAACACAACTTTTTGTAGCTCTTCAAGTGTGACAGCTTTAGTGATATCTTTAAATCTCTACTCCTTAATTTTTCCTTGGGGAATAGCCTCCAACATGAAAGAAATTGCCTCATCAGTAATGATATTCCTCTCATTAAGTAGTTTTTTATAGAAATTGAAAGCTTCCTCTTTGATGCTGTTGGGATCTTTTATAACAGTATCATTACTTTTAGCCACTTCCATAATCCTATTCTAAGCTCTTTGCTTCAAAGTGGTCATATGGAAAAACTTCGTATTTCTATCTCCTCCTTTTAGCCAGATAGCCCTAGATTTTAGTCTCCATAAGGATTCTTCTTTGCTACAAATCGTATGTAGCTCTGAAAGAATATTCTTTTCCTCAGCTTGATCTTCAACAGGTCTCCCCATTGTATTCATTTTGATTTCCAGATCTTGGAGCTTTTGTTTTAACTTCTTTTTTTTCTCAAAAACATTACCAAAAACTCTTTTATTCCAAATTTTAACTTGTTTTTTAACATTTTTGAGCTTCTGAATCAATCTAAATTGAGCAGTTCCTTCACCATTCCAAACCCACCACTCTTTAGTTTTGTCATAAATGTCATCTTTCTCCATCCACATATTTTCAAATTTGAATGAGCTTTTGATGGGCTTAGTCCAATTGAGAAGATTTAAGGTAATCGGATTGTGGTCCGATCCAATTCTGGGCAGGGAAGAGAGGTGGAAGTCCTGACTGAGAATCCAACTAGTAGAAATCAGGGCTCTATCTAGCCTAACTTGGATTAGATCTTTTCCCAACCTTCTGTTGTTCCAAGTGTATTTATTCCCATGGAGATCCACATCCAAGAGATTAAGATCAGCAACAAAATCTTTAAATTCCTCCATACCTATGGAAAAGCTGGAGATTCCTCCATATTTTTCACTTGGGTTTAGAGGAGAATTAAAGTCACGCATGATAATCCAGTTGACTATAATATGTTGATTTCTAAAGATCTTGAGATCAGTCCATAGTTTACATCTCCCACTAACCATATTAGGGGCATATATATTAGAAAGGATCCATTCACCATTGTTCTCAATAGCGTGAAATTTAATAGCAAGATGATTAGTGCTATCATTAAGTATCATACCAGTACAGTGTCTTTTATCCCAAAGAGTAGCCAAACCTCTAGAGGCTCCCTGAGGGTCCACCGTAGCCATATCAGAGTTTTCCCAGAAACTCTTTTTACTAATTTCAAGGATATTAGCTTTCATCTTAGTTTCCTACAAAATCAAAATACTAGGACTACAAAAATCCCATAACTCCTTAATGATTCTTTGTTTGGAGTTTCCATTTAGTCCTCAGATGTTGCAAGAGATAATCTTCATTTAATAGGAGTGGGAGCTGGGATTTCCTGATGGCTCAATTGACGTTGAGTGTCATCTACAATTTCTTTCTCTGTTCTCTTGGATCTAAGAGTATTTTTTGAGGGCCTTCCTCTTTTAGAACTACTTCCAAAATCTACTAGTCTTCTAGCAGAAGATCTAGTAGTTCTGGATGTTGAGGTTTCCCAGTTGTCAATTTTCTTTTTCTTTTCACTATAGAGTGATTCTGGGATCATTTCAAATCCTTTCGTTCTCTTTCTTTTTTTTGAAATGACCTCTATGAATCCAGAAGTTAGCTCCTCATCTTCCTTAAATGGCACAAAGAGTTATCTATCTCATCTTCCTTAGTGTCATTTGGAAGTTCCAAAGTCTGAGCTAGATCCTTAGGGATGATATTTACCTTCACAGTTCCTTCTTGTTAGTCCACCTCCATAGTCACCTTTATAGGATTCTCTAAGTCCTCTTTGTTTATGATTGGTGCTCCATGCAAAGCTGCCGCTGGGGTTTTTGGACACCAAACCAGGTGTTTCCTTATTGGAGTTCTAAACCCCCTTTTTTTCCTTTTTATTGTAGTTCAACTCAGGCTGGTTAAGGGCTTTTTCTTCTCTTTGACTTTCATTGTCTAGAACCCTATTTTTCTTTTTCATTTCTAAATCACCCTCAAGTTGTTCTTTCTTTTTGTGTTTGTCCTCCTCTGTAGAGATCTCCTTATTAGGACATTTTTTGGTGAAGTGTCCTATACGATGACATTGCTTACACCTTAAATGAAAGGTTTCAAATTCAATTTTTTGGATCCACATTCCACACTTAGATTTCAAGATGATGTGCTCCGGTAACTCTTGTTCCATTTCAAAAGAAATGCATAATCGAGCAAAAGCAAATATGGATCTGTTTCTTATGGGTCCATCTAGCCTGATCGGAGCACCTATGGATTTAGCAATGTTTAGCAAGATTTCATCATCCCAAAATTACAACAGTAGCCCATGGATTCTACACCAGATTGGAATGGTGTTTATATTTTCAATGTTAGGGTCAAACCCTGGATACCATTTTTTCATTACCCAACCACCATGGTCCTCTTAGAAGCACCGATTCCAAATCATTCTGCTAATTAAATTTTGCTATAAAAAACCTCGTGGCATGATGGTAATACTCAGATCCCCCTTAGGTTTCCACTTTCTAAGAGGCCATTTTCTAATGAAATCAATATTAGGTCCGGAGCCTAGAAACTTACCAACAAGGGAAAGAATCACTTTGTCTAAAGCCCTATTAACGCAGCCATCTGTAACCATTAGACAGGTAGCACCTTCATTGTCCTTTTCCCACGTGAACTACCCTCTTTCAGGAGATTGTGGACCCACTTTTCTATTAGGGTTTTGAAGAATCTTATTCTAGGCCAAAGGTGTGGATCCTAGTGTGTCCACTTTTTCAGTTTGCAGCTTTTCATCCGTCTAATTCTGGTCAGTAAACAACCTCCTCTCAGCTATATTTGGCCTAGAATGCAAACATTCTGTAGCCAATACTGCGGAAACCACATTGACTGTACCTCCATCACTTTCTCCATCACTCGCTTTCTCCATTGTAGTCTTAAAACATGGAGAAAGATTGGAACTAGTATGTTGATATATGATGTGTTGATGATTGTCATTATATTGGATGTTTTTGATGTTGTGAATATTGTTTTTTTGATTTGATTTTACAGTGTACAGTTATTGGTGGTGAGTACAGATGATATAATATATATGATGATAGATAATGTATGTCTAATGGTTGTGATGTGTAATAGACAAATGATGAAAAAGTGCATTGTATGTATGAATAACATTGTGATGAATGATAAAGAAAAAAATGAATGATGTGAAATATTATGTGAATAAGATGATCGTAATAATGTAGTGAAACGTGTGTTAGTATGATGGAGAAGGAGGAGGATAGTGAAGATGTCCCCCGGTGTGTAGATGATAAGGTTCATTTATATAAGAACCCTCAGCAGTCAAAAATGAACCATAAAGCAAGAGTGTGTCATCAGGAACTGATGTGATAGTGTGCGCAAGATAAATTGATCATTTAAACATGTAGTGTAAGAGTGAAGAGAGGTTATTATTGTAACAAATCCTCAATAGTAATGTAATAACCATAAGAACACAAGTGCGTCATTAGGGGTAAGGTGATATAAATCACCTAACAAAGATCAAACCGACATGGAGAGTTGGAAGTATGTGGAATATGTTTGGTATATAAGGATTTAAACATAACAGAAATTGATTGAATGCAAATCATGGTGAATACACAACTAATAGTTTCACTCTCTTCTTCAACGTAGAAATATAAAAATATATAGGAGGATTTTCTCCTATATTCAAGGAGAAAAAAATCCGCAAATCTCTCCAGAAACTCATATATAGGTGAGCCAATAAAACAACTCACAACAACCCTAACCATTAAATAATACGTGAGATTATATTTCACAACAAACAATCTAAATATAAACCTTACAATAATTAATGTGAGAAATAATAATATCCCTAACATTCCCCCCCTTAATGCTAACATGGGAGAAAAACAATCAAACTTCCTTCGCAGCTTGTCGCCCTTGCATACTCATGATCTGGATGTTTTTTCAAGATAGCCAACAACCTCAATAAGGATGGTTTTATAGGGTATCCAACAACCTAAACTGGACTCCTTGGACAATTGTCTAGGGAAAGCCAAGACTCGCCATGACATTAATATGGCTATATTTAGTGCAATCAAAGAATTTATTGAGCAGCATGTCCGCAGCATCTCTAATCTCAGTGGAATACCAACAACTCTTTGGGGCACGGAAAAGGAAAGCAAACAGACCATTCAACAACTAGATATTTCTGACCCTACTCATATGATGACATTGGCTATGTTCACCTCTTGGCAGACTATCAAATCTAGAATCGCAAAAGCTACCAAGAAGTAATTGTGGATCTGTGCTGCTCTTGCTACCTTCCTTCGTGTTTTTTGCTATTTTTTGGCTATTTTTTGGCTGCTCTTCTGCAGTGTTCGAACTAGTTTCATGTTTTGGGGTAACTTCTTGTTGGTTACATTGGGTTTTTATGTCTTATCTAGATCTGTATCCTTTTAGTAATGATTTTCATTCCTATTCTGGCTTATAGGCCCCTTTTGTATACAAGGGTATAGTCCCTTTCAACAAACTATTTACCAATAATAAAAAAAATACTAGTCCCAATCATCACCAATAAACATAAAATATAATGACATATGCAAATAATCCATATATATCTCAATAAAAATCATAGTTACAAAAAACCCCATCGTTGGCGGGCAAGTCCCTCTACATAAATACATTGGTACATGTCATATCTCATCATCGCTATTGTTATTTACAGTTGTGAGATCCCTAGAACTAGAATACTCACCAGTCAATCTATGTCGCTGATCACGGCCCCTATATCTTTCCACCTTCCTACGTAATAATTTATCATCTACCAACAACTCCGCATAATGACCTTGTAACTCCATGAACCGTGAAAACACATCCTGTGCTAGGGGGACCATCATTGGAAGCCTCTCAGGATCACTATTTTTCTTCACGCATCTCATCCCTCTCACTAAGTAATACGGTACATGTCACCTCCTCTTGTGCCACTGGATCAAATAAGTGTGTACTCACCGGTAATAGTGGTCACACACTCCAACATACCTCCACCCATAAGTACAATAGTGAGCACATTACACGTCAATGTGCGGATGGATGTGTCCACAATTAGTGACCAATATGGATAACCTGCATCCATATATCCACATATTAGAAAATAATAAAAATTAACCAACCATGTAACAAATCACAAAACAACACCATATAAATACTTATGATCTGTTATTACTTCCACTATATCATCGAGGGAATGTGCTTTCCCCTCTACTCCTCCTGATGGTAACCCCACTACATTATTTAACACTAGAAAAATAAATACCCACTGACGTGAGGCCCACCATGCAAAGTATCCCCCTGTACAACCTGCATTATGTGCATCTATTGGCTCTATCGCCACATCTTCCTCATCTGACCCTAGAGGTACTATTTGTGCTCCTGTGGTCCCTGGCCTAGCTCCTACCCTCCTCGGTGCCCTAATGGCTCTCAACCATACATATGGCTTTGGGGACACATCCTAGGCCATACCAAACTATCATGATATGCGCTCCACTTGAAATAACTCCGTGACCCCTTGAAATTGATCCTCTAGCCACATAGTCTGTAGGATGCATCAAATCTCTACTACATCCTTTAGCCATTCTCGGTAGTCTCAATATGGCCTCCATATCACGACCTATGGCCCCATATGATCTAACATAGCTCTATAGGTGTTTGTATACATCTTCTTTCCATAAACACCTACCCATCTCTATACATATCTGGTCTATCTCACTCTCCTCATGTCCCACCAACTGGGCTCATTACTGCTATATGCTTGTAGGCCCATATGTGGAACAATGTGGTCCTTCCAATACCACCCCATTTTCCTCATGGGTAAAACTATACAGAGCTATATACATGTGGGCTATTACACACTGTGACCATGCATATCATGTGCCCTACTCCTTTATACGGTGGTAAATTTCATGCATCTTATACAATATGCCTACACCACTACCCTCCACAACAACTAATGAATAAATCACCATGGAAATGAACTTTTGCAATCACGGAACCCTAATCTCATAATCACATCCAGGATAATATGGACCTTAGTATGCACTTGGGTCCCCATGAAATACTACTTAGTGGCCCGTATCTTTCTCTGTGCATTATCTATAGCCATAATATGAATCCTCTCCCCAACAATAGGTAAACCCAGTATTCGATACACATCCTCTAGAGTAATTTTCATCTCCCCGTAGGAAACTAAAATGTGTAAGTATTTACACACCAACTCTCGCATAAAGCTATAATCATGGGCATATTATTGGGCATGTTCCCCATCCTCGCTATATTCCATAAGATAGCATGATCTAGAACATTCCACTCATCGTCTAATAACCCCAATCCTAGAAAAGTAATCAAATGGTGGCCATCACAAAACTCTCTCAAATGAATGTATCTCTACACGCCACAAAACAACAACAAAAATGATATTAGAACATCATACATATCCAAATACACCAACCTACAACATTAAAAAGCATCAATTTTCACATTTACAATGCTCTGGGATCATCCCAAGATTTCCAAGATACCAACACCCAGGCGTAGGTCACCAGTGCCCATTCCTAGGTGTTTGTATCCCAAAGGTCATTATCACCTTCGTCGCTCTTGTCCAGGTCTAAAACACCGAGAAACTTGAAAATAATTTTTTTTCCAAAAATTCATCAAAAATGACTAACATCAACACATTTTTTGGAAAAAAATCACATTTACTAGCTTTATTTTCATATGTGAAGTCACAGTTACTGCCACCATCTCAAACTATATTCCTACTTGACATTGTTTCCACTTGATATACATATTTAACACACACTATATTCCTACTTGACATCGTTTCCACTTGATATACACACACTTTAGCGATATTTATCATCCATTCTATATTACATAATTTCATGCTTACTTTCGGCTCAATGTTGGGGCTCATATTCACTCCACCTTTCACCCAAAGGGGGGCATACAATCAAGGTCATCCTATAATTCCCCTTACACCATTACGCGATTAATATATATTTCTAATACAACATTATCAAATATTTTCTCATACACCATGCAACATTTCACATCACTTCCTAATAATTCCCCTAATGACCTAATCTAGGGGAAAAAGCATAAAATATCTCAATGAGTAACCAATCAATCAATCATATACATTCAAATTTTCATGAATCGTATCAATCAATAAACACAATACGACGTACTTATCCTCCCAAATGACCTAACTTAGGAGTTATATCACAAATTTCCCAAATGACCTAACATGGGAATTTATTCTACACTTTGTGACTACTTCCAAATGACCTAACATGGAATCCAACACATACACATTTTGACAACACCCGTGGAGTGGGGGAAATGAGATTTCATTACCTTTCCTATACTACTCCTATATGGGTTATCATGTTTAATCAAAATTGGATCCAAATGAAAAATAAATGTTCTTTTTCTGTCTACAGTGGCTAGAGCCTTTGGGGATGTAGTTAAAGTTGGAGGGTAACACTAGACTTATCTCCCTACACTCTTCCTTTGGAAGCAAGATGCCCAAATCCTTAGTTTCTCACACACACACACACACACACATGTAATAGGGTTGGAAACTGATCACTCCCTAGCCCATCACATATCCATCAACAAAATTAATCCAAAACATCAATCATAAAATAGTGCAATCATAAACCTCACTTAGAACTCCTCATAATGGTTCTACATCTCTTGTTACACCACATGGATCAACATGTTGATCCATGGTTTGTAATGTTATATGTTCTCACTCAGAACGTACTTCTACCACATTTGTGCATAATTTTGCAACAAGGGATTCTCTAGACTTCTCTTAGGTATGCATCTATATCTGCTTTATGTTACCAAGATTTTTCTCACCAACATAAAGTGGGGGAAATTGTAGACACAAAATCATGCACTTACTACTAGTATTATACTGCCAAGTATGTTGTTTTATGTATGGATCTTGCGTAAGAAAATTATCCACTAATGGCCCACTCCATAGCCCATCCGCTTGTCTTGTTAGTCTTTATTTGCTTTTATCTTTCACACTTTTCACTCATACGCATAGTTTTGGTCAGGTCACAGGGATATCTGTCTATCAGTCTTCACTCATTTGTTGTCACTTATCTCTGGACATTAGTGCCTAGGTCTAGACACTAGCGTCAGGTGCTCCTGTCCATCCTAGGTGACCATGTACTCTTTATGTTTTATTTTATTGTTGACATTTGAGGTCAGTATTTTCAATTTTTCCTCTCATCTCCCAAGTTACTAGTTGCAATGTCGGGTCATTAGTGTTGAAATTGAAACAAGAGATCCCTATATAAACACAACATACATACCATTATATTGGTGGACAATTCTTATCAAGTGAAAGCTATCTGCATACATCAAGGGTTGTATTTGGGTGCATTTTTCTATATACACACTGCATAGACAGGGTATTTTATTCTATTCCATCCACACATTTGCATTTTATCTAGTTATAACCCGTTAATTTGGTGTCATTAGCACAAGGGAAACCTAGGAGCACTATTTCACACAAAATCACACAATACTACATTAGGTTTGAGATATAGTGTAGTGCTCAATCATAATTTTACCATTGTGACAGTTCAGGATAGTCTGAACCCTCATTTTGCATTATTGTTTTTAGTATTTTATGTTTATTTGAGGGTTTTCCAGGTCTATTATTCATTGCATATTTTAATGTACCTCAGTGATCTAAGTGTGACACAAAGGAAACCAAAGGAGAACAAGTGTGAAGCCCTAGAAACCATATTGGAACTAGGTTCCAAGATTTTTTACAGACTCTGGTGCCCATACAGAGGTCTCGAGTGCTTACGGGTGCCCCTATCCTTACCTAGGTGCCCCTTTCCAGTCATTTCTACCCCTATTGAATTTTTTTGTGGTATGTTGCTACAATTTGTGCTTTTGTTCCATCACCTTGTCCAGTTTAGATTCGTTGTAGGATAAGCGTAATTTAGATAAGTACCTTATTCCTCTCATTTCCTTTCATATTTGAAATTAAATAGATTGTCTAGCACTTATATTTTAGAGATATCATTTATAGCATATATTTGTTTTTATATTTAAATAAAATAATCATATTTTATGGAATCAACAATTATAAATGATTAGGATAAATAAATTGAAGTGGATGCAAAAACTACACTAAGGGAAAGGTACATCTACTTTCTCGAATACACCAAGTGTTGTATATAATGATGAGGAAATAAGTAATAATGTTCAAATGCATCATGAAAAAGAGGAGAATAATTATATTTAAATTTGTATTGATAATGAATTGAATGATTATGTTGACATGGATAAATAATTTGATATGAATAATTATATTGAACCATTACCCAAGAATACAATTGTTAATTATAAAAACTCCATAGAAACACCAAATGAGGAAAGTAACCTTGATAATGAATATTTACCTCGAAGAACACCTCCTTCCATTTTTCATAAAAAAATATTCACTAAATTTAAATTGATGAAAACATTTTTAAACCAATGTCTGATAGAAATTTGAAAAGAAAGGCTATAATAATTTGGGATAACTACTTTGATAAAATAAATGATACACAAATATGTCAATCACTTGTTACATTAATGAAATTAATTAGATGAGACCTACAATGAATACCCTAAGACTAAGAACATCTATTATTGATGGTTGAAATGTGGAAATTGTTGGAAATATACAATAAGCATACCATATTATAGGTGTTAAAAAAGGCACCAAAGATAATGATGCTACATGACATTCACTTACTAATTGTATAGTAAGTAATAAAATAGTGAACAAATTCTTGATTACAACTATAAGTAGAGCTTTGGAAGTAAATAGAAAAAACTAATGAAATTAGCTGGAAAATACAAAAGTCTTGAATCATCTAATAACACTACCTATTGGGCATTCTCTAGTAGACTCCTATAGAAAGAAAAGGATGCATCTGATACTCTAATAGAATTACTTGTAGATTTTTGGAATGATAACAAAAGGGTTTCATCAAATAGAAAAGATATAGTAAAAGTAAGAATTGGTTCTTGTAATCATGAGCCACATCTAAAACATGCCTTGGATATGACTTAAAGAAAAATTTATCTTAGTTTAAGAAGGAAAATCTAGAAATTGACATTAGCCAAAAAAAATTTAAATGAACAAACCATTTTATGTAATTATAAATTAATCATGTACCACTTGTTATTGTAGGAATCATGTTTAATTTTCAATGCATTGTGATGTTTTTCATCATGTATGTTGTGTTTTTCCTACTGACACCATGTTATAGGTGTGTGGATTGAATGTCCTACCAAAATCAGCATGGAAATTTATTCCCACCATATTTTGTGAAAGACCAATTGGAGAAATTTTATAATAAAGAATGTTTGGATGGAATATGCAACGTATGTAGTGGCTCGCCGAAATTGAAAATTTGTATCCATGAAGAGATTATACATGCAATAGGAAAAGAACTAGTTTATCTTAACAAATATAAATTTTTTGAATATCAAGTAAACTATGGAAAATAATCTAAGAGGTGTGATCTTGTTACAAAATAATTACATGTATCATAATACATGGTCAAATTCATAGAGGAAATTATTTATGAGTATGCAAGACATGCACATAGAGCTCAATGTTTGGATGAGAAATTCAAGTTAAGAAAAGACACATTCCCACTTGGTACTTTTGTTTCAATAGTTTTCTTCACATATAATTACTCATTGTAACCACAAATGAAGGTTCAATCACATTACTACAACTCAATAGAAGTTGTTATTTTCATTCATAATGAGAGTTTTTTTGTAAATTAGCCAAGTTACCCATGTTTCTCCTTCTAGCTTAGATTTGTCTTGCCAAATCAAACATTAGGATGAGGACCTTAAGGGGATCGAGGAGAATGTGGAAATTCTTATCAAAGAAGGAATTAAAACTAACTTGGACCCCTCTACAGTCTCTAACCTAGAGGAAAAACTAAACAACCTCTCCACTCAACTCAGTGACTTGGAGGAAAGGGTTTTATAGGTGGAAGACATACAATCCATACAGCTAGAAATTCACAAGGTGGTTTTGGGCTACATTCAAAAAAAATTGTAGCAAGTTTGTGAGGCTTGCAGTATCCCAGGGTCTACTTGGAAGAATGGAAAAATAAAAAAGAAGATCATCACTGAGAGTAGTCAAGATCCTAAAATGCAAACAGCTATCAACATATACAAAGCCTTGAATATTACTTTGAAAGTATATAACATTTCTCTGACTTAGCTCTGTTTTTTTGTTCTATTTTTGTTTTGGTGCTTTTAATTTTTTGTTTTTGTTGTTAGTTGGGCTCTTTGTAGGAAGTTGTCCCCTGCCTTTATAGATTTTTTGTTTATCTAGCTCCTAGGCTATTTTTTGGGGTGTGGGTCCCGCATATTAAAAAACCACATTGATGTTAATGTCCATCTTGTATTTTGATCCTTTTGTACTATAGGGTATGGTCCCTTCAAAACCATTTACCAATAGTAAAAAACATTCATACACTCTCTGGAAATCACTAATTCAAAAAAAAATATGAAAAGAGTATAATTTCTACATTGGTGATGATCAAACACGTTCTACATAATATATTAAAGGGTGTTTCTAGTTGTTTTATGTGAAGTTGGCTGAAATGAGCATTATTTTCAATCAACATTACATTTGATTAGACAACTACACATCTCAATTTAAGAATATTAGTATTTTTATTTGATAACAAGGATGCATGTGAAAACATGTGTACAACATATATAGATTTTTACTAAGGTAGGACATGGGAAAGGATAGCATGATGGTGCATGAGAACATGTTAAAATATCCCTTGTAAGAGAAGAATTAAATTTCAAATATGGAGCTAAATATACAAGTGTAAATTTGTTTTTAAAATGGTGTAATAAGAACATTGGCCATGAATCTCAAGAGAGCTTGATAATTTGTAGATATATGTGGTTGATAGAAAAAAACCATTTGGAAAGCTATGAAGGTTGTATGACACATATAGGATCAAGTGAGTTATACTCATTCCATAGCCCAAACACAATTTCTTGCACTATTCATCCTATGTGCATGTCATCTTTTTGTAAATCATACATTTATTTTTTCTAATGAATGTGAGTCATAAGAGTGGGTAAACGAATAGACTTGTAAACCTCTAATCATACATTGATGTTGTCTTCAAATCATATGACAAAATCACCTGAATTTGATCAAATCTCTCATCTAGTGTAATAAGCTACACAAATATATTGTTATAAATCTATAAATTATTAAATTATATCCCTAAATGTATTAAATTTGACTTGATTTTTACATCGTGATGCAAGGCGTGTTTTTCCAATTATTGCAAGAGAATTTAATGAATAGGGAACATATTAGTTCTTGTCTTGTTGTGTAAAGGGAAAACAAGTTAACTTCCCCAATCCTTTATGGTGAAAACCTTGAGTATCCCACTGAGTCAATGGTAGTCACTACAACTTGGATTTGACTATATCCTATCAAAAAATCAAATTTTTAGTTGTTTGAAGACTAAGAATACATAGGAAGATACAACATTATTCACATTTGGTTATTGCAACAAATATTCAGTTGATCAAATCTTGAGGTAGGCCATCAAATAAGAATCTATGGAATGTTCATGAGTCAGACCATAAATATTTTTTTTCTACTATCAAGAGTAGAGTCAATCCTAGTGGTTCATTGGATTTAATTTCCAATGTGTTGACTTACGACTCGATATACATCTACACGATTTTTTTTTGATAAATTTTGATGATTTTGTATAAAGTTTATAGGTTTTAAATTTTTACTTAATTGTGTACTAAAAAGTTTATGTAGGTTAATGGTGTCAAAAAGTATGCCACCTTCAAATGGTTGGTACTTGTACGTACCCAAAATTGTAGGTACTATCCTACCGGAAAGAGGTTATAGAAACCCCAACAATGATTCAGATCTCTTCGCAAGGTGTTCGGAATCCAGAAAGCTTGCCAAGTATACATTTGCATCCTAAAATACCTTATCAGACATTTACATGCTTTGGGATCGTCCATTTTTTGCACAATATACTCAGATTGCTTCTCAGGCAACAACTTCTTCATTTTTCCATTGAATGGTGAGTAAGAACTTTTTTAATGACCAATCCATTTGAATCTCTCATGTCTTTACAAAAGTTCCTACTCAACAACATACCATGTGAAGGAGGGATATCAGCCACCAAGATAATAGCTAAAACCTTCTTTTCAGGTAAGGAATCAAAAGCTACATGTGCATCTTTAATCCTACCAACCAAAGTCACCTCCTTACTCTCCGTAGAATAGCAGGACCCATAAGTGCATGTGTTAGTAAGACCCAAAGCATGATCCACTTTGGCAGGAATGACATTATCTAACACTCCTGAGTCTATGACACAGTTGCTGAGTTTATGGCCAGTTATAAGAAGGGTTACATAAAATGGTTTGATTTTTTCATTAGGTGAGGTGACTGTAGCTACAAGGTTGAGTTTGGGTGTGGAGGATGGAGTAGGTAAGAGGCATTTAAAGGTAATTTTCGAATGGGAATTGAAAAAGTGGACCATTTTAGCAAAGGCTTTAGGGTGCGTTTGATACTACTCATCCTCTGAAATTTGAACTTTTATTTTCTTAAGGTGATCAATGATATCAAAAGATCCAGAGGTGGATGGTCTATCATCACTGGGAATCTTAGGCTTATTAGGTTTAGGATCTAGAGAAGAAGAAGTTTTAGCAGTAGAATTAGGAAAAGAAGAATTAGCAGAACTCACCTTCTGTGTGGATGCAGTGGGAATAGGAGATCCTCTCCTTGCCACAACTAGGATAGTTGTGGAATACTCTTTAGCTTTCTTGACAGGATGCATCACTTTTTCCTTCTTATTGGTCTATTCTCATGTCATAACACCATATGAATCGCTATTCATATCTGCTACTACGTCATCATAATCATCCTCTTCATCAACACCTTCAGTGGTGAAGAAATTAACTCGAGATCCCTCAAGTTCCTCCAGTTCTTCATTATCCTCTTCTTCAGGTTCTTCAAAATATTCATTGATCTCTTCATCTTCAGGTTTGTCAACCTCAAAAGTTGCATTAACAGGGACCTTGATGGGTGCCCCCTCAATCGCTAGCCTTGTTTGGGAGGAAGGTAAATGATTTCTAGGCTGAAAATTCCTCCTTGGAACATCTGCATAAGGGGCATTCTGAGCCAATTGTTTCTTGATGGCAATGAGGTTGTTAGAAAGCTTTTGTACTAATGGATTTGTATTAGCTCCGGGAGTAGAAGAAGAGCAAGAAGAAGCTCTATATTTGGAAGGATCTCTTTTCAACTTACTAGACATGATCAAGTCATCTTCAATTCTAACATCTAATCTCTTAGCCTCTCCCAATGTTACAAGGTTGGCTCTCCTCCATGCATAGCTAACTTCAAGAAATTGAGCATTCAGGAAGAATTTTTTTTGAATTTGATCTACAAGTTACGTATCTAGTGGGATTTTTTTAATCAAATTTTTGAACCTGGCCACAAATTCCCTCATGGGATCTTGTGATTATTTCTTTATTTGAGAAATCTGGGCTAGGAAAGCATGCACATCCTCTGTAGGTTTGAAATGGTTCTCAAATCTTGTTCTCATCATGGTCAAACTGGTAATGGCCCCAGCAAGAAGATGATAGAACCAATCTATTGCATTGTCTTGCAAAGTCTCTGCAAAAATCCTCACCGAGAAATCTTCATGCTCAACACCAAGGACTCCACATAAAACTATGAAGGTGGTAATATGTTCATCAAGGTGCACTTTACCATCACCTTTGAACTTGGGAAGTTCTTTCTGTTACCCCTGGGTAACTCATGCAAAGGTTGAGGAAGGGCAAGAGGCCCAACACAATGGCCCCAAGGTAATAGAATTGTCATCCTTGGAAACACTGCTTGAAGGGGAACTGAAACACCAGCAAGAATCAAAGAACGAAGATTAGGGCTAAGTTTCCCTTGAGGGATACTACTTCCAAGAGTTCTATCTTCAACAGGGGGTGTGCTTGTAGAATGAGCTCTTCTATTTCTTCTTGTTAAAGGAAGAGGAAAACCTTTATGCTCCAAGAGATGAAACTAAGAATCTTCAATACCAAGGGATCTGCTACCGTGAGTAAATCTTAGAGTCTCCAGATTAAAGAATGATCAAGAAATTGTTCATAAACTGAAATCCGTTAAAAAAAATTCCTCAGTAGAGTCAACAAAAATTTTTGGTTGTCAAATAAGGACTTTATTGAAAAAAATAGTCAGGGGACAGAAAATCCCTCCTCTTTGATGGGAGAGGTTCCCTTATTTAAAGGAAAAAACCTATTTACAAATGTACAACGTTGATTTTTAAAGAGGAGATCTGATATCATGAAAGTGTTTGATATTATAGATTATCAATACAAAAGGATAGAAGAATTAGGGAATGGGAAAAAGTAGAATAGCACTCTTAGGAAATATAGATAACAAAATAATTCCTTACACATGCTAGAATGGAATCATATAGAACATAATCATTTGCATTAAAACCACAAGATGTTATTTCACAGACACAAATTTCCAGAGATGACATCCACAAGAATACAAAGCTTCTTGAAGTAAAACAAACTAATGATTCAATAAATTTTAACAGATAGAAAGGTAAGAACATGAATAGATAGAAACAGAAAGAGAGATATTCTTGTATTGATAACTTTTTACTCCTTTACACTTTCAAAAATAACCAGAGTTCCAGCCTTTGATAATGGCGTAGAGAGCCCATTATATAGCTTACAAATTAGTTACAATTGGTAACCGTTTCTTTTAACTAAAATATTAATTAAGGAAGTGCTTGACACAATGTCCTTAATTAGTTTATAATGAGCCCAATTCTAAGAAAACAAAGGAGAAAAGGAGAAACTAGGAGAGAAAACATCCGCTTATTGCTAAGGAGGGCCCACTAACTTGAGAATCCATTGCCTGAATCTTTTTAATACCTCAGCTATCTCCCTGGCTTGTGGGATTGATGTGTTAGTAGTGGCATGATACCAAGTGCCTAGACATTCTTCATGTTCTTATCAAAATCAGTATGTTCCAGGTATTCCTTTTTAGCCTCTTCAATGGCAGATTGAAGAGAGCAAATATCCTTTATCTTTCCTTTGGTAATCAATTCTTCTTTGACAAATGTCTTGAATTGAGTTTTAATATCTTGAAGAGAGAAAGGAACACCTGAATTTTCATCATGAGGATGACAATGAATATCCTTAAAGGCAGATGTAACACAAGTCTTGAAAGATTCTCCCTTCTACTAACTATTTCTCAATTCTCCCAAGGCTTCTTCCAGAACTTTTATTTTCCATTCAACACTAAAAACCCATGTCCCTAACAATTTGTCCTTGGCATCATCAAAAAATTTACTAGCCACCAATATATTTTCATCAGCCTATCACATCAGGTGAAGATCTGTGATGTAACTAATCCAAAGCTTCAGTTCTTTGTCCATAGTTTTAATAGAGGAGGATAGTTTTTGTTGCAGGTTGGCCACCTTCTAATTGGCTTTGAAGGCCTCTACAATGAAGTTCAAGCCTGCAATGGTTATGTCATCAACCATGGCTTCCATATCCCTTCCATAAGTGGAATATCTGTGTATATCCTTGATACTCTGAACCTCATCCCGACTGAGAATCATAGGAGGTGGAAGGGCATCCAATGGAGCAGGATCCAAAACCTTATCTTTAGCCAATAATGACTTGATGAAGCTAGAAAGAACTTGATTTTATTCTTCCAACTGTTCTATAGTTTGTTTACCCTTTTCCACTCTCTCAATAACCTTGGTTACTGTTTCTTGGAGGTTATGTACCTCACTCTCAGGAGTAAATTCTCCCATTAGAATCCTAGAAAGTTCCAGGTCAGAGGCTAATAGGTCTTGCTCTACCTTATCAACCTTAGGCTTTTCAACCCCTTGAAATTGTTGGCCTTGAGCATCTGTCACTATCATTGAAGTTGTTTTAGCTCTCTTTACTAAAGGAGGAGTAGTTCCTAACAAAGTTGCCACAACATCAAAAGTTGGCCCTGTCAAAGAGGAAGAAGGTTTTCTCTTCCTGCTATCAACCAAGGGTTGCACCCATGCAAAATTAGAAGAAGAAGGGATGAGGGGTCCAAGAGAAAGTGAACCCATGGCAATTAAAGTATTCACCATTATTGCTACCAGTAAAGAGGTGAGTGAGGCATTTGGAGCTTCTTATGCAGATGAATATGTGGTACTAGGAAGTTCAATGCTAGGCACCTCCTTCTCATCTTCTACTATAATTTCTAAAGTTCCTGCAGGGTTTGGTACTTAACCATCATCACTTTCACTCAGAACAATAATGTTCTCTGGCCTTAAAGGAAATCCTAAATGCTCTAGAAGGGGTTCTTCCTCAATTGGCTCTTGTTTAACCTCTTTTATCTTCTTTTGGTATACTTGAGTAGAAGAAGAGGGAGTAGATGATTCAGGTTCTTTAATTGAGGAAGAAGGATGGGTTTGAATAGGTACCTCTATGTTGGGTGTATGTGTTTCCTTCCTAGGTGTTGAAGTATCTCTGGAAGAAGATCCACTTGGATTCTTCTTAAGCTCTCGAACCTTCCTGTCAAACCAAACTTTTGTTCTTACAAGGATAGGGGTCAAAATCTCAACCAAGTCATTCTTTTCCTTCTTGTACCAATCCAAATCTTCCAAAAGAGTATGTTTGACCAATGTCTCATGTTCAAAAGACTGAAATTTTTCATCATCATCCTAGAACCCCTCAGGAATTTGATAGAGATTGAGCTCTTTAATTAGTTGCAGAGAGAGTCTGCCATAGTGCCTCCGCCTTGCTTCAAAATCATCTGCACAATCATCCCAGTAATCCTCAGTATCTGGTCTATGATGATAATTTATTCTGAGGTTCTGTTCAATGAAATTCTTCAAATCAAAGCAAGTCCTAGGCCTAAAAAAGTGGACAGTGATGGGAGCAAGGGCCCTTTTTATATTTTGGGCATCCAAGGTTATTTTACATGTATAGTTTCCCAAATAAATAGGGAAGCGCATACTAGATATTTTCTTTTCCCTACAGGTTCTATGCAATTTATCCAATTTCCCGCACACTTCAATTAGAGCCATCTTGTCATTATAAAACATGGGGAGCTTGAGAGGTGTGTTTTCATAACCAGTCAACCTGATATATGAAAACCTCTTGAATTGAATGAAGAAAGCTCCATACTTAGCTATCAGGTTCATGGCTTCATAAAAAAACCTCCTAGTAGTATCACCTTCTAAAATCCTTATAATATACATGGTAAAGGCATCATTAACTCTTCTAAAATTGTGGTTGCTAGTTTCAAGGTTTAATTGAGGGTAGTATGAATAAATGGGCTCATCCTTCTGGCCCTCCATGTATGTGAATCCAAACCACTGCCGAGATGCTGCTAGGGAATACATGAGATAAGAAGTCATATAGAACCTCTTATTCTGTTGCACATTAGACAATTGCTCGGTCAAATTCATGTAAATGATTTCTACCCAATTTATGTTCTGATTACCTTCATAGATGATGTTGATGAGAGGGCACATCCAAAAGTGAAATTCATTGGTAGATGGAAATCCCATGACACGAGCTAGTAAAATGATGAAATCAGACATCTCTTCATTGAAATCAGCCCTAAATAACACCTTAGAAAGTCGGGATGCTCCTTTATTAGGGTTCTTCAACCATGATTTTGCTATTCTTGCCTTATATTTTTTATTGTCCTACTCGAATAGGGTCTGAGCTTGAGCTTGAGTGAGAATGATGGAATCTTCATTCTCTGGAATGCGTAGGGTAGTAGAAATGTAAGCAACATCCAATTTAGCAATCAGCTCCCCATGCACATTAGTCAATTCTTTGGTGTCCGAGTTAAAATGAGCTCCGCAGGTAAGCACTGTGTTAGAAACTTGTATAGAGATTGGGAAACTAGCTGCATATGTAATTCCACTATCATTTATCATTTGTGCCATGGGGGAAGGATTAGGGCAAGCCAATCTGTTCCAAAAATCCCCAAAATCCAGATACTGAACCTCACTATCCCTGATATCAGGAACAGAGGTCTCAAGAGGGGATACATGCTCTTGGCCTTGGAATTTGATATTCTTGTTTGCAATGTACAGAGGAAAACCTTCAAGGGTTGAGTTCACAATAAAAATGCAGAGGGGGCAGGAGCACGAGAAAATGACCTTAATTGTAGAGATTCAAGCAAATTATGGCAAGTGAGAAATGTATCAAATGCATAGAGGATAGTCCCAATAAATAGTTTTTTAGGAGAGAGAAGGTCATTGAATGCACATTAAACTAATATTGCACCAACTTAAAAAGATAATAATCGGGAAGAGTGGAAAAACTGGCTCAGATGGCCTTCGGTACATTTGGTTCATGAGGGACATGAAGACGTGATCTGGACGACATGGGTGATGCAGGTAATGCAGGCCAAATGAGCACGGGGAGTCCATAAACTTGGAAACGCAAGGGATGCGAGGGACGTGAAGACATGATTCGGCCGATGCGTACGATGCGGGAAAAGTGGGGACAGAAGGCACAGACACTTTTGGGACAAATGGGACAAAATTACGTGAAGGACCCGATGAGGGCGACGTGGGTGATCAGGTGATCGGGGAACAAAGAGCCCGAGTGAACTTAGGATAAATGGGCAAAAAAAAATTGACATAACTGAAAGTTAAAGAATTTAGGGGAATGCAGCCAATCAGGGAACAGAAGGCCCGGCAAAACTTGGGACATGAGGGACAAAAATGTCTGACAGACCCGCAAATCACCAAAATAACTCCAAAAACGTGAATTTTTACTATCTCCTCAAATTTTCACTTTACTAGAACATCACTAAAGAGTGTCAACCCAAAATTTTCAATTTTTCAGACTTTCAAAAGAGGGGAAATCTTGAGAGGACAACACCAGTCAAACTGGGTCAACTTGTGACCTTAACCATAGCAAATCAGTACACGTTCAAAGATTAAAAAAAAGATGAAAAATGTCCCATTTGATGTCAAAAACACCTTCAATTCCATTATACTCCATCATCAAGCTCACAAGTTCTTAAGCACTTCCATTTACCAACATTGTGAAATTGCCCTTTTATTCCCAAAAATAGGTCTTCAATGATAGGGAACACTTTTCCCTATAGGAATTTAACCATGACCTAAGACCACCATGGAAATATAATAAAACTCACAAGATTTCATAAATGGTGATTCAGTCCTTAGGTTCATTGGAAATATTTTACACAAACTGAAAAATCTCTAGAAACTTACCTTTTTTAGTGGGGTCCACATACTATCATAAGTTATAATATATCTCTTTGTAAATTTGGAGGATTCTTCTACAACCTCCAATTAACACATTAGAAAAATAAATCCATTCTTGGCACCTACCAATAATTTTTCCTCCATCACTCTCAACCTAGGGTTTCAAATCCATAAAACATGACTTACCTTCTTAACGATCGTTCATAAATGTTTGGGCCTCATTTAACCTCATTTCAACTCTGATATCTTCTTGACACCATGACCGAACATAACTGAAAGGATCAAATCTCAATTCAAACCTTGCACATGCCAACCATGAACATTTCTCTCACTTTGAGCTGGAAAACGCACTCTTAAGATCCTTATTTTAGTCTAATCTTTATAACTTATGAAATTATCATCATGGCATCCTAAATTTTTATCCAAAAAATAATGATACACTCTGATAATATCTCCAATGCTCATCAAGCTATAAATATCTCTTCATCTTCATGTACCATCTCAATTACATGACTATGCCTTAGGGTTTTGCATGTTGTAGGCCATAGAAAATGTAACTAATAGTATAACCAAGCATGAAACCTCTATAAACTATCTATACATGATAAAAATGACCTAATATACCTCCATGAGTGATATCAAGAGCTCGCACACACCTGTAAGTGACTAACATTCTTAATTAGGCCTCCAGACACTAGGATTAGGCCTAGTTTAGACCTAAACCAAGTAGACAAACCTCATAACTCTACTTAAAAACTCTCCAAAATGACCTCACATACATGAGACAACATGTCTCACACTTCTACATGCCTCCATAAGATCTCATGGATCTTAAACTAATTCTCATGCTCTATTTGGGCTCCAAGCACCTAGACTAGGTCTAGATGAGCACTTGTTGATTTAACAAAATATAGTATTTATTAATCCCTAGATATTTAAGAGACACATATGATAAATAACCAATAAATAACAGATCTAAAACAAGTAATAAGTTAATATAAATTAAAACCCTAAGTGTAAGAGAGGGAATATAAGACCTAGTTGATTTCCCAATAAATCCCGAAGTGTTATGGACTGGAAACCTGATGCAAAAAGGAGGGAACTATCATAACCACACTCAAAAAATTCTATATTTTTAGATGATCTGGACTAGGGCAGATGTCCTGGGGTGAGAGAACCTAGGTGCTAAAGACTTCTGTTGGGTGCCTATGACTACAGAAATGTTCAAAATCTGGTTTTTATTGTGTCATAAGGTGGTTGCTAATCTTCGTTATTAGTCTCTTGTATGTTTCTAGATGATCACATAATTCACATATAACCTATAAAACAAATGATCTCCTACAAAACCCCAAAACACATCAAATACTAAAAAATAAAGATGTAAATGGGGAGTCAAATTGGCCCTGGTGGTCACCCGACAGAGTGAAATTATGACTGAGTGTTGCACTACATCTTAGACTCCATGTCCATTTCTTGTGCATGTGTGTAGATACCGTGACATAGGAATCCCTTATGCAAGATGCACTTCATAGCAAGCGATAGCTAGATGCATTAATGTAGATAGATGTGTGGATTACAGAGTAAATTTCCCCTCCTATGCATGTATGCAGAAAATATATTCCCTTGTCTCTTGAATGAAGCTAGATGGATTCCTTTGATGCTCTTAAAACGCCTTTTGATGCAACCTTAGGTGATGATAATATATTCTTAGAGCTTGGTCCTTTATTATGGTTATATAGGTTTCTATTTATATGATTCCCATGTTTTAATTTTTTAATTGACAGCTAAAAGGTTGAGCCATAAGAAAATAAAATGCCCAAAAGATAAAAGAGTCCCAAAAGGGGCAAGCAAGATATAAAGAGGTCGGGGTACCAAGAGGGGGTGAGGGCACCTGGGCATTGCCATCCTAGCTGGGTGCTAATGTCCAGAGTCTATAAAGATAAGGAAATGAAGATCATACTAGGTTATGGGGTCTGTAAGACCAAAGAGAAAGTAAGAAAGACATAAAAGAGGCCAAATATAGATGTCAATTACTAGTTTTCTTGCTTAGGAATCATATAAATAGTGGTATGTTATTAGGACCTAGAAATGTACCCAAGTGTGTGATTTTGTGTCTACGTTTGCCCCCACTTTATGTATTTGAGTGAATATTTGATAGCATAAAGTAGATAAGAGATTCGTACCTAATACCCATGTAGATTGATGGTGAAAGCATGCTGAAGAGATAAGAAAAAGTGTGGACTGATAAAAATGAAGCATGGAAGCTAAGGAATAGGAATTTACCCTAGGGGTGAAGTGTAGGCACTATGTTGTGTTGTACCTATTATTATTTTCACTTATTCTCAATGGTGTGTGGTGTCTTATCATTGTGTATTAAGGACGGACCTGTAAAAAGAAGAGAAAAATATGTAGTCAAATATGTGTATATGAAAAATCTGCATAAGTATGTAAAAAAGTATGAGAAAAATGTGTTAAAAGGAACATGTGCACTTGATCCGTGATGTGGGAAGATGGATATAAAGTGTCCTGATTTTCTATAGAAGAGTGAGTTTTTTAGGTGATCTCATACTAAGAATGATTTTTTGGGTGATCTCATGCCAAAAATGAATTTTTGGGCAATCTCACGCCAAATGCGAGTTATTTGGGCGATCTCATGCTACAGCAAAAGAGTATTGGGGAGAAATGTCTAGTGTTATTCTCCATCCCGGACTACTTCCTAAATTTATACACCACTGCAGATGGTGTGATCATGCTTTGCTCTATGTTTTTTCCACTTCGATCCAAGGAAATAGAAAAAAGGAGATAGAATAAATTTTGATTCTTGGAGGATTGTGCATGTACTATATAAACTACTCTGTGAAATGCTGAAAACTATGTTGATCTAATAAATTAATTGTAACTTACCCCTAGTCATAGGCTCCCAGTAAAGGTCAAGAGTGATCAAGCACTCATGTCTGTATCTAGGCATTGACATATGTGCTAAACTAAGGAACCAAGTTAAATTTTGTGCCATTTCTGTAATTGTATACTACTTTGTTCCTATATTGTGTAGCCTTGAACTATAATTATGTACTGTTGAATGGGGTGATTGATTCACCCAATGTATGCCCCCCTCATTTGGGGTTCATGCAACATCACTAGGAGTATGCAGCCCAAAGGAGAGGACGGGATTCTTATCTGAAACTGATACCCTATAAAGGGAGGAAATGTACATGGTAGAAACAAAGTCACATACAAATAAAGTGGTTAGGACATGTGTTAGTACAAAAAACAAATACGCATACATAAGATAAAGTGTAATCTAGAAAGCAAGAAGATAATTTAGACCAAGAAAAAGAGGTTTTTAAACATGGGACATCATTCATAATGTCGCAATACAATTAGACCCGAAGTATCCAAAAGCATATAGTGTGAAAAAAAGGCATAGGGAAAATCCCATAAAAAATGACATACAATAGTAGAAAACAAAGAGTAAAAGACAACCATGGTGGAAAATAGTCCTGCAAAGAAAATGTTGCACATGAAGCATCTGTTAGCATGTTAGAAATATAAAAAGAATGTCAAGACATGTATATATTGATAGCGTAGTGTGCTAGTAAAAAGTATTATAAAATGAAACAATAACACTTCTAGTCTGTAAGAAAGTAGATTCCCCCAGGAGCCTCAGTGGACTGGTAATAGGTAAAATGTGAAGCATCCATGCTACATGTAAATATATGTAAGAAGTATATATTCACAACTCGAGAACAATTGAATGTGTATATGTACATAGAAAAGATAACAACATATAGAATATCTGACTAGCATAGTACACAAAGTGTATATATGAGTATAAGTAAGCAAGAGTATGTGAAACCAATATATGCAATATGCTATGAATGAGTGAGAAGGAATGATATGCAATGTGAATTTGATAGGAGTAGAATGCCCCCCGAGCGGATGTGTACGAATGTATATGAGATGAGTTTCATTTATAAAATACCCCTCAACAGTCAAGAATGAACCATAGAACAAGAGTATGTCATTGGAAAATGGTTTGAAAACATGTGTAGGATAGATGGATCAATGAAGCATAGATACTAAAGAGTGAATGAGAAGTGAGGTTCATTTCATATTTAGACCCTCAGTATTCGAGTATGAACTGTGGAAATAGAGTGCATCATAGGGTACTGTTGTGATGAATGTTTGATAGCAAGATTCAAGATGAATCATAGATCGTAGATTTTATTATTATGGGTAAGAAGAAAATGCTAGAAAGATGTATCATAAAGCACATAATGTAGAATGTGCAGTGTGTGAGGTTCATGTATGCAGTATTCCCTCAACAGTCAAGTGTGAACCTTAACACAAGAGTGCATCATAGGGTAATGATGATAAAAGTTGTGTAAGATTGATGCTTAGAATTAAGAATTATGGAGCACAGAGCATAATGGTAGAAATGATATGCACTTGATGATGCTAATAGGGGGAGAGAATAAGCGTGATGCCCCCAAAGTGTGTGAATTATCTATGTGGTTACGCGAGAGATACTATACCATATTGGGATACCATTATCTATGTCATGAGAAGAGAGAGACTCAACACAATAGGAGGAAGAAGAAATAGTAGGATCATGCCATGGCGGAGAATTTTAAAATGTGTCTTGGCCAGCAGTATAAGAAGTAGTTTATTTGAAAACAAATATTGGATGTTGAACTAGAGAGTGTGGAGGGACCTTGAATGATGGTGGATTATTTGGTAACATTGTAGAAGACAAAGTAGGAGGAGGTTTTGTACTAAGTTTTAGAGTAACTTCCATAATTGAAGTTGGTAATGTTGTAGATGACTTAGTAGAATGAGGAGTTAGACTAATTTTGAGAGGAATTTTCTTAGGAGATTACTGTAGAAGGAACCTGAGTAATGATGGCATGATTCTCATTAGACATAGATGAATCATATTTAGAAACCCATTTGGATGTAGCAATTGGAGATGAACATGTAACAGTGTGTTGTGTAGAAAATGAGATAATACCATAATTCTTAAGGTGGTCAATTTTTCATTTAAGAGAATAGTAATCATTTTCATTATGTCCATTAATTCAATGATAATTGCAATACAGGCGACCATGCTATCTATAAATCCATAAGGAGAATAAGAATGACTAGATGGCAAGTTGATTAATTGATGAGTGATGAGATAGGAAAGAATATATTTTTGCTTAGCATTAAGATTAAAATTGATAGGAGTGGGTAGTGGTAAGAGTTTAGATTCACTAATATGAGCACATGTTGAAGACAGGTGTAGAAGAAGAACTAGTATGAGCCTAAGAAGTGTCCTTAAGATGTTGAATTTTAGATTTGAGGAATATAATCATGGATTCCATAGCCTAAAATTTATCTTGAAATAAAGAATGTAAAGTGTGAATTACTTGCAAATGGATTGAATGGAATTAGTACTAAGAGAGTCATCATAAATATGATTGAAGATAGAAATTATTTGTGAAGGTGGCATATCAAGAGGGAGGTAGATAGAGTGTACAAATTTTTGGAGAGAATATTTCTAATGTGGGTGCATTTGAAGTAATTGATAGAAGGGGACTTGAGGATATTTAAACGCCATGAAAGAATAAAAATGAGGATACAAGAGTATTCAAACATGGGTTCACCAAATGATTTTTAAAAATATAGTATTTATTAAACCCTAGATATTTTAGCGTCACATATGATAAATAACCAATAAATCACAGATCTAACACAAGAAATAAGCTAATGAAAATTGAAACCCTAAGTGTAAGAGAGGGAATATAATATTTATCTGATTTCACAATAAATCATGAAGTGTTCTAGACTAGAAAACTGATGTGCAGAAGAAGGAAACTATCGTAATCGTTCTAAAAAAAATTGTATTTTCTGGATGATCCTGGACTATGGCACCTTGACCAAGGCAAAAACGCCTAGGCACCAAAGGTTTATGTTGGGTTTTTATGATTGCAAAAATTCTCAAATTATGATTTTTATTTTTTCATAAGGTGGTCACTAGCCTTCGATCTTGGTCACCTGTATGTTTTTGGATGATCACAAAATTCACTAGTAACCTGTAAAACAAATGATCTCCTGGAAAACCCCAAAACACATAAAATCCTACAAAATAAAAATGCAAATTGGGAGTCTTATTGACCTTAGTACTCACTTGATAGAGTGAACTTATGACCGAGTGTTGCACTACATCTCATAATCCATGTAGTTCTTGTGCGTTTGTGTAGAAATCATGCTCTAGGAAGCTCTTGTACAAGATGCACTTGATAGCAAACGATAACTAGATGTACCAATGTAGATAGGTGTGTGAATGACATAATGAACTTCTCCTCCTATGCGTGTATGAAAAAAATGTATTCCTTTGTCCCTTAAATGAAGATATATGGATGCCTTTGATGCTCTTAGAATGCCTTTTGATGTACTCTTAGGTTATGATAATAATGCTTAGATCTTGGTCCTTTATTATGGTCACATCTTTGTATTTATATGTTTCCCTTGTTTGAATTTTGTAATTTACAACTAAAATGCCAACCCATAGTAAAAAAAGATGTCAAAAAGATAAAAGAGGCCCAAAAGGGGTGAGCAAGATATAAAGAGGTCAGGGGTACCTAGAAGGGGCAAGGGCGCATGGGCACTAGCGTCCTGGCTGGGCACTAGTGTCCAGAGTCAATAAAGATAAGGAAATAAATATCAGAATGGGTTATGGGGTATGTAATACCAAATAAAAATCAATAAATACATAAAAGAGGCCAAAGATAGATGTCAATTACTAGTTTTCTTGCTTAGGAATCATATGAATAGTGTTATGTGATTATGACCTAGAAATGTACCCAAGTGCATGATTTTGTGTCTACACCTCTAACTAAGCCTTCCACATGTACCTAAACTCTAAAACTCATGTGAGTGTCTCAGAACTCTCCAACCATACTCTCCATACCTCTACCATTCTCCTCAAGTCACCATGTACTTCAAACCATCATGCTCTATCACCTATGCTAGCTAGGTCACCTGATTAGGCTTACTAGGCCATGTTTTCTCACTGTGTCCACTCTTTTCATCATGAACCAACTTAAGTATCCATGTCATCATCATCCTAAGCATATTCTATCACTCCTCCATCATCTTCTTTTCATTAATGGGATTTTACATCAACAAAAAAACCTAAACTCACTCATTCCAACAAAATACCCATGGAACACTATAGAACCCATGAAACATTACATAAACACTTTCTCTGGCATGCGGCATGTAGCATTAAAAATAAAACATATATTTCATAAGAGGCACACATCAATAAGCATACATGATAATAGTTATAACTTAATATATATTTATCAGTATTCCTTTGACATCAATGACAATATTTCCAACAATCTTCCCCTTTTTCATTGATGGCAACCAGCCATCTTCACCAACCATCTTGTAGAATCTTCCATCTTGATCAATTGTTCCCCCTAGTTTTAACTCTCCTATTTCTCTCCTTGATGTATGATTTCTCTCATCTTTCATTTTTCCTCTTTGACATCAATGGAAAAGGAAATACTCTCACCATACTCTCCCCTTGAGAATATGCTACCAATTAATGACATGTTGAAAATGATACTACTCCCAACTTTTTCCTAAGATATTCAAATGTTTCCTTTGGAAAATGTGCTCTTAATTAACTTGCTGATCTACAAATTTCTCTCTCTGAAAATTATATTTAATGGGAATATGATTTTTTCATGGAATGCATAACTAGATTCTTTGATATGTTTATTGCGCTAGTAGTGTCACAGAGTATAGAAATTGGAGAGAACAATTCTACCTTGACATCTTTCAGTGTTTGTTTTATCCAGAAAAATCATATGCAACATAATAATACATAAATATATTCTACCTCAACTGTATATAAAGAAACAAAACCCTATTTCTTTCCCATCCAAGATATTAAATTTTTGCCCAAAAATAAAGCACCACCACTTGTAATTTTTTTCATATATACAACCTACCCAATATGCATCTGTATATATTATTAAAGAAAAATCCTCACCTTTTTTCATATCAAAATCTATAATCCATGGTACCTTTAGATATTTGTCTATTATTTTGATATCTTACACATGATTATGTTTTGGAGCATCTTGAAAATGTGATATCATGTCTATCACTTACATTACATCTGGTCTTGATGCAGTTACATATAAAAAACTTCCAATCATTGATCTATAAAGAATCTAATTTGCTTTAGGAGATTCATAATCATTTCTCAAGTTACAACATATTATCATGGTGTACTTACTCGATTGCAATCTTCCATTCTAAATTTTTTCAACATGTCCTTATTCAACTTAGTTTGTGAAATGAATATACCTTTATCATATTGACAAATTTTTAATCAAAGGAAGAATGATAACTCAGCAAACATGGACATTTAAAATTCTTTCTGCATTTCCTAAGAAAATTTCTTACACATCTTATCCTTATGTCCTCTAAAAATGATGTCATCAAAACATAAATAACAAAAAATTGTCGATTCTCAGATTCAGTTTTGATATATAGATTACTATCATCAATTCCTTTCTTGAACCATTATTATTGTAGATACTTGTCCAGTCTTGAAAACCAAGATTTGGGGGCTTGTTTCAGTTTTCAAAGATCTTTCTCCAGCTTGCATGCATAATCCTCATTATATGATAATATGTGTAGAAACTAAATCATGCACTTTGGGTATTATTTAGTCTATGTCTCATACTACTATTCATATGGCATTTTGAGTGAAGAAATTACTAATTAATCCCCATCTCTTGGTCATTTTTATTTACTTTATGTCATAATTTTTGACCTTCACCACACATATGCCTAGTTTATTTTTGACACTTTTCATCATTTTAGCTTTAACTGGGGCACTCAGGCTAGTACTAGGGCACCCGTTGGCACCCTGGTCCCAATTGGGGTGCCCTGATACTTTTTACACTTTCTCGCCACTTTTTGGGCACTTTTTAGCTATTTGAGCTTCTTATCTTTTAGGTGGTTAGCCTTTTCAGGGTTAATAATGAAATTAGAATAGAGAACCATATAAATATAAAGTTATGAGACCATAATGAAGGACCAAGCACTTGTCACTACTATCATCCACCTAGAGTTTCATCCATTAAAGGCATTTAGATCTCATTTGCATCCATCTATCTCATCATAAGGGACAAGGTTGGTTCATCTGCATCACACAAGCATAGGACGAAAGTTTATTCTATTCCATCCACCATTTTATTACATTTTTCTACACATAGTTATAGCTTGCTACTTCAAAAAGTGCGACTGGGAAAAGATCACCTAGGGCATGATCACACACACATTCACATAGAACTACATTGAGTCTGAGATGTAGTGCAACACTTAATTAGTAAGTCTACCATTATGGCCACTAAGAACAGTCTGACCCCTTCATTTAAATTGTTCTTTTTTTATGGCTTGATGTTTATTTTGGGGTCTTGCAGGTCTATCTTTCATCATTTATCATTGGCGATATTCGGTACAAAGGAGTGAATTACACATGACAAGAATAAAAGGATTCAGATCATCATCTGACCCTCCAAAGTTGGTTTCTAGACCTTCTTCATAAACCATGGCACCCAAAACTCATAATGGGGTGCCTACAGGCACCTTGATCCTCTCTCAGGCACCCCAGTCCAACAAAACAACTCAGATATGTTTCTTTTGGAGCTCTCGTGTGGTCGCATATGCATTTTGTTTATCTTTTTCATCTTGTGACACAGTCCTGAACAACCTGAACAAATCAGTTAAGCTCCTTCTAACCTTGCTTGTCAATTAAAGTTTCATATTTGCATTAGTTTAGTTTCTTTGGTCACTTTCTATATTTATTCATTTCACTTATTTCATGTTATTTGACTGATGTTCCTAGTTAGATTAACTTGATAAAATCTACATTTTAGTTAATCATTTTGGTTAGCCCCACATTTGGAAAACATCTTCTGTCTAGGGTTTATTCTCCTTCCACCATGGCTCCCTCTGACAATACTTTTACTAAAGAACATCTTAAGGCCATTAATGATCATATTGCTGAACATCCCTAAGATCTAGATTTTCTTTTACATATTTCTCGTGAGGAGGCTACTAATTTGGATGAACTCAATGCTTATGTGGAAATACCCACTTTTTTTTCTACTCAACCGCTTAGTTCTACTCTCCCACCTATTTCTATTGTTCAAGTTTTTGTCAATAATCCTACTAATCAGTTTACACCACATTTAGTTTATCATACATGACAAGTTTCATTTATTGGTACTCAAGACTTAACTACTCTTTATTAGGACCTTCAAGCTTGAATTCATAAGTTGTAATAGGCCACCTTGCATGCCTCGCCATCTTTATATTCCACCTCATTATTTCATACACCATTCACACCATCCATCTCCACTTATCCACTTCCTCCTAGTTTTTTCACCCCTAAGCTTCCCATTTTCAATGGGCTTGGTGACCCGCAAGATCATCTTAGGGCATTTCATGTCACTTTTCTTGATTTTTTTGATGATCATGTTGTTTTGGCTAAAATATTTCCCAATAGTCTCCATGATTATGTGATGCATTGGTTTTGGAACTTACTTGTTCACTCAGTAACTTCCTTTACGCATCTCGTTAATGCTTTTCTTACCCATTTTCCCATAAACATCGTCTCCAAGATCTCTTACACTCAACTAAAGAAACTGAAACATGGATCAAATGAACACTTAGCCAACTATGTTTTAAGGTATAAAAAAATTTTAACTAATATGTCTAATGTTCTAGAAGACTCTAAACTTCAATATTTGATTATTCAAAGCCTTTTACCATTTCTCCAAGAAAGTATTCTCTTCGAGACCTCTCCTTCATTCGACTAACTTTGTCACATTCTTAAGCATCATGAAACTAAACTCTTGTCCATAGGAAAACTTAAATATCAAGATCAAGCTTCCTCGTCTACTTTTTTTCAAAACAAGACACCATTTAAACCATCTACAACTAATCCAACTGATGCCAAAGTTACTATCAATATAGTTACTACTCCTAAATAGGTTCAATCACCACTGCCTAGGTGACCATTCAATAAACTTCCTATGGCTCCACATCTCATATTGAAACAAATTCTGGAAAGAAATCTTATTACACTCCCTCCACAACTCAAATTAGATCCATTGCAACCAAAAGGAAGGAATTACAACAAAAAATTTATATGTAACTATCATAGATGTGTGGGACATTCTAAAAATTAATGTTTTAAGCTCCATATAATCATTCAATTTCTCATTGATAATAAAAAGATTGAATTTGTAGAATCCACAGACTCTACACCAATCAATGACAAGGTTAAACTTAAATTATTAAATAATTGATCCCAACGATGTGACAAGAGAGCATCTGACTCTTCTATTAATCACACATATCATATAGTATCTCCTCCTGCATCGAGGGCTCTTGATTTTTTAGTTGCACATATTGATGCTTCGCCATCGATTATCTTTTTCTCCAACCACAATTATCATGCAAACTTCACATCTAATCACCTACATAGTAAAGCATCTTCCATCAATAATAATAAGGTTGACCCATCTTGGCACATTAGCACATGTTCCATTCCACTTCTTAAGGCTATCAGTTACCCTCCATATCAAATTGAATACCCTTTCAACAAACCATTTGGTGTCATCAAATTAAACATTACAATTGGCCCTCTTACTATGATTTTTCCTTTCCTTGTTAGAAACACAGTTGATGGGTGTGACATGCTTCTCAGTTTCAATTGAATTTTTTGGTCTCAGTATATCATCTCTATGAATCATTTGCAACTAAAATTCATTCACAATAATCAAGTTATCTCTATTGATGGTGTCCCTCCATCTACTCCTTAGTCGAAATCTCCTTGCACATTACTTAGCACACCACCTACATCATCTAGTGCATCACACTCTATGTTACTCAAATCACAATCTACTTTGATTTCACCTACTCACACATTGTCTACACCAACACATTATTCTGCTAGTCCTACACATCGGTATAGACTCATTACTCGGATAATTACTATAAGATGACATTGATCACAACTATGGTTTATTCCATGTGGATGTCCATCAACTTTGAGGACCTTCATCCTTCATTTTCATTGGATAGTTCATTCATTCATGCATAATTTGGGGACATAGCATATAACACATCCCCCCCTTCATCCTCGCATCACCGGATATTTTATCTTTTGCATTATTACACATCAATATCCTCACATATGCATCATCAACACACATTTATCATCACCATTACCCAATGAAACACTCTTGTGCTTCGGTTCACACTTGACTGTTAAGGGCTTACTATACATGAACCCCACAAACTGCATAGTAGGTACCATGAACTGTGTTTATTCACGCATCTTGAATTATACATCATACATTCTACACTTAATATACATCATATCATCACATATTTAAATATTATACACATTTTATACATCATATTATTCTTCATGATACATGTACAACACCCTCATGGTATACAAGTCTAGCATTATATACTACATCATCTACATCTTACACTTTTTAGTCTATATACACATATTATACATCATACATTACACATTCCACTCATCACATGGTCATCTTTCATAATTACATATATTGCATTGTCTTCTACACGTTGAACTTACTACCCTATGATGCCTTTTAGTTCATCGGTCCATACTTGACTGTCGAGGGTTTGCAAATCAAATGGAGCTTATCACACTCTCATCATTTGACCATTCTTCATGTGATATTCCTAGGTTAGTGATATATGATTTATGTTAAATGCTCACCTATTCCTTCATCTTGTACTGATATACGCTTTAGGCTACATCACCACTCCATCTAATCATCTTGTAGATATGTACACTTTAGGCTACATCATCACTGTCTCGATCATCTTGTCGTGATATACACTTCGGCTATAAGGTTCACGTACACATCCTTACTAGGTTGCATCTCATCACTATACACATAAACAATCACAACAACATGTTAGACACAATACACACTTCAACCATTTCCCAATGACGCACTCTTATTCATGGTTCATTCTTGACTATTGAGGGGGAAAACTAAATGAACATCATTGCATACATTTCCATTCACTCAAGGGGCATGTGGCTCATACTATCCATCTTGCATTCCATTCCATCCATCCACAACATGTTGCATATCATGGTTACTTTTATTCTTGCTTAGTTTTTCTTGTATATGGTTTCTTATTACACATGCTAATTGCATCTCTTTTATGTCGTTTATCTATACCATACACACATACGTGTTCACTCCTTTTTCTAGTTTTGATCACATATACAGGTCTCTTACACATAGCATAGATGCTTTTCTTCTACCATCCCTACACTAATTTTTGGGGGCATCCACATTCGTCTCTTCCAGGTGCTATTATTTTATTTTGTAATTATCACTTTAAATTACTTGGTTATACACGGTTTTTACATACTAGTTATCTTTCTAACATGTTAACGGGTGTTTCATGAGCAGCATTTGTTACGTAGGGATATTTTCTTCCATACTTGTTTTTTACATTGTCTACTATTGTTTTCTCTTGTATGCGGACTTTGCCCTATGTTTGGTGTTCACACTTGTTTGTTGTATGCAGCCATTGTGGCCTTACGTGTCTTGCGACATCTTGAGTGATGTCCCATGTTTACAAGCCACTTTGGCAGTCTACTTTATCTTCTTGCATGTTTAATTTAGTTTATTTCTACATGCATGTTTATTCATACTAACACTTGTTTTGGCTATCCTTCTTGTTTGTGCACGCCTTCGTTTCTACCAAGTGCATTCCCTTCCCCTGCAGGGTAGAATTATAGAGTTCATATGGTTAGTCCTCTTTAGGGGCCACATTCTCCTATCAATAATGTCAAATACACCCCCAAAGAGGAGGGGAATCATTTGGGGATTTACATTCTACACAACGCTTCTACACTGATTCAATTCACTAAACTTTTCACCCTTCACATTGTGGGTTGCATACTGCGAGTGGGTTCAGACTAGTCTAAAAACCTCGTATAAAGCAATTTTTACATGACATGGTTTTCCTTAGCATTCTATAGAGAAGTTACATGTTAGCGGATACATCTAAATTCCTCTCTACACTACTTCGGCCAGTGACATCAGATAACCCAAAAAAACAAGCAGTACAGAGATCTCTTCACACACATTCAGGGAAGTAGTTACAGGCTAGAGGATACATCAGAATTTCTCCCTACACTTCTTTAGCCTATGGCATCAAATCACCAAAAAAACCTAAGACATGATATCCTCTTTCTACACCCTTTTCTCTCATCACGGTTCAAGTGCACTGTTCCTTTTACACTTTTCATACTTTCATTTAAGTTTTTTCTTTATATATACATGTTTCATTTATTTATTTTTTGACATATATACATGTGTATTTGACTTCTTGATTGTCTTCTCCTTGCAGGTTCGTCCGTATGAGAAGTCGATTAACTAAAAATAGGTAAACTGAAGCTAGCTATGAATAGTTAAACTAAATAGAAACTAAGTGCTATATTGGAATGCAATATTTTGGTTTTTATATTTGGAATCTATATAAAATTAAAAGGGAAATAGAAGGATATGTTACCAACCCATTAATAAATTACCTCACTGTGTATTGGACTATGACAGAATAGTATGCAGACTGGGTAAGCTATGGCCGAATGACCTTAGGAAGGGTAGAAGTTGGTTATTTGTCTGTACTGATGCACCTGGAGTGGTACTTGGGTGCCCTAGGGTGCCCTGGTCAATGTCCTGGGTGGTGCAGATTGTGGAAATGATTAAAACCTTAAATTGGCAGTGTCACAGTATCCTTATGTTATCTTTTCTCATGTCACATGGTTATCACAATAATGTCTCCTATGTCGTTGTAACTATTGTATGAAGATCTACCTACAAAACCCTATCCAAAGCATCAATCCCTAAAAAATAAGAATGCATATGAATAGGTTGGACTAACCTTACCTTCCAAACTAGTCATCTTATGACTGAGTGTTGCACTACATTTCAGACCCTATGTAGTTCTATGTGTGTGTGTGTGTGTGTATTTTTTTGCCTAAGATGCCCTAGTACTAATGACGCAGTAGTAGGGAAAATAACTTGATGTAAAATGAAAAATGGTGGATGGAATGGAAAGAATACAACCTTTCCCCCAATGCTTGTGTGATACAGATGTATAAGAATCCCAAATGCAGTCCCTTACCTTAGTAGATAGTTGTCCTATATGAGTAAGATTTATGCCCCTAATGTAGTGAGTAAACTCCATTTATATAGCGATCTCTTGTTAAAATTTTTACACTAGTGAACCAAAACTTCCAACTATGACCTAGGGGAATACACGGGGTAACCGTTAGGACCGACCTCGAACAAAGAAATTAAGATCACAAATTACGATGAAAAGGGAACCTAACATCACGGACTAAAGCACCCTAGGGTGCCCCAGTCTATACCTAAAGATGACAACTAAACAAATTATGACATCTAAGACTCCTTGAAAGATGGCCAAAACTGTAGAGACAACTAATCACTAAAAAAAATAAAGCATAATAAAACCTGAATAACTGACAACAAGACCTATAAATGGGTCACTAGTGAATACATTTATTATGCAAGATCCATATATAAAGTAACATACCCAACGGTATAAATTTAATAGTAGGTGTGTGATTTTGTGACTATGTTTTCCCCCACTTTATGTTGGTGAGCAGGAAAGCTTGGTAACATAAAGTAGATAGAGATACATACCTGAGAGAAAGCCAAAGAAGCCCAAGTTGTAGAAGAATGTGCATATGTGTAGTTAAATCATGTCGATAGAACTATAAAAGTGTGTTGAACCATGGATTAGTGAGTTGATCCATGTAATCATAATGAAAGAGTATAAACATCATGGTAAACAAGAATGATGGTTAGGATATAGGATGGTTTCAAATCTAGATTTATTAATAGATAGATGGGTAGGGAGTGATCAATTCCCAACCTGAACGCTTGTATAAGAATGGAATGGTTGGAGGATTTGGGTGTCCTAATGCCAAAGGAAGATTTTAGGGAGAAAAGTGTATTATTCTCCAAAATTTAATTACATCCTCAAGATCTAGCCATTGTAGACAGACTCAGATCAAAAAGTGGTGATTTTGGATCCAAATGATTTTGATTAAATAGTTTCCCCATATGGGAGTGATAAGGAGAAAGGAACTATTTCCCCCACTCCATGGGTGTTACCGTAATGAAAAGGCTTCCAAGTTAGGTCATTAGGAAGTGAATGTGATAGAGAATGAGATGGCTTCCAAGCTAGGTCATGTAGAAGTGAACGCGATAAAGGATGAGATGGCTTCCAATTTTGGTCATCTAGAAGAGAATGCAGAATATAGAATAAATTCCCAAGTTAGGTCATTTGGGAATGAAGTGGTGAAGGTAACTCCCAAGTTAGGTCATCTTAGAGACCGCTCGTGGATTTTTATGGTCTGATTTGAACGCGTTGATTTTGATTAGTTGATTGATTATTTTTTATTAGTTACTCGTGGTGAGGTTATTCGCTAATTTTCCATAAGTTAGGTCATGAGGGGAAGGTTTCTAGAAATTGATAAGATGTCGTGTAAAATTATTTTTAGTCATTTGTTTCCCCCAAGTTAGGTAATTAGGGGGAATTGATAAGTTACAATATGTGAAGGTGTTTAGAAAATGTTAAACGATTATTGCCCCCATATTAGGTCATTAGGGGAGATTAATGGTGAAATGTCACGGTATAAGTTGTGAGGTGTTGGATTCATGATATATGTACGTGTGGTGACATAAGGAGGATTATAGGACAACCTCCAATTATATGCCCCCCCTTTTGGCGAAAGAGGGAGTGGTGAATGGAACAAACTCTAAGCTGAAAGTAATGGCAAGAGGTTAGAATGTGGTTGTAAAGAATAGAAAATGATGGTAAGGTGTATAATGTGTGAAAAACATGTGTAGTATGGTGGTAGAATGAATTCTAAAAATAATTCCATAAATGAGGTGCAAATCAGAGTAAAAACACTCAAGATATGGTCCAAATAGTGTCGCGTGTATTAGTTATGGTAATAAGCATGAAATGTAGACCATAGTACAGGTGGAAATTGTAATGTGATTTTAAATAGTAAAGTGAAAAGGTAACTTATCACTTCATTTTTTTTTGGTGTGAGTGTAAGAGTGTATAGCGAGTGAGTAGGGATGCCTCAAGTGAGAGCGTTAGGTCCAACCCGGTTTAAGATAGTAGCAATCGTGGTAGCGTCACGTACTACTATGAAGTTGGTGATTGCATTATATTTTCTTAAATGTAGGATGTAATAGGCTGTTGAGTTGAATTTTTGAAACTTTGATATTTTAGATTTTTTGGCATTTGGTACCTAGACAAGAGTAGTGAGGGTGTTAGTGACCCCTGGGACTGGAGCACCTAGATCTGGGTGCTAGTGTCCTGCTCTGGGGTGCCCCAATCCTATTGCTAGGCACCCTGGTCAAGAAAATTTTATTTTGTGGATACGTCTATGGAATGTGTTTCTAACATGTTGAGTAGTTGTTTTTAATCTTGTAAAGTTTTATAATCATTGTGTTTGATTTTGTTGTGTGTTATGCAGAGGGATATCCACTCGAGAGAGTTCCACGGTGGTCAGCACTTGAGTACACTACTAGAATTAGGTTTTTTTGATGATGAGTGGGATGATTTGGACCATGTTGGCCTACAACATATAGCACACATGGGGGATGTGCCCCATAATATGCCTATGTTGACTACATTGTGTGAGAGGTGGTGTGCAGACACATGCACATTTTGGTTGCCTACGGGAGAGATGACAGTGACGTTGGAGGATGTATATCACATATTATGGTTTTCAGTTGTTGGGGAGAGAGTACAAGTGATGGTGGTAGTGGATATGGAGAAGAAAATATGCTTGGATAGACGATATTTTACAGGGTCCCAGGTTCCTACAGAGGCCCATATTAGTTTGGATGTGATATTGTAGTTAAGGGTTCCATGTTTGCGGAAGTTCATCATAGTGGTGATAGCATCTTGTATACTAGTAGAGGGAGGGAGTGTCAGTATCTTATATAAGATACACGACATATGTCAATGGATAGAGGATGATGGGATGACATATGTGTGGGAGCAGTGTGTTGGACCACATGTATAGGGACTTGTATCAGTTCACACACGATGAGCATGGTGGAGATATAGGGTCCACCACACTACTACATGTATGGGCATATGAGCACATAGGCATATTGAGTCCAATTACAGGGCCACGAGGGGAGTGGGTGGGGCCATAGATATATGCTCGATGTTTGGGTGGACATTGATAGCTATAGGGCATTAATAGACAGGATGGGGCCGAAGTTAGTGATATGGAGGCAATATCATGATTATGGGGGATAGCCTGAGGATTCAACAGAGTTGCGATGTATTCAAAGGAACATGGGGTTAGAGGACTACTTTCTAGGTGTAGCAGATATTTTTAAGGTGGAGAGATTATTGTGCTAGTTTGGGATGACACAAGATGTGCCCTCAAAGCCATATATATGGTTACAAGCTGTAAGAGCCCCTAGGAGGGTAGGTGCGAGGCCATGACCTACAGTAGATAAGTTGATACCACCAGGGTCATATGTGGTAGACCTAATGATAGCGGTTGTGGATGGTGATGATGTGGGGTGAACAAAGTATTATCAAACATGGTGGGCAGTGCATTGGTGGGTGTTGTTATACCCAGTATTTACGAGTGCTATGGAGTTACCGGTAGGAGGAACAAGTGGGGGAGGTGTCCATGACCCTATAGCAGTAGTGATGGCAAAGTGTAAGTATTAGTTGTGTGTTAATATTGTGGCTTAATGAAGTGATGAGGTTGTTGTGTATATGTTTGACTAATACGGGGTTATATGTTGTGTTTGTAGGAGATGTGTATTATTCATTGATAGTAGACACTTTTATCCACAAATTGACATGGAATTTGTCTGGTGATAGATTAAGTGGAGGGATACTAGAGCATGTGGATGACATCGCAGGTGAGCATGCCCCTTTGTTTGAGCCAGTGGTCATAGCAGTGGTGACTTGTACTGTTCTACTTGGCGAGAGGGATGAGGCATATGAGGAGACTCAATGTACCCGAGAGGTAGTAAGTGGTGGTCCCTTGACTCAAGATGTGTTCCCTTGATATGTGGATTTTCAACGTTAGTTCTTGGAGTATAACATGAAGATTGCCATGTTATGCAGATAGGTGGAGAAATTTCAGGGTTGTGAAATGTGGCATCACGTTGGTGGCAAGGCATTTAATTCTAGGGCTCTCACAGTACATGAGAGTGATAATGATGATGAGGTGTGGTAGTGATGATTTTATATTATGTAGGGGACCTTGCCCCCCAGTGATGAAACATATTTTTGCGATGATGATTGGTATGAACACTATATGTATGGACACCTATTTTTGATATATAGATGAGATCGACATCGTTATGTTTTGCCTTTGTGATATAATGGATATCCTATGGTTCTAATGGTTATTGTCCTAGCATTTGTATTATATTTTATGTGATGAATATAAATATGCATGATGATGTATGAGTAGCGGTAGATAAAATATGGATGGTATATGATGGATTAGATAGCTAATGTAATTGATAGACTAAATATTGGATGAAGAAACTATGTAGCATGTAGGTAATGAAATGATGATAATATAATAATTATGAAAATGGATAAATGTATGCTAGCATAAAGAATGTATCCTAATGAATATGTGAGAATGTAATGTATTTGTAATGGTGATGAAACTAATAGGTGGGAGGTGAACTATGCCCCTTGACGTGTGAAGGAATAGGCTCATGTTAATAAATACCCCTCACTAGTCAAGTATGAGCCACGTACATAAGATCGCGACATCGGGAAATGATTGAGGTGTGTTATATTGAACAAAAAATCATGTGATGAAAGTTTCTTAGAACTAATCCCTTAACATTCATGTAATAACCGTAAGAACATAAGTGCGTCATCGAGGGGGTAAGGTTATAATGATCACCTACCAATGACTAGGATGGCAGGTGGAGGTGGATGCATATGTAATGGATGGAGCATGAGTGTATGGATTGAAGTATGTGTCATATGGAGTGACCATGGGATATGCAAAGAATTGTGGAAACCCATGGGATGCGTGTTATGGATAGTGCGAGTGAGGCGGATGTAATGAATATGGAGGTGGGAGAAATGGAGGTGGTGGATAGCATGCATGAGACAGTGGTGAATGAAAAAATAACTATGGACCAGGTGGAGAAGACTTAGGGGGTATATGTCAAGGCTGTTGTGGTGGAGGAGATAATAATTACTCATAAGATGCAAAATATATGACACCAGTGTCCTCTAAATGTTGTAACCTCTCACGTAAAGAAATACATTCATTGTCATGATGGCCATTAATACGAGGGTAATTACAGTAGTACTTATCATGTTAGTATTGTAAATGGTGTGGAGGATGGTGTTGATTAGAAGGAAGCCAAATTAATCACTCGTCAAGTAATATACGCAAGACATCATAAGGTCGAGCATTAGGTGAAAAACATAGAGGATCACGGTAATGAGGTGTAGTATTATTAGTAGTAATTGGTCACAATGTTGGAGAGACATGTGTAGGAGGTGGAGGGGAATGAGGTTATTTCCATTGGATTTTGGGTTGAGATATGGGTTGGTTTTGATTATTACTAATAGGCAGAGTAGGAGGATCATGTTTTATTTGATTTTTAGCTAAGGGTGGAGGTTGCTGGGGAAGTACAACTAGAGGTGTAAGTGGAATAACAGAGGGCATAGTAATCAGAGAAACATGGGAAGGATCTCTAGAGGAGAAGCAATAAGGTCTTGTTCTAGATCAATAAACCTATAAAACAAAAGTATAAAGGACTCGCAAGTATCATATTGTAAGCATTGCTTTAGAGGAGGAATAAGACCACAACAAAAGATGGACTACTTTTCCAAGTCATTAGGATGAAAGATAAGTTGATGTATACATGCATTAAATCATAATATGTAATCCTGAATAGGTTCGTAAGAGCCCTAATGTAGAGTAGGAATATGATTGTATGTGACCTTAGGAATATTATTGAAAACAAACCTACAAAGGAAGGCATCCTCTATGTCATAGAAAGTGCTAATAGAACTAAAATGGAGATGGGTATACCATTGAAGTGCATCATCAACTAGACTAAATTGGAAGGCCTTAAGCAAGAGTTGATCATTGGAATAATAGGCTATAAGAGTGTGATAATGTGCAATATGAGCATGAGGGTCACCGGTACCATCAAATCATGTAAATTTGGGCATGATGAAATCCTTAAGAAATGTCAAATTGTGGATTTTTTTTGGGAACTAGATTACCATGCAAGGAATTGTTATCTATAGACACATAGTAAGCCCTAATTTATAAAGTGAAAGAGTGAACCTAAGACTGAAGTTAACCTATGACATACATGAGAGATAGAATGTCCTGTGATGAAAAAGAAGAAGATGGAAACAATGCATTAAGAGGTTGAATCTTGCCATTGTGTGTGATCATGGGTATATCAAGAGGTGAGATTGTAGGCTCTGATGCTAAAGATGCATGAAGATTGTGTGTCAAAGGAGCTACATGAGATGAAGAAGGGGAAGTTTCACTAACAGTATTATGAGGAACATGCGGTATGGATGAAGTGGAAGAAGGAAGTGTAGATAAAGTAGGAGTAGAATGAGAAGAAACAATAGAAGGAAGAGACTCATGCACTATTATAGAAGAAATACCAGGAGAATAAGAAGATGGAAGAGGTGAAGCACTCTCAACAGTGTAGAAAGAAGGAGACTCCTTAGAAATGAGAGATGGAGTAGTATGGTCAATGTAATCCGGAACAGTACTATCAATAGGATCATCAAGGTAATGAGAATGTGATGATGAACTAGAATGAGAGGTTGGAGAAACACAAAGAGAAGTGGTAGGAGACATAGGAGTAGCAATAGGAGTGGCTGGAGGAGAGGTAGGAGACATACCAGATTGTGAATCAATTCCTAATAAATAATCAATGATATAAGAATCTAAAACGTCAGGTGGCATATTAGAAGAAGAATAAGAAGGATCTCATGCAACCGTATGGCATGGAATACAATGAGTAAAAGCAACAGGGTCATCAATAAGGCATATGCTTATAGGAGAATAAGCAAGATTAGTTGGCACATATTTTTGACCTTCTAAGAGGATTTGTTAAGTGGCGTCGGGTAAGGTCATAGGATCACTATATAAAGATATAAATTTAGTGATGGTAGCTTCATCATAAATATGGTTGACACTAAAATGATACATGATGAGAAAATAATAACTATGCTAATCACTAGAGTATGAAAGAGGATCCTAAACCATCAATGTTTGAAATGTGTGGTTTACCAAAATGATTAACTAAAAATAGGTAAAATAGAGCTAGCTATGAATAGTTAATCTAAATAGAAACTAAGTACTACATTGGAATACAATTATTTGGTTTTTATATTTGGAATATATAAGTAAAAGGGAAATAGAAGGATGTGTTACTAACCTATGAATAACTTACCTCACTATGTACTAGACTGTGGAAGACGGGTATGTAGACTAGGAAGGCTATGGTTGAATGACCTTAAAAAGGACATAAGCTGACTGTTTGTTTGTGCTGAGGTGCATGGAGTGGTACTGGGGTGCCCTGGTCTATGTCATGGGAAATGCAGACTATGGAAATGATCAAAACTTGAAAGTGGTAGTGTCGTAGTATCTCTTTGTTATCTTTGATCTTGTCCCCATGGGTGTCATAATAATGGCATCTATGTCATTGTAACTATTGTATGAATATCTACCTACAAAACCCTATCCAAAGCATCAATTCCTAAAAAATAAGAATGCATATGAATAGGTTGTACTGACGTCAGCTATAAAACTAGTGGTCTTATGATTGAGTGTTGCACTACATTTTAGACCCTATGTAGTTCTATGTGCGTGTGTGTGTGTAATTTTGTGCCTAGGATGCCCTATTGCTAATGATGTGGTAGCAGGGGAAATAACAAGATGTAAAATAAAAAATGGTTGATGGAATGGAAAGAATACAACCCTTTCCCCCTATACTTGTGTGATGCAGATGTAGAAGAATCCCAAATGTAGTACCTTGCCGTAGTAGATAGTTGCCCTTGATGAGTAAGATACACGCCCCTAATGTAGTGAGTATGATTCGTTTATATAGGGACCTCTTGTTCAAATTTCAACACTGGTGACCCGAAACGAATTTGACCTAGGATAATAAAAGGGGTAACTGTTAGGACCGACCTCAAACAAATAAATTAAGACCACAAATTATGATGACATGGGTGCCTAAAATCACGGATTGAGGCACCCCGAGACACCCCATTGCAACCCTAGACAGCCCAATGTATACCTAAAGATGACAACTAAACAAATTACGACATCTGAGACACCCTGAAAGATGGACAAAATTATACACACAACTGATGACTGAACCAAAAAAACATAATGACACCTAACTAACTAACAACAAGACCTAGAAATGGGTCACTAGTGAATACTTTTACTACGCAAGATCCATATATAAATTAACATGCCCGGTGGTATAAATGTAATAGCAGGTGTGTGCTTTTGTGACTACATAAGCAAGCCGTTAACAACAATAGCATTAACAACAACACTTTTGATGTAACACACATCATACTAACAATGCAGGTACATTGTACACATCGACAACTACACACAGGCTTTCACCCTAGGTTCACTCTCATCATTATTTTACGCTTTTTCATCTTTATTTTCCATGCTTGATCATATTTTTTCACTCCATGCTTTTTCTAGTCCTTTGGCACTCTTTTTTGCATCGCTCTACATCAGCATCAAGTACACATCTCTATTTACTTTATGTTATCGAGCATTCTGCTCACTAACATAAAGCGGGGGAAAATGTAGACACTAAATCACACACTTTGGGTATTATTTAGTACTGATATCATACTAATATTCATATGATTTTTTTTGTGAAGAAAGTACCAATTAAACCTCATCTCTTGGTCATTTTTATTTACTTTATGTTGCAATTCATGACCTTCACTGCACATATTCCTAATCATGTTTTGACACTCTCCATCATTTTATATTTGAATGGGGCGCCTAGGCTAATACTAGAGCTCCCGTCAGTGCCATTGTCTAGTTGGGGTGCCCTGATCCTTTTTACACTTTCCTGCCCCTTTTTTGGCACTTACTAGTTGTTTTAACTTCTTATCTTTTATGTGCTCGATATTTTTAGGGTTAATTACGAAATTAGAAAAATATTACCAAATAAATATAAAGTTATGAGACCATAATGAGGGACCAAGCACTAATCACTACTATCCTCCACCTAGAGTTGCATCCATCAAAGGCATTTAGAGCTCATTTTCATCCATCTAGCTCATCACAAGGGACAAGGTTGGTTCATCTGGATCATAAAAACATAGGAGGGAAGTTTATTCTATTTCATCCACCATTTTATTACATTTTTCTACACATAGTTATAGCTCATAACTTCACAAAGTACGACTGACACAAGACCACCTAGGGCATGATCACACACACATTCACATAGAACTACATTTGGTTTGTGATGTAGTGCAACACTTAGTTAGTAATTCCACCATTGTGGCCATTAAGGATAGTTCAACCCCTTCATTTGCATTTTTCTTTTTTAGGGTTTGATGTTTGTTTTGGGGTCTTGCAAGTCTATATTTCAGCATTTATCATTGGTGACATTCGGTACATAGGATAGAATTACACGCGATAGGAAGTGAAGTATTTAGATCATCATCTGACCCTCTAAATATGGTTTCTAGACCTCCTATATAGACCAAGGCACCCAAAACTCATACTAGGGCACCCTCAGGCACCCTGATCCTCTCCCAAGCATCCCAGTCCAACAAAAAAACTCAAATATGTGTCTTCTGGAGCTCATGTGTGGTTGTATATGTATTATTTTTATCCAGTTCATCATGCGACACAATCTCGAATAGCCTTCAAATCATCTAAACTCCTTCCAACCTTACTTTTCAATTAGGGTCTCATATTTGCATTAGTTTAGTTTCTTCGGTCACTTTTTATATTTATTCATTTCACTTATTTACTATTATTTGATTGATGTTCCTAGATTAACTTAATAAAAGCTACATTTTAGTTAATCATTTTGGTGAGCCCCACATTTCAAATAAATCTTATGTCTAGGCTTTATTCTCCTTCCACCATGGCTCACTCTCATGATACTTTTACTGAAGAAAATATTAAGGCCTTTAATGATCATATTGTTGAACATCCCCAAGATCTAGATTTTCTTGTACATGTTTCTCATGAGGAAGCTACTATTTTGGTGAAACTCAATGCTTCCATGGCCATACCCACTTATGTTATTACTCAATCGCTTACTTATACTCTCCCACCAATTTCTACCATTCCATTTTTTGTCAATAGTCATACTAATCACTTTAAACCACCTTTAGTTTCTCATACACGACAAGTTCCATCTGTTGGTAACTACTCTGTATCAGGACCTTCAAGCTCAAATTTGTAATTTGCAATAGGAAATTTCACATGTGTTTCCATCTTTAGATTCCACCTTGTTATTGCATACTCCATTTGTATCATCCATCTCCACTTATCCACTTCCTCCTAGTTTTTTCACCCCTAAGCTTCCCATTTTCAATGGGCAAGGTGACCAGTAGGAGCATCTTAGGGAATTTCATGTCACTTGTCTTGATTTTGTTGATGATCATGTTGTTTTGGCTAAATTATTTCCCTATGGTCTCTATGATTATGTGATGCGTTGGTTTTATAAACTACTTTTTCACTTGGTAACTTCCTTTATGCAAATTGCTGATGCTTTTTTTACCCATTTTTCTATCAACATCTGCTTCAAGATCTCTTATGCTCAACTAGAAAAATTGAAACAGGGATCCAATGAAAACTTAGCCAACTACGTTTTAAGGTATAAAAAATATCTAGCTAAGATTTCTAATGTCCTAGTGGAATCTGAACTTCAAAAGTTGTTTATTCACAGTCTCTTACCACCACTCCAAGAAATTGTTCTCTTCGAGACCTCTCCTTCATTCTACCAATTTTTTTACATTCTTAAACTTCGTGGAACTAAAATATTTTCCATAGACAAACTTAAATATCAAGAGAAAGCTTCTTCATCCACTCATTTTGAAAACAAGACACCATATAAACTTTCTACAACTAAGTCATCTAACACTAAAGTTACTATCAATACAGTTACTACTCCCAAAGAGGTTCAATCACCACCACCTAAGTGATCATTCATTAACTTTCTTATGGCTCCACATCTCATATTGTAAGAACTTATAGAAAGAAATATTATTACACTCCCTCTACCAATTGAATTTGAGCCATCACGACCAAAAGGTAGGAATTAAAATGAAAACTTTAGATGTGACTATCATAGATGTGTGGTATATTCTAAAAATTGATGTTTCAAGCTCCATACAATCATTCAAGATCTTATTGATAATAACAAGATTGAATTTCCAAAATCCACAAACTCTGCACTAGTCAATGACAAGAGTAGACTCAAATTATTCAATAACCAATCCCAATTACATGATAAGAAAGTATCTGAATCTTCTACTAATCACACATATCACACAATATCTCCTCCTACATTGGGGGTTCTTAATTTCTTAATTACACATATTGACGCTTCGCCACCAATTATCTCTTTCTCTAACCATGATTATCATGTGAACTTCAAATCTAATCACCTACATATTAAAGCATCTGCTGGCTCAACCTCCATCATTCATACAAGGTTGAGCCATCATGGCCAATTAGTACATGTTTCATTCCACTTCTTAAGGATATCAGTTACCCTCCATCTCAAATTGAATACCCTTTCAACAAACCATTTGGTATCATAAAATTACACGTTATAGTTAGCCCTCTTACTATGATTGTAACTTTCCTTGTTGGAAATAGAGTCGATGGGTGTAACATGCTTCTCGGTTTTAATTGGATTTATCAGTCTCAATCTATAATCTCTATGAATCATTTGTGACTTAAATTCATTCACAACAATTAAGTTATCTCTATTGACGATGTCCCTCCATCTACTACATGGTCGTCATTTCCTCACACATTAGTTAGCACACCACCTACATCATCTAGCACATCACACTCTATGTTACTCAAAGCACAATATACTCCCAGTTCACCAACTCGTAGATTGTCTACATGACTTCATCATTCCACTAGTATTACACATCGGTATAGACCCATTCCTCAGACAGTTACTGCAACATGACTTCGATCACCACCTTGGTTTATTCCATATGGATTTTGATCATCTTCATACTCCACATCACATAAATCTCCATCACCGACACATTTTTATGCACCACAACATTCATCATACATTCATTCATCACATACACATAGGATTCATTCCCCAACATAGCATTTTTCCACTATACCACCACTATTAGATCACAATCATACTCTTTTTCCACTATAGGCATCGGGTGGAGGATCTTCATCCTTCACTATCATTGGATAGTTCATTCATTTATGCAAAATTGAGAGGCATATCATACAACAGATACCCCCTTCATCTTTGCATCAGTGGATCTTTCATATTTTGCATTATCACACATAAATCTCTTCATATATGCATCATCATAACACGTTTAACATTTTCATTACCCAATAACACACTCTTGTGCTTCAGTTCACACTTGACTGTTGAGATATTACTACGCATGAACATCATTAAATACAATTCCATTCATTTGGGGGCACGCAGATCCTACAATCCATCTTGCATTCCATTCCATCCATCCACATCATGTTGCATATCATGGTTTCTTTTATTCTTTCTTAGTTTTTCTTGTATATGGTCATTTATTACACATGTTAGTTATATATATTGTATGTCATTTACCTATACCATACACACATGCATGTTCAAGTCTTTGTCTAGTTATGATCACATATGCATGTCTCTTACACACAACATGGATGCATGCCTTTTACCCTTCCTAGATTGGTCACTAGGGGCATCCACATTCGTCTCTTCTAGGAGCTATTGTTTCATTTTGTACTTAGAAATTTACATTACTTGGTTATACATGATTTTGACATACTAGTTATCTTTATAGCATGCTAACAGGTGCTTCATGTGCAACATTTGTTATGCAGGGATATTTGCTTCCATACTTTTTTGTTACATTATTTTCTCTTGTATGCGGGATTTGCCCTATGTTTGGTATGCACACTTGTTTGTTGTATGAGGCCTGTTATCTAAATAATTCTCCTAATTATCTAGATAACTTATACATTTTAATTATGACTCTGATGTTTCACATTTTCAAGTTACACGCTCTCAAGCTTGCTCCCTTGGCATAATTTCTTGGCTGCAATTCCTTTACATGCCCTTGCACACCTTCCTACTTCTCCCTTTGAATTTTGTTATCTCCTTTTCCATTTCCCTTTGTGTAATCCTTCTACATACCCGCTTTCTTCCCTATCTTGTCGCACACTCCTTGCGCACACCTCTGCAAACTTGCCTTTCAAAATGGATAAGTCCCTAGATTTCTCTTACGCTTTTGCATACACTAAGCTCCCTCATGCATCACTTTTCTTCTACCATTGCGCACCCTTCCTTAGTTGAATAATCATGTTGTGTGTCCATACTTGCCTTCTGCAAATATGCCTTCTTTTCTGTCGCATACTTTACATGTGATTCTTCCCTTTGTTTCCCCTCCGTGTGCCTACCTTTTTCATTCTTGCACCTTATTTTGTGCCTGTCATTATGTCACATCATCTTTTAGACTTGAGTGTGCAATACACAACCTATCAATGCATGCCAATAGGTTGCTGAATCCTGATAACCAATCGATGTATGACACGTGGCAAAAAAGATAAATCAGATGAATAGTTGGCCAACTCCTTCAATCAATCCACGTGTGCCACGTGTCTTACATGCCCAGACAGATTTGACATCTTCTAATAGTCGTATCTTCTGCTACAAATATTTGATTGGCACACGCCTGGACTTGTCAGAGATTTGCTGACACAAGCTACACGTTGAACTATTCAAATTCAAATTTATGCAGGGTTTGGTAGATGGAAAACATCTTTCTGATCATCAATGCACACATCTAATCAACCTCAACCACCATATTTCAATTAGATCTTGTTTTTTTCCTTCTTCTACACACCAAATAGACATGGGGAAGTGCATCTGAAATCCTTATAGGAAGATTTGTAGGCATTTATCACTAGTTTTTGGTGTTTGAAGATTTGAATCTGAGTTTCCCTCTCTTTCTCCTTCACTTCTCTCCTTCTTATTCTATAAATAACAGAGTTCTTCTTTGTAAACAGGGTCCCTCCTTGTTGTAACAACACCATGCCAAAATGGTGGCTGACTTCCCATAGGTCTCAAACCTTGGTGTGGTCTCTGAAATTTCTTATCACCTCTTTCCATGAATGTAAATGATTGTGCCTCCCTTAAGAAATAAAATCATATTTTGTGGAACTATTGTCTTCCCTCTCTCATTTTCATTTCATCTCACCTCTCTGTTTATGTTTTCTACCATGGTATGCGTACTCCTGTACTTACAATCCTTGTATTCATGTGTTACACTAACCAGAAGGCAGAGCCCATGTGTTGATCTATGGCGCACACCATCTTCCCTCTTCTTCTACACCCACTATGTTTCCTTCGCCACTCGTGGAGAGAGATCAATCCTTTCCCTGGCGCTATTTCCTTCCTTAGCTTAGGGTTTCCAATTTCTGCACATCCTTCTATTCTTGGTCCCTTGGCATGTTTAGTCTAGGATTAGCAGTAGTGTTAGAGGGAGGTAGAGGAACTGGCCTTCTCCGAAGATTCATCCCAAGCGCGCAAGGTCCCATAACTTGGGGACAGTTCCATTATTGTTGCAAACAACTCAGTTCTTCCAAAACTGAGACATGGGTGCAAGTTTGACAACCAATAGTTTTTGGCATGCCCAGTGGGAGAAGTTTGAAGAGCTATACATCTTCATCTAAGTAAGTTTGATGTGTTATTGTTGAGATCTAGCCATTAGAGGTATCTTTCAATGTATCTGGCGACTCCACTGATCAAAACGTACCCATTTTCTCATTTGCAGACTAACCCCCCCTCCTTCTTTGCAGACTAACCCCCCCTCCTTCTTCCATCGTTCCACCTTCCTTTTTTGAAGTTGTGCAAACATGAATTCTTTCCCTTCATGGAATTCTCATTAGCAGCAAGAAAACTATTTCCCTCCACAGTTCCAAAATCCTCCTCCAAATCAGTTTTATAAGCCCCATTATCCCTAAAATGCATACAACCCACTTTTTTTTTACCAAAATGTTTATAAAGAACAATTTTATGTAGATGATGATGGAAACTCTTTGGCCAAAGCTGATTTTTAGAGGAAGGTGAAAAATATGGAGATGGACATGATTCAACTCAGAGTCAAGTGCTCCATAAAGGCAGCTAAAGTTGGCTACAAGGTCCCTTGTCCTTGGATCGGCCCTGTACTAGGGTGGTTTAGTGCCCAGCAAAAGCTACACTTCATCACTAAGATGCTTCCCTAGATTACAAAGTGGGCAGAAGAAATGGAGGTTCAAAAATCTAGCACATAGCAACCCTGTCAATGGGGAAACTTTACACTACCATCTTACAGCCCTCCCACTCCTTTGTGTCAACTTACATCATCTTATCCCACTACACTTGTTCCTAGCTTCTTTCATGCTACCCCCATTGAGAATTCACCTCCTCCATTCTCTCACCTTCATTTCTCTTCCATCACCCCTCTTGTGCGCGCTTCCACCCCTCTTGCACACATGCCTTCCATTCCTTCTGCACCCATCCTCCCATTTTCTTCCAAGACCTCTATGTCTAACTATACCATAAATGAACAACCCCCTGCCAACGCACCTTTTCCAACCAACATCATCATGTTTGATGACTGCATAATAGTTTAAGAATGACATGACTCATGCGACTTCGACTGGGAAGAGGAAATCATATGGGCACCTATTTCAGAAGAAAAACAGTTAGTTCTAGAGGGTGCACTCCCAAAGGAGACTAAGTTATTGGTAAAGGAAGAACCTCACATGCCCCATCTTTGTTCGACCCAACCTGGAAGTGCTCCCCCTTAGGAGGTAAGTCTGAAAGAAAATCTCATCTGTGGTATTAATCTTCAAAGCAATGGGAAATCACAAGGATCAGACCATGCCCAATCAGATATCTAGCTATTCTAGAGCCAAAAACAGAGTTACAACAAGTCATGCTCATTTTAGAGCATGAGGTTGGGCTTCAACACACCAAAGGTCAACAGCAGTGCCTCCTAAACACAAGCATAAACCAACTTCAGGAGGTGTATGTTTTTTTTGTTGATACTTTGAGGAGAAGGATGAAAACCAACTGTAAATCAGTTTCTCACTCTTGTTTCTGACCATTTTCAGCACTAAATTAGTTACATGGTCGCAGTTTGTGAGGAAGGGAAAATACTTCGCCCTGCCTATTGCAAATTTTACTTGAGTGCCCCTTGACTCTAGTTAGAGTAGGATAGATTAGGTTTTCATTCAGTAACACAAGTGCTTGTGCACACTCTACATGTTCCCTTTGAGACATGTATGATTTTCATTTTTTTGTTGTGCTTCTATTTTAGCACACTCCCTCTAGTGCCTTTCCTTTCTTGTTGCACTTGCATGCCCTTTTTCTTGCTTCCAAGGATGGCAGATCAATTTTGGTGGAGGAAGTTCTAACAATTCACACATATTTCTCTCTCATCAATTTAATTTAGAATATCTTCATATGAGAGTAACAATTCAGTTCAGAGTTCAGACAGAGCTTTAAGTGACTGCAGGAATGTTCTTCAAAATTTGTAGATCAGCTCTTCAAGATTAGCACTTGAATCCATTCCAAATGGATTTCTAAGGCTACTGGTCTCTTCATCTAGTAGGCAGATGGCCCTCGAAAGTTACCAAAAATGTTATCCAAATAACTCTCTAAGTTATTTTGATAAATTATACATTTTCATTATGACTCTAATGTTTCACATTTTTAGGTTGCATGCTCTCAGGCTTGCTCCCTTGGCATAATTTCTTCGCTATAATTCATCTGCATGCCTTCTTGCTTCTCCCTTTGCATTCTACTTTCTCATTTTTCATTTCCCTTTGCACCTTCCTCCTGCCCACCCGCTTTCTTCCCTATCATGTCGTGCACTCCTTGTGCGCACTTCTACAGACTGGCATTTCAAAATGGCTAAACCCTTGACATTTCTCTTCTGTGCTTGCATATACTAAGCTCCCTCGTGCACCACTTTTTCTTCTACCATTGCACACCATTCCTTAGTTGAATGCTCATGCCCTACTTCCATACCTTCCTTCTGCAAGTATGCCTTCTTTCCTTCTACATGCGTTACGCACGTGCCTTCCCTTTGTTTCCCCTCTATGCACGTGCCATTTGTAGTCTTACACCTTCTTTTGTGCTTGTCATCGTGCCATGTCATCTTTCAAACTTGAGTGTGCAATACGCAGCCTATCAAAGTGTGCTAATAGGGCACCAAATCTTAATAACCAACCAATGCATGACATGTGGCAGAAAAGACAAATCAGATGAAGAGTTGGTTGACTCCTTCAGTCAATCCGCACGCGCCACATGTCTTGCATGCCCAAATGGATTTGACATCTTCTGACAGCCATATCTTTTGCTATAGAGATCCAATTAGTGCACGCTAGAACTTGTCAGAGAGATACTGACACAAGTTACATGGACTATTCAAATTCAAATTTAGGCAGGATTTCGTAGGTGGAAAATAGGAAAAAGTCTTTCTGGTCATCAATGCACACATCTAATTGACCACAACCACTAGATTTCAATCAAATATTACTTTATTCCTTCTTATACACCCAAAACAGACATGGGAAAAATCATTTGACAGCCTTCCAAGTGGATTTGTATGCATTTATCACTGGCTATTGGTGGTTGAAGATTTGAATCTGATTTTCCCTCTCTTTCTCCTTCTCTTCTCTCCTTCTTCTATAAATAACATAGTTCTACATTGTAAAAATGATCCCTCCTTGTTGTAATGACACCATGCCAAAATGGTGGCCAACTTTCCATAGGTCTCATACCTTGACATGGTCTCTGCAATGTCTTCTCGTCTCGTGTCGTAAATGTAAATGATTGTGCATCCCTTAAGAAATAAAATCATGTTATTTGGAACTATTATCTTCTCTCTCTCATTTTCATTGCATCTCACCTCTCTATTTACATTTTCTTACATTCTATGCATACTCCTGTGCTTGTAATCCCTTTGTTCATGTGTTGCACACATAAGAAGGTTGAGCCTGCATTTTGATCTATGGCGTGCACCATCCAACCTCTTCTTCTGCACCCTCTTTGTTTCCTTCACTACTCTTGGAGAGAGATTGACCCTTTCCCTAACACTATCACCTTTCTTAGCTTAGGGTTTCCCCTTTCTGCACATCCTTCTATCCTTGGTCCCTTGGCATGTTTAGTCTAGGAGTTTCACTCAACACTAGGAGTAGTAGTAGTGTTCGAGGTAGGTAGAGGAACCAGCCTTCTCTGAAGATCCATCCCAAGTGCGTAAGGTCCCACAACTTGGGGACGGTTCCATTGTTGTCGCAAACAACTTGGTTCTTCCATATCCAAGATGTGGGTGCAAGTTTGATGACCAACATGGCCATTATGGCCTTGCATGTCTTACGACATCGTGAGTGGTGTCCTATGTTTGCAACCCACTTTTATGGTCTTCTTTGTCTTCTTGTGTGTTTACTTTACTATATTGATTGGTATCTTACACATTACTTTCTACACGCATGTTTGTTCATACTAAAACTTTTTTTTGCTCGCCTTCTTGTTTTTGTGTGCATTAGTTTCTACCAAGCGCATTACCTTCCCCATATAGGGCATAGTTAAAGATTTCATACGGTTGGTCCTATTTTGGGGGTGCATTATCCTATCAGCAACATCGTTTGCACCCCCAAAGGGGGGCATCATTTGGGGTTTTACATTCTACACAATGCTTCTACACCGGTTCAGTTCAGTGCACTTTTCACCCTTGGCATTGTGGGTTACATACAATGAGTGAGTTCACACCAATCTACAAACCCTACACACAGTGGCTTTTATAGGACGTTGTTGTCCTTTGCATTCTGGGGAGAAGTTATAGGTTAGAGGATACAACAGAATTCATCTCTACACTACTTCAGCTAGTGGTGTCGGATCACCCAAAAAAACCAAGAAGTATAAAGAACTCTTGACACACATTGAGGGAAGTAGTTATAGGTTGGAGATACAACAAAACTCATCCCTACACTTCTTCAGCCTATGGCATCGAATCACCAAAAAAACTCAAGACATGATTTCTTCTTTCTACACCCTTTTCTCTCATCACGGGTTAGGTGCACATGTTCCATTTAGACTTTTCATAGTTTCATTTCAGTATTTTCACTATATATACACGTGATTTTTACATGTGATTACATGCGTATTTGACTTCTTGATCATCTTCTCCTTGCAGGTCTGACCGTATGAGAAGTAAGCAGTCAACAACAATAACAATGAACAACAATGTCAATAACAACACTTTTACAGTACCACAGACCATATTAACCATGCAGGTACATCACACACATTAGAAACTACACACGTGTTTCCACCCTAGTTTCACTCTCATCACTTTTTTTTGCTTTTACATCTTTATTTTCCATGCTTTATCTTTTTGTCGCTCCACACTTTGTCTAGTACTTCAGCATGTTTTTCTGCATTACTCTACATCAGCATTAGGTATGTATCTCTATCTACTTTATGTTACCGAGTGTTCTGCTCACCAACATAAAGTGGGGTCAAATTTAGACACTAAATCACGCACTTTGGGTATTATTTAGTCTTGGTCTCATACTACTATTCATATGATTTTTTGAGTGAAGAAAGTACTAATTAACCTTCTTCTCTTGGTCATTTTCATTTACTTTCTGTAGTGATTCCTAACCTTCACTACACATATGCACAGTCTTTTTTTGACACTTTTCATCATTTTATCTTTATCTGGGGCACCTAAGCTAGTACTGGGGTGCCCATCGGTGCTCTAATCCCAGTTGGGGTTCCCTGATCCTTTTTACACTTCCCTGCCCATTTTTGGGAACTTTGTAGCCATTTGAGCTTCTTATCTTTTTATGGTTGGCCTTTTTGGGGTTAATTATGAACTTATAACAAGATAACCATATAAATATAAATTTATGAGACCATAATGAGGGACTAGTCACTACTATCATCCACCTAGAGTTCCATCTATCAAATCCATTTAGATCTCATTTTCATCCATCTAGCTCATCACAAGGGACAAGGTTGGTTCATCTGCATCACAAAAGCATAAGAGGGAAGATTATTCTATTCCATCCACCATTTTATTACATTTTTCTACACATATTTATAGTTCGCTACTTCACAAAATGTGACTAGCACAAGAGCACCTAGGGCATGATCACACACACATTCACATAGAACTACATTAATTCTAAGATGTAGTGCAATGCTCAGTTAGTCAGTCCACCATTGAGGCCGTTGAGCACAGTCTGACCCCTTCATTTGCATTTTCCTTTTTTAGGGTTTGATGCTTATTTTGGGTTCTTACAGGTCTATTTTTCATCATTGATCATTGGTGACATCTAGTACAGAGGATTAAATTACACATGACAGGAAGCGAAGGTTTCAAATAATCATCCAACCCTCCAAAGCTGGTTTCTCGACATCCTTCATAGACCATGACACCTAGAACTCAGAATAGGGCACCCACAAGCACCCTGATCCTCTCCCAGGCACCCCAATCCAACAAAACATCTCATATTTGTGTCTTTGGGAGCTCCTGTGTGGTTACATCTACATTATTTTTATCCAATTCATCCTATAACACTATCCCAAAGAGCCTTTGAATCACCTAATTTCCTTCTAACCTTACTTGTCAATTAAGGTTTCATATTTGCATTAGTTTAGTTGTTTGGGTCACTTTCTATATTTATTCATTGCACTTATTTATTTTTATTTGACTGTTGTTTCTAGTTAGATTAAGTTAATAAAATTTATATTTTAGTTATTAAATATGAATCCTTTTTCTTTTTCAATGTAGACTTCTTCTTCCAAATTCCCAATCAGAGATACATATTTAACATCCTTTGATAGACTATAAAGTTACTATAACAACTAAATTCCAAAAACATCATAATTACTTCTAAATGTGTAACAATAGTAGTCCAGATTCTTCATTTACCAATAAATCATCATAGGGATTATATTGAAGATATGTACTTACCTCATAAAGTAATGTATTGAGAACCTCCTCTATGAGAGTGGTTGGTTCATGATCAACATCTTTGTCTTCTGGATCACAAATAGCATAATTCCCATTTATGGAATTAGGATTGTATGGATCCACATGATTATGGAAAATCAGTTCTGCTCTTATAGTCACCTTCATTCCATAGAAATTTCTAAGAATCATATGTGACCAATCTGATGAAAAGTAACCACCCATCTTGGCAGTGAAATCTCATGATAGGCAACTAGCGAAGAGAGGAGGAATATCAATAACGGATATGTCTTGTGTGAATGACAAGTTGGGACATACATGGATGGGAATTTTGAGCCCCTTAATAACTCCAACAGTCTTAATAACTATGTCATCCAGCTGAACAACTCCTTTTGCAAATGACACATATTGTATGCCTAGTACATCTGTAATCTATTTAAGCATAACGGAACTATTGGCTCCAATATCAATCATGAAATTATGCACCAAATGATCATGAATGATTAGGGAAATATAAAATGGTGGTGGCTTGCTAGCCTTAGGAGTTCCATTCTCCTTTGGTTGACATAGACTTGTTGCTATTTTTTATTACCCGATGATCCATCAGTTGTACAAAAATTGTTCAAAGCCTCCTATAACAAATTTTGTTGAGAAGGAATTGAGAGTGTGTCTCACATCGTGATGCATAAGTTATTTTTCTTCATTTGTTCCACTATGTTGAAAGGAACTGATCCTACTTTTCTAACACTTCTTTGGGCATTGGGATCCTCCTTTGGAAAATGGTTATTGGGTATCGTGATTACTGAAGAACCTTCTCGTCTCACAACTTGGCTAACAAGTGTTCCTAGCGGTTTCTTTCCTACATAATTATCAACTACCACTTATTTATGAGACTTTGAAGTGGATGTTTGATCAGCCTTGGAAGATTGAGATTCCATTTCACTCTTTTTAGAAGGATTATTATCCACCACTGATGAGGAATTCATATTCAACCCACAAAAATATTCAATTTACCAGATAAGCAAGGTGGATTCTTTAGGTGCATGCGGTTGATTTGTTGTTTCTTGCATAGATGAATTGTTTGTTAACTCTAAAGGGGAAGATATGCCTTGAACCATAAGGCCCTGGCTAAGTACTCCATGGGGACAAATATTTTGATTGCGGTTTTGAGAACAAGGATAACACCATTTATAGTCTTAAACTAGATTATTCTGGATAGGTACTATTTCTCTAGATGAGCTAGCACCGAGAGGGTTCCAAAATTTTTAAAGGCCTAGCATTTCTTTCTTAACCTACAATTTGATTTTGAGGCTGGTTGTTCCCTTGAAAAGGAGGATGGTTAGCCTGATACTACTGGTTTTGTGGTTGGTGTAGACAATTATATTGAAATTGTTACCTCTTGAGTGCAATGAGCTTGTTTCCAAAAGTTTTCAGAAATGACTTGACTTCAAATAGATCATTCGAAGAGGTAGGGGCAGAATGATTTGGTTCATTAGAGGCTATGAGAATAGGAGCAATGATAGGCTGATTGTTTGTAATATCTAGAGAAAATGACATTGGCAGACGTGGATCTATCTTTCTAGAATGAATCAATGAATTCTCAGTCTTATGGAAACTTTGTAGACATCAGGTAATGTAGTCCCTCACATAGATTGGATCATAACTACTATATCATTATTCAAGGCTCACAAATAGTACAAGAATGCATTATTTGGAGAAGGCTTTATGAGTGCCGAAATCCTATTCCTAGTCTTGTGGAATCAGAAGTTGAAATCACTCATGTATTCTTAGGGAGCTTCTTCATGGTAGTGAGCTATTCCAATAGTGATAGGTGATCACTCTTGTCTTCAAACTGTTAACATATATTTTCTCCTAACTCATCTCAAGTGGTTATAGTGCCAACACTTAACCCTTGAAACCATTGAAGTGATTTTCCCTTGAAAGAGGTAACAAAAGGTCTAACTACAACATTATCCTACATGATGTTATGTACGGCACAAATGCTGGCTACATCAATAATATGTTCCACTAGAGTAACATGAGTTTCCCCTGTATAAAATGGTAAAATTTTGAGTACTGCAGCAGGTATAGGGTCATATTGAGCCAACAGAAGAGGACTGCTTGCATAGAAAGGGGGAAAAACTTGGTTTCGTGTCATAATAGCAAGAGGTTGATTGTTCCTTAGTGTATGAAACCTTCCATACAAAGGAGTTAAATGACCCCTACAAGGTAAAGTTGTAACTAGTGATATTGAAATGCCTCTTCTTCTTCTCTTTAGAGGAGACAAGGAAAGTTTGATATGCTAGTAATTTCCTTTCTTTAAAGAAGCTCTTTTCTAAATTCTTCACATAAGTTAACGCAATGATATTTGGAATCCATAGATATAGAGTCGCTAGGTACTTTGATTTATGTAAGTGAGAAGAGAAGTACTAACTCTCTGTCCCACTGGGCGTGCCAAAAATTGTTATCGCTAAATCACTGCACCCCCCGAATGGCTAGAATGTGAACAAGATGTTCAGTGTGATTAGGACACGTGGGATCACCTCTCAACTTTTGGGACTTGAGCTGGAGGTGAACCTCTAGAGAAGGAAACCTTCCTCTTCCTAAAATAATTGTTGTGCTACCCCTAGTGTAATAAAAATGGTTATCTAAACCTATGCTAACATTTTTATGGGTTTTAGGGAAAGAGATTTGTAAGAAATGAAACTATACTAGGGATGGTGATACACCAAATAAAGGGTGTTTCCAAACTCAGGAAGGGTTAATTTGAAGAGGGTGTGTGCACCAAAATTCAACTTCACCTGCTATAACTTAGAGAGGATACAGAATATCAAAAACTAGGAAGCATATGTTCCTTTTGTTAAACTCAAATTATGCATAACAAATAGATCAAATTTGATTAGAAACACAATCAATCACCATGATAATATAAAATAGGCACATGTCAAACATCTATTTCACTTGTAACAGTCAATGAAAATATGGATTGTATAAAAAAAGGAAGATAACCTTTTCCAAAACTAATATTCAAACAATTATATCAATTTCCAATAGAATGAAATAAGATATTCTAAGATAAAGACAAGCCAACCACTTATACTAAGGAAATATGCATTCACAAAGTATAAACACATCAACCATTAACACAATAACTCAGTTTTCCATAGCAAAATATCACTATGAATGTAATTGAAAGGTTCCTGAATAGTCAAAGCACTCTTCCAAGCTTGAAGAACAACTCCTCAAAAATTGATCTCTCTAAAGACTTAATGTACTTTTCTATTTATAACCTCCTTAGGTTGAGCCATTACAACTAGGCCTTAACCAAAAAATTACTAGAAATAGAAATTTCATTAAGTTCTAGGGAACATGCTCCCATAAAAATAGTAAAGTTTTTGCTAGATTTTGACCCAGTCAACCCTATAACTTTGACTGATCCAGAGCTTGGATCAGTCCTCCCATGGCCGCCTAGCTTTGGCTGGGCTTTGCAACATCATCTCCAGCTCCACTTTTTTCTTGTTCCTTCTCCCAGGCAGCCATCTAATGTTTGTACTTGATGAAATGCTTAATAATTCCTTTAATTTCTTCATCCTCTGGTCCACACACAAAGCGATTAACTATATCTTCCCTCTCAATCTCTTTTGCTAGTTTGGTTGGAACTCTTTTGAGTTTACTTACTACCTTTCTTAGTTGGCCAATGAAGTTTTGGCATGAAACCAATCTGTCAATGGAGTCACTGCAGAAAATTCTAGTTACTTCATGATCCCTTTTGACTAAGTCCTTGAAATTTAGCTTGATCTGATCTTCACGAGGAGCATCGATGTTTTCATTGAAGAACTTACAATTGATATTATCAAACTCCTTTGAAATGTCTATGAGGTTGTGGAGCCTGTTTTCATGTGTGAAAGTGTTCAAGACTATACACTAAGAGTACTGTACACTTTTCATGTATCCTCGCTGGGGTTCGGGGCTGAGCTAGGCCCCGAGTGGGGGTCTGGGGGTGCAAACCCCCAGTAGTAGGGGTTCAGGGGTGTAGCCCCCGAAAAAAAATTGGGACTTAAAACGTGCTCGATATATCGAGAAACGTGATTTTCTCATATGGGCGGGATTTTGACCCATAGGTTTATGGGATGGTTTTTGCCCATGGTTTTGATACCCATGGTTTTGTAAAATTGCTTAAGCAGTTAGTTTTATGCATATGATAGAATGGATGAAAAACATTACAGATGTGCTTTGAATTCAGGTGTGAATTCTGCAGATTTTGTTGAGCATAGCTCCAAACAGATCTGGGTATTGTTTTGAGAGAGTGGTGGCTTGTAATAAAATATGAGCAAGTGATTCTTTGTAGACGTAGCCCAAATAGGGTGAACCACATTAAATATTGTCTCTTTTTGTTGTGTTATTTTATTCTACACTTTTATTTAAGATCTGTATCATTTTCAGCATATTAGTTTCCACTGTTACAATTCTGTGAGGGATTATTCCGCATATGTTATATTCCCTAACAATTGGTATCAGAGCCTGGTTTGGTTTGCTGAAGTGTTGAATCATAGGGAAAGTTTTATCTTGAGTGGGAGCTATGGTAGATGATGAAAGATCTAGGGTTGATAAATTCAATGGGTAGAATTTCAGTCTTTGGAAGATGCAAATGGAAGATTACCTTTATCAGAAGGATATTTATACTCCACTGTCTGAGAAGGTGAACAAACCCTCGAGCATGACATATGTGGAATGGGATTTACTAGATAGGAAGGCACTTGGGACAATCCAGCTATGTCTTGCATCTTCGGTATTATTTAATGTTTCAAAGGAAAAGACTACAAAAGAACTGATGGATGCATTAGGGAAGTTGTATGAAAAACCCTCTGCCTTAAATAAGATATTTTTAATGAAAAAGTTGTTTAATATGAAGATGTCTGAGAATGGTTTAGTAGCAGATCATCTAAATGATTTTAATACAGTTGTAAATATGTGAGCTTCGGTTACAATAGAATTTCATGAAGAAGTTAGGGCTTTATTAGTTACGTGCTCTTTGCCTAAGAGTTGGAATAACCTGGTAATGGTGGTAAGCAACTCAGTTCCAGCTAACTCAAAGTTGAAGTTTGAGGATGTTGTAGGGGTGATTCTAAGCGAGGAAATGTGAAGAAAAAGCTATGGTGAATCTTCTACTTCAGGGAATGCTTTGACAGTGGAAACTAGAGGGAGACAGAAGAATACAAGAAACCGTGGAAAATCAAAGGATTGGGCAAGGTCAAAATCCAAAAGCAAGATAGTATGTTGGCACTGTGGAAAATCTGGGCATGTAAAGAAGGACTGTTGGGAGCTTTGGGACAAGAAGAAACAACAAGAAGAAAACAACGAGGCAAATGTGGCAATAGGTAATGTATGTTATGATGCTTTGATTCTTTATTTGCATAATATTATTGAATCTTGGGTTTTAGATTCGGGAGCTTCTTTCCATGCTTCTCCACATAGGCATTATTTTGTTGATTATGTTCAAGAAGATTTTGGGCATGTTTTTCTTGGTGATGATGAGCCTTGCAGCATAGTTGGAAAAGGTTCTATTCAGGTTAAGATGCAGAATGGGAATACTTGGCTATTGAAGGATGTCAGACATGTGCCTACATTAAGACGAAATTTGATATCGGCAGGGTAGTTGGGAAGTGATGGTTATACTGTGATATTTACAGAAAACTCTTGGAAGGTTTCCAAGGGTGCTCTTGTGGTGGCAAGAGGTAAGAAGGTTGGAACCTTGTATTTAACCACTTATAGCACTAATGTTTGTAATCTTGTGGCTTTAGAAGTAGATACAACATTGTGGCACTATAGGCTTGGTCATATAAACCATAAGGGCATGGAGATCATAAAGAAGGATTTACCTAGATATACAGAAATAGGTTTGGATTTCTATGAGGAATACATATATGGGAAACAAAAGCGAGTAAGGTTTCTCAAGGTTATCCCTACAAAGAAAGAGAATAAGTTAGAGCTGGTGTATTTTGATGTGTCGGGGTCAGCTCAGGTATCATCTCTTGGGGGTTCAAGTTATTATGTTACTTTTATTGATGATGTAACAAGGAAAGTTTGGGTTTATTGTATTAGAAACAAATCTAATGTATTTGACACTTTTGTTAAATGGAAAGCCTTGGTAGAGAATGAAACGGGTCTTAAGCTAAAATTTCTCAGGTCAGATAAGAGAGGGGAGTATTGCAGCAATGAATTTGATGATTACTATTCTAAAAAAGGAATTTGTAGGAAAAAGATGGTTCCAGGAACTCTGCAGCAAAATGGGGTGTCAAAAAGGATGAACAGAACAATAATGGAATGTGCTAGGAGCATGAGGTTATATGCAAGACTGCCTCTTTCTTTTTAGGTAGAAGCGGTGAGCAAAGTTGTGCACTTGATAAACAGAGGACTTTGAAGTGCCTTGGATGGAGGCATACCTGAGGAGGCTTGGTATGGTAAGAAAGTTGATTATTCATTTCTTAGAGTCTTTGGATGTGAGGTGTTTGTTCATATAGACAAGGATGATAAGACCAAGCTAGAGGCTAAATCAGAAAAATGTACTTTCATTGGTTATGGTGGTGATGAATTTGGATATAAATGTTGGATTATTAAGGACAAGAAAATCGTTCGATCTAGGGATGTGGTCTTTAATGAGAAAGTCATGTATAAGCAGTAGTTGCAAGAAAATAGGGAAGAATCCAAGAAAGAATATGTAGCGGTCGAGGATCTTCCAGATGGGAAAGTGACACATGAATTAGGTTAGGAACCCCCTCAACAGGAACCCCAAACTCCTATATTGAGGAGGTCTTCTAGGGTAAGAAGAAAACGTGAACATTTTTCTCCTTCTCTTTATTATTTATTACTCACTGATAGTGGAGAGCTAGAGAGCTTTGATGAAGCAATACAGGTAGATGCTAGGAAGAAGTGGGAGCAAGCCATGGATGAGGAGCATCAGGCTCTCATGCAGAACTAGACATGGGATTTTGTGAAGCTACCTAAAGGAAAAATAGCATTATAGAAAAAGTGGGTGTTCAAAGTCAAAGAGGAAGAAGAAGGCAAGAAAAGATACAAGGCCCGATTGGTGGTCAAGGGGTTTCCACAGAAAAAAGGTATAGATTTTGATGAGATTTTTTCTCCTGTAGTAAAAATGACTTCTATTAGAACTGTTCTAGGAATAGTTGCAGCAGAAGACTTACACTTAGAACAATGTCCTAAGACAGAGCAGGAGAGAAACCAGATGTCCAAGGTACCTTACTCATCAGTGGTTGGTAGTTTGATGTATGTCATGGTGTGCACTACTTTCATTGGTTATGGTGGTGATGACTTTGGATATAAATGTTGGATTATTAAGGACAAGAAAATCATTCCATCTAGGGATGTGGTCGTTAATGAGAAAGTCATGTATAAGCAGTAGTTCCAAGAAAATAGGGGTCTGAAAATCTGTCGCCTGGACAGATCTATGGATAGACGAGCCAACAGTGTGCAGGGCTTAGCCCCTCTTTGAGTCAGCAAAGCGAAACTAGTTTATTGCTATTCTACCAGCAGGAATATATGCAAGTCTCACAGATTCTGCCTTCGGGGGTTTGGGATCTCATCCCAGTAGAATATTTCAGGCTGTGAAAAGAAAGGAATGAAAGAGGGAAAAGAGAAAGAACAGATCCGAAGGAAGAAAAGAAATGAATTCCAAAGCAGAAAGGTCAGAAGATTTATGTTTTTGGGTTGGTAGTAAACAGAGCCAAGCCTACTTACATAAATAAACAAAGCAATACTGATGAGCAAATGACAGAAAAGTAGATATGAATCCAACAGATTAAACACATACAGATCTAACATAAGGAAGATCTAATGCATAACACAACTATTGAGCACAAAGTCTTAATATTTGTATTACTGTTTTCTTCTGTTACAAGAAAGCTCAAAGTATTTCTCTCCTCACTTCTATTTTCATCTAAAAAATGTTCACCACGAATACAACAAGTATTCTAGTATTTATAGAAGAGAGGAGAAGAAAAGCAAAAAGGAGCCAACAAATATTTACAAAGATATTTACAAAATATCTAAAAGTCATGTTGACTTCTGACAACTTGATGGATGACATCATCCCATGATGCAACGTGGATGATGTCATCATTTGTGCCAACACACTTTAGACATTTCAACAAGAAAGTCGGAGAATAGAGAGAAGAAGAAGAAAAAGAAGAAGAAAAAGAAGCAGCTACTCGTCATCGTCGTCCTGCAGCCGAAAGGGGGTTGCCTACTTTTGATGCTACTCAGGAGATGATATGTGGAACTAAGCACGGTATTCCAAAAACTTGTTAATCATGGGCCCAAATTGATCATGTGATGGATCCTTATGCCGTTCGCTGATTGCTTCGCAAGTCTCCCTCTCGCTTATGAGCTTTTCTGGGAGTTTAGAATAATCTTTCTCCGCCTCGATGAGGAACTTGATGAAGTCCCTACAGGCTAGCAGGTTGTTGATAGATTCAGTGTCAAATGTGACCTCTGGCCCCGTTCCTTGAGAAGTGATCTCCTTGAAGATCCGGATAGTTTCATCAGCTGATCTCATGGTAAAGGAAGGAGTGAGCAACCCTGGAGACATGTTAAGAACAATTCGCTCCATTTGATGCATCACATCCAGGGCCTCTTCCTTCACCTTATCTATATTTTCTAGAACAAATTCCAGCTGATCTATCTGATAGTCTAGAGTGGACATGGTTTTGTTGAGGGCCCTTGGATGGCCGAAAACTCTGAACTTGACCAGATCTTCGACTGAACAGTTGAACATTTGTTGAAAGGTCTCATGTTGGAGTCTAGCATGATCTAGCTCTTCTGATATGGGACCCGCTAATACTTGGAGTTCCTTGTTCACCTTTTTGATGTTTAGATATGAATTGACATACTCGGCAATCACTCTTTCACTGTCCTTGAGGATCTGGCTCCTCCAAGCAGAAACGGCCATACCCTGCTCACCGATCTTTGAATATTCATTGATTTTCTCCTAGCTGAGAAGCTCAGAATTCTTGGCGGCAGTCGTGGGAGGTGCACTACCCATCTTCTGTAAGGCTTGAAGCAGATATTTGTTTTGCTCCTTCAGTAGCCTTTCTCTTCTTTTATTCCTTGAAGATTTTTGCAGAGGGAATCGACTGCGGAAAGAGCTTCCCCCTAGAGACTTTCAGAAGACGTCCCCATTGTGACTTGAGTCACAGTAAAATCTGTCAGAGACAAATCTTTTTTCTCCTTGAGGGGATCAGGGTATGCTATTTCCATAACTCTCTCACCTGCAGCACTTTGAGAGAAGCGTGTTACAGGCTTTTGCTTCTTTGCCCCTTTGGCTGGAATCACTGAAAAGTCCATCGGAGCGATGGGAACTTTCCTCTTTTGTTGGCTCAGCTGTTGAGAGATCTAGGCTGGTCCCATAGAAGAAGGACCAGAGACAGAGGAGGAGGGAGCAACAGTAGAAGAGGGGAAAAACGTGGAGACACGCGGTGGTGGCATTGAAAGCATAGCCAAAGAAGTGTCCACGAGAGGAAGGGAAACCATAGCTGCAGAAGACAAAGGAAGGGAAGGGAGCCCGGAAATGAGGGAAGAAATGGAAGAAGATAAATCAGTGAGGGAAGAGAAGATAGACGAAGAGGCAGGGAAAAGAGTAGAAGAAGAGGCAGAGGACATGACCAAAGGGATGGTAGCCTGAGTCACTTGAGGAGGAGAAGGAAGAGAAGAAGAAGGGATAGAAGGGACTTCTATGGTTATAGCAATGCTGACAACCTGAGTGGATGGGCGTATGGGACTATCCTTTGATGTTTCTTTCTCTGGCGAATCCAGAGTTATTACCTGTTCTGGCATTGTGGAAGGAGGACTTCCAGGGGCTTCTTCCTGAATGGTGCTAGGTTCACCTTCTATATCTTTGCCTTTTAGCTGCTTCTTAGACCTTGGAGGTGCATTGCCCAATGGGGAGGTTGTGAAATCTACCCCGAGGTAGATCAGCCCGTTCATGCGACACCAGTGCTCTGTTCTGCGCATAGTCTCCTTGACCCTCTCCTCAATTGTTTGAGGAGCCTTGCTTCTTTCAATGGCCGGGAAGGGCCAATCATCCCCTTCCGTGTCATTATACACCTTGTCTACTTCATCTTCCATCGTTTGGAAGCCTTTGGGGACAATGGCCACTCTGTATTGGATAATTTCCGTCAATGCTAAGCGAGAATGATCCTTTCTTCTGAGTTCCACCTCGTGGATGACGTCAATGTAAATATCCTCAATTTGAGGGACACGGATTGGATCAAGCTTAGCCCTTGGCAGGCAGCTCCTTGGGTCAAAGGTAGGCCTGACTGGGAAGTCATGTTTCAAATTGAGCAACTCTAGCTCTGCGAACATTTCCTTCACCTTGTGATGGGAGGAGCATGTGTACCGGCCCACTGTGAGGGGGAAAGGAGTTCCGCCCTTCTTTCTTTTGAGGCATTTCTCATGGTATGTGACCAGCTGCCTTGATAACTCTAGTAGAATCAACTTAGGTCCAGCATACCTCGGTAGCCTTATTGGCTCGCCCAAGAAGTTGACCGCCCTCAGATAGGTAAATGTGGGAAACTGGGTGAACAAGGCCCCCCACTTCTCCACGGTTGACACAATGTTTTTGGTCGTGCGACCATGAGTTAGATTTGGCCTTAACAGGCAAATGATGTGATAGAAGAAAGCATCATTAATTTTGACGAATTGAGGGATGCTATTCTCCAACCTTAGTTCTGGATAATATTCATATATTTTGACCTGAGGCCAAATTCCACTTCGGTTTAGCCCTGGATAATCCCTTTCTGACGTTGCAGCGTAGACTACGTAGGAGTTCATATGGAACACTCCCGTTGTGGCGAATTGTTGTAGCTGCTCGGAGATGGTGCTGCTTATTATTTCTCCCCAGCAAAAGCGCTACTCAAGCACATTCTTATTCATTGTTTCCAAGTACCTCAGCATCCATTTATGGAAGTAGTGGGCGTCAGAAAGCCCGAAGACCCTACTCAGGAAAGTAATAGTATCGCTGAGCTCTTCTGAGAAGTCACTGCGGTGGATGATTTGGGGCCACCGGGTTACCACCTTCTTGTTTTTCAAGTAGACTTCGTTCATTATTTGCATGCATTGGTCTTCATTGTCTTCCCAGGCCTTGATGCACTCTTCTTGGCTGACGGCCACAAAGTGCCGGTGGTGAGGGATGCCGAGCATTATCTCAAAATGATGGGCAATGAGGTTTATGACTACCTCGCCCTTGCTTTTTTCGACACATCTTGTGTCCTTGTTGTAAGATTGTGCAATCACCATCATGCATTCATTGTTGATGGCACTAACGGGGATTCCTCCAGTGAAATGCAAGGCACTGCCTATTAATTTGTCCATCCATGGACTTCTTGTAACCTTCTGAGTTCTAACCCAGAATTCTTCCATGTCAATGTGACCTAATTCTGAGTCTCTGACATCCATACTGCATTCAGCCTGTGATTCGGGCATCCTGACCCATTGATATTTGTACTTCATCTCTTCCTCTGTAAGCTTAGCCTTTCCTTTTGATTTGACGGGTCTCTTGCTGGATGTAGACATATGTTCTTTCGAATTCAGTTGCTGATCTGCATGAAGAAGAAGTGAGACCCAATCCAAAAAGGTTGAATTAGCCATTTGATCTTCCATCGGAATGTTAGCAGAAGAAAGAGTTAGAGATTTTAAGGCTCAGGGCGCGGGGCGCATGAAAACTGCAGCTAACAGGGCTAAATAGATAAGGCGCACAGAAAAGGAGTGCTGCAGAGGTTAAATTGGCGCCAAAGGTGCATGGCGCATGGATACTGCATATTGCATTTGATATAGGGTGCATGAGAAGTGTGTGTTACATTGGGATAGGATGCGCCCAAGGGAATATGGCGCGGCGCACGAAAAACTCACACAACATGGTGTTATTGCAATCGGGGATGCACCTGCGCCTTTATAGCTTCATACTTAGCACGGAAAAAAATTTTGTTGCATGGAAGCTGGGTGCGCCATTGGGGCGCAGTTTCAGCACTTGCAGCACCGCGGAAAAGGTGCGCCTTGAGGGCGCATGAGCTTATGATGCAGCAAGCCGAAAGGGTGTTCCATTGGCATGGATTTTGCTTTTGTAACAGGGTGGGTAGATGCGCCATGGGGGCGCAACTGTTCTTAATGTTGCAGGGGTGACAGACGTGCCCTCTTAAAGGGGGTTATACATGATTCTTAGATTTCTTCTCCTCTTTGTTTTTTAACATGCTCAGTGGGCAAACGAAATGGTTAAAACCAAGAGGATTACAACCACGGTTTCAAGCAAATGACCTTCTCGAGCAGATCTGGAAAGAGGAAGGATAGCATGGGGGGTAGACAACAAACGGAGGAGGCTAGGCCAACACATTTATATATAAACAACCACCCAACAAGCAAGAACCAAACCAGGAACACACCAGGAACTGAAAGCACAAAACACACAAGAGAGAAATAACACCTCTTACCAGGATATATAGCAAAAGTTGCAACGGGTCCACAGGATGATGAAAACGATGGAGTAGAGGCTGACAAGTTCAGAATGATCACGTTCTCAACAAAAGTGAAAATGACATTTGGGCGCGCAAACCATATATATATATAAAACTAGACATTAATGCACCACCCACCTTTTGAGAGGCGTACGAGAGTAGCTGTCGACATGGGAAGGGATGCGCCCTTTGTCGCATCAAAGCATCTGCCAACATGAGATAAAGCGTGCCTTTGGCGCACAAAATCTATTGTCGACACGGGATTATGTGCGCCCTTTGGCGCACCAAAACTTTTTGTTGTACAAAGATTATGCGCGCCCTTTGGCGCACCAAAGAGTGGCGCAACACAAGTTGTACCAACACAAGCGCATGCGCCTTGGTGCATGTAGGGAAGGTTAAACATTCTTTGGCGCATGAAAAGTTGTGTTGACATTCAAAACCATGCGCCAAAGGCTTTTAAGGGGGCGCATCAAAAGTTAGTGTTACAAAGCAATTTCATGCGCCCAGCCAAAAAGGCTTGAAAAGACCAAGTTCGAAAACTAGATTTCCCGGGAAGGGATTTTACAACATTTCAAACACAAGGGATCCCTAACGAGGGATCGGGACAAAATTTTCGGTATGGTTATCGATAAAATTGCCCTTGTCAATTTCACGGGATAACATACAGTTAATGTACCATTTCATCAGGACAACTTTAGAGGAAGAGAAGTTGAAGTTGGAGAAGATTCATACCAATCAAAATCCTGCAGACATGATGACCAAGGTGGTCACAAGGGAAAAACTGAAGCTTGTGTTCAGCTTTGGTTGGTCTTCACAGAAACTAGTGAAGGGTTGAGAAGTTTGCTCAGAGGAAAACTAGTCTCCAAGTGGGAGAGATTGTTAGGTTGTGGAGCATGTTTTCATGTGTGAAAGTGTTGAAGACTGTACACTAAGAGTACTATACACTTTTCATGTATCCTCACTGGGGTTCGGGCTGGGCCGGGCCCCGAGCGGGGATTCGGGGGTGGCAGCCCCCGGTAGCAAGGGTTTGAGGACGCAGCCCCTGAAAAAAAAATTGGGCCTTAAAACGTGCCCGATATATCGGGAAACGTGATTTTCTCATATGGTCAGGATTTTGACCCATAGGTTTATGGGATGTTTTTTTCCCATGGTTTTGATACCCACAGTTTTGTAAAATTGCTTAAGCAGTTGTCTATTTATATGGTTTTATGCATATGATAGAATGGATGAAAAACATTGCAGATGTGCTTTGAATTCAAGTGTGAATTCTATAGAGTTTGTTGAGCATAGCTCCAAATAGATCTGGGTATTGTATTGAGAGAGTGGTGGCTTGTAATAAAATCTGAGCAAGTGATTCTTTATGGACGTAGCCCAAATTGGGTGAACCACGTTAAATATTGTCTCTTTGTGTTGTGTTATTTTATTCTGCACTTTTATTTGAGATCTGTATTATTTTATGCATATTAGTTTCTACTGTTACGATTCTGTGAGGGATTATTATGAATATTTTATCTCTTATTCCCTAACAATTTCATTTAGAGCATCCATTATCTCTATACGCTTGTCATCCAACTTCTTAATTAGATCCTACAAAACATGGGACCAAAATTCCATAGCTTTTTGATACTTGAACAATTTTGAGGCATCATCTATTACATCTTCCTAGAGAAGCAAATCTGGATCTTCTTCTCTAATTTCACCCCATGTAGTCAAATTCAAGTTCAAATTATTATTATCTTCGGAGAAGGTTTCATCCATTTTTTGAATAGAGGTCCTTTCATCTTGTAAATCATTGTATATGTCAACTACTTCCTTTATCAAAGGATTGGCTTCTTGGAGTATATGCTCCATCCATCCATTTACTGATCTTCCCTTCTGATCTATCTTCTCAATATTGTGATGAGAAATATCATCGAGGGTGGAAGAAACTATCAGAGCTATGGTATTTCAAATCTCGGTAGATGGAGAAGGTTGTGTCACTTTTCTCAACAATGTAGTGATCTATTCAACCTTTACTTTGAGCTCATCCTTGGAAGCCTTGTCTTTGTAATATTTTTCTAATAGATTCCCAACAGCAGTCTGCACATCCTATTTTCCCCCCTCATGTGTTTCTTTTCACAATGAAAATCTAGAAATTCAATAATCTGCTACTGTAATAGCTTCCTTGGTTTTCCCTTCAACGGGAGTAGCAACTTCTACGACCCTTTCTCTAGATAGATTTACTAACAAGCTGGAAACAATCTTTGGCCTCTTATCCTGCCTTTTTGGTTTGTGTTCTAACACACTCATGTCTATAACATCCACTAGAGGAACCTTCTTCTTCTGTTTTAGATTCTAACGAAATAACCATTCTGGAATGGTTGATGTTGATGAGAGTGGAACAACTGATTCAGTACCTGAAACACTATTCAAAATAAGATCACCAGTAACATTAGTTGGCATTTGAACAGAGGTGGCATTAATGGATGGGGTGGATGTGAAAACGGCCATAGGAGTGGATATGATGGGATTAGAAGATGAGATGGAAGGAAATGGAAGTGTTAGAGGAAGTGAAGTAGAGATGGGTGACCCAATCATTTCCCCTGCTGATAGAACTGGAAGAGATGAAAACACTTGGGCCATAGAAGGAGATAAGAAAGGGGAAATGATTGTAGAAGTGGAAGGAAATGATGTAGGAAGTGACAATGGAAGATAAATGGGAGATGAAAGGCCTTGCAAGACACTTGGAGAATCAATGACTTCAACTATTTCGGACATTGGTATTGCTGAAGACATGGCTTTGGAAGCAGGAGCCTTGGAGAGAGATGAGTTGCCAACAAAGAATAAAATATTTTTAGGGGTTGTATGGGCCCTTTGGATGGACCTTTTTCCCTTTATAGGTGTTGGTAGACTCATGGTTGATGGATTTTCTATATTTTTAGGTTGATCCAACCCCTTGGGTGAGATTCCCTTGGGTGAGAATTTTGATATTTTTCAGATTTTCAAAATTCAGAGAATTTCCAAAAACTGTTAAATACTTCCTCATGAAGGATTTTAATTTTTTTGTTCTAATCAATTTTAAAAATCTGTTCCTCAAGGTAGATTTTAAAATTTAACAGTAGCATTGTCTCCAAATTTAACAATACCTCCATTTACCTTTTTCAAAGTAATAAAATTATTTTTGTCTCTAGTCATATGACTTGAGCATCCATTATTTATGTACCATTGATTTTCTTCATTCTGTGCATGAAATGTTGTCTACAAAATCAGGGATTTTTCTTTATTTGTTTCTTTCTCCTATTTTTCCTTCCAAACCTTGATTTAATGTTCTAATTGTGTATGGTTTACTCATTCTTAGACTGCCTAATAGAATTTATAGACTCACTTCTACAAAATTGAGCTTTGTACGCAAAGTTGTGGCACTTATAACATTTAATGTTAAAATTCATCAGATGTGTAAATGATTTGTAATTTATATTTGAGGACACATAAATTTATGTTTTTATTCATATTAAAACTTCTTATATGATATCTGCAGTCTACTTCCCTGTGACCAAACTAATTTCATGAAAATCAATATCCATCAAAGGAATTTTGAAACTTGATATTATAATGTCACCTTGGAGGAAATGATCTTATTGTTTAAAATACTTATTTTCCTTTAGAGGAGTACTATGTGGAACATGAATTTATTTCCTTTTGTATATTTCATTGAAATTGGTTGTGTGTTGAGGGTCATGTGATTCTTCCTACTTATGGTTCTCATCTTCGATATAACTTTTAGGTGCAGATGCATAATTTATTGATGTCTCAAGACTTGGCATCTTTGGAGACTCTTTGGGATATTATTTTGTAGACTTCTCATTGTACCCAAGACCTGCTTTGATAAAGTATGATATCTAATTATTGATGATGTTTTCCTTCGTATCTCTTTTTTAACTTGAGACATCTATTCAACTTGGTAGCTGATTTCTCAAGGTCATTTCTTAAGGAAACAACCTAACCTTCCAATTTTTCAAATTTTTTCTCTTTTTGGTTCAACTATATTTTCACAACCTCATCCATCTTATTCCTTTTTTCTAATTGAATATTTATCTCAATAATTATTTTATCAAAAACTTCAAGATCATGTGTCATCTTTGATTTTAAGGCACCATACTCCTCTTCTAGTTTTTGAAACTATTGTTTTTCATTTTGATTTTTATTTCTTATGCTCTTGAGTTCTTCTAGGGAAGAAATGAGTTCACCTTCAAGATCTACTTGACCTTTAAATACAATATCTTCATAATATTCTGAATCTATCTCTTCTTTGCTTTCCATAACTTCTAAAGCCATGAACAGTGATTCATCTTTCACTTTCTTCAGATGAGTCAATTTCCTCCTTGGTGTAAAGGTTCTTCTTTTGCTTGTAGATATTCTTCTTATTTTCATATTTTTATTACTTATGATTCTTATTGGATTGATAATACATGTTTCTCTCTTTTAAGTTTTGTTTTTATTTATCATCCTTGCTTTTATATGGGCAATTTTTGGCATAATGTCATATTTCACCACAATCAAAAAAATTGAATGGTAATTGTTGATCAAAGAATACTTGTCAAAGATCACACAAGGAGTCCGTGTGGGATAGAAGGCTAGGATCAAGAGCACAGAAGGATAAAAAGGACCCATGCATGGAAGGCAAGTTCAGCTTTCAGGACTTAGCCAATTTTGAGAACGAAGACCTATTTTTAGAAGATGGCATGTGGAACATACCAACGATGCAGAGACGTGCACGCCATGTATTGTCTATCTTTGGAGGATTGAATCAAAGTGTTTTGCATGGAGACGAGATAAGAATAGGATTGACACTTCAGTTAACTACAAGAGGTCTATAGATAGCACACTTGCATGTGTGGCTATCAATAGCATGTGGCCTATTTTTGGAATAGATAAGTGGTGAAGGGAAAGTCCCCACCCTATAAATATGATGTTAGGTACATAGTAGAAGTGTGTGTGCGTGTGAGAGAGAGTGTGATGGATGTATGGAGGTATAGATATATGTGCATATGACTGAATTACTATAACAGATCCATGTGCGCATTGGTATAGATTGAAATTACCGTAAGGAGATTATGTATTTATTAATAGATGGAAGATATTGGCTGAATCTAACTATCATTTTGTGTGTAATTGAGTAGTGCATGTTATTGATTCCATCATGATTACTGTTTAAACTTGTTCTTTCCTAGATCTGAGGGTATCATGCATTGTAGAATGATGGATTAGTTATGAATCTATATGTTTCTTCCTTAATCATGCTAACATCCTGCTACAACAACCCTAAAGAGGGACATGTTACCTTTGCAAGATTTGAGTGAGTGCTCAGTCAAGGCTGAGTGATGTGTCAGCGCGACTAGGGTGTTATCTAGTAAATTCTAGGCTGCATCATTGGTTCCATTGTCGGGACCTCTTTTTTAGTTTTTTTCAGGATGGTTCACGATGAAGATGTACCGGTTAACTCTAGCAAGTATTGAGGAATGGATACATGACCTGGAGGAAGAATATGCACAGCAGTTCAGAAGTGGATCTAAGTTTAACGCATGCACTTGGGTAGAATAGAATCGATATGACAGCTTATATTAAAGATTTTTCATTCTCTTTCTAATAGAATGATACGAGTGGCTTACTACCTATGCATCTCAGTGGAATTGAGGTATCATGCACTTGTCTAGACACATGAAGAATTTTAGGCCCTTTATGATGTTGATCTGATCTAGACTCGTGATGTGGATACGTGTTTTTGTAGTGTTCTAGACAGTTATATTTTGGAATATTCAATTTTGATGTACTCTTGCCTAGAGGTAGCTGAATTCTAGTTTTTGCGGTATCCAAGAGGAGCATATTTGGAAGGTATTCCATTGGCAATCAAGATCTTGATGGTAACTTTGAAACTTGAGAGTAAACCAATGGCTAACTAAACTTCACCACATGCGAGGGAAGGAACGAGTTTGGTGAAAGATGGAAGACCTAGCAGCAGAGAGGTAGAGAGAGGAAAGGCAGCTTAAGTATAATGAAGCGCGCAAGAGAGAGATAGAGAAGTAGTGTTCTGTTATAGAAATTATGGCATTGAGGAGAGAGATGGCTCGTGAAGGATTTACATCTCACATAGAAGATGTGGAGCCAGAGCATCAGGAACTCCCCCATCTTGGAAAGCATGATAGAGATCCCCCCTTCACCTCACACTAAAGTAAGCTAGCAGAGACTACCTAGACTATGGGCGCACACCTTAATCCACCTAGTGACCTAGCCCTTGTGCTTGGTTTTTCATTATCTAGTATGACAAGTAACCACCAGCAAGATAACTTGGGAAGTAGGAGAGTAGGAGTAAGTTAGGAATCAATTACATCAATGGCAGGACAGATGACTTCAATTTTATTTGGAGCAACATTCTTGGGTGTATCATCTACATAGAATGTGAGAGTGTAGAATGTTGCATTCACCTCTGGAAGTGGAACTACCTCATAGACTATAGGGGTTCAGTATAGTACTATTTTCAAAGCACAGGGGAGTACATCTATAGGTCCTATTCTAACTACAGGTGGAGGATCAGGAGGTATAGGTGGTTCTAGTTCTGGTGGATCTGGTGGTTTTGGAGGCAGAGGGAATATAGGAAGTTTTGGATCAAGTGGTCAAGGTCCGCAGCAACCACAGAATATCTATATGGAGATGTCTCTTTGTCTCTCAAAATATAGAGGTATAGAGGATGTCAAACATGTGCATATGTGTGAAATATTATGGTGCACTAAAAGGATCACGGCTGATGAGCGTAAGGCAAGTCAATTCACTACTACATTACAGGGATGTGTAGATAGCAGGTATAGGAAATTTGACCCTGATCAAACTTGCATGGATTATGCAACATTGAGGGATGCTTTCTTGAAAGAGTTCCATATCCCCGAGTTTGAGTAGAAGAGTATAAGTGTGCTCGAGGATATTAAGCAAGGCACTACTGAGAGTGTACGTGAGTATGATGCTCATTTTAAGGAACTTCTATCTAAGCTATCTTATGATATTCACGCTATCCAGCATGCACAATGGTTCGTTGGAGGATTTATTACACCTTTTAGAAGGGCACTGTCATATAAGACATACACTGATCTACGCAAAGCACTGGAAGAATCTTTGCATGTTAAGGTAGTTAGGAGCATTGACACTGGCGTTAGTCCATTCTTAGAGGCACAAATTGCAACTATGGAAAAGTAGTTAGAGAAGCTATCAACAAATTTAGCCCATGAAATGCGCTTAGGAATTTGGTGTATAGATTGTGAAGTGAAAGGTCACACCAAGGATAGTTTCCCTCATGGATTTGTACACTCGTTACTATTGGACTGTGAGATCTTTCATTTGAATCATGATGTTAGTCATTGTCCTTTGTTACAATGTGTGATAAGGAAGAATGTATCTTGATTTTACAAGATTTAAAGGTCCACGAATCATGATACTGAGGATTGTTAGTTGATTGGTCAAATCTAGGATGCTATAGACATTGGGTACGAAAGACAAGTGTAACAAATAATCCTAAGGGTGAGAATGAGCACCAGGATCGGGATCATAAACAAACATGCTATGATAGGAATGAGGGGCGTTTTGAAGGAGGTCATGGAAGGGGACGTGGATATCATGGTGGATATGGAGGACGAGACTGTGGTGGAGGAAGAGGTGAGTTCCCTCATGGAACATGTTATACATGTGGATCTCCTTACCACTATAAGCGTGAATTTCCTCATAATATTGTTTTTTCTTTCAATGGAAAGAACTATAGCTATGAAGAGTGCCCAGACTTATATGAGTATCTGAGTAAGCATCATAAGAAATAAAACAAAGGCATCGGGATGGTTAGAATCCAGTGCATGGTAGAAGATCAGTGGATGCCCAAGATAGAAGAAGGACTTGAGGCATTGACTGTGAATATTACTACACGTACTGAAGTGGTGCACATAAGAGAGGAATTACACCAGAAGCCTACGATCACCAAGGAGGATTTTTTGCATTCAAGGTACCAGATCCTACTCATCAGAAGGAAGTTTGACAAGATACCATGGAAGTTCTAATGAATCTTCAAGGTGATATATAGTACCTAAAGGAGCAAAAGAAAGCATTAGAGACAATCCAAATTGATATCGATGATCTACGAGAGGTGTGCAAGATGTTGCACTAGGAGAACATTATTCCACTGTTAGGAAGTTGGTTAAAAGGGAACACTCCGTGCACAAGTCTTAAGACCAAATAGTAGATTCAGCATACAAATCTTCCCCCTGATAACATTGACTATGAAAAATAAATTACTCTAAATGTTGTTATAGATGGGTGGCTGTTGAGCAACATATTGATTGATACAGGTGTGGAAGTAAATGTGCTTACATTAGATGCATGGGTATAAATGGGGAGGCCTCCATTGCAGCCATCATCTCATGTGTTATTTATGGAAAACTAGACTAAGGCCACTCCCATAGGAGTTTTGAAAGATGTATCTATAACTATACAAGGGACCAAGTTCACTGGGGATTTTGAGGTATTCGCACTTACAGAAGTAAACAATTTTCTAGCCCTGCTTGGATGCCCTTGGCATTATGCAAATAATGCTGACTTGAGATTCAATAAGGGGTATATCAGCTTTGAAAATAAGAAGGAAAGGGTTGTGATACCTTTGACAGATGGGAAGTCTACACCATATGTTGAGCCTCTAAGTGAGGAGGACTTAAACAAAATTTATGTATGGCCTATTAAGGACCCAGAGGTCAATGAGCCATCAAAAGAAGGCATCCTACAGTGGGAGGATTCTCATTCTATTAGTGATACTACGAGTATTGCTTGTGATAATTAGGCTCATGGTACATATGAATTAGTAGGGTGCGAGGTTAAAATCATGGTTGCGCACAAGAATGGACTTCATTCGATTCGACAGATAGGTAGCACAGTACCTTGGTATACAAGGATAGAAGATCTTCCTACATTTTGAAGGCCATGGAAACATAGTGGACATATTAAATTAAGAGAAGAGATATGTTAGTATATACCTTACGCAAGACAACAACACACTAGTGAGTAGTCCACAAAGATAATCTTATAAACTGGGAAGAGATTGGAGTCACTTTTTCTACTAGGTTTCTAAGGAATAATGCGCCTATGTAGATCTGCACTTATCATGGTGATCAACATATCCAGCATCACATTCAACAGTGTGAAAGACTCTAGACAGCAAGATAGGAAGCATTACCACCTTCGCTCTGGGTGCATAGATTGTATTCTACTCTACAAGAATGCACACATGCCTAGTATGTATATGCAGAACTACATAGAGAGATTAGAAACTGGTATGATTTGACTATAGGAATGATCCAGACCTTTGACAACTTCTTGACTAAACCTCTCGTAGAAGAGGCATTAAAATTTTTCAAGCGCTTAACTATGGGAAATAGTGCAAAATCTGAAGAACATATTCAGGAATTATTTGGTGAGGCAGATTCCAGAGCATGTTTGGAAAAGGAAGAAGAAATGGAATCCATACTACTTGAATGCGCTTGCCTTAAGAAAGAGAAAGGAAAGATGGTTTACATCGTGGATGACAAGGAAGTTGAGAACCTGGATATTGAACATTCACAAGGGGTGCACGAGGTCTTGGACAGTGCAAAAAAGGATACGCACACCTATCATGAACCCATGAGGAAAAAGAAGGTGAATATAGGTTCAGAGGCTGAGGCCTAAGGAGGCCATAATTAGAGACTACTAGTTAGACTCGGAGGTAGCAAAGATAATTGAGTTACTCAGGGATTATCATGACTTATTCCCTCGAGTGTATCATGAATTTAAAGGCTTGCATGAATCACTTAGGGAAATGAAGATAAAACTTAAGGGTAGTGCATGAGCAGTTAGAAAGAGACCTTATAGAATGAATCCTAATTTGCACAAAAAGGTAAAAGAAGAAATTGATAAAACGTTGAAATCTGGAATTATCAAGCCCCTTGATGAGTCAGAATGGGTTAGCCCAATGGTGATCAGTATCAAGAAGGATAGACAAATTAAAATATGTGTGGACTACAGGGAGCTGAATGTTTCATGCGTCACAAATCCATTCCCTATGCCATTCACTGAGGAAATACTACAAGGAGTTGCAGGGCGCGAAATATATTCCTTCATAGATGGGTTTTTTGGGTATCGTCAGGTTAGGATTTCTCAGGAAGATCAAGAAACGACAACATTTACTACTGAATGGGGCAATTTTGCCTATACTGTGATGCCTTTTGGATTGAAAAATGCACATGTTGTATTATCGTGCATAGTTGTTAAGGCATTCAAATATTTTATTCACAACTTCTTATAGGTCTACCTAGATGATTGGACAGTATATGGGCTTATGAAAGATCATTGTGACAATCTGCGCTTAATTTTTGAACGATGCAGACAACTAAGTATCTCTTTGAACATCAAGAAATTCATATTTTCTATGCCCTTTGGGATACTATTAGGACATATAATCTACAAGGAAGGTTTGTTGGTTGATCCAGCGAAGGTTGCAGTCATTTTAGGCCTAGAAGTGCCTACCAGTCAAAGTGAGGTACACAGATTTTTAGGTCATACGGGATATTATAGAAAATTCATCAAAGGGTATGCCAAAATTGTTACACCCTTGGAAGAGTTACTGAAGGGGAAAGGTACATTTTATTAGGGAGAACCGCAGCAGCGCACGTTTGAGATATTAAAAGAGAAACTTACTACCGTACCCATTATGCACTTTCCCTCATGGGATAAACCATTTCATGTGCATGTGGACACTTCTGGCATGGCCATTGGCACTATGTTAGCTCAACCTGGTGAAGGTATTGTAGATCATCCACTATATTTTGCTAGTAGGAAGCTGACTCCTGCTGAACGGAATTATATAACTACAGAGTGTGAACCTTTGTCAATGATCTATGCATTGCACAAGTTTTAACAGTACTTGTTAGCAACACCATTTTTGTTTTATACAGATCACATGGCATTAAATTAATTTGTAAATAAGCCCATCTTACAGGGGCGCATATGTAGATGGGTGCTCCTATTTCAAGAGTTTGACTTCACAATTGTGTTGAAGCCAGGGAAAAGCAATTTTGGACCAGACCATTTATCTAGAATCAATTCATGAGAGGAAGCACATACAATTAAAGAAACCATGCCAGATGCACAGTTATATAGGTTACAACGCATGCCCATGGAATTATAAGATATGATGTCTTTCTACAAACAGGTAAGGCACCAAAAGGAATGAAAGCATTAGAAAGGAAACAACTTTCTATATGCGTGACACCATTTGTGTTAATCAATGGTGACCTTTACAAGCTAGGCAAAGATGAATTATTACGTCTTTGTGTATTAGAGCATGAACGAAAGGATATCATGGAATAAGCTCATGGTTGTATTTCAGGAGGCCATTATGCAGGTGATGCAACTGCCCAGAAGATCCTACTTGCTAAATTATGGTGGGAGACATTGTATAAGGACTGTAAAGAATATTGTAAGGCATGTGATCATTGTCAACACCTAGGTAAACCAGGGAAAAGAGATGAGATTCCTTTGAGACCAATTACTAGTGTCAAACCATTTGAGAAATGAGTCATTAACTTTATAGGACCGATTTCACTAGCTGTGCACAGGACTGGATCACACTATATCATTACTTACACAGAGTATCTCATATGGTGGGCAGAAGTAGCACCTACGAAGGACTGTATAGCAGCTATAGCAGCTAGGTTTCTATGGGAGAATTTTCTTACGAGATATGGATGTCCTTTAAGCTTAACAAGTGATAGGGTTACACACTTTTTGAATGAGACAATCAGGATCCTATTAGATGATTTTATGGTTGCACACCATAAAATTACACCCTAGGATCCTTAGGTAAATGGAACTGTTGAGGCTTTCAACAAGATTTTGAGCCATACTTTGACAAAAATATGTGATGCTAGAAGAAAGGATTGGGATGAAAAAGTGTCATCTATTCTTTGGGCATATAGAACAACTTACAAGAGATTGAACAAAGTCACACCGTTTTAGTTGGTTTTTGGTGCGGAAGCCATTCTCCCTATAGAATTTATGTTACCTTCTTTGTGCATTGCATGTGCTAGAGGTCTAGCCGATGAACATGCTTTAGAAGAGCGTATCAAGAAGATGATTCAATTGGATGAGCGCCGATCCATTGCACGATGGAGTCAGATGTAGGAAAAGGCCAGACAGAAGGCATGGCATGATAGAAACATAAGGGATAAGAAGTTTGAGATTGTACAAATGGTACTTCTTTATGACTCAAAGTTCTTGCACCATCCAGAAAAGCTCAAAGTATATTGGTTGGGGCCATATGTCATCACTTATATAATTGAATTAGGTGCTTGCCAGTTAGAAGCACTGGATGGAACATAGCTACCTGGTCACTTTAACGGGAGTAGGCTGAAGCCCTACTATAAATAAGTTTATTAAGTGTTTGTAATAAGGTAGTATTGCCATTTAGATTAGGTTTTCAATTATGTATTTCCTTTATTGTCTCTATGCTTTGTCAATTTAGTTGTTTTTCTTGTGTAATAAGCACGCTTACGTGCATGAGGCTAATTACTATGTGAAGAATGTTTATGTGCAGAGGATTGCACATACCTTTAGTGTGGGGTTATTGTAGTTATCCAAGTAAAAGACTATGGGAATTAAAAGGTGAAAAGAATAAGCTGCTACGGGTGTGCTTTAAGTCAAAAGAAGATTGCTTCTCAAAAGTAACCAAGGATGGAGATAAATGAAAGAATAGTATAACGCGAGGTAAGCAGAGGCCGTGATAACTACCAAGAGAAGGTTCAGTGATGAGGTACTTAGGCGCAAGGGCACGTGCTGAAGAGAAGTCTATGACCAGAGGGTAGCAAGGTGCATTAGAAGGTTATAGCTGGGGCGCGAAGATGTACCGCATGGAATGAATGAATTTGGTTAATGAATGAGGGGATATTTGGTAGGTGAAGGAGCAATAAATGCATCAAAAATTGAAAATTTTATATAAGGATGGAATGCAGATTCATTTTTACCGTTGCAACTAAGATTATTTGAGGAAAGATCCAAGTGCAAAGAGCCGAGTGATTGGGTTAAGGTGAAAATGGTGTGAAACCAATTGTGACAACCAGATCTATGCAAAAAGAAGTTTGTGTCCCCAGTGGTGAGGGGTTTGAGTGAAGAAGGGAGACCAAAAGTAGTTAGGACATGAAGTTTCCACCTAGGGCACGATTGAATCAAGTTAGGGTTTGATTTACAAAGTTACAAATTTAAAGAGGAGATGTTTGTAAGATAAAAATGGCACCTAAGAAGGCATCTGCAGTAGTAGCAAAAGGAAAGAAGAAGGTGGTTGTCGAGGAGGAAGAGATGGCACCCGAAATCCATTTTTTAGAAATGCAATATCCAGAAGGAGTCATCGTTAGCCAGGAGTGGGATTCACCCATCAGAAAAATAAAAGTAAGTGAATACAATCACATGACTTTGGAGAACAATAAGGAGCTCGATTCCTTACTCACTGGATAGAATAAACAAGCATGCACAGCATATGACATGCCAGTATATGACGATGCAAGTGAAAATAGCTTCTGAAGAAAATTGGGGGTCTACCAGTTGTATGAGCTTCCATATTTTGGGAATTATGAGCCCTTGTATCATTGGCTCATGAGCCAGGGTACACGAAGACTTATTATACTTTGCAAGATGTAGAGTTAGAATTTCATCTACACTCATCTCATCAGTTATAGGTCTGAAGACCACAGGGGAAGACATAAAATCTGATCTTGCAGATAAAGTCCATGATTTTATAGACCAAATAGGAGTTGGGGTACCTAAAGGGTCTGTGCAGGATGGACATAGATAAATTGAAGAACTGTCTAATTGTACAAGCGGAAACACACCTTGTTACCAAGTTGAAGTGATCAGGAGTGGTGGTCGCAGGTAAACACTATGTGGTTACATGTGGCATGAATAAGATATCAGAAGGGACAATATATAACATTGCATGCTATATTACAGAGAAAATAGTCAAAGAAGCTCGCACAAGAGGGAAGATCAGCTTTGGGGCTAGTTCTAATATCATTGGTATTCATGGAGATTGGAGTACTGGATGGAACAAAGGAGAAAATATGGGAATGCCCCATGGAGAAAAAGTCCCCAGCTGAAAGATTCAACAAGTACCTATGTAAGGGAACCATGACAGATGAATTAAAAAAAAAGGGGGTAGAAGTGGTATGACAGGCTCTGCGTGGCATTTGGGGAAGAGTGGTGCATTCCCAAGGAGCTACCAATAGTGGTAGGGAAACAAGTTCAGTTTGTTGTATATCAGCACTTCTGCATCACGTGCTTCCTAATGAAAGATGGATTCTGGAGCCCTTGGTGTAAATTTCCTTATGCATTCACTGCAAGGTATTTCAAGTATTTGTTCATATATTTATAGACATGCGCCGACTGGTCTTTAATGTAGATAAGGTAGACTGTAATTACTATACGCTGAGGAAGAAGTATGTGTACCCTGGCAGAAGTGCTTATACAAAGAGGATCATTTCAGAAGTACTGAATATCAAGCCAATAAGCTTGGCTGTAGTAGATGTGGGGGAAGCATTGGTGTATCTCCATTTGAATCTAAAAATGGAGAATAACAAATATGTGGAAGGTGAGTTCACACTTCTAGCACCACCAAAGGGAAATCATACAATGGAGAACATCCCAGTGCTTTAGCCCACAGAATAAGTTGAAGTGTAGGATGAGGAGGAGGAGCGCGAAGAGAGTGGTGGTTTGGAGCATAGGGGTAGGATACATCCTATAAATGTGGGTGAATTTGAGTGCACCACTACACCACCTCAGCCACAAGAGGGGGATGATGAGGACTTGATTGCAGTCCAAGGGGAGCACATGTTTAAGAGGGTGTTTAGGATAACAAGGACCCAAGGTGCTACTCCAACCACAGTGCACAGATCACCCAGAATCTCCACAAAAGGAGGAAATTGAAGTTAAATAAAGAGGTGGAAGAGTCTGAGGAAAGCATGCCTAATTCTCCTACACTTCCAAAGAACATAGAAGAATAGGGTGAGGAATCAAAGGAAAAAGAAGAGGAAAAAAAATACCAGAGGAGATAGCTGTAGAGAATGTTTAGGACATGGAGACACAAGTCCCAAATTTGGAAGCTAAAGTTCCTAAGCAACAACGGTCTAGAAGAACAAGTGGAGAGCACATTCCACCAGCCATGGGGTATGTAGAGGATGCGGGAAAAATTGTCTACACCCACTTCCAGTGCATGATAGCATAGAAAAATTTAATTAGTTGAGAGCTAATGAATGAGGATATGATGACTGTGCACACTCAAAAGTAACTATTGTGGTCAATGCACACCCACATGGATGAGCTTGAATTTTATGTATGCAAAGATTCATGCGTTTTGAGATGGTTGAAGAAGGCACCCCAAGCTAGACACATGAAATTAAAGCTAACTATCATGTCGGATGAGCAGGTCAGCAATGCATTGGTGAAGCTTTCTGCTAAAGTTTCTTGAAGAAACATGGACAAGGCTGCAACAATCAAAGCGCTACACGAGGAGCTGATTACAAAGGATGTAGACATAGCACACATAACGCAAGAGAGGGACTTTATATAGAAGAAAAACAAAGTATTTATCAGCATCGCAGAGGATATTAGGGGTATTTCATCAAAGCAAGGCCACACTTAGAGGCTAAGGTACCACAGACATTTCCTTCAATGATACACTATGTAGGAAAATTTGGTGGACTTAGTACTTGAAGATGACACTCTACACATGCCACTACCAAGGAGCTCAAAGAAAGATGCCAAATGAGAGAAAGCATTAGTGATGCAAAATATTACATCTTATGAAGGGTTGTTGCAATCATTATAGGAAGTATTGAAGAAAGCAGACTAGGCTTTAAACATATTCACAGCTCCAGAGGCACTTATCAACATAAAGACCCTAGAAGAAAACAATGAGGTCCAGAAAACAATGAAGGATAAGACATTGGGCCACGAAGAAAGATTTTCAATGGTTAAGCAAAAGTGCGAGGCCCTACAGCAGCACAAGAGCCACACAAGACTCGGTTGGAAGAGCTTAGGAAGCTAATTGCGCAGAAGATGGATCTTTTAGAAGGGAGAATGACATCAATGTATAGTGTTTTGTTGGTTCTATAGAATGAAAAAGGAGAGATTAGGAGGGATGAGTTAGAATCCATTGATGTGGACATCCCAGAAAAAGTAGAACAAGCACTCACTGAATGGTAGGTTTTAGAGGCCGACATAAAGGAGGAGTATCCACAGTTGATACTTCAAACTGATACAGAGGAGGCTGCCTCATAACCTCATAAAAATTATTTATTTATCTACATTCTTTCATTCTTATTCTTTCCATTCTTCTATTCTTTACTTCAATTTTTGGAGATACCCATTGTTGGGACGACAATGAGATTAGTGTGGGGTAATGTTGATCAAAGAATACTTGTCAAAGATCACAAAAGGATTATGCGTGGGATAGAAGGCCAAGATCAAGGGCATGGAAGGACAGGAAGGACCCGCATGCAGAAGGCAAGTTCAGCTTTCATGACTTAGCCAATTTTGAGCATGAAGACCTATTTTTAGAAGATGGCATGAGAAACACACCAACCATGTAGAGACATGCGTGCCATGCATTATCTATCTTTGGAGGATCAGATCGAAGTGTTTTGCATGGAGACGAGCTAAGAATAGGATTGACACTTCAGTTAACTACAAGAGGTCTATAGATAACACACTTGCATGTGTGGCTATGCCTATAAACGGTGGGTGGCTATCAATAGCATGCGGCCTGTTTCTAGAATAGAGAAGCGGTGAAGGGAAATTCCCCACCATATAGATATGATGTTAGGTGCATAGTAGAAGTGTGTGTGTGTGTGAGTGTGATGAATGTATGGAGGTATAAAGATATACGCATATGACTGAATTACTATAATACATCCATGCGTGCATTAGTATAGATTGACATTACTATAAGGAGCTTCTGTATTTATTAATAGATGGAAGATATTGGTTGAATCTAAGTGTCATTTTGTGTGTAATTGAGTAGTGCATGTTATTGATTCAATCATGATTATTGTTTAAACTTGTTCTTTCATAGATCTAAGGGTAGCATGCATTGTAGAATGATGGATTAGTTATGAATCTATATGTTTCTTCCTTCATCATGCTAATATATTGCTACATCAACCCTAAAGAGGGACCTGATACCTTTGCGCACTTTGGGTGAGCGCTTAGTCAAGGTTGAGTGATGTGCCAGTACAACTAGGGTATTATCTGGTAAATTCTAGGTTGCATCAGTAACTTACCTTTATATTTTATATATCCTTTCTTTATCCTTTTGAAAAAGTGAGCTTCTTCTTCATCTAACTCATTGTTGGAGAAATCATACGGTTCAAATTTCTTGTATTTCACTTTATTTTATGCTTTAAATGTATCTTCTCGCTTAGTTGACTTATCACTTTCATTTCTCATCTCATATGTTGTGATAATCATATGCAGTTCATCCATTGTTAAAATAGTTAATCCTTTCAACTATTAATTAGTGTAAAATTTGGAATCAAATCTCAGAGGAAGAGATCTTAACATGTTTTACACAATAGTTTCATCCTTAATTTATTCACCAAGTCCTCTAATAGTATTGAAAATTGCATCAACACGGAGAAAGTAAGTTGCAATGTTTTATTCATCCTTCATCTTAAAACTTTCAAAATGAATGTGTATTTAGATTTTGGCCTTCTTAACTTTATCATCTCCTTCATAGAAAATTTTGATCTTGTCCCAAATTTCATTTGTTGAACCATAATGCATCACTTTGATAAAAATTTACCCACACAATCCACTCAATATAGCATTCATAGCTTTTGCATTTCTTTCACTTTCCTTATTTCCATCTTGATCTTTTGGAGGATTTGTTGGATTTGTATAACCATTTACAACATATTACCATATATCAAACCCTAGATCTATTAGGTAGGTGTGCATCCTTATACTCCAAAAAGTATAATTTGTTCCATCAAACAATGGAGCCTTGTTTGAGGAGAAACCTTCTTGACTTACCATGTGTTATCCTAAGATCTACCTTCTAGTGGTAAGACTGTTCAGAAGGAACCCGCTTTGATACTAATTATAGAAAATACAACCTATACTAAAAGGAGGGTGAATTATTATAATACAAATCTTATAATTTATAATTTAACATTTAAAATCTACAAAAAAAATTACACAACATACAACAGTTGCACAACACATTATTTATGTGGAAACACTTTTGAGAGAAAAACCACAAAGAAAAGACTAATTGAAGCTACTGTCCAAATCCATCCTCAAAATTAATTCTTGTACAAATGTTTGTAGGAAATAAACTAATGAATACATCAATGCCAAAAGTAGAGCACCAACTCAATTTGATTTGTGAGCACCATCTCACATGAGACACCAATCCCCAAGGCTAAGCACCAACTCAGTTTGATTTGTGAGCACCAAATCACTTGAGATACCAATCCCCAAGGCTGAGCACGAACTCAATTTTATTTGTGAGAACAAACTCATAGAAGACACCAATCCCCAAGGATGAGCACCAACTTAGTAATATTTTTGAGCACCAAATCACTGGAGACACCAATCAAAAAAGAAGAGGACCAACTTAGTTTGATTTATGAGAACCAACTCATAGGAGACAATAATCCCCAAGGTTAAGCATCAAATCAGATTGATTTGTGAGAACCAACTCACGAGAGACACCAATCCCTAAGGTAGAGAGCCAACTTTGCAAGAGTTATGAGCACCAACTCACTAGAGATAATAATCGCTAATGGTAGATAGAGTCTCCTCCTTTCTTTTTAACATTTATAATTTTTTGGTAAAAACTTACACAACTATTTGGTTAATTCAAGAGCATCATGAAATATTCTATTTGCAAGAAATTGGGTTCATCTCCCGCAACTTTAAGCTACATAGTGGTTCATTGGACAAGAAAGAAGTAAACATGGTCGGAGAAATTTCTTTCACCCATGTGCAAATTCCACTAGATCTATGATTACAAAAGTTTATTGATATCTAAGTGGTGGATATCCCTAAGGAATATGGTATGCTCCTAAGTAGATATTGGGCACATAGTCTCAATGGCTACATGGTGGTAGTTATTTCACATATATGGTTGTCATGTCACGACGTTACAAATAGAAATCGTGATTGATCAGGATCCTCACATGCATTTCATGATCACTAAGTATAATAAGGTCAATGAGATCTTATTCACCAAATTTGAAACCAAATTCTTTGTTATAGAGAAGAAGACACCGTGAGAAGTTAAGGTGTTATTCCTAGAATGTGCATATCATTGTGCCTAACCTTTCTCCATGGAAGTACTAAGTGAAGAAATGCACTATAATTATGGAATTTCTACAAAAAATACTAAGTGGGTAGAAATATAAAGATTTAAAATAATCAATAGAGCCCATGATGGTGATATGAAGGAAGAAGTGGTAGAAAAAGAATTATAAATTAATGAATAAATAGTATCACATTGTAATTGATGACTATTTGATCGTTGGTCAAGTAAAAAAATTGGATTGGGTTGCATTACTTGATTGGTGTTGGTTAAATTCAAAAGAACGCAATGAGAATCATTACTTGGGTTTCTTCTCTGTATATCAGCACACGATGAAGAGTGTGTGTGGAAAATAAATTTGTGCGGCCATAGTACTATACAAAATAGAAGATACCCTATTTATCATCTCACCATTACTTGAGGTTCTAATGCACCTCAAGTCTAAGTAGAATGTTATGTACAATATATTTTATATCCCACAAATGATTTCCTAAGCACATGGCATGATGAGAAAAATATAAAATAAAATTATTCTAAGGTACCCCCCTCATTAGAATATAAAAGGCATTGGAAAGCACCTAGAACAAGGATTCTAAAAATGTAAAGAAATTATAGGTTTAGTGCTCTATTGGTAAATAATAACTATGTTAGTAATTATTATCATGTAATTTTGAGTTAGTAAATATGTTAGTAATTTGTATATAGTTGTTATATAAAATAAGTTATAACAAATACAAGTGAGTGAGTTTTAACAACTCATGTAGGTAGGTTGTAGTTGTTATAGCTACTTCCTATATATGTGGATGTGTATGTAATGAATTTTCATTGGAAACATTGAATATTATTCTTATTTTTTTATGTTGTAATCTCTCTATTAATTTTTTGTATACTCTTGATTCAGTATCAGAGATAACTGATAAAAAAAAAATTCAAAATCATATGGAGTACTGAGATTTGTGTGGGGTAGATCCATTTTCGTTCATGGTCGCCCCTCTCATGAAAGATATAAAATTTGATATGGACAGTATTCAATGTATTGAGATTGAACCCGTATGAAGTTAATCTATCCCATCTTTCACCTTTCTCTTTACAACATTTTCAGTGATTCCATCCACACCTCTGTGGATACTTCCTCGCCTACCAACTTCTTTTTATATCTAACATTATTGGATTGCGCGTAATGGATTTGCATTGGATGTTTCCGGGTTTTTTATTGATCAATTTTCATGGTTGTGGTTGTTTTATTGAGCCTATTATGTGCGAATTCCTCGGCGGAGATCCCATTATAGTGGTGCACAAGAAGGCGTCTTTAGTAAAAATTTCATCTAATATCTACCGGCTTACAGTTACCATTGATCTCTACAGTCGAGGATCCACTACAACCTATGAAGTTAGTCTTAATGATGATAGCTGGCATGATGACTTGTTCATTCTTGTAAGCGGAAATACTTCATCTTCATGGGACAAACTTGATGTTGATGTTTTTTATGTTTCTCTACACAGTTCACGGTGTTCCATTCTCACCTCCCAATTGTGTCTTCTATAGGAAGCAGTATCCAGTCCACGTAAGATTCATTCACATATTATATTATTAATGTTTGCATCCAATTTTTGCAAGTCAAAATTCAATGTTAAGGTAATCTTCATAGTGTTATAGTCAGTCAAAGCTATGTACTTGTTGTGTTGTTAAGGTCATTAAAACTTATTATTTGTCGTAAAAATATTTAAAATTCATCAAGCCATTTTTTTAAGAGTCGAAGTCAAATATTTGTAAAAATAAAAAAAATTACCTTACAGACACATTTTTTATGGTATTTGACGTCTGACTGAGGTATGTAAAATCAAGGTTCATCATCAAATCCGGTTGAGCTAACAACATGATAACAGATTTTGGAGGTCAATCAGCGACCTCTCGTCATTCGCCAACAACGGGGCCACATCAAGGTTTGGTGATATGTGTTTTTATAGTTTACTTTTAGTTTTCACACTGTGTTTTCCACTGTGTTTTTTGAGTTCCAATTTAAGTATGCTTCACTTTGCAGTGTTCTTGTTTGAATAAGTGGAAATTTCACATTAAGGGGGGAAATATGATCCAATGTTCCATTTCCAACTTTCAGTTTGTGTGTATGAGCAAAAACATTTCCTATGTTATTCCCTACGGTGAAATGTGATGAGGGTTGAAAATAGCACTTGGCACATCATAATGTGGTTGTAATAAACCACTTGAAAACCTTCATTTTTGGTTTTTTTTACTCTAATTGAAAACCACAATTTTCGGTTTGTAGTTAACCATTTGAAAACCATACAACAGGTTTTTGATCATTGTGAAGTAAAAATCACCTAATCATGAAAGCAAGTGCAAGTACAAAGATAGGTTTTCCCCATGTTCGCACTAAGGGGGGAATGTTAGGAAATTATATGGTTAGTGATCTATTGGTAACTAATAATTATGTTAGTAATTATTATCATGTAATTTTGAGTTGGTAAATATGTTAATAGTTTGTTATCTAGTTGTTATATAAAACAACTTATAACAAATACGAGCGAGTGAGTTTTGACAACTCGCATAGGTAGGTTGCAGAGTTGTTATAGCTACTTCCTATAATTTAAGAAGGTTATTTCCTTTATATATGGATGTGTCTGTATTGAAGTTTTATTAGAAACATTGAATATTTTTTGTATTGTTTTTATCCTCTAATCTCTCTATAAATTTGTTGCATACTCTTGAACAAAATCTTTTATTACACAATCATCAAAGAAGAGCACCCTATGACTTCTGTGACTTCTAAGACACAAAAATAAAAAAGTGCAAGATCACATTTTGACCATGAATTTTTATGGTTCCGAATTGAAGAAAATATTAGGCACAAGTGTTGAATAAATCAACCATAGAGGTTAAAGTTATTGCACAATATTAAGAATTTAGTTCTTGTTTACTAATAATGTTGCTAAATATGAAGCACTTAAACAAGTCTTGTAGTTTTCTCTAAATAAAGGCACCAAGTGCTTAATGGAATTTGGATATTTATAAATAATCACCAATAAAGTTTAAATCCATTACACTTTCCATGAAAAATACCTATCTAGGTACCAAAGTCATGTATAGAACCTCATTAAATATTTTGATATATTTGACATCTATTCCATACCACACAATGAAAATTATGTTGCATATGCACTAGCTTACGCAACCATCACCTTGGATCCATTACAAAGTTTGAAACCCAATAATTTCTCTGTTGAATTAGTCTCCCAACAATCTTCTCCATCAAATTTCTCTAACAACCTTGATCATTTTTTAGGTGTTCAATAATGAAAAAATATCATATAGTTTTTCTCTAACTCTAGATATTTAGAGGCATAGATTATCAATGCTCGATTAGTAGAGAATACCTAATATGGGATGAAGAGGGAGTTATAAACCTAAAAATAATGACACCCCACTATAATTATAGCCCTATTGTAATAAACTATTACACTAAAACCTAGAGGTGTTAGTGAAATCCGCACAGTAGGATCATATCATCCCACTACGCTCTTTAGCTCAAACTCTGGGTCAAAAAACCTCCTTGACACTCACTCCTCTTTTCTCTAAAAACATCCTCTAGGAATTAGACTATGCACTCTAGACTCTAGGATAGAGAACATTTTTATCACCCACTCCACAACTCGAACCTATATGGTTTCTCTAATATCAAATGTAACAAACCATTACACCAAAACTTTGAAGTGTTAGTGAAATCTACACACCATGATCATAACATCTATAAAGGATATTTGATATGGATCATCACATAAAGAAAAAAAAAAGTACCTCCCCTCTTGGGAGTGCACAATATATTACAACTTGGGATAATGTGTTAATTGGAAAATCTTGCACTCCACAAGAAAAAAAATACTTGATGCACACCCTCAAGTGCTTCCAAGATGTTATTTCATGGAGTTATAATCGCTTGCATATATTTAATCCCTTTATCCTAATGCATAGCATCCCATTAAATTCGGACACAATCCATTTCACTATTATAAAAGGCTCATCAATCCCTTTATCAAGCCTATCATATTGAAGGAAGTACATAAGCTATTGAATGCATGTATTATCTTTCTAATCCTTCACTCTGCCTAAGATGTCAACTTTATTCTCGTTCACAAAAAGAGTGGAGATATTTTTCATCTGTGTGGATTTCAACAATTTAAATAAGGCATCCAAGAAGGATAATTACCTATTACAATCCCTAGATGAGGTATTGTAAATTTTGAATGGTACACAATTGATGTCTTTCTTCAAAGGGTACTTAGGATACAATCATGACATTGTATGCGAATAAGACAGGATCAAGATTTCCTTCACCATAAAGTGGGGAACATTTACATATCAAAGGATTTCATATGGCCTAATCAACACTGATGCAACCTTCTAGCACAACATGGATATAGCTTTCAAATATGTCATTGGAAAATGTATCATTGTCTACATGGATAACCTCAAAATATTCTCCAAAGAGCATGTAAACCATGCCAATATTTGTGTGTAGTTATCCAATGTTGTTGTGAGCATTGCATCTCCCTCAGTCTAAATAAGTGCATATTCATGGACACAAAAGGTAAATTGTCAGGGAACATCATTTTTGGGAAGGGAATATCCATTAATTCTAATAAGGATGAAGCTATACTAAACATACCCTTCCCCAATAGTCAGAAAGAAATGAAATATTTCTTGGGAAAGATTTTTTTGAGAAAGTTTATCTCAGGCTTTATTGAGATACTCAGGCCCTTGAACACAATGCTAAAGAAAGATGTTAAGTTTGAGTAGAAAGAGGAAGTGTGCACCACATTCACTGAAATTAAAAAAGAAATTACATGGGATCCCATTCTATGAAACCTAGATTATGTGTGTCATTTCTTCATCTATGTATTCACTTTCAAGCACTCTTGCATAATTGTATTGACTTATAAGAAGGAAGAAGTAGATATTTAAGGACTCGTTATATTCATGAGTTAACCTTTGTGAAAATATAAACTTCATTATCCTATGATTGATAAACAATACTTTGCATTAATCAAGGACATGAAGATGTTCAAAAACTACATACTACGCAACAAAGCTTTTTCTATTGTGCCTAACCCCTAGTCAAATCCATATTAATGAAGAAATATCTTGGTGAGATCTACAGAAAATGGATGATCATACTCCAAGATTTTGACTTAGATATCCATCTTATGAAGATAGTGATAGGTATGGGCTTGAGTCATGCGATCATAGAGGTTGATCTAAATATGGTTTTCTAGTAGTACATGATCAAATCATTCCTTCGTAATGAATGGTACTTGGACAAATGACTATTTTGTCCATCAAATATGTTGTATCCACTTGAACAAAACATAACATAGATTATTGCACTTAAAATTTAGTAACTTTATGATAAAATATGATACAATATACCAAATAAACCATGAAGGTATTTATTTTTTATGTCTTTTTATAGAAGAAGATTTTGTAGCATTGTGTGATTTCCATGAGAAGCATGACACTGCCTATGGATTAGAAAATTATATGTCACACTATAATTTAAGAGAAATCTATTATTGCCCCTATTTTTTCAAATACATGTATGATCATGTTAGGATTTTCCACATAAAATAGATGCCCACAACAAGATAGTGTAATATTGTCATGTCATTTTAACATGTTATTCTTGCACTCCCCTTTGTGAAATGGGCATTGGATTTTTTTGGCATTATCAATGATAATTCTTCACCTAGCCATCATTTTATCCTCACTACGATTGACTATTGCATGTGCTGGGCAGAAGAAAAACCATTCATGAATTTAAAAACACGTATTGTCATCAAGTTCATAGAGGACTACATCATTACCAAGTTTGTTATACCTTTCAAAGTGGTATGTGACATTGGCCATGATATTGCTTCTGCATAATTATTTGAATGGGAATATGATCACAAAATTATTCTAATATTTTCTTCTAACTATCATCTACAAGGAAATGATCTTTTAAAGTCAAATAAGAAAAATGTATTGGATGTTACCACGAATATCCTCAATAAAAATCCAAGAGAGTAGCATAATCAATTCAAATAAGCCCTTTGGTCAGATAGAACCAAAATTAATTTTGCATTGGGCACCACACCTTACCATATTTTATATGGCATAGACCTTTTCTTTCCAATGAACTTAAGAATCATCATGCTTAAATTCATGAAAAAATATTTAGGGGAAGATGAAAAAATAGAGGCTAGATTCATCAGCCTCATACAATCAAATGGAAAATATGATGCATCTCTTTCCTACTTCAGTAAGCAATAGGAGGTATTCAAATGTTGGTTTGATAAGAAAACTAAGGTTAAAGCCTTTAAAATACCATAACTAGTGTTACTTTGGGATAAGACACATGAGAAGAAGGGGAAACAAAAATGAATTCGAAAAAATTCAACTTGTCCTGTTCCAAATTGTGGAAATTTTAGGTGAGAACACCTTTCATCTTAAGAATCTCAATGGTGAGGATGTTCCATTACTAATTTATGGACATTTCCTGAAGTATTACTTTTATTCATGAGTCCTTCTCCCATATGGAACTTTAGTGCACAACACTTTGGGTAATATTGTAACTTTTACATAACTTTTCCTCCCTTTATAGATTATCTTTCCTTTTAGTTTTCCCTTTTATTATCATAGTTTTCTTTGGTAGGTGTTAATAATCTTGTGCATAATTGTGTAATCCTTAGTTTAGTGTATCCCCTTTTAGCAAGATCTTTCTCATGCACTAGCATTCCAAGTCCCCATCTTTTATTTGGTCAATTGTTGGTATCATTGTGTTGAGTTAAACTATGGTTGAAAATGTTGTTCTCTAACAAGTGTTTCCTTCTTGAAATTTAGTGATTGGTGTCACAAAATTTAGTTAGCTTGCTTGTTTTTTTGTGTTTTCACATTGAGAGTTTAATATTTATTTTAAAGTCATCATGTGGATTTAGAAATATTGAAGAACTATAAAAGCGTCACACACTAATATTCACATAAATTTTTCCTTTCGGCAATATGCAAAGACAGAATCGTGTGTGCACCATTTGATCCCACCCATCCTCTCACCTAGATATATTGGTTCCCAACCCATGCATAATATTTTCATGCACAATCAAATAAAATCAAATCAAATGAAGTTTAAATTATTTCAAAATATTTATTTGCATAAGGGTTTTTTCCGGTAATCTCCATTAAGATAATGGACTCATAGATGGAGGAGAAATAAGTTCGTGATCGGAACTAAATGTATCTATGACATGGATATAGATTCTCAGCTGGAAAAATAAAAATGCCTCATTCTCCCCCTCCATCCATTCCATAAAAAATACAAAAATATAATAACCTCAGCTAATAATTATAGATGTCTTGAGAATCCCTTTGTGCCAAGAAGAAAATACCTAAGGCAATATATATAAATTCATTTGCACACAATACAATCTTTAAAGTGTTTTTTGATTTAATATGTCACATTGAAAAGTTCATGTATTAAATTGTGATCTTGTTTTGATAACACAAAATGTTTAATTATACTTATCTATTTTGTCACAGGTGAACCAAAGATCATGGGTTTGATAGAATTATCTGGAGCATCCTCCAATGGATTCACCATTTTTTGTTGTGTCTAAAACATACCCCTAATTTCACCAAGTGAAATCATGGAACCTCTAATCCTTCGCAAGGTAGTTCAAAATTGTGCCCTTGTGTAATTTTCTATAGTGTGTGTGCAATTCATTTTTCATAAGCATTTCATGCCTTAATCATTTTTGCATAGGGTCCTCCCTTAACTATTTTATCTCATGGCCCTTGTAAACTCGTATATCCCTTATTATGAAAAAAATCAATGCTCTTAGCTAATCCTTGCGTATACCAACATTCACTCTAGCTTGCATGATACTTGGTAAACTTTTTATGTACACCCAACACTTAGTCAATTTCCTAACTACATCAAACAAGTTATTTCCTTCACCTATCCATGTCATGTTCCCATGATCAAAATACTAGACAATAGGATTGTGAGATAATTACACACACTCTTTTACATATACTAGGTAATTATTTATCCCTTTACCTAAATTATTGCACACCTTACTAATTTCCCCCCTTATTTTATTGTGTGTGTAGGATGGAGGAAAAGTATTAAGGAAAAATGCATGTGACTATGATGCAAGAGGGAGTGTGTAAGGATTACTATGCACCACTTCCAAAATACTCCACTACATAAGTATTCTCACACACTTGAAGGAGAACTAGAACATGCAATTCATTGTGCATATCATTGTGTGTTGTAAATCAGAGATACAAAAAATGACAAAATTTCAAGTTATCCAAAAACAAATCAGGCCACCCCTAGATCACGGGGATATGTTACTCAAGCTATCATAGAATCTCAATGCATGTACATGTCATGTCAGAGGTATTTGACTACCTTAAGTGATAAATTTGAGTCTTTTAATCAAGCACATGATATTGCCTTGTGACTTGCAAAACCTAGGTGGACCATATCCAGGCTTGTTCTTTATCCTCGCACCATTTAATGGAGATCTTCCTTCTCACAGAGAATATTTTATGAAAAAATAGGGCTTCTAGATAGCCATATTTTAATTCAAAGTAATTTTACCATGTATATACCATGTAATTTAATATTTCTAAATCCAAGTTGTGAATAATTGACCACCATTATTTTTTGCAACCACATTTCATCTAAGTTTTTCCTATAAATACCTAGATTGAACTCACTATAAAGGTCCTCAATTTTGGAATAGAAAATCTTCTATGAGTTTTATTTACACTTGTTTTTCTCACTTGGCTATCCATATTCTTGGCCTAAGTTAGCTTCTAAGTTTATCATATTTCAATTTGAAGGAGTGTTAAGGATTCACATTGTTGATTGAATGTAATATAAATATTTTGTGGCTAGAATATTGAAAAACACATCATGCACATCCAATGGAATTACATAATCCTCTTGGTGTTCTAAGACCTTACCTCTAGAATTTCACACGTTTGTGTCTTGATTGAGTACATACTATTCTAAGTGTGGGCATAACTTTCTCGATCATTAGCATTCAAACAAGTTGGAGCAAGCGACAAATATTTTCTACTTATTCAATATCTTCCCCACCCTAAGTTATTTTACAAATTTTTATTAACTTTATTAGTAATAGGAAAAACACTTGTAATATATAATCACTATACAATATATGTTTATGTTACATGTTATAATCATAGTTGAATATTTATTTCATTGAATTTCATGCAATAGTTAGGTTATGAATGAGCACTAATCGGTAATTTTACTTGAAAAATCCCTCAAATCGGCTCTTTTTGACATATTCTATAAGCCACTAGTTTTACACACTTTCTTAAAATGAAAATGAACCAAAAAATACCCTCAAATTTATAAGCATCCTCTCTCTCATTGTCTTGAGCTATCCCTTAGCATGTATCATTAGGCCATCAAGATCCAATGAGAGAGGAAAGAAACCTTGGAGAAGCAACTCACATGCCAGTGATGAGCTTCCTATTGCACCTTCCAACACGTGCACCTTATTTTCAATAGAGGTAGAGCCTCATATATTTATGCAAGACTTTTTATAGGTTTCTTATGCTTGTAAACATCCTTGACCACCTTCCTGCAACATCAATATCCCTTTCCTCTATGAAATGAGAATCAAAGTATGACACTTGTGGAGATTAATAGGTTGTATGGGGTGGGATGTGAAACAATGTAATGCCAATGCAAGGTAGTGAGTGAAGATCATCAAGAGGTTGTAAGTATTTTATGACATGGTTGCAAGAAGGTTACGAGATGATCAAAAATAGGTTGTAGGAATTTCATGCCTATGACCAGGGTGAAGTGGTAAGGTGAAAAATATATGAGGTGTATGGAAAATAAGTGAGGGAGGTGGATGGATCAGATAGTGTAAGGGATGGAGAATCCATGGATGGGACTAGAGAGCATAAGGGTTGAAGCATGCATATATAGGAGTAGAGAATGTAATGATTAGCACTTATTAGAGGAGACCAAAGAGTGCAATGGTTAGAGCATGAAAAAATCATTCTACAGAGCGTAAGGGCCAGATATCATACAAAGGGTACTAGAGATCACAAGGGATGAAGCACACAAAGAGGGAACTGAAGATCTTAAGGTCCAAAGTACTTGTGGAGGAAGACTAGAGAGTGAATGAAGAATAGAAGATAAAAAATGATGTCAAATAGATGTGGGATAATCACACTTGTGATTAATTCTATGAAACATATGTAAGGAAAGAGTGCACATGATGATAAAAATGGAAATGTGAAAATTCTAGGATGAAAAATCACAAGGCAATCACACTTATGACTGTCGCGAGGAAATATAAATATGGTAAAATAATTTAAATGGAATAGAGAGAGGATTTGAGAAATTTCATACTATAGAAGTGTGCTTGATGGAAAATCACAGGAAAGTAGTACCTATGACTAGGTCTGAGAAAAATATAGGTGGAAAATCATAGAGTAGTCATACCTGTAACCTAAACATGATTTTTTTGAAAATGACCAAAATGTGAAGATAGTGCATAAATTTAGGGAAATAATGTTGATTTTCATTGGTAGTCATGGATTTGACCCAGAAGTTATTGAATGTGGTTAAAAAATATGTTTTGAGAGTAATATTTTATAGAATTTTGTTATTTGCAAACAAGAAATACAAATATCTTATGATACAGATAAAATGACTCTTATCACTCCAAAACAATATGAGTCTTTCTATATGTTATAAATGGTACGGGAAAGGGACTTGTTAGATAAATAAAAACTCATTCAAATGTAATCCCTCATACGTAAGATGATGGTATTCCACCCCTTTGGGGTTTATGCATAATGAACAATGATGGTGGTAAATAGGGTAATGGGTATGTATGTGTGTCTTTATTACTCCTCAATGATTTATAGAGTCGATGCGGGTAAGATGTAGTAGGTCAATCGCAATGGATTCACTCATAAACATGACCTAGATGCATAGTAAATAACAACCATCGCGATGATTCAAGCCTTGTATTGTGCACAATAATAAATTAAAATACCGTAGCTATTTATTTATGATTCCCAATATCACCCAAGGGCTTGAGGGAAGAGAATGTGTAGTGTTCATTTATGTTTGCATGAACTCCCTTTTTTTATATTTTAAACATAAAAAAAATCACAAACATAGTCGCACATGTGATTTCCCTATAACCAGAATTTATTTTTTTATGGAAAACAATTACAATACAGTTCCGCCTATTAATGTTCTGCAAACATTTTTGTATTTTAGAAAATTTTCAAGGACAAATGTTATATATACAATGAATAAATTTTAGTAAAAATAAAAATGAATTGAAAGGAATAAAAACCCTAAAGAAAAACAAATTTCGATTCAGAAAATGAAAGAAGTAACCCACAACTAAAATAGTCCCACCATGGTCATCAAAATGTTGGCATATATTTGGATCACCTTGCATGATGTGTTAGATAACATTATATCAAATCTCAAATCAATGCAAGTAAATAAAAATGGGCTTATGTTGTTATCACTAAATGTGTGAGGGATAATTATAGGTTCTTTAGTTGAATAAAATGGGCTAAAAATTTAAGATCTGAATCTAAATTTCCATGCAAAACACTTAGAAAATGTTAGTTATTTTTTTGTGGCTAGGGGGCCTATATTGGTCATATCCCTATCCTTTTCAAGGTTGAAATAAGAACATATAAGACATGCAATGACAAATGAAATGATATACTAGTTCAAGGGCCCAAGGATACCACACCATGGTGCATGGTTTTATCATGGATGATTGTTCATTTTTATGGTGTTTTTGTTGATTTAGAGCTTTTTGCATTCATAACTCATTCATGGGAGCAGTCACTAGAAAGCATACAGAAGTTGCAAGCTAATCAAGTGCGCGATTGTAAACAATAATGCAAATCCAAAATGTGATTGTGTAGCAAGATTTTTGTGGTGTCCAAGTGGTCTCCTTTCTCCTTTGGAAATACTTTCCATCAAAACATGGATGAAAAATAATCAAATTTGTAACAACCAAGAATCAAAAAGTTAAAATGACAGGGTAAATTTTATTTTCTAGTTTTAAGGTGCTTAAAGGATTGTGATAGATATGGTTGCAATGACGTAGAGGGTGAAGATAAGGGTCCATTTTGCGTTGGTTATGTAAATGGGTATGTGATGTGGTTAACTATATGTGACAACATTAAATGATAGCATGTCTTGAATCAACTTTATTATTTTTACTTTTTAGGCGTCTTGTCAGAATATTTGACTTTTAGGGATTATTGTTGTTTTATGATGTTTTTTGTATGTTTTACTTGAATGAACTTATGTGCAAGGCACATTTTCTAGTGTCTACATATTGATCTATAATAATATACATTTTCTAAGAAAGGATGCACACCTAAAGACTATCCAAATGAAATAAAGATGATAATCATTAAAGTAATAAATTAGATAAACATAATTAAAATTTTCTTATACTATTGAAAGGGTTGTAATCTAACAAGGATGATGGTTTTTATGATGGTTATGGATTTCGTAAATGTTATATGTGCCTTTTTCACATGTAATTTTTGGCATTGCTAAAAATGTAAATCAATGTACCACATGTGAGAAGTTTACCTTGAGATGCATACATATGTAGCTTAACAACATCACTTAGTACTAGTTATCATTCATAATATTTATCAATAAATTTGAAATTTCAAATTATGTGCCACACATGAGTAGTTTTCCTTGAAATGCATACATATATAATTTAACAACATCGCTTAGTACCGTTATCATCCACCATGTTTTTGAATGAATTTTAAACTTTAAATTTTAATTTTACTATTAATGGGACTAATTTAGAGGGAAAAAGATTTTAAAAATAATATAACCGAATATATAATAATTGTATTCCTATAATCCATCAAGAATACATTTGATTTGATATACAATACCAAACTCATTAATATATCATACAATGCACTCTAGTCAGTGTTTGGCAACAAGGTGGTATGCTTAATAGCCAATGTACCAAAAATGTGCACATTTCTAATCCATTCGCACCGGCCTTTGGCTATATTAAATTAAATATAATAGCTAAAAATTTCACCGAAGGGGTGCAATGGGAACTCCGATAGGAGAAAAATAATTAATTTCTTCCTAAGCATAGGTAGATCTAAAAGTAAAGCGTTTGATGGAAATGCAACATTTAGTATAGCATAGTGAAGATATAGATTCAAGTGCAGTGTGACATTTTTATTAGAAGTAGGGAAGATCAATTTTTGAATCAGAGAGAGGCTAAATTTTTGAGGCACATGAAAAAGACAAAGTTCTATTACATAATGGTAGAAGTAGGAAGAAAAATATTAGATACACAAAGATTTAAAGAAGCACACAAGGTGTGTGAAGCTAGCAGGTGATTTCTCCATTTTTTCCTAAGGTGGAAATATATCTACGAGACATATTGAACCACCTTTGGATTGGATAAATTGGTGATCTAGGTAGGTGGTTATTGTTTCAAACCTATGAGACAAATGTGAATGCAAGATCCATGTCGTTATTTATCTCCAATGTCAATATTTTTACGTATATCATAAAAGAAGGTGAATGGGATGAAAACACTATAATTGACTATATGTTTTGCTTTTCCATTTGAATATCATGGACCAAAAATTAAAGAAACATGATAAAAATTAACACAAAGCAATTATAATCTCTTGCAAGTATGGCTATGTCTATTTTAGAAACTACCTTCTTGAGGGAATTAGGTGAGAATCCAAGAGTGGAAAGAAACATGTGGTGGGGGGTTTATAACCCCCATGACAACATGTTAACAACCAAAAGAATAATATTGAGTGAGGGATTTATCACTCTAATGAGACCTCAACACCAGGAGTACTAATAAAGGAAAAGGGAAGGTCTTTCTCACCCTTGGTCATCATATTTAAATGAAAATTTAATAAATTAAAATATTATTAATTAAATATATATCATATACATTAGACTGTAGGGGTTATTAACTCCTAATACATAACCAATAAAAAAAATATCTATCTATTACGGAAGCAAAAATCTTAAAGAAACAATTATACAATTGAATCTTCAATATTGTCAAAAGATTTAGACGGAAGCACATACTAATAACTATGCAACACTCAAAAGTGAATTGTGGAGAGAATAAGAGCATTCCATCAACCACATTAGTACCTTGGATGGAGAGATGGGATACAAATCCTTCACCATCACTTACAGATAGGGAAGTTTGTATATGTCAATCATTTTTAACCTTTTTTTCAAGTGTTGTTATTAAAATAGAAGAAACAATTACATTGTCTCACATATTCAACATGAGAATATGGGCCCTACTATAATATATCATGGTCGAAAATTCCATGTTGATGAATTATTTCTCAAGCGGGAGGGGAAAAGTGTGCACTCACAACATTGACTAAGGAATAATGTGAGGCATAACTATAATATGGGCTATACCCAAAATATATGTAGAAGCACAACCCTAGGATCCTCAATACCACCATAATTGACTATGGCTGACATGGATAACATAGGGAATTGATGAAAATTCACTTTTTCCAATAATGATACAAAAAATATAGGAGTGTTATCTAGAAATACAATTAGAGCACCTCAATAAAATCGATGGGTTGTTGTGATTGGTCTCACCAACAATCTCAGAAAAAATCATAATCATTTTCAAAGGGGACATGCCTAGTAGAGGAGGAAACACAATAGATATTTCTTAAACATGAGTCTAAATTTGATCTCTTTATAGGCTACTAAAGGACTATGATGCCCCATTCCTAAGGGGGAAAGGTTCGGATCATTGACCTTGGGATTCACATTCTCCTCAGCCTTATCCATTTTGTAGAGTCTCCTTCACCATCACCTACAGATAGGAAGCTTGCATATGTCTCAGTATATCATGATCTTTTCCTTTCCCTCCATCTCATCTTCAACATTGAGCTTATCCTCTTCATTAGAAGACGCATAGATTCAAAAAAATCAATCAAAATTTTCATTGAAGTTATGGATTTCTAGGCCCTTAATTCAGTTATCCTGCATGAATGAGGGATTCAGGTCGAAATGAGCACCCACCGTACTTGTGAATATTCCCACTAAAAATCATAACTAATAACCCAACCATTGAAAATAAAGATACTTAACTAATAATATTGTGAAACGATCCATAATTTAAACCTTAACATGTTAAATAAAATAACATCTCTACCCTTTAATGCCACATTACACCGCTTACCACCCACACTTTGTCACATGAAAATATGACAAGGATATCCCAGTGTATGTCGTCAACTCTTAAGTTAAACCTTGTGAATAAGCTATATCATTTTGAGTAACTTGTTTACCATATTTTGTTGTCCAAAATAAATCCCCATGCTATTTAGACAACTTACTAATTTAATTTGAGACTTAGGCATTTTTTTCTTAGAAAAGTCATAGAACAATGGAAGTTAGTCTTCTAAAAAGTGTGTAAATGTAGTGTTCCGCAGGTTCTCCTAACCCTCGAAACAAAGGACATAAGACAAAAGAATTTGGAATATTTTTAATGAGTTTAGTGCTTCACATCTAGGAATTACAGTGTTACATGAACTTAGAGAAATTTTGATCTCCATAGGGTTTTTTAATTATGTGAAATAAAACATGGGTTATGTTATGGAGAAACTACGATACAAGGGGAACATGCCACGAAGAGCCACAGAATAAGGGTAAAATTTTAAATGTGACCAAGGCTGGAAGATACGAAATACTATCTTAGTGTTCCATAGGATTCCCAATTGTAGTTTTTTACGAACTTCAAAATCCACATAACAAAGGAACATGGTCGCGGGTAAGAAAAGTTGCGATACACGGAGGAAGACCTTTGTGGCATAGCAGGATTTTTCAAAAATCCACGCAGCATGGAATAGTCACATAAGACATGAAAAAATTCCATGGAACATTAAAATGCCACCAAAAAAGATTTGTTTCATGGGTGCATGGAATTTATTGCCTCGTGTATTTCTAAATCTGTGCAAGTGTCAAATTCAAAAAAGTTGTAGAACATTGTGAAAGCCATGAAATAATGAGGAATTAGTTTTTTTTCATAAATTTTGACTCAGATCTTTAAATTTCATGAAACCAGTGGTGTTGGAATTGTCTCTTTAAGAGATTCATTTTGGCATAAATAAATGCAAGATTTGATATTGTTTTGAGTGTAAAAAATGAAGACATGGGAAATACAGGAGAAAAGTGTAGTTTTGGTCAAGTCACGCATCTAACCACCTTATCCACTAGAATTTAATGTTTAATGACACCCGTGATTTTGTTTACAAATTCTAATGGCATGTATAAGTAAGAAAGAAGGATTCTCATGCTTTTTTAAGACCCTTCATCTTACCTTTATCCTTGCATTAGTATGTAATAGATGTGATTGTTGTGTATGCTTTATAATTCATCCCTTAAGCTATTAAGTTTTATCCCACATGCATGGGTATTAGTAATTTATAAAATAGAACTAGTATATTAAGGAGTGCTTAGGCCATGAAATTTATCCATGAATATTATTGTATTGAGATTTCTCAAAGGAGGTTTCCCCCTTGAAGTGTCCTGCAATATAAAAGTATTGAATTTATTTTCCAAAGTTTATTTCATTGTTCTTTTATTTTTTGTAGTTTGTAAATATGTACTAAAGGATCCTCACTTCTAGTATTAGATAAATTTCTTAGCCTTGCAGGTAGATTTTTGAGAATTTTTTTCAGTAGCGCTTCCCATGAGTTGCACCATTTCTAGTATTTTTTCTTTGCATTTATTTTCTACATATTTATTGCAAGTTTGGATAAAGGTAAATACCCATCCACATAGTTGTGGTAAGTACTTGGGCATAAGATCTAAAACTCATTGTGAGAAGTTCCATAGGAACCTTGAAGTAGTTGACCCATTGAGAGGACCTACCAATGAAAAGGGCACCAGCCCATCTTGATTGACTAGTTTCCACCTATGAGGTAAACCAAGAGTTGTCAGTGGTAACGACCCCATCCCGGTTGATTAAAGGGTAAAGTTCGTGACCTAAAATTTTAATGTTTAATAATTCCCATTGTTATGATCTTGGTGTGTGAATTCACTAATGCCTTGAGGTTTTGGTATAACATATCATTATATTTAGTATCAGAGAAACCATTTGTTTTTTAATCCCACTCAGTTGGTTACACCATGTAGCCGGGGGCCGTGGGGTGCCTAAACATTAGTGAAGTAGGGCTGACATGTATGTCAGTGTGGGCACAAACCTAGCATGAGGTCAGGTTGTTTGGGTGTGGAGCCTATTTTTGGGTCTTCTCAAATCAGTATTAAAGTGTTGGAGTTTGAACAGTTAAGTTTGGAGTATTCTACAGTCGTCTATTGTGATGTTGTTGTGTCATCATTGTTAATATGTTGTTAATTGGCTGTTAACGTCATGACAGTTTTTCTAGCCATGGGAAGTTGAAAGGTTGCGACTTTCAAACTTCTAGGGTCAGCTTTAGGACTTCTTAAAAGGATTGTAATCCTATAAATAGATGTGTTAGGGTATCTTGAAGATATCTTGAGTGTTCAAGAGGTCTTGAGTCTTAATGATCAAGAGGTGATCAAGAGTGATCAAGGTTAAATAATTGGGTGTCAATTGTGGTTTAGATGTGGTTTAGCATCTTTGGAATTCTGCTGTGAGTTCATAACTGAGAGAAGACTGTGAGAGTTTTTTTACTCTTGTTGATGATAAAATATGAGCAAGTTCTTGGAGGACGTAGCCCACATTGGGTGAACCACATTAAATCTTGTCTTGTCTTCTTTTGTGCATTATTTATTTATGTTATATTTCTACAAGTATAATTCTGTTATATAGCTTCCTACTGTTGTGGTTTGAGGAATTGTTTCCACATATTTGTTCTCTAATTCCTAACAAGGGCTTTGCGGAAGCATGGTGGGAGGTTATGATCCTGGTGTGTGGATTCACTAATGCCTAAAGGTTTTGGTGTAAGGGTTCGTTACATTTCTTTTTTGACCATCTTAAACTATAGGATTTTCAGATCATACTCAAGTTGGGTTACCCTATGGTCTATCAAAGTAAACCCTAACTCTAAGGAAATTGTAGTTACCCCTTCTAACTCTAAATCCTCAACTATTATCTCATCATTTTTTGGAGTTTTACTCACAATGATGAGATTATGTTTTCCTCTTGTGGAAGGCCCTGCCATGATGCCCCAAAATAATAGGATTTAGGGATCAAGGTCAAAATTTAGGGTTTGTGATTTTGATAAGAATTCGGAAAAATATGAAAAAATTAAATAACAAACTAAAACTATTTTTTATCCTCTTTTTGAAAGTTTAAAGAACTTGGAAAATTTATAGGATTTTTAGTGGTTATAGAAAATTTATTAAAAACCCTAAAATTGATAGAACATTTACAAAACAAGTCAAAATATATTCAAATTTTGAGAGGATTTTACTTGACCAATTTACAAAAACCCTAAAACAATTACAAAAAAATCTCTACTAATTTGGAGATATAGCCGAGTCTTCACAATTAGGGTTTTGATGCAGTTCTATTTGAGATCAATCTCTGATACCACTTATAATGAAATTACTTGGATATATCTAAATATAAGCAGAACTAGAACACCAAGAACACCAAAATTTAGAGAAAGTATCACAACATTAAATAATACTCAAGTGCTTAATATGATGATCAAATACTACATTCTAACTCCTATATATATTATTCCTATGTTATGGCCATCACCAAGGCTGAACCACTAATGATATTATAACATATATAAAAGAGATAAAACATGATAATAAGATACAATAGCCACAAGTGAGCTATACACATCTAATGTAACATGTGTTATTAAGGGCATAACACCCATGCTTTTTTCCACGAAGTTTGATGGCGTGTGTAAGAAAGAAAGAAGGATGCCCATGCTTAAAAATACAAAAAAGATGGCGCGGGGTCCTTGGTGGATGAATTTCATTCATTGCTTAGTTGAGTTCACAGTTTCCCCCTCTTTCTCTCTTCCTTTCACATTCTGATATAAATGTAAGTTTTTTTAGATGAAAAAAAGTTCTTATATGTTGGATTTGGAGATTTGCCTTAGATTTTTGTAATTTCCATGCCTTTAGACCTCTGTTACTACAAATTTTGCAAGGTTTTCAAACCTTTACTCTATAAATACAAGTGAAAATGATTTAAGTGATATGAAATTGTGGTTCATTCCTTTAAATTCATTGTATTTGATGTGAATCTATTGCCCTCTTTCTTTCTTTTGAATCTATTCACTTGTCTCTTGCAAAACTATGTGCTTCTCTTTTATTCTTGCATGTGTGGTTGTATTTGTGTCTCTATAGGTCAAATTTGAACCTTGTTTTAGCTTTTGTGCATCACCTTATTTCATTTTACAAAATTTTCCCCTTCTCAACCATATTCCCTACAAATTTTTAGTTTGGACTTAGTTTAGTTTCATTTTGAAGTTGTAGGTTAGTTTGTAGTGGCCTAAGATAAAAGGAAGTTACCTTCTCTTGAAGTTTGTCTCACTTTGCAAGGTCCCACACTTGAATTCAGTCCCATATTCATTAAAATTTATGGTTTTCATTCATGATCATGCAAAGGATATAACATTTATGTGTTAAAAAAAATCAACAAGGAAGTGGCCCGAGTCAAGTTTCTTTCTAGTAACTTCTACTCAATATACAAAATGCATAGGCAAATTTGATGTGACCTTTAGAATAAGTTTATAAAATTATTCTTAATATACTATGTTTTTTATTTGTGTTTATTGTTTCTTTTTACATGGATTTAAGATTGTTTGACATGAAATAGTTTGTTGAGTAAGCTTAGGACATCATAAAGCATCATTTTCTTAATTAACAAGGAATACATTAAATAAGAAAAAATATTTTTATTTTCTTCAAAGGTATTTGGGTGTGTAGGTCAACATTAACAATAATATAATATATAGGGTCTATTCATTGCAATATTTTTGGGATGAGAGATTAGATTTGAACTTGTACAACATGATATTGGAATTAATTTAAAATTTTAATAATGGACCTTGGTTCACAAGATATCCACATAGCATAAAATAGGAAACAATTTTCACAAGTTAGGAATATAAATGAGATGGAAAAAATAAAAAAGCTAAATGTGGGAAATGTATTAATGTCAAGAATTTCCTTTTTCACGGAAGGTAAAGAGACTCATACTACTCCAAAGGATAAAGTTATTTATACGTGGATGATCTCTCCATCATTTATAAAGGATTGGTTATTTCCAACACATGTAGAATTCTGACATTTTTTTAATATTCTAGCTTTATTGGGTTGATTAAGTTATATAATTTTTAAAATTTTGACAGGTGACAAATTTGAGAAGATATTTTGACATATATCTAGAAGGTCTTATTATTGTTAACTTGTCCCTCAATTCAAGGGCACCCACAACTCGTCATACCCCATTACACAACTAAAAGAAATGGAAAAATTTGGAGAGTGTATGGAAAAAACCTTCTTAGCTATTTTTTATTTTATACTTAAAGGTGTTAAGGTTTATGATTGGAAAAAAAATTGATTTGTTAGATAAGCCAAATACATGAATGGAAAGTTGGAAAGAAAAAGGTAGAAATTAAATACTTACATACCCCTCATCTATTCCATGGTTTAGATTGTTCCTACTGATTAAAATAAAATGGAAAATGGGGATCTAATTTAGTTTAATATGATACTATGCAAAGTAGTAAATAACAACTAAATAAATGAAGGAAATGACCCAAGAAACTAAGTAAATAAAATATGAAACCCTAGATGTGCAAAGAGGGTTAGAGAGACCTTAGTTGATTTGTAAATAAGATGATATTGTGTCGCAGTGAAGACCATATGAACAAAAGGTGGAAAGGACTACACTGAGGCTCACAAAAGTGCATATCTGAGCTACCTGAGTAGACTCGGGAACCTGGAGAAGGATAGGGGCGCCTAGGGTGCCCTGGTATGAAATATGGGTGTCCTGGTCTGCGAAAATGACCAAGGAACCTCCTTTGAGATGTCATTGAGTGATTTTCTACCTTCGTTATGTATTGCGTGAATGTTGTTGAACTACGTTAGATGTCGTTATAAATCAGAGATGGAGGAAACACCTACTAAACACCAGACAAAACATCAAAACCCTAAAAAAGATGCATATGAAGGGGTCAGACTATCCTCAACTGCTAAATGGATGGACTTATCACTGAGCGTTGTACTACATCTCAAACCCAATGTAGTTCTAGGTGTTTGTTTGTGTGGAAATATTGTCTCAGGTGCTCTTGTGCTAGTCACACTTTGTGAGTAGCAAGAAATAACTAGATGTAGAATGTAAATAGAATTATCTCCCTTCCTATGAAGTGTGATGTAGAAAACTAGCCTTATGTCCCTTGTGATGGAGCTATATGGATGCAAATGGAGCAGTAAAACCATGTTATGGATGCAACCTTAGGTGATGGTAGTAATGCTTATTCTTTGGTCCCTCGTTATGGTCTCATAACTTTATATCCATATGGTTCTCTTGTTCTAATTTTGTAATTAAACCCGAAAAGGCCGAGCACTAAAAATATGGAAAGATAAAATGGCTAGAAAGTGACAAAAATATGAAAGAAAAGTAAAAAGAGGATTAGGGCACCAGGGTGCCTAGGGAACCCCTTTCCTGGCTAGGCACCCCAATCAGAGATAATATGAACGTAAAATGAAAAAAAAAGACTGGGAAAGTGCATGTGGATGGTCGGAAGTGACGATATAAAACAAAGTAAAATGGCCAAAGGACATGGGTTAATTAGTACTTTCTTCACTCAAAAACCATATGAATAGTAGTATGAGACTGAGACTAAATAATACCCAAAGTGTGCAATTTTGTGAGTGGAAATTTTGGTAACATAAAGTATATAGATATGCATACCAAATATCCATGTAGAGTGTTGTAGAAAAGTGTGCCAAAGGAATAGATAATATGTGGAGTGACAAAAAGATGGAGCATTGAGACTAAAGATGCAAAAGTGTAAAAAGTGAAGAGAGTTAACCTAGGGCAGAAGTGTGTGTGTGATGTAATTATAATTTATTATTAGGTTTGTGATGCCACATGGTGTTGTTGTTGACGTCATTGTTGTTGTCATTGACTGTATGTTTCCCATACAAACGGACATGCAAAGGATAATATGATAAAGCATTCAAATACACATGTATATGTGTAAAAACCACATGTACATAGTAAAAAGACTGTAGCAAAAGTATGAAAAATTAAAAAGGAACATGTGCACCTGATCCGTGATGAGAAAGGGTATATAAAGGATATCCTGTAATTGTCGGTGAAGTACGTGTTTTTTGGACGGTGTCATGCCACTGTGGAAAAATAAGTGTAGGGAGAAATTTGTGTTATTCTCCAACCTGTAACCGCTTCCCTAAGAATGTATGAAGAGATCTCTGTACTACCTAGTTTTTTTGGTGATCTGACGCCACTGGCCAAAGTAGTGTAGGGAGGAAAGTCTGTTGTATCCTCCAACCTATAACTTCTACCAAAAATGCTAAGGAAAAATTTTCCTATAAAATCCTCTATGTATTAGAGTTCTATGGACTCATATGAACCCACTCGTTGTATAAGCCATTATGTCATGGATAAAAAAATTGAAAACTAAATTGTACCGATGTAGAGCGTTGTGTAGTGTGTAAACCCCAAATGATGCCCCCCTCTTTGGGGGTGCATGGGACATCACAAATAGAAGGATGCAGCCCCAAAAGAGGATTGGCCATGTAAACTATACCCTGTAGGGGCAATGGATTGCACTTGATAGAAACCAAGGCGCGTGAAAATAATTGGCTAGGATAAATAAGGGTTAGTATGAATAAGCATGCATGTAGAAGCCAATTGTAACCTATCCAAAACAAAGTGTAAGCTAGAATGCAAGTAAACACTCAAGAATTCAAACATGTACCATGAAAATTGGGTTGCAAACATGGACACCAATCATGATGTTACAAGAGACTCAAGGACATAGTGGCCACAGAAAAACAGACAAGTGTGCACAACAAACAAAGGGAAATTCCTACAAACAATGGTAAGCAGAGATAGGCGAGCACAAACAAAAAATATCCATGGAAGTAATTAATCCTACAAAACAAATGTTGCACATGAAGTGCCCGTTAGCATGTTCAAAAGATAACTAGTATGTCAAAATCATGTATAACCAAGAGAGTAAAGTGCTAATTACAAAATGAAACAATAACACATGTAGTATATGAATGTGGATGCCTCCAATAACCAATGTGGGACAGGTACTAGAAAAAAATCCATGCTACATGTAAGAGACTTGTATCTGTGATCATAACTAGAACAATATGTGAACGTGCATGTGTGTATGGTAAAGATAATGGCATATAAGAGATATATCTAGTATGTGTAATAAGATGAACTTGAACAAGAAAATGCAAGCAAGAGTAAAAGCAACCAAGATAATTAGCATGTTTTGGATGGATAGAATGGAATGCAAGATGGATGATAGGAGCCACGTGCACCCCAAGTGAATGGAGTTGTATACAGTGAGGTTCATTTATTTTCACCCCTCGACAGTCAAGAATGAATCGTAAATGAGAGTGTGTCATCGGTAAATGGTCGAACTGTTTGTTGTGTGTAATGTGTTATGATGAGTGTGTATGTTTGTTGATGATATGCAACCTAGAGATGAGATATGAAGATACGTGATCATGTATCCCAAAACATATATCATGATGAGATGATCGAAAGAGGTGGTGATGTAACCTACGGCATATACCACTACAACATGATGCAATAAGCGACGATTTAGCATATGTCACTACATGATGAGTAGAGGGAGTGGTGATGTATCCTACAAGAATATACCACTACAAGATGATGTAATAGGTGACCATTTAGCCTATAGCGTATGTCACTAACCTAGGAATGGCACATGATAGGAGGAGGAATGTCGCATGATATGAGGTTGAATGATGAATATGTGAATGTGATAAGGTCCATTTGATTTGTAAACCCTCGAAAGTCAAGTATGGACTGAGGAACTATAATGAATCATATGGTAGTGAGTGTAATGCATAAAGTAAGATGTATTATGTGTGATGATAATAGACAACCATGTGATGAGAAGCAGATGTAATTTATAGTGTAGAATGAAAAGTGTCTAATGTGTTGTGTGTGGGGTTCATGTGTAGTATTCCCTCAACAATCAAGTGTGAACCGAAGCATAAGAGTGTGTCATCGGGCTATGATGATGCTTATGATGAATATGCATATGCTAAGAGATTGATCTATGATAATACAAAGATGAGAGATATGTTGATGCTAGGATGGGGGGGATTGTGTGAATGTTATGCCCCTTAAGTGCATGTGATTGAATGAACTATCCAATGAAAGTGAAGTACAAACATCCTCCATCTGATGGTTCTTGTGATGAAAGCTTATATATATTCTTTAGTAGTGGTGGTATAGTAGATAGACGTTGCACTTGTGAGTGAAGTCTATGTGCATGTGATGGATGAATCTATGATGAGCGTGTAGGTGCGACAAAATTCATAGGTGATGGATATTGATGAGAAGTTGGGCACAGAGGTGATGGACACCCACGTGGAATAAAACAAGGTGGTGAACTACATCGAGATGTAGTAATTATGCAAGGAATGGTTTGATGTCGATGTGTAGGCCTAGAAGAGTGGGGAAACAACATAGGTGGTTTTTAAGTAGGAGATTTAAGAGTATATTTTTCTTTAAGTAATATAAATGGCGATGTACTAGGTGAAATTGGAGGTGAATTAATTGGTGCTCGAGGAGATGATGACCATAGAGTAAATGGAGGGACACCATTCATAGAATTACTTCATTTTTATGTATGAATTTGAGTCGCAAATGATTCATAGAGATGATGGATTGAAACCTATGAATCTAATTGAGTACTAGAATCATTTCACAATCATTGATTTCTTGTCCAACAAAGAAGGGTAAAAGCATAGTAGGAGGGCCTACTACAACATGAAGTTTAATGACACCATAGGAATTTTATGTGGGATATGTGTTGGGGTGTGGAGCCTAATTTTGGTCTTCTCAAATCATTATTGAAGTGTGGAGTTCGAATTGGGAAGATGAAAGGTCATGACTCTTTCTTTTCCAGCCATGGGAAGATGAAATGTCATGACAGTTTCTTTTCAACTGTGGGAAGATGAAAGGTCATGACTTTCAAACTTCTAGGGTCAGCTTTTGGACTTCTTAAAGGATCGTAATCCTATAAATAGAGGTGTTAGGGTATCTTGAAGATATCTTGTGTGTTCAATAGGTCTTGAGTCTTAGTGATCAAGAGGTGATCAAGACTGATCAAGGTTAAGCAATTGGGTGTCAATTGTGGTTTAGACGTGGTTTAACATCTTTGGAATTTTGTTGTGAGTTCATAACTGAGAGAAGATGGTGAGAGTTGTTTTACTCTTGTTGATAATAAAATCTAAGAAAGTTCTTGGTGGACGTAGCCCACATTGGGTGAACCACATTAAATCTTGTCTTGACTTCTTTTGTGAATTATTTATTTATGTTGTTATATTTCTACATGTATAATTATGCTATATAGTTTCCTATTTTTGTGATTTGAGGAATTGTTTCCGCATATTTGTTCTCTAATTCCTAACAACTGGTATTAGAGATTTGGTGGTTTTTCGCTGAAGTGGTAAATCACAGGGAAATTTTAGCTTGAGTGGGAGCTATGGCAGATGAGGGCAGATCAAGGGTTGAGAATTTCAATGGGAAGAAATTTGGTTTGTGGAAGATGCAAATGGAGGATTACTTATATCAAAAGGACCTACATGTTCCTTTGGCTGGAAAAGCAAAGAAACCTACAACCATGTCGGATGAGGATTGGTAGTTGCTGGATAGAAAGGCACTCGGGGCAATTCGGTTATGCCTTGCATCTTCGGTTTCTTTCAACATATCATAGGAGAAGACCACGAAAGGTCTCATGAGTGCATTGGGGAAGTTATATGAAAAACCTTCTGCCTCTAATAAAATATTTTTGATGAAAAATTTATTTAATATGAAGATGTCTGAGAATGGTTCTATTGTTGTTCATTTGAATGAATTTAATATGGTTGTGAGTATGTTAAACTCGGTAAAAATTGAGTTTGATGATGAGGTCAAGGATTTGTTGATTTTGTGCTCCTTACAAGATAATTGGGAGAACTTGGTTATGGTTGTGTTGTCCACTCAAAATTCCCTGCTCTGATGAAAGTAAAAATTTTAAAATTTTGAGTTTAAGTGTCTTCTCTAATGTACCGAAGTCGTGAGATTGAGAAAATTCTGCAGTTTTGGGTCATTTTGTATGTATTTCGGGCCTGTCGGACATTTTTGTCCCGCGTGTCCCAAGTTCCGGAGTGCGTTCTGTTCCCCGATCGGCCGAAATCCCCGAAGTTGTTCCATTTTCGGGCCCGTCGGAACTTTTTGTCCCAAGTGTCCCAAAATCAAATCAGACAAGTTGTTCCATTTTCGGCCGATTCACCCGAACCGCGTACTTCGCTCTTTCATGTCCCAACTGTCCCAAGTCAAATTGTGTGAGTTGTTCCAATTTCGGCCGAAACACCCGAACCGCGTACTTCACTCTTTCATGTCCCAACTGTCCCAAGTCAAATTGTGTGATTTGTTCCAATTTCGGCCGAAACACCCGAACCGCGTCCTTCACGCGTTTTCGTCCCGAATGTCCCAAACTTCTCCGGACCTATTGTAACATTTTCGCCCGAACCGCCCGAGTCGCGTACTTCAGAGCTTTTTGTCCCAAGTCAAAAGTGCAAGTTGTTCCATTTTCAGCCGAAACACCCGAACTGCGTCCTTCGCGTGTTTTCGTCCCAAATGTCCCAAAATGCATTTGTGCGTCTTCTCCCTGTTTCGCCCGAATCGGCCGAGCCTCGTGTTTCGCGCATTCATGTCTCACATGTCCCAAGTGAACCAAGTGTCATTCGTGCCAGTTTTTGCCGCTCTACCCGAATATCCTGCTTATTCAAATTGGTAGATATGAATTTAATGCGCATTGATTTCCTTTCTCTCTCCAAAACGGCTATATAACGGGCAGACCCCCTTTTGCATTTTTCACACTGCTTCCTTGCTATCTTTTACCCAAACCCCCGCAATCTAATTTCCTGCGTACATACCCGTTCCCTACTGCAATTTCTTCCCAAGTCTAGATTGCAATTCTCTCTCTCTGATAATACCAATATGAAGATCAAATTCCAGGGGCAGGAACAAATTTCGTCACTAGAGTCTGTCGTTCCCAATATTGGGGACAGTGAAGCTCGACATCTCGAATTTGGTGATTTTTGGGCGAGGATGGTAGATGCAAACCCTACACCAATGGCACAAATGATTCATGATAGCGGTTTGGCTTTCGCCGGAGGTTTCCCGATCGCGGTACAGTGTGCTGATACCATGCTTTCATGCAGAGCTCACTTCGACCCCGCTTCGAGCGAATTGACCAATATCCACGGGGAACTCATCGCCAAATTGGATGTTGCCGCCATTAGCACTGCTCTGAGGATTCTAGAGATGGATAATGCTATAGTCGTTTCCCGGGATCAAGCACAGGCCCTGTTCAACCAAGACAGTGACAAATATAAGGCACGCGTGGCGAAGTCCTGGCTTAAAAACCCTAGGAAGGGAGCGTCTCGTCTGTCCAAAACCCTTTTTCGGGTAGATTTTAATGAAGAATTGTCTGACTTTATAATTATGCTGGCTCGGGTTATGGGTTTTCCCACTACCAACGAATTTCACTTCTGGATGTGCCCGCTCATCAGCATGGTATGTGAGGGAACACAGAATATCAGCTGGGTGGAGATCATTAGCATGAATTTGGCAGAGCAGATGTCCAACGTGAAGCAAACGAAGAAATTCTATATGACTTCGTACCTGATGTACACTCTGGCAGCATCAAGGCAGTGGTTCGGTTTTTCTTATATAGATGCACACAAAGACGATCCAGTATATGCCTACTGCCCGCAGTTCACCTTAGAGACCAACAATCGTAATTTCAGAAGGGTCAATGACGCTTTTACCATGTACGTGGTCAGATTGCTCGAAGGTGACACTGCCAGGAGATTTTCAGATGAAGCTATGACTCTAATATCGCACTACGGTGCTTACTTCATCCAGTTCAGGAAATTCTCTTATATCAGGCTCGCCGGCTATGAGGGCACCCCTCTGAGACTGCCCATGTTCTGCAATGATAAAATGGCCTTGATAGAAATATGCAGGCAACTAGACAAGTTGCACAGAACTTGCAGAGATAAGAATATTTCTGGCTTGCACTTTCCCATCTCTCTGGGAAACTACACTTGCAAAACAGCCCTGGATGCTCAAAACAGAGAGAGAACCCTGGTCCCTATCACCGTTCATTTCTTCAAGCCAAGAACTTGCTTCGACTTGAAGAAGTTCATTGAACAGAACATCAAGATAATCTACCATCACAGGGCTGATACAAAAGACTACTGGGCTGACTGTGTAGATGATTTTGAGGCCAGGAGAAGACATTATGGTAGGTTCTCTCTGCCACTGATCCAAGAACTTGGTCTGTATCAAGTTCCTGAAGGTCTCCAGGATGACAACTCTGATCTATACTCGTATGAGTATGAAAATGTGGTTAAGCACACTCCTTTGGAGGACCTAGATTGGAACAGGAAAGAGAGGGATGATCTGGCTGAGATCCTTGCTCCAGTCTTAGTCAGGACTAAGGTCTGGTTTGACTGGATAGTTCGAGAATTCAGGAGGCATTCAGGAGAATCCTCTTCTAAGGATGCTTCAACACCAAGAATAGAAGCATCTATTCCAAGGTCGGAAACACCAGTGAAGACCCCTCCTACCTCATCAACTCAAGGACCTGCAGCTTCCACTCCTTCTTCATCCACTCAAGTGTACCAGAAGAAACTCAAGGAGGTTAAGAAGGAGCCTACAGAAAGTGACTCTCAAAGAAAGCAAGCAGAGTTGCCTATGGGACCAGAGAACATCATTGTTCTCAGTGAAAGTGAAGAAAGCGAAATGCCAACCCCTGCGGATGCTCCTGAAGGTCCAGCAGATAAAGATAAGAAAGTCCAAAGCGCTGAACTTCCAAGTGTTGCTGATTCTTCAGCAGCCATTATGTCCAGCGCCCTTCCAACGTCTCAACTTGAGACCACAACTTCACAGACCTTGAGTGTCATGAGCTCTATGTCTCTCGGCCCTCTTGCCCCTCCTGTTGATTCCTCTTCCTCTTTTGCTTGGGTGTAACCTTTGGTTGACAATAGGAAGAGAAAATTTTCCTCTCGGAGTTTAGGGTTAAATTTTGATGCTGTCGCAGCCTTGTTGGGCACCACTCCTTCTCATGCCAAGAAAGTCATAACTACTTCCAGAATAGTGTCTGATACTCAAGGTCAGCAATTCCTGGAGATTGCTAAGCCTACAGTGGACAAGTCAGAGCAGGACTTGCAGACATCTGACTTAGAGCTATCAAGGATTCCAATGGGAGAATCTACTCCTGAAGGTGAGATTTACAACCTCAAAGAAACAGTCACAAGAGTCATTGGGAGGGTAGAGAAAGGGCAACAAACTATTGAGCAATTAGAAGAACAGGCCCAAATTCTCACAGGTTTCATCAAGTCTCTTTTGTCTAAGGACAAAGTTTTAGACCCTACTCCATTGACCACTCTTCCACCGCCTGTAATTTTGAGCCAAGATGAAGTGCAGAGTATCAAAGACATGCACAAGTATTCCGTCTATGGCAGAGCTATGGAAGCCATGGTGGATGATATGCTTGTTGCAGGGTTGAACTTCATCGATGAAGCTTTCAAACTCCATGGAAAAGTGAACAATTTGCAACAAAAGTTCTCCTCTACTATTGGGATCATGGATAAAGAGCTCAAACTCTGGAGCAGTTACATAGTAGACCTCCGCCTTATGGGACAGACAGATGAGAATATCTTATTGGCGAATAAGGTTTTTGATGATGCAAAGGACAATCTGTCGAAATCCTGGGTTTACAGTGTGGAGTGGAAGATCAAAGTCTTGGAGGAGGCTTTGGGAGAATTGAAGAACAGCTGGCAGAAGGGTGAAGCTTTCAAGACACTAGTGGTCTCTGCTTTCAAAGATATACACTGCCATCTTCAAGATGAAACTTCTGGTGTACTCCTTTCCTTGCAAGAAATCAAAGCTCAGTTCAGAGCTTTTGTCAAAGATAACTTATTCAAGGAAAGTTCCATCTCCAAGGAGAAAATGAAGGAGATTTGCTCTCTGCAATCTGCCATTGAAGAAGCAAACAAAGATTATCATACTCATGTCGAGTTTGATAAAGAGATGGACAAGTGTCTTGGATTTTGGACTCAGTCTACAACTAACACGTCAGTCCCTCGTGGCAGAGACATAGCTGAGGCGTTAAAGAAGTTCAGGCAGCGGATTTTGAATTCAGTGGGTCCCTCTCAGTAACTGACCACCTGTCTTCTTCTCCTTTTTCTTCTCTTCTTTTCTAATTCTTTTTCTCGGATTCATTGTAATAAGTTGAGGTATTTTGATTGGCAATCCTTAACTAATCTTTAGTTAAAAGAAGTAGTTACAAAGAGTAACTGATTTGTAAGCTATATAATGGCCTTTCCATGCCATTCTTAAAGAGGAAAGAACTTGGCTTATTTTCTGAAAAGTGTAAATAGATTATAAAGAAATCAATACAGAAGGACTTTTCCATTCTTTGTCTATCTGATCTCTGTTATTCCTAAGCTTTCATTTATTTTCTTTGTGAATATCATTTGTCTCAAGTTTGTTAGTCTTACCGATTGCATACTCTTCAACTTTGCAAGCCTGGTGATCTTGTATAACCAAGAAGGAACTTTGTGTCCTTGATTAATGAATCTGTGTTATGTTAAGAAACTTTGTGTTCTATCAGATGTTATTTACAGAACTTTGTGTCTTTGAATTCCATCTTATTTATCCGATACAAATGATCTTGTTTCAATTCACTGTGACTTTCGCATACATAAAGAATTACTCTGATATCTATAATTCTGCATGTTGCCTTTCTGCTCTTTCCCGTACTCTCATTTCCTCAGTCCTTTTGTAATTGATGATCTTCATAGAAAACACTTTCGTGATATCCAAGTTTAACCAACAAATCATGTCTTGTACATTTGTAAATAAGTTCGTTTCTGAATAAGGGAACCTCTCCCATTAAAGAGGAGGGACTTCTTGTCCCCTGACTGTTGCTCTTCGTAAAGTCCTATCTGACGACCAACAGGTTGTAAGTAATTTAGTCTCTAATAATTCAAATTTGAAGTTTGAGGATGTAGTAGGCATGATCCTAAGTGAGGAAATGTGAAGGAAGAGCAGTGGAGATTCTTCTACTTTTGGAAATGCTTTGACGGTAGAGAGAAGAGGGAGAAAAAATAATATAGGGAAAGGTAACCATAGGAAGTCGAATGATCGCGGAAGTTCAAAGTTCAAGAGTAAGTTAGAATGTTAGCATTGTGGGAAGGTTGGTCATGTTAAGAAAGATTATTGGGCTCTTTGGGATAAGAAGAAAAAGAAGGAGGAAACTAAAGATGTAATGGCAATAGGTGATGTTTGTCAGGATGCCTTAATTCTTTCTTTAGATAATATTGCTGAGTCTTGGGCGTTAGATTTAAGGGCTTCTGTCCATGCCACCCCACATAGACATTACTTTACTAATTTTGTTCAAAGAGATATTTTGGACATGTATATATTGGTGATGATGAACCATATGCAGAATAGTAGGGAAAGGTTGTGTTTGGGTGAAAATGTAGAATGGGAACACATGGCTACTTAAGGATGTCAGGCATGTGCCTAAGTTGAGGTAGAACTTGATATCAGCGGGTCAGCTGGGAAGTGATGGTTGTACACCTAGTTTTACAATGGATTCTTGGAAGGTTACCAAGGGAGCTCTTGTGGTTGCAAGAGGTAAAAAATATTGGTACTTTGTATTTAAGCAATGGTGTTAATTATTGTAATTTAGTTGCTGCAGATGGAAATGCAACTTTGTGGCACCAGAGACTTGATCATATGAGTCAAAAGGGCATGCAGATTATAAAGGATGGGTTGCATGGATTAAAGGATTTAGATTTAGACTTTTGTGATGTATGTGTTTATGGAAAATAGAAGTGGGTGAGATTCCTCAAGGTTGGACCTACCAGGAAGGAGGGTAAGTTGGATTTAGTACATACAGATGTATGTAGGCCAGCTAAGGTAAACTCTATTAGTGGTTCATATTATTATGTCACTTTTATTGATGATACAACTAGAAAAGTTTAGGTATATTGCATTAGAAATAAATCTAATGTGTTTGAAACCTTCAAAATATGGAAAGCCTTGGTTGAGAATGAAAAAGGTCTCAAGTTGAAATGTCTCAGGTTAGGATAATGGAGGGGAGTATTGCAGCAATGAATTTTTTTATTACTATGTTCCGTAAATGTGATACATAGGCAAAGAACGGTTCCAAATACTCCACAGAAAAATGCAATGTCAGATATAATGAACAAGACAATCATGGAGTGTGCTAGGTGCATGAGGTTACATGCGGGGATGCCACTCATGTTTTGGGTGGAAGCAGTGATCACAACTATTTATTTGATTAACATAGAACCCTCTATGGCTTTGGATGGAGGTACACTTGAGGAGGCTTGGTCTGGTAAGAAAATTGATTACTCATTTCTTAGAGTATTTAGATGTGAGGTATTTTTTCACATTGATAAAGATGATAGGTCCAAGTTATAGGCTAAGTATGAGAAACACACCTTTGTTGCATATGGTGAGGATGTCTTTGGTTTCCATGTTTGGAGTCTTAAGGACAATAAAATATTTTAGTCTAGAGTTATTATATTTAATGAAAAAGTCATGTATAAAGATCAGTTGCAGGAATAGAAAGAGGAATCAAAGAAATAATACACAATGTTAGAGGACATTGTGGACAACAAGGTGTCCAAGGGGCTGGTTCAAGTGTAGCATGTTCTGACACATCTAGTTTAGGAACCTACTCATCAGGAACCCCAAACTCTTGAGGTGAGAAGGTATTCTACGATAAGAAGGGAACCTGAACGATTTACTCCATATTTGAATTATTTATTGCTCACTGACAGTGGAGAGCTAGAGTGCTTTGAGGAAGAAGTGTAGGTGGATGCTAGGAAGAAGTGGGAGCAAGTCATAGATGAAGAGCATAGATCTCTTATGGAAAACTAGACTTGGGATTTGGTGGAGCTACTCGATGGAAAGAGAGAATTGAAAAAAAATTGGGTGTATAGAATCAAAGTGGAAGATGGAGGCAAGAAAAGATACAAGGCCTGGTTGGTGGTCAAGGTATTTACACAGAAGAAAGGTATAGACTTTGATGAAATTTTTTCTCCTGTTGTTAAAATGACTTCTATTAGAACTATTCTTGGTTTAGTAGCAGTAGAAGACCTGCACTTAGAGCAGTTGGATGTGAAGACTACATTCCTTCATGGTGAGTTGGAGGAGGAATTATATATGAAGTAGCCATAGGGTTATGAGGTCAAAGGGAAGGAGAGGTTAGTATGCAAATTAAAGAAGAGCTTGTATGGCTTGAAACAAGCTCTATGGCAGTGATACAAGAAGTTTGACAGTTTTATGCAGGAGTAGGGTTACTCCAGGTGTCACTTAGACCATTATGTGTACATCAAGAAGTTTATTAATGGTAGTTCTATTATTCTGTGCCTATATGTGGATGATATGTTTGTTGTAGGGATGAACATGTAGGAAATAAAGGTACTCAACAAGTAGCTAGGTGACTACTTTGCTATGAAGTATTTGGGGGCAGCAAAACAAATCCTTGGTATGAGAATAACTCGGAAAAGGAAAGAGAGGAATTTAGTGTTATCTCAAGAAGAGTACATAAAGAAGGTATTGGAGAGGTTTAGTATGCAGGATGCTAAACCGGTTAGTAACCCTTTGGCATGTCACTTTAAATTATCAAAGGAGTAGAGTCCCAAGACTGAGGAGGATAAAATCCAGATGTCCAGGGTACCATACTCATCAACGGTTGGTAGCTTGATGTATGCTTTAGTATGTACTAGGCCTAACCTTTCCCATGCAGTGGGAGTAGTGAGCAGGTTTATGAGAGATCCAGGTAGAGAGCAATGGCAGACAGTGAAGTGGATCCTTTGGTATTTGAGAGGGACCATGGGAGAAACATTTTGTTTCAGTGGATTGGACACTATATTGCGTGGTTATGTAGATTTGGATATGGTAGGATATTTGGACAACAGGAGGATAACGACAGGCTATGTATTTATGGCTAGTGATACAATGGTGAGTTGAATTTCATGGTTACAAAAGGTTATGGCTTTCTCAACCATAAAGACTGAGTATGTTGCTGCCATAGAGGCAAGCAAGGAGATGATTTTTCTACAATAGTTACTTGATGAGTTAGGTCATAAGAAGGAAGTTGGGATACTACACAGTGATAATCAGAGCGCTATTCATTTAGTGAAGAACTCCACTTTTCACTCTAGGACGAAGCACATTCAACTGAGATATCATTTCATCGGGGCAAATTTGGAAGAAGATAAGTTGAAGCTAGAAAAGATTCATACCAGTCACAATCCTATGGATATGATGACCAAAGTGGTCACAAGGGAGAATTTGAAGTTGTGTTCAACTTTGATTGGCCTTCATGGTTGATAATGAAGGGTTGAGAACTTTTCTCAGTATGAACAGTCTCCAAGTGGGAGATTATTGGGGTGTAGAGCCTATTTTTGGTCTTCTCAAATTAGTATTAAAGTGTGGAGTTTGAATTAGGAAGATGAAAGGTCATGACCGTTTCTTTTCTAGCCATGGGAAGATGAAAGGTCATGACAGTTTCTTTTCCAGCCGTGGGAAGATGAAAGGTCATGACTTTCAAACTTCTAGGGTCAGCTTTTGGACTTCTTAAAGGATTATAATCCTATAAATAGAGGTGTTAGGGTATCTTGAAGAGATCTTGTGTGTTCAAGAGGTGTTGAGTCTTAGTGATCAAGAGGTGATCAAGAGTGATCAAGGTTAAGAAATTGGGTGTCAATTGTGGTTTAGATGTGGTTTAACATCTTTGGAATTATGTTGTGAGTTCATAACTGAGAGAAGACTGCGAGAGTTGTTTTACTCTTGTTGATAATAAAATCTGAGCAAGTTCTTGGTGGACATAGCCCACATTGGGTGAAGCAAGTTAAATCTTGTCTTGTATTCTTTTGTGCATTATTTATTTATGTTGTTATATTTTTGCATGTATACTTCTGCTCTATAGTTTCCCACTGTTGTGATTTGAGGAATTGTTTCCACATATTTGTTATCTAATTCCTAACACTTTGAAATTTGCGATAGTGGATAACCAATAGTAATGAGAAGTGGAATAGAGCATGCGGTAATGGTCCAAAAGGGTTAACATTAGTATTGTTGATCGACAATTAAGAACTTCATAGATTCTAATACAAACTACTAAGTTATAATAAGTGAAGTTCTCATGATCATCGTGGTCATAAGAGGTACTTATTATTTGGCAAGCAGCTAACTAATGTGAAACTAGACATATTTCTATGAGCCCCTAGTTGATTGTTAGGAGGAGTTACTACATGTTATGAATGATAAGCCAAGTGCATATCAACCGCTTTGATATCATGATTGTGGAGGTGGGTTACTAACTCCAATTGGAGTCCTTAATCACTCATTGGTGAAGAGTGCGATAGATTTAGAGATTTTAGAGCTTGCTTGTTATCGATAAGATCTTGGATGCATGGCACAGTCCCTTTAATACACGGTGACTTTCATAGAGTTCACCACACAATTTATACCATCCACTTGCATCGATGTTTCTCAACCTAAATCTCTTCCTTAAATTGGGGTCGTCATAATATGCGTAAGTCGCGTGATGGATGATAGTGATAATACACACTCAATCTCGAGAAATTCATCATACAACATGTGATGTTGAGCCATAGGATCAATTCCTTAGTCCTTGTGCGTCTGAGGTCCTTATGCCTCAGATTCATTACAAGTCAGTATGCTTCCATTGACATGTGAGTCATGCACTCTAGTTGGTTTTGTCATAGATGCTTTATGACATGATTGACTTGATGTTGGAAACATGCAGAGGATGATGTCTTGTGCTAATGGTACTTAGGCTGATTCCTATGCGCTAGGATCTTGGTATGAGTCACTACGCTTAGGATTAAGATAGGTCCTTCATTCACATTTATTAGTGCATATATTAATTTATTTCAATCTCATTCAAAGTGATGGGAATAGATAATATGAATAAAGAAGTCCTAGAGCTCAGATTATCGCGAGCAAAATTTGACATTTTAAATATAGTTAAATTATTAATCTACAAAATGCATAACATTCAAGGTCTAATACAAAGTGATCAATACAAAAGAGGTGCTAATTTGGCATAGGAATTAACAAGGCTTGTCACTCCCCCATGCTGATAGAGATATTAGTAAGAAAAGTCCTCCTTCTAGGTAGCGTGAATGATGTTACCAAATGGACTTTTAGGTCATTTAACCAACACATTATATAATCATGGAGACTACGAAAGCAATCCATGTTTCCTCTTTCGGATTGTTGACCATCCGACAAAATCAAGATTAGCTACATGTCCCTGCACATATTTTGATTACTCTTAGTTGGTTTCTCATGTGTTATTCCATATGGGAACTGGGGATATCCTATTAGTGAAAAAACTAGAACCACAGTACCTACCCATTTTATGCTTGCATTTCTAATGCACGATTATAAATTTTTATTTCTCCTTACTGACCACATGAGGTTAGTTGGACAAGACCTAACCTCTTTATTTTTTCAGACTTCTTGGATGTAATTCATATGCTTTGAGGTTCTGATATAGAAAGGTTAAGTACATAAGTGCCCACGAATTTGAGACATGTGCATACCCTTGAAATTGGACACACAAGTGGCGATGAAATTCTTGGTAGGAGTCTTTCCACCAGTTAGTATGGTAATAAATAAGTGCAAGAGTGGAAGCATTTCCTTGAGTAGAACCCTTATAGTGCTAGAAGATCATGCCTCATGAGGAGGCATGCATTAGTTTCGCTGATTTTGTGAAATATTCCTATTAATGGTCGAATCGCAGCACCCCTGGGATTTCTGCAACACGATGGGTTGAAAGTCTCAGTGCGATTGCACAACATGGAGCTTTTCCCAAGTGTGGGACCTTGCGAAATCGGAAAAGCTCTCCGGATGAAGGCCGGCTCCTATTCCTCTGTTCAGATGCATGAATAAACGCAGAGGATTTACCCAAAAACCTAATATATCTTGCCAAGGAGACAGGGTAGAGAATGCATAAAAATAAAACCTAAACTACGGAGGTGATGCACCGAGGAATGTTGGACACCCGTTTTGCAAAATTAAACACAGACCACATAAATGCAATACAACACCATGCACAGGTAGCCAAAATGCAACAAGAGATTGAAAATGACAGCAATAAATATATGAGAGGGTTTAGAAGCAATCACAGATATACATATATTGCTCAAGGATCAATTCAATACATTGCAATGGCCAAGAGGCAAAAAACGGCATTACAGTCCATATGGGAGGTTTGAAAACTCCACGAATTCTCTTGCGAGCAGGAGAGAAGGGAGGGTGCAAAGCAGAAATGCCCAACCCTTGAAAAGAGCTGCTCCCGGCCATTTATACGAGGAAAAAATGAGGGAGAAGAGAAGAAAACGGAGCTTTCCCAACCACTCCCAAACTGCACTTAACTTCAACAATCATGGCGGTAGGTAAAACCCAACAACCTCGAAAAATGGCGAGCCGCCCATTTCTGCGTCGGGATTTTGCGCCTGTTGGGTTCGGAACTCCCTCGCGCATTTGCATCGGGCTCGGAGGGGTGCTCGACATGCTTTCCTTTTCATGCTCTTCCGACGTGCTTTCCAGACGCTGAGACCCGATTTGCTTGATGTCGGGTTTTGGAGACCCGACGACATATTCCTTTGGTGGCGGGTTTTGGAGGCCCGAAAACATATTTTCTTTGATGTCGGGTTTTGGAGACCACCCGACATGTTGTTCCACCATGCTTCTCCACCCTGTAAACCTGATTCCTTTTGCGTCAGGTTTTTGAGACCCGACGACATCTTTTCTTTGTTGGCGGGTTTTGGAGACCCCCCGACATGCTCTTGTGCCATGTTGTTCCGCCTCCGAAACCCGACTTGCCTTGTGTCGGGTTTCGGAACCCCTGCGACATATCCTTTGGTGTCAGGTTTTCTTGCCCCTCCGACATGCTTCCTTTGTTGGCGACGCCGACGCCCGATGGTGAAGACACGTGGCGATTTCTCATTGGTCGCGGGCCATGCGGGCCAAATTTTCCGTTTTGACTTTTTTACCAAAACTTGGCCAAAAAACCGACTTCTCCCCTGACGCCCGCCATCTCCCCTGGGACACGTGGCGGCTTCCCATTGGCCGCGGGCCAAAATTCAAAACTTTCCCCTTGCGCCAAACACTTAGTAAACTTTTCACTCCGCTCCCCATTCTGATACGTGGCGCGTTCTGATTCGCCGGCAGGCCCGCGGGCAAAATTTTCCTTTTGCAATTTTTGGCGAAAACTTGAAATTTTCCAAGTTCTCCTCCGCACTCCGCCACTTCCTGGGACACGTGGCGGCTTCCCATTGGCTGCGGGCCTCCTAGGGGAAAATTTCCCACAAAATCTCCGCCGAGCCATAACTTGAAAAATATGAGGAGTTAGGAGGAAAATTTTACCTTTCTGGAAAGCTGATAAAAAGCTCTATTCAATGGTGCCACTTCCAAAAACTTTTGAGTGCCTGATAATTGAAAAATGGAGACTGAGGCACAAGAGAAGGGGAACAAAGGATTTGGCCATAAGAAATGAGCAAAGGGGGGGTATATTTTTGACAACAGCTTCCTCATAAGCAACATGTAAAAGTTAGTCTAGATCATGGGGATGTTTAGCAATATGATCATTAAGGGCTTTAAGATGTGCCTTTGTAAATTCATCATAAGAGTGAGCCATGGTAAGATGAGATTAATAACCCTAAACAGAAGGTTACGTGTTTGATTCACATTAGGTTCACCGAAATGATTAAACTAAAATGGAAAATGGGGATCTAATTTAGTTTAATATGATATTATGTAAAGCAGTAAATAATAGCTAAATAAATAAAGGAAATGGCCCAAGAAACTAAGTAAATAAAATATGAAACCCTAGATGTATAAAAAGGGTTAGAGAAGCCTTATCTTATTTGCGAATGAGACAGGACTGTGTCGTAGTGAAGACCAGATGAACAGAAGGAAGAAACGACTGCACCAAGGCTCAGAAAAGTGCATATCTGAGATACCTGAGTAGACTGGGGTTCCTAGAGAAGGATGAGGGCACTTAAGGTGCCTTGGTCTGAAATATAAACGTCCTAATTTGCATAAATGACTAGGGAACCTCCTCTGAGGTGTCACTGAGTAATTGTTTGCATTCGCTTCCTATCACGTGAATTTCGTTGAACTGTGTTGGATGTTGTTGTAAATTAGAGATGGAGGAAACACCTAGAAAACCCCAAAAAAACATCAAAACCCTAAAAAATAAAAATGCATATAAATGGTTCAGACTATCCTCAGTTATCAAATGGATGGACTTATCACTGAGCACTACACTACATCTCAGACCCAATGTAGTTCTAGTTGTGTGTGTGGAAATCATGCCCTAGGTGCTCTTTTGCCAGTCGCACTTTTTGAGTAGAGAGTAATAACTAGACGTAGAATGTAAATAGATGATGCATTAAATAGAATTAACTCCCCTCCTATAAAGTGTGATGTAGAAAACCAACATTGTGTCCCTTGTGATAGAGCTAGATGGATGTAAATGGAGTAGTAGTGCTTGGTGATTGGTCCCTCATTATGGTCTCATAAATTTATATTTATATGGTTCTCTTATTCTAATTTCGTAATTAACCCTGAAAATACTTACCACTAAAAATTTGGAAAGCTCAAATGGCGAGAAAGTGCCCAAAATATGAAAGCAAAGTACAAAGAGGATCAGGTTTCCCCAGAGGGGACCAAGGCACCTGGGTACCCCAGTCTTGGTTGGGCACCCTAGAAAAAGATAGGATGAACGAAAAATGACAAAACAAACTGGGCAATTGCATGCGAACGGTCATAAGTGATGACAGAAAGCAAAGTAAAATAGCCAAAGGACATGGGTTAATTAGTGCTTTCTTCACTCAAAAACCATATGAATAGCGGTATGAGACTGGGAATAAATAATACCCAAAGTGTGTGATTTAGTGACTACACCTACCCAAATAATATATTTTATGTATGCTCCATATTATAGTTAGTTATTTTTTATTTTATGATTTAAGGCGTTAAGGTTTACAATTGGAAAAAAAATAATTTTTTAGATAAGACAAAGACATGAATGGAAAGTTTGAAAGAAAGAGGCGGGAATTACATACTTTCATGTCCCATACCTATTCCATGACTATAATTTTTCCTACCTAAATAACATATTCTATTTGTGCTCCATGTTATCGTCTCAGTCTTGTTCACATGTAAAATCCAAAAAAGAGATTCATTATTTTATTGATTTAAGATCTATTTTACTTATACTAGGTTCAAGCGTCTGATTTCTTACCAATTCTAGCTATGGTATTCATAACAAAAAGAATAGGTAGGGATATACAAATCCAAAATATTAGAAATTCATACATGTTGGATATAAATGTGGTCCGGAGAGAGCTAACATCGAGAACAATGGAAGAAGAAAAATATATACACATTAATGATATTAGAAAGTGGAGGTGGAAACACAATTTTGAAATGTGTTTTTTAATACAAGTTTTATTTCCACATATACAGCTTTGATTTACCCATTCACCATTCATAATTCAATGTGGAAGGATCTAACTCAACCATGCACTAGCCATTTTTGAATGCAAAATTCAACAACAATCGTTAATTGCTTAAACTTAAGAACCATTTGCCAAGTGGAATACACACCCCTATTAGCATATTTAGTCATTAATATTAGAGAGGAAAACAATCTCAAAGGATTCTCCTTTTTGGTTAAGCTTATTATATATTTTGTAAGCTTTCGGGTGAACCCACAACAAGGGGGGAGCCAACGAGAAAGAAAATATAAATCAACAATATTTCTTGTGAGCTATAAAATTGAAACATGGAGGAGAATGACAACAATTGACATTTCATTTATTTCTATACCAATAAAGATATCAGTGGATTTCACCCATTAACAAAAAAGAGTCATTGGCACCTATTGTTCTAAATGAATATTTCCACACCTTTAATTTAACAATGATGACCTTAAATTATATTGTTTCTCTAAAGAGAAGAATTTGGTAGACCAACAAACATGAAAATGCCAACATCATTAAAAAATTGCCACAAAAATAATAGAATTTTTTTCTTTTAGGCCCTATGCCCATATTATCACAATGTTATATGTTTGATGTAGTAATGTACCCTTAGTTTCATATATAGAGAACCCCATATGTGAAATCGCCATAAGTGTGAGGCGGGGGAAAAATTTATAAGTGATATTATTGATTTTTTCCAGAAGGTTAGTTGTATGAAAAATCCCTACATTTTCTAAGTTCTATAAAACTAGACATCGTACGTGAAATGTGTGATGTGAACTCCAAAGGGGAAGTCTAAAATGAGGTTGATTTTGAGGGACCAAAACATAAATAAGGAAGAAGGTTGTAGAAAAGGGGGTTAGATGGAGGAGAAGGAATTGTGAGAGGATAATGTTAGGGGGACCATTTTGTGGAAGCTATATTTTATTGGAGGAGGAAGATATGTGTCATGTGTATTTTTTGTCAATTTTTTGACATAGAAGTGGGATATGACGTGTAGGGAGTGGTGGAAACACGGTCTAGAGATATATTAGAAAGCAAGGTGTTGTGAATGAATAGTTTAAAGGAAAACTTGATTTTTTTGGTTAAATGTGGAAGTCAACAATTGTTAAGGAAATTGCAATTTTGCATTGAGGTTTCATAATGTTGTCATTTGCATGTCCATGTATGATAATGGTTTCTCTTCAAATTTGAAGAATGTGATTAAGGTCCCCCACTCATAAGCTTCTGTACTGAGTCGTGTATCATTTGTGGGACATGATGAAATAAGTAATGAGTAACACGAGACATAAAAAATAGAAACCAATTATCAATACAACTAAGCAAACCATTACCAAGATATAATATATTTTATATTTTAATGAAATTTAAGTAAATTTTCCTGAGGTCCTTGATCCATGTTTTGTTCGAATGCATTTTCTAAAACCTTTGTGGTCATTTTTAGGTACATATATGAAACTTAAATGATGATGGTAACATGGTCCCATTTCATATTTGTGGAATTTCAATCCTTTGAAGGGTAAGACATGAATTACACTAGTCGAACTATTCAAACTATTCCATAAATTCAAATATTTTGCATAAATATTGTTCCCAAAAGACCACATATTCAACATTTTAGACATTATCTATCTTTGTCAAGAACTAAAAGCACTTTTTTTCTCTACGTGCATTTTATGTAAAAGTTAAAATCAAAAACTATGAATTAACAGACATAACCCTAAAATTATGCCAAAATACTATGTATTCATATGTCCATATGTTTAATTGGATCCTTGTCAAAGACTAAAAAACACATTACATACAAGCAAAACCCTGATTTTCGAATTGATTTGAAAAAGTAGACAAAAATATATGAATTCTACATAACCTTGACTATTAAAATAAAGACTTGATATCTGCAATATTTCCTTTGATTTATCTAGGGGGAAAAATCGATCAACATACCCTCATGCTGATCTTTGGCTTGAAGTTTGTACTGGCACCCCACAGGATGAGAGAAAACAGGGTGAAAAGCAATGCAAAACACATGATGAGAAGAAGAACATAACAGTTCTTTGGCCACTTCTTCTCGTCGGACTCATCAAAATGCTCCTCGTGTTCTATGACACTAAACTAATTCCACCCCTTCCCTTTCCCATGGCATCCATCATGAGGCTGCACCTTTCTAGAACTAGGCTTCAATGACCCAGAAAACCTATTTGTTGGTGATGTTATTTATTCATAAATATAATCTAATCTAAGATTAAAAACCTTTAAATTAATATTTATCAATATATGGACTATTAATTTCATATACATTTATCAATATATGGAATATTAATTTCAGAGGTGGAAAATATATGTTGGAGGGATAGAGACATTACACTCTCTATCCGCGACAACATAGAAACTCATGGTGTTTAAACAAATAATTAGAGAGGGTCGATGATACAAGAAATTTGGTTGATGAGATTAATGTATGTACTTGAGTGGCATGAATGTCAAGGAAAAAATTCCAAACCAAAACCAAACGACCCTCATGATTCCCAAGGAGGAGAGGAGATGCTCGCAGCTCATTCCTTTGTTATGTGGGCACAAGACAAACATATCCAAGATTTATTTTCCCTTCTACATCATCCCACATTTAACTAAAACGCATATGTTTTTCTATCTCTTAAAGTAAATATTAAACTTGCAATGAGTAATTAAGCCTACCCAAACCCATCTTATCATCCACTAATATTTTGTATTAGTCCTCTCTAAGTAATGTGATTTTGCTTCTTCCAGGCTCCTGTTATCGTGATCGTGATCTTCAACATACAATCATGCCTCGTGATCGTGATCATGATTGTGATCTTCTTGTGATAAATTTATCGAGAGAGTGGGATAAAGTGGTAAGGAAGATTGCGGTGACACCTGTGGAGTTGGGGTGTTTTTAGGTGATAAATCATGGAGTCCCTTCACATATCATGGAGAGAGCAGAGGAGGAATGCAAATGATTGTTTAACCTGCCATTCAAGAAAAATAAGGAGATCATATAAGAGGGCATCACATCTCCTTTTGGCTTCGAAGACGACGAGGTATTTGTATTTTACGACTAAAAAAGAAAAAAATGTCAAAATGCACATCAAATTTAAGCGCATGTGAAAAACATCAAAATGCCCATCAAATTTAGGCTAATGGCGTGAACGACCGTAGGCTCTTTACCATAGGGGGAATGCCTTTCAGTGTAATAATTTGGAACATTAATACTAGTCTATATGGTGTAACTAATTTTTTCTCCAAATTTTGAATTTTTGGTTCTTTACACTGGTCTAATAGTTAAGAAAAATGGAAATGAAATCACAGAAAATATCTTAAAGGATATGGCGATCGAGGGATTAATAGTTCAAACTTACCTTTTCACCACTATGTGTATAATAGAATTGTGTTGGTAAGATCCTAACAGAGATTCCAAGGTTTGTACAACACATATCAGTTACTTTTGGGATTTCATCTCATCCATATATTCTTTTGTAAATGGATAACTTGAACACCATGTTGCATAACCATGTCCATAGTGTTTATTTGTAAAATTCTCCCATCACATACCAGTGGGAATTATTTCTCTCTAAACATTCATGTGCCAGTGTTTTGCATTGGTTACTAACACACTGTAAGATGTTAAACATTGATATCAGTGGTTGTAATTCATTTATAAGTCAATGCATGTTTACATTCAAGAAAAAACCATCAATCTCTTGCACATTAACAGTAGCAGCAACCTCAATTCCAATTGAAATTTCTCCTGCATAACATATGGACTAGTAATCAATGCATGTAATTTTATCTTCTTAACATTTGTCGATAAAATTTATCCTTATTAGCGCCATGGAGCCTTCATCCAGTTGAAGGCATGCATATCAGTGTAATTAATAATTGTAGACTTGAAGCTTACTCAAAATTATTATAGGCGGATCTCTAGGGTTTTTGTTCATTCTTTCACTTGCCATACTTCATTACAGAAATTGTGCATCCATATATTTTTTAGAGGTATCCCATCGGTCATATCATAGTGTCTTTTGACTATTTTCCCACCAATGAGGTGGTTTATAGCTTATAAATGGCCAACTCTCATCCCATTGCAACAACCGTTACAACTAGTGGAAATGGCTCCCAAGAACATGAGGAAGTTTGTGCCGAAATTTTATAAAGAGGTATGGACTGTGAATCCCCCCAGATGTAATTATTTCTGATGAATGTTTAGACTCTGTGGTCAAGTGGTATCAAAACAATTTCCTTATTACTTATTTTTGTGCTCATATTCCCTCAGAAGATCCTACCTGCAAAACTAGATGAAAAACCATTGGGAGTCTAACGGTATCCTAGTTTCAGGTGTCCGCAAACTCACTAAGAGGTTTTATCTGTTTTCCTTTTGTGAACCTTCTTAGCTCCAAGCCCTTTTTCTTAAGGCATCATGTTTTGGTACTTAGGTAACACCCTTGCTTGTGCTTTCACCATGGACCTTGGAATTTAATCCCACTAGCCAAGTCTCGTTAAAAATCCTAGTTTGAATTGAACTTCCTGGCATCCATGTTCATCTCTGGTCCTTCCTACCAGAGATTGTGAAACCCATTAACAAGGTGATTTTCCATGAATAAGAGCATTTTTTTGCTCATCCTAACAAACGTGTGTGTCGAAGTGGACCATGCGAAAGATCTATAAGACCATCTAGATATTCAAGTTAGGTCCCTACGTATCTCTCAAAAGGTGGTTTATTTCAACCTCCACAACACTTTTTTTTTTTTGTCAGGCCCCAGACCATCACATTCTGGACTGTCCACTTTTGGCTCGCTCCAAGCCAACACCACCGCAACCCGCCAATTCTAAGCCCAAATATGACCCCCCTCCTAATGGTTGGACTGTGGTTGGGACTAAGAAGAGCTCTGGTGTGAAACCTTCTGTTGAGGTTCCTCCCACCACCTCTTCCCCTCCGTCGTCCAGGGATGAGGTAGTAGTAGAGCCACTTCACTCATCAATTTCCATTCCTTCCAAACCCTCGTAGAGCTAAGTTACTCCGCCCAATTCAGAGAATACTTGGAATTTTGATTCAACCTCTCTTCCTTTGTGATGCTCACACAGTCCACCCCAAGAGGTTTCATGCGTGACGTGCTAGGGGATAATGGGGCCAAACACCATGCTCATTCATGTTGAGCATTCCAATTTAGACCAGCTTCTTCTTGCCAATAATTTTTCCATTCTTGGCTATGAGGATGGAATTCCTAACCGGCAGGGGGAATATGATATGTCTGATTTTTCATGAATTTCATGTCATGGAATGTTTGGGGTCTAACAGAGCCCTCACGAAAATTCTCTATTCGCTTAGCTTGTCAACTTATTGATATTTTAGATATTATTTGTTTACGCGAAATTAAAATTTCTAGTTTTTTGCTTCAGAATACTCTAACTTGCATTGCCCCAGATTTTACACATTTTCACATGCAACATATTGATGGCAGAGGTGGTGCTAGCATTTCCATTGCACCAAAATTTTTGGCATTAATCACTACCTTGGGCCAAGATCCTAGTAATAGGGTTGTTTGGGTGATTATGAGTATTACTGATCTTTATTTTGGTATTCTTAATGTTTATGCCCCTAATGTCTGCTCCGAAAGAACAACTTTATGGAAATGGTTAGGTGACAATTTACCATTTGCTTATTGGATGGTGTGTGGTGACTTTAATATGGTGGAGGGACCTAGATGATAAATGTGGTGCCCTTCCTATGTGTTGGTGTATCAGAGAGTGTGCAGCCTGGTATTACTTTAAAATTTGTTTGGGTCTTTCATGTATCCTTTTCTCTAGACAGTGGACAGGAATTTAAATCCCAATTGGTCTTGACCAATATTTGTTCAGTTGGACCAATATTCAAGAAGGATATGATCGGGTTTTAAAAGACTCGACCATGCACTTCTTTCACAACAGCCTTTTTTTTATTTTGACACGTAAGGCTCCTCCATTGTCAAGGTGTGGTCTGAAGTGTACTTTTGTCAGACCACCATCCGATCACATTTAAGGTTTTTTGGCATGGGGGACCTCCCAAGGTGCCCAATAATCAATTTTATCTTAATGTCTCTCTTATTGAGTCATCCTAGAGTGGTCCCTCTCATTTCCAAAGTTTGGAACATGGCACCACATCTGCCATTTGCTGCCAGCTAGATTTCTTGATGGGAAGTCGGTGATTCAAGTGCACCACTTGGTTCCTCCGCCGGTTCGGTAAACAGGTGGCTCATGTCCGTAAGCGAGCTGATTTGACTCTGCACAAAGAATTCAGAAGGATTTCTATGTTACTCGAGAACAACCCTTTTGACATTCATATTCAGCTCCAAGTAGTTGATATTTGGCATAAGCTCAAGCTCATTGAATCTCACTTGGCCTATAGCACACAGATCTGGTTGAGGATCCATTAGCTTAGGGGGGGAGACAAAGCCTCTAAAAGATTTTTCGAATCCCTCCTAGCCAATCATGTTCATCAATAGATTAAATATATCTATAATTCACACCAATGGATCACTAAGCTCCCAGAGATCACTCATGCTTTTGTCAAGCATTGTCATTTGGTTTTTCAAGCTCAAGAGGATTCATTTGAGTGAGCGCATTCCTTGCAGATATGTATTGATGTGGTTACCAATAAGCTTTCACCCAAATATCATGCTCGATATGACTCCCATATCACCTTGGAGGAGCTCCATGTGGCCTTGCTCTGTCTTTCTCACGATAAGTCACCAGGTCTGAATGGTTTCCTGTGTGAATTCTAAAAAGTGACTTGGTCTTTTGTGGGGCCTAATCTACTTCGTGTCTACAATGAAGCTCTCCATAATCAATCTCTTGGGAGTTTCATCAATCAAGGAAACATCAAGTTCATCCCTAAAGCCAGTAACCATGAGTAGATGAATAATTGGAGGCCCATCACCATGTTGAATGTTTCTTATAAAATTATTGCTAAGGCATTGGCTCTTTGCATTGTTGATCTTCTGCCCAAAATTATTCATCCTTAAAAAACTAGTTTTATGAAAGGTCAGTAAGTTTTGGATAATCTTATTGCAGTTTGGGAAGGCATGGAATGGGCTCCGTATTTCCTCGGCAATGACCTTTATTCCTCAAAATTGATTTCAAGAAGGTGTATGATCATATTGAATGGCCCTTCATCCTTTCCATGCTCAAATCCCTTATATTTGGTGAAATTTTCAGATCGGTCGTCAACACTTTGTTTTCCAATGCTTCATCCAGCTCACCATCAATGGTCACAATCCACTATCCATCAAAATTTTCCACTCTATCAGACAGGGGTACCCTCTCGTGCCACTTTTTTGTTCTTATTGTTGATGCTTTGGGGTATTTAATTTCTCATCATGTTGCTCAAGGTCACATTTTAAGGATTTTCCTTCCTGATCATGACGTAACTTATCAATGGTTAATTTCACTGATGATTATTTTTTTATTATTGATGAATCTACGCAGAATGTTGTCCAAGGTATTTGATTGCCTCAACAACATTTTGTTTGGCTTATGGACTCTAAAATTCAATTTGAAAAAAATTTGGGCTATCAGTAGAGTTACTTTCCTTTCCTGGACTGGTTGAAGGCCTACCCCTGGAAATGGATTATCCACGGTGAGTAATTCAAATTTTTTGGGCATTCCCTCTGCCTTTGATAGTGACTCTAGGACACTATGGAAGTATGTTATTAACAGGGTAGAGCATAAACTTATAAGGTGGTCCTCCAAACCCTTATCCTTGGCTGGTAATTTCTAAATTTTCACTAAGATTCTTTCCACTACTCATGTCTACTACTCTGCGTGTTAGTGCCCTTCTCGCAATTCATTCACTAGACTTGCCAAGTTGCTACGAGACTTTTTATGGTGTAAAATTTTTGGTTCAGATGGCTTTCATAGGTTATCTTGGAAAGTTTTTTGTCTTCCTTATGATCAAGGTGGTATGGGAGTCATCAACGTCTACGGAAAAAGCATTGCATTATGTTCTAAGTGGGTGATTCATTGCTTATCAGGAAATCAGGCTTGGAAAATCTTGCTTTGGCATTGCATTGAGTCTGGAGCCCCATATGGCAAGAAATGTTGGAATAATATAGGGTTGCATACTATTATTATCACTTCGGCTCCTGTCAAAATTATAGGTACCTTTGTTACTAAAAGAATGTAGAAAGCCTTTGAGATGGTCAAGCCTTTGATGCATTGGGTTGGTAATGGTTTTCGCACAGGGATTTCTTTTAATTATCAGTTTCTTTGGTGGTCTCTCATCATCACTGATGGCAATTTTCTACTTGTTGAAACTTTGGGCATCAAAGCTCTTCAGATTTATCGCAAGGACATTCATACTATTAAGGAGTTGGTTACCCCTTAAGAGACTGGATTTCTTGGCCCAAGCTCAAGATGAAGTCCAATCTTGTCAATTCAGACCTCACATTTATCTACACAATTAAGGAGCTCTTGTCAGATGTTATGCTTCACAAGTTGGGACTTAAACCTTTGATAGCTTAGTGGCGTGATTGGTAGTGGAATAAGGAAATTGCTTTCTTGCACTATAACGCTAGAGCTATCTATCAACTTTTGAGCCCACTCTCACCTGCACAATTTGACAAGATTAATTCCTGATGGGAGTTGCAATCCACACATACCTCTTGGCTTCACCAACTTTCCTGTACCTAGAATTCTCTTCTTAAGCCCAAATTTAATCATTTCCTTTGGTGTTTGGTTTACCAAGGTCTTCCTGTGGGAGAACAAATTAGTCCTATTAGCATCCCTAATCCTAAATGTCCTTTTTGTTCTCACCCTGAGTCATTTAAACACATCTTTTGATCTTGTCCCCATGCTCAGGTGATTTGGACTTGGATCCATTCCTTATTTCAGCCTTATCACCTTGAATTATTTCATTGACATCTGGCCTTATTTGGTGATTTTAGACCCTTGGCCTCATTATATTGGTACTGATTTGGCAATTGTTTCATGTCATGTATTCTGTTTCATATTTAGAAATCTCACAATGCCTTAATTTTCAAGCAATATCAATATGTTACTTTTTTTCACTAATGACAAAGTGTTCATTTTGTCTAAAGTGCACATACAAATTCAAGCTCAAGTTGCTAAGGTTTCCTTGGAGTTTTCTCATCTACAAGAGCTTCTGGAACATTGGGAGGGTGCACCCTTGCACTATGAGTCAAGTCCCACTGGATCCTCTATTGCCACCACCTCGGTCATCACCACCCCGAGGACGCCACCTTCAGGACCATGTCATAGAATCTCAATCACACAACCAGTTTTGCCTCTCCTCGGGGCCACCCTTCAGTCCTTGTCCTTATTTGGACCTGGATGGAGCTTACCTTCAGAAGGGGAATGGTGCATTGCTAGTTCTCTTTACTAGGGATCTCTTCACCATTGGTCTTGTAGACTATTACCAGATCACCTCCTCCCAGATGGGGTATTATGGTTCCTTTACAAATGTTGTCGCCAGATCACGATGGATGATAGGTTGATCCTCCCTCGGCTGATCCAGATAGTGGGGCGTTTATCCCTCCCCAGGATGATCCTCCCCTCCTCCTGATGTTGTAGCATGTGCTTGATTTTGGTTGTGCTCTTTTCTTTCCATTTGGGTGTTTTAATGTAGCCCATGTGGTGTTCTATGTTTTTTCGGTGCCATTGTGGCATTTTGTGGGACTGAGTTTTTCGGTCGTGCCTTACTATGTAACTCTCTTTAATTAATATAAAGGGAAGTTTCAATAGTAAAATTATTGAAGGTAATAAGAGGGGCCACCCCTGAGTGACTCAAGAAGGAAACATTAAGAAAGAATTGATTAGACAAGAATTTTAAAGGGCCCTCACACCATATAATCTTGAAAGAGATCGGATGGTGATCTAACAAAAGAACATCATACCACACTGTGATAGGAGAGAGGCCTTGCACGTCAAAATAAAAGATATGTTTTTGAGAGAGAAGCACACGATATAGCCTTTTGAAAACCTGATCAGATCCTTCTTGAAGATTGGTCCAAGAATACCAAGCTTGAGACTTAAATCATGCCACCACTGGAGCAGAGGATAGGAAAGCCCTCAACAGATTTTAAAGTAATACCAAGCCGCACGCTCGCTAGCACACAAATGCATAGAGAATGCACTAATTTTTTCATCAGGATGTTCGATTATATTAAATTCCCCACAAATCAACCAATAGGCAAGAGGAAATTTATCTCTTAGCCATTTCCATAACGTTGTCCTTTCTGTGCCATCATTAGAAGCATAAACATTAAGAATGCCAAAAGAAAGATCATTAATAGCCATAATCACCCACACGAACCTATTTGAAGGATTGTGGCTCGATGAGGTAATTAAGACCGAAATTATTTGGGAAATGGAACTACCGACACCACCTTTTCCATCAATATGTAGAGTATGAAAATGTGAAAAATCAAGAGTAATACAAGTAAGCGTATTTTGAAGCAAAAACCATTAATTTTAACTTCCTATAAAGAAAGAATATCCAAGATACTAAATCAATGACATGCTAACCACATATAATATTTGCAAGAGGGCTCTGTGAGACCCCAAATATTCCAAGAGATGAAATTCATGAAAATTTAGACATGTCAAGCTCACCTTGACCATCTGGAACACAATCCTCAAAGCCAAGAATTGCAAATTTATTAGCAAGTGGGATCTGGTTTGAATTAGAGAGCTCAACATGCATGGAGTAGTGTTTAGCCCCAGTTTTCCCTACAATCTGTGGGACACCTCAAATGGTAGACTGCATGATTTATGTGGAAGTTGAGACATTGAAGCTAAATTCCTGGAATCCTTTATTTACGAAGGTGGAACTTGGCTCTATGAGGACTAGGAAGGAATGGATATAGACAAGGGGGAAGGACCTAGACCCGAATTATCCTTAGATGGAAGATATGAAGGAGAAGGAGTGGAGTCACCACAAAAGTGGATTTTGCACCTGAAACACTCTTATTCCTGACTGCATTCCAACCATTAGTCGGTATATCCCCTTTGGGTTTTGAAGCAGAAGGTTGTGAAGCAACGGGTTTAGATCAAACCAGAAGAGGACAATCTCAAATGTGATGGTTTGGGTCTTGACAATGAAGGCATATGTTAGGAAGGTTGAAATATAAAACCTTATGAGTGAAACACAGGGACCCCACTTGAATATCTAAATGGTCCCACAGATCTTTTGTAAGGTCAACCTCGACACAAACTCATTTATTGGGACATGTGTAAGTAAAATAAATGATCATGTCCATGGCATATCAACCTACTAATGGCTTTAATAATCTCTAGAAGGAATGGCCATAGATGAACACGTAGTCTAAAAATCTTGATCCAAACTAGGATTTTCAAAGAAACATGGCTAGTGGGGTTAGAGTCAAGAGTCCACTAGGAAAGCACCAATAGGGTGTTTTCTAAATACCAACATGCAACCTTAAGAAGGATGGCTTGGACTTGTGAAGGCTCTCAAAACAAAAAGAAATGAAATCCCTTGGTGATATTATGAATGCCTAAAACTAGGATACCATTGGACTCCAAATGACTTTTATCCATTTTTACAGAAAATATTCAAAGGGAATGAGGCCAAAGAAATACAAAATAAGGTAGTTATTACGATATCATTTAACTATAGGGTCTAAAAACTCAGTAGAAATAACATCCAAGGATGATTGAGTTCATACATCATCATAGACCTTTGGCACAAACTTTTGAGCATGCTTTGGAGCCATTTCCACCATTAGTTGCAACATTCATTGCAATAGATGGAGAGGAATCCATTTATAGGCTACTCACCGCCTTAAAGGATGGAAAAAAACCTAACCAAAACTATGATAGAATTATTAAGAATACCCTAAAATGACAAAGGAAACACAATACATACAATGGGAGTGAAATGAGAAAGCACATGAAGCCCTAGAAGAGCCAAATATAGTGTCATGTATGCATTTTGCTGCTAGCTGGATTGACTGGTGGGAGGCAGTGATCAAACGTACCACCTGATTCCTTTTCCAATTTAGAAAACATGATGCTCGGGTATGCAAGTGCACAAACTCGACTCAGCACAAAAAAATCCAGCAGGTTTTTGTTCTCCTTGATTATAATCCTTTTGACATCTCTCTTCAGTTACAGGATGTAAACATTCGTCAAAGGCTCAAGCTCATGGAATCTCACTTGGCTCGTGGAGCCCAGATTTGGTCAAGGATACATTGGCTCAAGGTGGGAGACAAAGCATCCAAGAATTTTTCAAATCTCTCTGTGCTAAGAATGCTCAAGAAAAGATTAAAGCTATTCAAGTTGCTCAAATTAGGCTCATGGAAATTCCTAAGATCACTAACACTTTTATGGAACACTATCAGTTAGTTTTCCAAGTGCAAGAGTTTACCAATGAGAAAGTGACTGTCATGCAACAATGTGTTGAGGTGGCTCCTATCAAACTTTCTCCTCATGATCGTGCTTGATGCAATGCCCCTCTTACTTTAGACAAGCTTCATGCTGCTCTTATGTGCTTAGACGATGAAAAATCTCTTGGGTTAGATGGATTTCCTTCTTAATTATACAAAGCTACTTGGTATTTTGTTGGCCCCAATCTGCTTCATGTCTACAATGAAGCCCTCCAATCCAATTTATTAGGGAGCTTCATCAATCAAGGAAACATCAAGTTCATCCCTAAAGCAAGAAATCCTAAACTAATTTCTAGTTGGTGGCCTATCACACTTCTGAATGTTTATTATAAAATTATTTTCAATGCCCTTCATCTTCACATTGTTGATATGTTACCTAATATTGTTTGACCAGAGCAGCCAGGGTTTGTCAAAGGGTGCTACATTCTGGATAATCTAATTGTGGTCCGGGAAGGAATTGAATGAGCTCGAATGTTTCTTCAATTTCCCTTATTTCTTAAAATTGTCTTTAAGAAGACATGTGATCGTATCAAGTGGCATTTTATTCTATCCATGCTCAAAGTGTTAGGCTTTGGAAACTTTTTCATTTCAGCTATCTAGACACTATTTTCTAATGTGTCTGCTCACCTCACTATCAATGGCTAACAGTCCAATGTGATTGACATCTTCCACTCTATCAGACAGGCGTGCCCTTTTGCGCATGCTCTGTTTATCTTAAAAGTGAATGCTCTTGGTTATCTTATTGCTAAGTGTGATAACCAAGGTCATATTCATGGCATCATTTTGCTAGATCATTCTATTCAACTCATTAATGGTCATTTAGCTGATGATTCGTTTTTTACTCTTGCAAAAAATGAGCAGCACTTTTCTTGAATTTTTTCAATGTCTTGACATCTTTTGTCTTGCTTCAGGATCCAAAATTCAGATGGCTAATTGTTTCACACAGAATGTTTCCGTTCCTGGAATAGAGTTTCTTCTATCCTTTCATTCTTTTGAGAAACAGATAAGGGTTAGGGCTAGGAGGAATACCTGTTGAATGTTGAGAGGGTGTGCGCGTACCGTAGAGAGAGATCAGATTGATTGCGAAGAACTCCTTTTTGTCTGGGAAGGACTACCTGTAAGTAAGAATACAAGACCACCAAATGTTAGTTAGACAATAAATGAGGGAACTGCCTTGGGCCCAGGAAATATTAGACTTCCTTTCGAAGGTGGTCAGTTCCCCTTTTAATACGAATTAACACAAATGATAATAAAGAAGCTATTGCGAAATCACGATTTAGGTATCTCGTTACCAAGCAATAGAGACTAAACTACCGATAATAAAACGTCACGTTGTTTGTTTGGTCAATGGTCGTTGATACGTTCAGGTCGAGTTACAGGGATAAACCAGACTGGATCTGAGGTTGTTATGAGCCAAATAGGTGAGAGGAAGGTTTTGGGTATAAGTCACAGTGACCGATGCCAGTCACCGGATAACCGACTGTGGTTAGAGAACCGCTGCCGGTAGGGGATAACCGACACCGGTAGGGTCAGTAATCTAGGCACTTCTGGATAGGGGTTGGTTGCAGGGTGATTATGGGGTTATTAAGACTGGTGGATGGCTGAGGGGAATAGTGAGATGACGGGGAAGACTCAGAGTGTGATAAAACTGTCTTCTAGGCAATACAAGGATGTATGGATGAAGGTTAAGTGCAGGGTGCTGGAAGGTGGTAGATCTAGGAGTGAGCTTATAATTACTATTAATCAAAAGGCTCAAAAAATGGTGCTTAGAAACATACAAGACAATACTTAATCGTTCTTGATGAAGATTCAGGTCCAAGGAATGTGGTAGTGACAGTAAGGCTCAGTTGGGATGATCTGGTATTGGAAAATGAGCTGATGAAGCTATCCTCAGTCCTTTCCAATGCTTGAACGAGGGTGACAGCAATCTAGTGGCTCAGTTGCAGTCTTCGGCTCGATGCTCTTCTCTTTTCTTCACTTATCTCTGCTCTGCCAAGTGAGTTTTTTGGATCCTTCAAATGAATTCCCGATCCTTTGTTTTTGGTTGGGGGAGGTCATTTACAGGGAATCGATGGCGGTTACGTAACCGATGGCGGTCGAGTAGGAACCGATGTCGGTCAAGTCAAAGTGGGCTATTTTTAGTAAAATAGCCAACTTTCCCTCCTTTTCTCCCGAGAGATTAGTTGTGGGCTTGGTCAAGTCATTATTAGGTTGGTTTTGGTGCGGGTGAGGGGTAATTAGTCATGGGTGTGGATGTAGACCAAGTTATAAGTCTTAATTAGGTTAGTTTAGGATTAGGGCTACGTCATGATGAGGTGGAGAAATGAGGTGGCAAGTTTGAAAATGTGGATTTATTAATTATAAGGTAATTAATAAATAATTGTGCAAGGTTTAGGTGGTGAGGTTAGGTTGCGAAATGAGATGCGGGGCACAGGGTTTCGTAAGACACAAATTTGGTGTCTACACTAATACCTCGGGCTATCGGAAAATTAGTTGGCCTATTCTTGACTGCTTAAAAGCTTACCCTTGGAAGTGGATTGGCCATGAAGAACAATTTAAATTTTTGGGCATTCCATTTTCCTTTGATAGTGATTCTTCTACCCTATGGGGATATGTGATTGACAGAGTTGAGCATAAAGCATCTCGGTGGGCATCTAAATATCTTTCTTTAGCTAGAAAATTTCAGGTGCATACCAAGATTCTTGCGGCAACCCATGTGTATTTTTCTACTTGCTAGTGCCCCTCTCAAGCTTTATTTGCAAAACTTTCCAAACTTTCTCCGGGATTACCTTTGGTCTAAAAGCTCTAGTTCAGAGGGATTTCATCAGTCGCTTGGGATGTTTGTTGTCTACCCCGCAATCACGGTGGTATGGGCATTATTGAATTTTATCGGTAAAGCATTTATTTATGTTCTAAAGGGGTAGTCATTACGTTTATAGTAACTAAGCTTGGAAAATTCTACTTCGCCATTGCATTGCCTCAGATTCTCTTTATGGTAAAAAAATGTCAAAATAATTTGGGTTACATACCTTAATCATCACCAATGCACCTGTTAAGGTTACTAGCACATTCGTCGCCAAGAGTTTATGGAAGGATTTTGAAGCTGTGAAGCCTTTATTGCGCTAGATTAGAGATGGATTTCACACCGAGATTTCTTTCAGCTCCCATAATATCTAGTGTTATCCTATTATCACGGAGGATAATATCCCTCTTGTTAAAATTTCGAGCATCAAAGCTCTCTGATTATTTCGAAAAGGAATTCACACCATTAAATATTTGGTTTTCCATAGAGACTAGACTCCCTAGCCTAGACTCCACATAATTCAAGAATTGATGTCGGATGTCATGCTTCACAAGCTGGGTCTTAAACCTTCGAATGCTTGATGGTGGGATTGGCAGTGGAATCATAGTATTGCTATTTTTTAAGATAATGCAAGAGTTATCTACCACCTTTTGAGTCTTATTTCGCCCGCCATTTCAAATATCAGTGCTCGTTAAGGGCTTCAATCTGTCTCAACTACTTGGCTTCAACGTATTTCCCGTGCATGGAACCCTCTGTTGGAACCTAAAGTCAACCATTTTTTGTGGTGTCTCATTTACCAGGGTCTTCCTTCAGGTGAACAGATCAGCCACATTAGCTTCCCTAATCCTAAATGCCTTTTTCTATTCTCGGCCTGAATCTTTTAAACATTTGTTTTGGTCTTATGCCTGTGCTCAAATTGTTTGGTCTTGGATTCATTATTTGTTTCAAGCCTACCACATTGATTTCTTTCATTAGAATGTGGTGTTATTTGGGTATTTCATTTCTTGGTCATCCTTTATTGACTCATTGTGGCATTTTCTTTGAACTTGTATTCTCTTTCAAATTTGGAAAGCTTGTAATGTTGTTATTTTCCAACATGATCATTTTGTTGCTTTATTTTCCACTAATGTTAAAGTGGCTATTTTTTCTTCTATACGAATATAGATACAAGCTCAAGATGAAAAATTTACTATGGAGTTTTCCCACCTACAAGAACTGCTTTCTCAATGGGGAAGTGCTCCATGCACGATGATTCTGGTCCCTCCTAACCCTTTTCTGCAACCTTGGCCATCACTGCCATGCCAGCCACCTCCACAAGGTTTGCGTCACAGAAGCCGCTCTTTCAGCCTTTTCTCCTCCTCTCCCCAGGGTCTCCCTTTAGCTCCGTCCTCCTAAAGCCTAGGCTAGATTCTCCTCCACGGGGAAAGGCAATGGCTAGTTCTCTGCGATGGGCCTCTCCTCCTCATGGAGCTTAGGCATTTGCTGGCTATCCACCCCCTAACTGGGAAATTATGGTGCCTCTACAAATACAAATTCCAGATCATGATGGTTGATAGGTTGATCATTCATCCACTAAGTCTTTCTGTGGATTTCACATCCCTCTTTGCGATGATCCTTCTCCTCCTCTCATTGCGGATGCATGCGCTTAAAGATTTCTCGGTTAATGCTTTAAGGTGGTGTTGAAATTTGGTCTCGCGAAGTTTGTTTTTGTTTTCCCTTTGGATGTTTCGTGGTGCCTTCATGAATTTTTTGTGGGACTGTGAGTTATCCAGTCGCCCTACTCTTATAACTCTATTATATTTTTATTAATATAATGTGCACTTCCAATTGTAAAATTATTGAAGGGAAGTAGACGAGAAATTGGATAAAAACTAGAGTCAGCTCTGCTAAGCTTCCTTCCTTGCAAACTTGTCATTCCATGACCTTTTTGGGCTATGTAGGATATTAATACCATGATTTTTTCTAGGGTTTCTCACCCTCTGGGCGCCCCTATATAATGAACCATCCCTCTTTAAGACTGATTGTTACAACCGTGGTTGGAGATAGTGCAACTCTGATAAATGGTGCTACCCTCGAAACGTCCTCGAAATTTTGTCCTGAAAGTGTTCCACAAGGTAATGTTTCTCCTCCTGATGTGGTATTACCTATTCCTAATTTTAATGTTGTTTGTCAATGGTTGGAACAATTCTATCTCATTGGGTATTTTATGGGTCGCATGCCCAATAAAATCATGCTTAAATCCTAGGTTAACATGGTCTGGACTCCTCATGGGGTCTGACTTGACAATGTCTAAAATATGATCACTTTTTTGACCCAGTCAATTCCCCCGATATTTTGGCCCGACAAGCCACTTGGTATGTTCACAACTCTTTGTTGGTCCTATCTCCATGGACCAAAGAATTTGTGGTGTCTGAGTATGCTTCACATAAAGGGCTCATTTGGGTAGAATTGCTTGGCCTACCCTTGCCTTATGTTCATTTCTTGCATTAGATTACATCTTCTATTGGGTGGATGGTCTTCCTAGAACCAGATCGATTTTACCACGCTTGCCCAAAAAAATATGTTTGCATTGAGGTGGATCTTTCTCAAGAATTGAAAGAATTTATGGAAATCTAGATGGGAGACAAGCATTACTCCCAACGTATTTTCTATATCAACCTGCCTAACACTTGTTTCCGTTGTCAAGCCTTTGATCACAAGATCAAGGACTGTCATCTTTATGTCCCTTGTAATTGTCCATCCAAACCCCCACAAGAGGAAGGTTGGCAAACAACCGAGGGGCGCAAAAATAAGAATAAAAATCAGCAATATAAGGCTTCTGGTTCGAACAGACAGTGTGATCCAACTGTTAAAGAACAATCCCATAGCCCATAAACTAAGGAGCCAAATGTTACTGCTAAGGAACCAACTGTTGCTACCAACTCATCTTTCCAGTTACCAAATTACTCTAGCACGCCCAAGGTAGCATCTGTTCTCATGGACTAGACAAATTTTGTTTCTAATGTCACCATGCCACAACCATTTCCGTTGTTGTTAACAAACAGCTCACAGGGGCCATACAAAAGGCCCTTAAGTCCTCCTTGCATCTCTCGGGATCATAGCCCGATGCGCAGTGTGGACTCAACAAAAGAGGAATACAACATCGAATACGTCAGGAAGAAGAAAATTGATCTGCATGATTTTTTCTAGCATAACACTTCTCAATTCCTACAAAACCAGTTCGACGCCCTTGATGGCTTGGATGTTGATGACATGGCTCTTGACCAACGTCTCCCATGAATTTTTTATCTTGGAATGTTCGGGGTCTTACAAAATCCTATCGCCAGTATGTTGTTCGTGAAACTCGGTAAAGATTTGCCAATTTGGATGTTTTGTTTTTGCAGGAGGTGAAAATTATAGGTTTTCAGTTACAGGTGGTTTGTGAATCCATCTGGCTTGACATCTTGGCCTTTTGCAATAATCATGAAACGGGGTGTGGGGGTTTAAATTTTCCTTTTTGCTCCCAAATGGCAGCCCTTGTTGATTGACCATGGCATCGACCCCACCAAATGTGCCATATGGGTCATATTTAATATTGACGGTCACCTTTTTGGCCTCATTAATATATACGCCTCTAACGATATGGCCGAAAGGGATGATTTTTAGTGGTGGATAGCTTGCATAATTCCCGATGCTTATTTGGTCATAAGTGGTGATTTTAATATGGTTAAGTCACCCATTGATAAATGCAGACACCTGTCGATGAGTTGGACAACTGACGAAAGGGAGGCATGGATTTTCATGCACAATAAGTTTGGGTTTATGACCCTAATGCTTTTCGCACTCCCAATTTTGAAGCATGGTTCACTTGGTCCAATCTCCGAGGAGGATCAGATCATGTTCTAAAATGACTTGATAGAGTTATGTTGTCATCTCAAGATTATTTTTATTTTGATAGCATTTATTCCATGTCAGTGGAGGTCATGCTTGACTTTGTCCTTTCAGATCACTCCCTCATTCAATTTTATATCACTTGGCATGAAAAACACATTTTTTGTCATAAAGGCCAATTCTTTCTTAATAATTCCTTGATGTAAGATGGGCCCACACTCAATCATATCAAGCGTGTGTGGAATTTGGCCCCTCAGCCTAGTCATTGTCATCACTTTCATCCACTTATGCATGCTAGCTGGACTTAATGGTGGGAGGATGCTATGACTCAAACTACTAGATTCCTCAGAATCTATAGCTGACGGTTGGCCAAAATTAGATGTCGCTCATGCTTCGCCAACACTTATATTCTTAGCCAAGCGGTGGTGGTGCTTTAAGGAAACCCCTTCTCTGAAACTCTGCAACTTCAAGTTGCAATGCTTCGCCAGAAAATTCAAATTGCTGATAACTACAACACTCAGGGAGCTCAATTCCGTGCCCACATGCATTGGCTTAAAATTGGCGACCGAGTTTCAAAATAATAATTTTTTTCTCTTAGAGCCACAAAACCTTCTTAGCAAATTCGGACTATCTTTGATGGTGGAGCTAGGGTCACTGACCCCCAACTCATATTGCAAGCATTTGTGTGACATTACAAGCTGATCTTTCAGGCTCAACAACCCTATGTTGACCGATAAGAAGCCCTTGAACAATGTCTGGTTGTTGTCTCGTGAAATATTTCCCATGCTCAAAAGGTGGTCTGTGACCAGATGCTCACCATTGATGACCTCCATGATGTAGTCATGCAAATGGCCAATGATAAGGCTATGGGATGCAATGGATTCCCTTACGAATTATATAAAGCCTTATGGGACTCATTCGGTCAAGACCTTTTTCAAGTCTCTCTTGATGGGTTTCAGAACAAGTCATTGGGATCGTGTATTAACAAAGGGAATATTAAATTCATCCTGAAACTAGGGGATCTAGAGAAAATTACATGTTGGCGGCCTATCACTTTGTTGAATGTCTCCTACAAAATAATTGCCAAAGCGTTGGCTATGTGGTTACGTAATATTCTCCCACTGTTATTCAACTAGATCAAAATGGATTCATTCAGGGGTGATACATCCCAGACAACATCACTGTTGTTTGGGAAGGCATAGAATGGGCCCCCAACTCCAATCAGTCTGTTATGTTCATAAACATTGATTTTGAGAAAACTTATGATTGGAGTGAATGGTTATTTACCCTTGCCATGCTTCAAGCCCTTGGCTTTGGCCCCATTTTCATTTAATGGGTCAGAATGCTATTTGCAGATGCCTTTGCTCAGATCACTAATAAATGCCTCAGTTCTGAGTCCTTTGGCTTGTTCTGTTCCATTCATCAAGGTTGCCCATTAGCGATTTCACTCTCTGTGCTTGCTGCTAAAGGATTTGGGTATCTGCTGGCCCACGCCAAAACTCAAGTGCTCATTAGGAGAATTTCACTACTGTCTACGACCAATTCTCAATTGCTTGATGGTCACTTCGTAGATGATTCCTTTCTCACGCTCATTGAGAAAGAATCCAATATCCACAATGCCATGCACTACCTTGATATTTTTTGTTTAGTGTCTGGTTCTTTCATTCAATGGCGGAAAACCCAATGTTACCGACAATCCTTCCTCCAAGCACCTGCTTGGTTGGCCTCTTTTGAGTGGAAGATTCTTACACACGGTGAAATGTTTAAATTTCTTGGCATCCCTTTTTCCTTTCAGGCATCGCTGAAAGGAACGATAACCAGATCGTGCCAAGCCAAGAACATAGATGTTAATCAAACACCACGATCAATAAGATGAAAGCAATTTGTCAGAATAACTTTACATAAAACCTTTGCAAATAGATGAGAAACAATATCATATATTATTATGGAACTCAATGCAATACATTGAGAATGGGTCTCACTTAAATAGGAAAGGAATAACAATCTAAGAACCAGTCAAGGTCGTAGATCAAGCCATAAATCAATGAAATAACTAGTCGTCAAAGAACTAGTCAAGACCATAAATTTAGGAGAGAAATAGACATCAAGGATCTAGTCAATACCATAGATCAAGGAAAGAACTATACCCAACAACTAGATAATATTTCCTAATATCTAAATAAGATAAAAGAAATATCCACACACATAAGTGGGTGAGGATAAATACAATAAAGGTAAATAAAGTACCTAGGTGAACATGAGCTAAGGTAAATACCTACTCTAACACCCCCCCTCAAGTGAAGCTAGGGGCCAAAATAGAAGTGGCATGTCCACAGTATGACTCATGACAACTGGGCCTGATGAGGTACTCATGTACAATATATTGGAAAAAAAAGGACACCGCAAGGTACCTGAAACCAGTAACAACAAAGTAAAGAGAGTAAAGACCTACATCAAGGCATCCCAAGAAGCTCGGCTCAAAAAAATCATACAATGTTGAAGAAGTTTGGTGTGCACTGTGGTTTAAATCCACTGCTCAATCACAAAATTCAAAAACAACTGACACTGGGTTTCACCATAATAGCTCCATACAAGGAGACTGTCAACGAAGTGATGTCAAAAGTGTAAAAAAAAGAAACACCAAACATAATTCAATCAACTGCTGCAAATAGGTGTGACATGATCCAAGAACAAAAACCAAAGTAACAAGGCAAGGACACAAAATTCAGAGTGTCACGATCCAAGAAAAGCCAAGGTAACAAGGCAAAGACACGAAACCCAAAGAAGCAGGATCAACACCACACCCTCCCATACTGCTGAATGGGTGGAGTGATGCTACAAATCTGTATGAGTTGCCCAAAACAACTACTCGAACACTGACAAATTAACACTGGAATGCACCAGAATAGATCCCCCATAAGAGATACTGTCAACATGCCAAAAGTGTCGAAAATACAGATATAAAATCTCTCAACCAATAAGAGAGATACACTACACCTGCTAAAGAAAAATGACTCAAAACAAGAGAGCATTATAATGAAAAAGGTATAAAAAGTGGAGCAAGAGGCCTAATGGCGGAGGATTCATGACTGTATAGATTCCTCTTAAGGAATTGCCTATATCACCACCACGAGTGATCATATATCCACCCCAAATAAACATGCAAGGATGAAGAATATGTTTGCATATGAATTGGTGTAAAATACACAATGGGTACATACAAAGGAACATCAGAATGTGTGTTAGGTTGATCATGTCTAATAACTGAAATATTAAGTTTCTCATGCCTAAGTGAAGGTGCAAAAATCATTTGGAGGTCATGATCCTCAGATAAGAGTCGAGTGAACAAAAATTAGGAGCTCTGACAATGTGTGATCCCAATGAAGTATTTTCTCGAAAACCAATGTCATGGTGAGAAGTCCACTTAAAATGTGGAATAGAGAGAAACAATATCTTGTGAATGTTTTTCAATGACCTTTGCCAATGAAACCCATAGAATGAAGCATGTGAGAACCAAATTTAGTGGTATGGTTCTCGAAATATCCATGCATAGCTGAGAAGAAGTAGGATACACATCATGTGTTATTGCAATAGGAACAAGATGTGGAAGAGCATGCAGTAACAAGCCTCATAGGCTGTAGGAGCATTGGGAGTAAGAACATGCCTCAAAAACTGACAGATCAAGGTCAGTGGGTTTACGGAGAAGTAACTGCAAGTGGACTACGAGCATAGAAATGGCTAGTACACAATCTGATGGTGATGCTTTAGGCTAGCAAGTTTGTTCTGCAGGGAGTGTGTTATTGTATCCTTATCATGAATGAGTGCATTATAGAAGATAGTTTCACTTCTTGAGTGATCTATTTTCTTCCATAATTTTTTACAATATCCTCTTGAAGTTCACAAACTTCATATAAAAGCATATCATTTTCAAAATCAGAATCCATGATAAATACAATAATTTAACACCCAGAATTTTTTAGGATGTCGGGCTCAACTGAAATTACATCCACAAGTGATTACAACACCCCTCCAAATTTGACACTTTATAATTGAGTGTGTGTTACAATATGAAATTTTTTAATTATAGTGAAATTATCAAAATAAATATTTCCAATTTAAAAATCATGAAAAAACAAGCACTTTTGCAAAAAATGACACTCAAATCCGAGTTACCAGATCAAAATATACAAGCTTTTCAATATTATTACTCTACTATTTATTTTAGTTGCCACTAAAACAAAATAAAATGGTCTTACCTTCACCACATAAATAAAAATGAAAGGGGGCTACTATTTAAACACCTACTAGTAGGACAGTAAAAATCTTGAAGCTCTCAATAGCAACCATACGGATATGACCGAAATAGCATAATGAACCGTGCACAATCATATGTGGGACACCACGATCAATAAGATGAAAGCAATTCGCTAGAATAACTTTCATATGCGCAAACCTTTGCAAACAAATGACGCAGAAATATCATATATTATTATGTGTAGATCTCAAAAAATCCAACATACCCAATGAATAATCCCGCGCTTTCTTATATAGGAAAGGAACAAAAATCCCGAGGCAAACAGGTCAAGTGCTCGTCAGCATCAAGCCATAAAACCTCAAGGAACAGAACTAGTCTATCAAAGAATGAGTCAAGTTTACAGTAGATCTTAGGAAATTCACGCCTAGTCCGGATCCAATGGAAGCCTCTAGTTTGCATATAAACATACGCATCAAGGAAATACAACCATATCCTAACAACTAGATGAATATCTCAATGAATTTATCTAAATAAGATAAAACTTACATATGGATGTCACACACATAAGTGGGTCCAGGATAAATGATACCATGAAAGGTAACGATAACCAGATCATGCCATAGGCAAGAACATAGATGCTAATCAAATACCATGAGTCAATAACATGAAAGCAATTCGCCAGAATAACTTTTCATAAGAGACAACATAGCAAACAAATGAGAAACCAATATCATATAGTTATTCATTGGAGTTTTGGATGTCCAAGCCCTTGAGAATGGTGCTCCTACGCTTAATTATATATCATGTTTTCACTTATATTTAAGAATTAGTCAAGTTTTTCTTTCATGCCATACATTAAGGAAATACACTAGTCATTAATGTGATTACTAGTCAATCCCATAAAAGTTGTAGGAGATCCAACTAAAAATTAAGGATCTAGTCCAAGTACCATGGCTATTAAGGAAAGAATTATAATGTTCAACAAACATTGCATTAATATAGACTAATGTGGCGATGACAAGATAAAAGTGAATATGCACATTCATATGTGATTTTTTGAAAGAAAAACTATCACTTTTGTTCTATCCAATAAATTACTTAGGTGAACATGAGCTAAGGTAATTTCTCCTCACTCTAATCCCCTTCGGTTCATCTATGACTCTTCAATGTTACCCCTATCATCATCGGGTCGTGCACTAAATTGGAGTATTGCAATTCCTAGTTACATTTGAATAATCTCGGCAGGAAAATTACAAATTTGTTCCATTATGGTATATTGGCAGCAACACACATTTATTGCTCCTCATGTTGGGTACCTTCCAAATCCTTTATTGAGTAATATGGAGGAGCATTGTCAAATCATGATTTTCCTAATTGCCAATACGCTAATACCACAAAGCAAATGAAATTATCATTTTTATTACTTGAAAGGATTTGTTGGCGTATAGGTCAACATCAACAATAATACTATAGTGGGTTAGGCCATTCATTGACAATCATTGCCAGAGATGAGAGCACTTATGTTTGAAATTACAAATTGTTAGATGCATCCATGGATGGAGGAGCGTGGAGAAGAGCTTCTAAGCCATGGCATTTTATGAAGGATACACCCCATGACCGCTGATGGCATGGACTGGATGGATGCATGATGTTTGTTAACCTCCTTATTGCTCACGGTTCCTGTTAATAGTTATTAAAACTTTTGTGCTTAATAGTATGTCGTGAACATGGTTGAGTGCATCCTTTGGACCATGGTGTTGATTAGTAAAATCAACTGACACTTACAAAAATGGGCTCTACACTAACATATAATTGGTCCATGGTGGTAACCGATATTTCAGGATCAGTATTAAATTGGTTATCGTAGGTGATCCTGGAGAGTGGGGTGCCCACTCAATTTGTATCTATGAGCTCAAGATTTTCAACCCTTCCATTGCGAGTGACTTGACACTTACCTTAATACACTAATAAAAAACTGGTGTTCATAACCTGATTTTTAAGCTCGGTTGTTAGTTGGACCAACAAGGATCATGGTATTAGTGCTACTAGAAGGATACTCAATTTGGTCCCTGACCATATGCTTGCACAAGATTTATGTAAAAACATCTAATGTTCCTGGTGGACGGACTGGAAATGGTATGTCATGCTACCACATTTTACGTAATTATTCAGCCAATACAAGGCAATACCGAATATGCTAATATGCCTCATCTGCCCATGCACGAAGATCATCAACATTCGATGGGGGATTCATTCAAATCTAATTTGGAATGCCTTTGATATTATTATTATTATTATTATTATTATTAGCAATTATATGTGTCTTCTATAATGGGAATGTTGACCAAGGTCTTCCAATGGGGTCTCAACTTGTTCAAATTGGGGTCCCGACTCCCAAGTGCCCATTCTGTGGCCACTTAGAAACTTTAATGCATCTTTTCTGGTTTTGTCCTAAAGCGCAACTTGCTTGGAATTGGATACACTCATTTTTCTTTCCTCTCACACCGCACTGTTTTACTTGGCAGAATATCCTTTTAGGAGACAACCCCAAACTTTTGCCTATATTCACCCAGATTTGACATGTTTTTAGAGAGAAATTTCTTTTTTGGATATGGAAAGAAAGGAATGCTTTTTTCTTTGCTAATTCTGAAGTTGATCAACAATTTTCAGTGTATAACAAGTCTATTGTTATCTCCAATGTGCTACTGCAGATTCAAGTTCAGGCTAACAAAGTTTCCCTGGAGGTGGACCACCTACAGATTTTGCTGCGACACTGGGGGGATGCCCCATGCAATGTCGCTTGGGAGCCACCCTCGCCATCTCGGCGCTCCTCGCCGTGGTGGTCATCGCAGTCGTTCTCAACAACCTTCTTTTAGCCGGGCTTGTCGTTCATCCCACCTTTAACAACGAAGGAGTCATTCGCCACCGGCTCGCCAGCAAGACTATGGTTCCCCTCCTGCTCGTCAACCCGGATGGGGCTCACCTGTTGCTCCCCGAGACGCGCATGTTGGATGGTTGGAATCTGCCCCCGCCGCCACCAACGCCCTCAGGCAAGTTTCCCCAGCTCTCTCTCGCCATTCCCACTCGGGGGAGGTAGAAAATGAAGAAGATAATCCCACTGGTTGGGATATTCCGGATGTCTGTAAGGACCTTCCAAGTTCGGGTTGGCCAGACGATCATGATCCTCCCGCTTCAAGAATGTTTGTTGCTACTGTTTAATTTTGTGTTCTAGTGGTTTCCTAGATGTTGCCTAATTTGTTTGTTGTTCTTTTAGGCTCAGCCTAATTTGTTTGTGGTTTTGGGGCGTACTTTCAGACCATCAACTTTTTTGGTGAAGGCTGTCTTGTATCTTATTCCATTAATATAACATAAAATCTCTTTTCATTAACCAATTTTATTTTTTTTAATTGAAGGCCAAATTACCCGTAAACAATATAATCAACCTTGACGGGAATTTCGCTGGTGGCGTGGTGTTATGTACACGAGTCTATTTTCGACTATTCCGAGATTCCAAAATTTGTTCCGCTTGCCGGTTTAAGCTCTAATTTCTTCAATACGGTCGAAACAAAACAATCTCTGTGACAGAAATACTGCAAATTGTCAAAGAAGATAAGCAGCGAAAAAAGATCTTGAGAATGGCTGTAATGTGAGTATCAGCCGATCTTTAGTGTAGCTCTTCAGATTTTCTAGGGGTTTCATATTTCCAAGTTTATCAAGAATTTGAGAAATTTTGTTTATATTTCACTTGAATTTACGTTTGTCAAGGATTTTGAACTCTACAGATTGCATTTGAATTCCCAGTCAAACCCTCCTGCAATCTTTGATGGCACCACAAGGTTAGTGTATTTCCCTTTTAATTGCTTCGGCTTTTTCCTGAATTGATCACTTAAAAATATTCGATATCAATCCAGATGAATTAAATAAAATGTTTACATGTGGAAATTTGAAAGATCTAATTCAGATGGATGTAGTAGAAAACATTAACAGTCGTTATTTTGTACATAATTAGTTGTTTTCAGGGAGAGGAATATTAAATTTCAATGTAGTAAGGATATTTTTCAGTTTCTTTTAAAAAATGAAATGGAAACCCCCTTATTGCTTCGTGCTTGTAATAGTTTTAGCAGATATAATTCCTCTTACAACTAAATTAACATTCAAAAAAGTCTAAATTGGGCTTGGAATTTGCCGAAAATCACTTGCTACCGACTGACAAAACTTTACTAACTGGCCTAGTCACATATACAATTCCATATATAACGATTATTTTAAATTTCCAATTGGTTGTTAATCCATGTTCACAATCGAAATTACACGGTTTTGCAGTTGTCTCTGTTTTTGTATTTTTAGTCCACAAATGTTGCCGAGAAAATATATTCAAGAGATAGGGTTTATGACAGCGATAGGAAGAAATAAAATAAAATCAGGAGGAAGAAATAAAGAAAAATCAGGCATTAAATTGGCAGGGAAAATCAAAACTGTTAAACAGTGTTTGCTAAATCCAGTGGGTCTTGGTTTAAAGGTAAGGAAAGCAACCGCCATGATGGCGACACTTGTTCAAACCCTGCTAGGTTGGTCCCCATTACTGATTATGTAGTTTGATGATTGAGTGCCTGGATGAGGGCAGGCACAAGTCATTTGTGAATTTTGACAGGATAGAAATCCCTTTGATTATGGTTTCTTCAAAATAATGTTATGTATAAACTGACTGAATTATTGACAAGAACAGAGAAGAAATAGAGCATGCAGAATGTGGTTCTTGAAATGGCATACATTCCTCATGGATATACACACAGTTAGAGTATACGGCCAAAATTTAGAATTTTAACTGTTACAGGCGACCAAATCTCTTAAAATGCCAGGGATTGGTTTCCTTATATCATTAAAGACTGCAAATTAACAACATCCCACTGACTCGAGTATGCATACGGATGCTGCAGAGTTCGTCCAGAAGCCTTACCTGGAAATACAAACTAATGCCTTGCTCGTCACTTTGTTTGTGCATTATTCACCATTTTTCCGATTTTGCTAGTTACTTTCTTTGTGCTGATTATGTAGTTGGATGATTGAGCACTTGCATGAGGACAGGTTTAAATCTCTTGTGAATTTTGACAGGATAAAACCCTATTCGATTATGGCTTCTTCAAAATAATGTTATCTTGAAAACGACTGAATTATTGACAAGAACAGAAAAGAAACAGAGCATGCACAATGTGGTTCTTGAAATGACATACGTTACCCATTTATATATATGGAGTTAGAATATATGGCCAAAAACAGAATATCGACTGTTACAGCCTACAGGTGACCAAGTCTCTTAATGCCAGTGATTGATTTCTTTGTATCATTGAAGACTGCAAATTAATAACATCCCATCGACTCAAAAGTATACATAGTGATGCTGCAGAGTTCATCTAGAAGCCTTACTTGGAAATACAAACTAATGTCTTGCTAGTCACTTTGTTTGTGCATCATCCACCATTTTTCCAATTTCACAAAACTCCATCTGCAATATTCCTTTCTTAACCTGTTCAAAGCAAAGTCCAGGCAGCTGAGGCAACACGGATCATGACATAAAGTGATGCACATGCAGATATTGCAGTGTTGCACAACAACTAGTGGCAATCGCTCCCTTGTTGACAATATGCACATCAGTAATGAGGAGGTTTCCCATTAATATATCCCTTAAAATTGAGTGCACTCCTTTAGCACCAAGTACACTTTGTGCCAATCAATCAATTGAACCATCCTCATAGCATTTCAGGACACCCCCTTGTAAGTCACACCTAACTAATTTCCATCTAGCATGTAATTCTACAAGTTCCCAAGTTGCTTTTTTAATTTGTTTAAATAGATATTCATATCCAAGATCTATTGTTTTCTTCCACCACTCCAAATTGTCTCCATGAAGTGCTTCACCGATAAATTTAGATTCAGAATCCTCTAAAGAATCAAATAAGAATCAACATATTTTTGTGGTAATCTTTGGTCCCTTGAGAGCTGGTTGTTCAAGGACAGTCTCCTCCACTTGATCTTGTTCAAAGACTATCTCCTCCACTTGTTCTTGGTCAACTAAAGATGATGTCTACTACCTCATCATTTTGACGACATCAGGTTCATGTGGAGGCTGGATCCAGACATCCATGTTGATGCTTTTGGGTCATTCAATATCAACACTATCAAATCTAAAATAAAACATTGGAGCTTGGTTTTGTACAGCAGGTTCCATGCTTAGCTCTGCAAGTTTCTTTGACAAAACAATGTTGATGCAAGAGCATCCGGGTCCACAAACAATCCACATCAACCAAAAACATAGTTTGAGTAGCTTTTCCTAGTTATTATGATTTGCGACATACTCAAAGGAGTTCAATAGGTTCATGGTATCTTCTAGAGTTTAGAACATATTTTAGAAGTAGGTGTAAGGAAGTAACTGATGGCACAACACCAAGGTTGCCAGATATGCCACCTGTACTGCTAGGGCACATGTATGCACATGCCAGAGATGGATATGGGTATGGAACAACTCAAATACCATACCCAGCCGTATCCAAATACAAACCCAGTATTAAGTTATAAATATATTTTACTAATAAAGTTTAATTTATGTATTTATAAAAATTAAATATAATAATATAAAAACAGTAAAAAAAAAAAAAAAAACACCAAAAAATCACAAGGAACAAAAACCAAAAAAAAAAAAAAAAAAACAAAAAAAAAAAAAAAAAAAAAAGGAAGCAACCGCCAGGGATGGCGACACTTGTTCAAACCCTGCTAGGTTGGTCCCCATTACTGATTATGTAGTTTGATGATTGAGTGCCTGGATGAGGCAGGCACAAGTCATTTGTGAATTTTGACAGGATAGAAATCCCTTTGATTATGGTTTCTTCAAAATAATGTTATGTATAAACTGACTGAATTATTGACAAGAACAGAAGAAGAAGAAATAGAGCATGCAGAATGTGGTTCTTGAAATGGCATACATTCCTCATGGATATACACACAGTTAGAGTATACGGCCAAAATTTAGAATTTAACTGTTACAGGACGACCAAATCTCTTAAATGCCAGGGATTGGTTTCCTATATCATTAAAGACTGCAAATTAACAACATCCCACTGACTCGAGTATGGCATCACGGATGCCTGCAGAGTTCGTCCAGAAGCCTTACCTGGAAATACAAACTAATGCCTTGCTCGTCACTTGTTTGTGCATTATTCACCATTTTTCCGATTTTGCTAGTTACTTTCTTTGTGCTGATTATGTAGTTGGATGATTGAGCACTTGCATGAGGACAGGTTTAAATCTCTTGTGAATTTTGACAGGATAAAACCCTATTCGATTATGGCTCTTCAAATAATGTTATCTTGAAAACGACTGAATTATTGACCAAGAACAGAAAAGAAAACAGAGCATGCACAATGTGGTTCTTGAAATGACATACGTTACCCATTTATATATATGGAGTTAGAATATATGGCCAAAAAACAAGAATATCGACTGTTACAGCCTACAGGTGACCAAGTCTCTAATGCCAGTGATTGATTTCTTTGTATCAATTGAAGACTGCAAATTAATAACATCCCATCGACTCAAAAGTATACATAGTGATGCTGCAGCGTTCATCTAGAAGCCTTACTTGGAAATACAAACTAATGTCTTGCTAGTCACTTTGTTTGTGCATCATCCACCATTTTCCCAATTTCACAAAACTCCATCTGCAATATCCTTTCTTAACCTGTTCAAAGCAAAGTCCAGGCAGCTGAGGCAACACGGATCATGACATTAAAGTGATGGCACATGCAGATATTGCAGTGTTGCACAACAACTAGTGGCAATCGCTCCCTTGTTGGACAATATGCACATCAGTACTGAGGAGGTTTCCCATTAATATCTCCCTTAAATTGAGTGCACTCCTTTAGCACCAAGTACCACTTTGTGCCAATCAATCAATTTGAACCATCCTCATAGCATTTCAGGCACCCCCTTGTAAGTCACACCTAACTAATTTCCATCTAGCATGTAATTCTACAAGTTCCCAAGTTGCTTTTTTAATTTGTTTAAATAGATATTTCATATCCAAGATCTATTGTTTTCTTCCACCACTCCAAAATTGTCTCCATGAAGTGCTTCACCGATAATTTAGATTCAGAATCCTCTAAAGAATCAAATAAGAATTCAAACATATTTTTGTGGTAATCTTTGGTCCCCTTGAGAGTGGTTGTTCAAGGACAGTCTCCTCCACTTGATCTTGTTCAAAGACTATATCCTCCACTTGTTTCTGGTCAACTAAGATGATGTCTACTACCTCATCATTTTGACGACATCAGGTTTCATGTGGAGGCTGGATCCAGACATCCATGTTGATGCTTTTGGGTCATTCAATATCAACACTATCAAATCTAAAATAAAACATTGGAGCTTGGTTTTGTACAGCAGGTTCCATGCTTAGCTCTGCAAGTTTCTTTGACAAAACAATGTTGATGCAAGAGCATCCGGGTCCACAAACAATCCACATCAACCAAAAACATAGTTTGAGTAGCTTTCCTAGTATTATGATTTGCGACATACTCAAAGGAGTTCAATAGGTTCATGGTATCTTCTAGAGTTTAGAACATATTTTAGAAGTAGGTGTAAGGAAGTAACTGATGGCACAACACCAAGGTTGCCAGATATGCCACCTGTACTGCTAGGGCACATGTATGCACATGCCAGAGATGGATATGGGTATGGAACAACTCAAATACCATACCCAGCCGTATCCAAATACAAACCCATATTTGGGTCATATCACATCTGATTGGATACGGTATGTAGGGAAACTATAGCCGTATCCGATTTAAAACTTAAAAAAAATCATTTAAAAAACCCTTTCAAAAGGCTAAAAAGATGCTAAAAATCCGTAAATGATCTTCAATATTGCATTTTAGAAGCAACAATTGAGGACATGGAGGTGAGAGTGTTGATTCAGTCTTTTACTTCAAACTTTCACATTGACTTTGGTCAACTTGCGATTCATTTGATCTGTTTCTTTTGGTTTATTCCTACTTCTTTTGTTTCATTTCATGTATTTTCCGCTGGCCTACACAACCTGCATTTTTTTAATCCATTGAACACCCAACTTTCTATCTTTCCATGGGCTAGGAGTGTGTAATTTGCGCCCAATTTTAATCTAATGTATAAATTTATTTATATTTTAAGATTGATAATATTATTAAATATTTTAATTTATAATCTGAATTATTATAGTATTTTAAATATTATTTATATTATATATATATATATATGCCGTATCCATATCAAAGGACATAAAAAACTAGTCATACCTATATCTTTTATTATATTTGTATGCATGCAACTCCGTGTTATGCATAAATGTATTTGTTAGCAAAAAGGCCGAGCTCAAAAAAAGGATGGTCAAGGTGCATTGTGGCATCTTCGCGATATGTGTACGTCTTCATATGGATAGTGCAATGCTCTAGATGCTTGGTGTGAGGTTGGGTCACCTGGCACATGACGGAGAGACTTGTGCACATACATCACCTTTAGATTTGTGCACATAGAGTTACTTCTTCTTTGCGCAGTATCACATAAGGCATCTTCAAGGCTTTGTGTTACCAACAAAGCTTCATCTCAATGGCACACGTCTGCCTGTGAAACCACAAAGCCATATGAGTTCATTTGAACAAACATGCAAGGGTTCATTTGGTAGTCTTATGTGCAAGACCATAGCATGGGTGTGATCTTTATGAGAACAATAGTTTCACATTCAACATTATTCAACGAGTAGAAGGATCTAACAAAGATTCACTTAACTCATAATTGTAATTGTTGAGCTAGCTTGTAGTCATCGAGTTGTGTTATGAGTGCATATGCATTAAGGAACATTTGATCCCTATCTTGCATAGTGCATTGTGACACATTTAATTAGTGAGGATTTAATATATGTCATTTGGGTACAAGCTTCGAGGCAATATTGTAAGTAGGTGGTGTTTGCTTCTATAAGAACTCACCCTTTCGTCCAAGCAAAGGAATTTGGTGAAGTTCAGTGCTAGTAGCGAGGAGTTGGGTTTGATGCTCTTACAATTTCCATTGTCATAGAGTAGTCTAGTTTGCTGCTAATCTATCTTCTCAGATCGATAACAATATTGTGATGTGGTATTTCCTCAGAGGATGTGTGGAGACTGTATCGGTTGCGTCCGGTCTCATGTTGTAAGATGTTTCTTAGAGGTGATTAATCAAGTGTTAATCTAATTTCTTTTGGTTGAAAAGGTTGTGAGTTAGTCTATAGTTGAATTAAATTCATAACGCTACATAGTCTAAGTATGTTCTTAATTGGATTCCCTAACCACGACTACATCATTTGGAATGAGAGTGTAAGGCTATTCTTTGTGGGTAAGCATGAATCGTCTATTTTTTGCATTTGCAAGTGTGGTAGAAAATAGTGAAAAAATCTTCTTAAAAAGAAAGTTGGGTCGGTGGCGATTGTGAAGATTTCAATCAATTGATTAGGGACAAATAAATGGAACATAAAAGGTTTCCCTGCAAGAGCATATGGAGCTTTGAGAGTTGCTGAATCAGTAGAGTGTTGGTAAATGATTTTGTCACATGCAAAATATGGTGCCTTGCGAACATTGTATGTGGGACAAAGTCCCTCCTCTATTGTGAGGGGAGGCGCCCTTTATTGAAAGACAAAACGAATAGGAAGGGAAATACTCTATTATCACTAACTTGCCTAGGTGGGACTTCACTACCAAGAAATGAATATAAACTTGAAAGAGGGAAAATGAATGGACGAGTTAGAAAGGAAGAAAGAAACGGGAACTTGCATTTCAAATAAGAAAACAATTCTGATCCTAAGTTGCAAGTGGAATTACTTGATAATCGGAGACGCCACCATGTCAACATTACTACACATGGCAGTTGCGAGGGCCCCAAGCCATGACCGCACCACAAGGACCACATCACGACAAACATTGCCGACCATGTGTTCCATGTACAACAAACGCAAGCATAAGAGCCGCCAACCCCTGCCACAGTTGGCAAACACACTACGAGCCTTATCAAACACACACCGAGACTGACCGCCCCCACCCCACCCAATTTTTTATTTAACATTGATTCGTACACCAGAGACATTTGTGGTGTGCCCACCAGAAGGGTCAAGCATGGGAAGTTACACATGGTAGGATTGTCAAATGACTTCAGACCACACACCAAAGATTCTGTAAGTAAACGTTGTGGTTGGCTACTTGTTTCCCAACTGACTTACCAAGGACACCACGACCACAGAACAAGGCTGCAGAGGGATTAACCACACAAAAACAACGTGAACAAATAAGACGACCACACGTTTTACTTCAACCAGCCCACGCCCCCCCCACAAACATAAAAAACCAGGTGGAGTTGTGATCACCCTCGCTAACCGTACAGTTTATTTAACGTCACCACCGTATCAACAGCCGCACACAACCAAAAGTCATATCACACAACAACACCCCCCTTGCATATGTCATCCTATCATGAACACACAACTACAAAGTTCACATCAACACAAACACGTACAATGCGCGTCGGTAGCAACCACAATCGTCTGAACGCACAAAACCCCCCACTTACCCCAAAAAGTCTCCAAGACCATTCAAACAAACTCACATCCCCACTTCCTACGAACACACAACCCCCACATGCTTACAACATAGTCCCCAAGTGAAATTACACACCCTAAAACTGGATAGCCCACACCCACACAGTGATCATGTCGAAACCTATCACCCTCAGACAAATACCTCTTAAAACGTCCACCAAAGTTCAGCCACTCCCACCCGGACAAGTAAAAATCTCCACAGCTGAGTAAAACGATCCACTTTCTCAGTGAATTGCAACTACATATTTATAGGAACTAATCCCTAGAATTATGGCTATATGCAACTAATAATAGGGAGTTACAAGTTGATTTGTATTCGTCAATTTGCTATTGTCTTACAAATTGACAAAGTCAATATGCACTCGCTTTGAACTTGCAAATTAAAACCATGCTTTTGTAGCTGAAAGTTCCACCTACTTTTGCATCTCAAAGTTCCTTCATAAAATATAGCAACATTAGGACACTAAACCCCGAAGATAAATTGTTTCTCATCAAAATATATGCCCAATTCTTCGAATGAGAGTTGAAATAGAGTTCGTATGTTAAAGATATGGCCAAAGGAAGTTTTGACCTGCTTTTACAGTTGAATGTTTCACTTGATTTTGCACATCAAAGTTCCCTCATAAAATATATAAACTTTGGGACCTTGAACCGTGAAGAGAAATTGTTTCTCATCAAAATATCTCCAACGCTTCAAACAGGATTTTTGCCAGGGTTCGCCCCAAACCCCCCCAAACCCTGCCTGATATGTATCCGATACGAATACACGAGGGTATGGGTTCGAGTACGTCTTGGGTACGTGGGGATACGTCCACGGTATGCCACGGGTACGTTTGGACGTATCCCCACGTACCCGTCACGAACCATGCATAAAAAACGTCTTTTAAAGCATTCAGACCTTTTTTAGTTTTTATTTTTGACTTAGTCAATGAATAAAACTGAACCCTAATATTAAAATGAATAAAATATTACACCCTAATCACCACAAAAAGTTATAAAAAGCACTCACCCATCTCATTTGAAATCACACAAACAATTCATTGTCTTTTTGCAAGTGTATGAGCAAAGAGCCAAAGAAGAGTTGAAGAGTTTAGAGGAGACAAAGATTGGAAGGAAGTTTTGCAAGGAGCTTAGAGGAGGCAAAGATTGGAAGGAGGGGCAGCCATTGCTTCTTTTGTTTGGAGTCCACCATTGCAAGGAGGAGAAGAGAGGAAGCCATTGTTGAGACTTGAGACTTGAGATTGTTTTAAATTTATTGTTCATTCAAAACTAAAAGAGTAGATTTGAGAGGAAGAGGTAGCATTTGTTTGGAGGCAACAAGGATCTATTGCAACAAAGATCTACACTATAAGTATTTTAATATTTTTTAAATTCATGCTTTTGTTTTTTTTTGCGGTTATTTATTTTGTTCATTTGTAAAAAAAGTTTAGAGTTTAAACACATCCTAAATCTGTGTATGCTCTCACCTCGCACCTTTATGATGATCTTGGTGATCAAAAATAGATTAGAATGACATAGTTTAGGGTTAGCCTTTATGGCGATCTTCGTGATCAAAAATAGATTAGGATGTTTAGGGTTATTTAATTTAATAATTATTAAAAATTGTTTTTTTAAATTTTAAATGCATTGTTCAATGTTAATGTATTTGTTTTTTATTTTTCTAGCTTCTTAAATCTGTGTATGCTCTCACCTCGCGCCTTTATGGCGATCTTGATGATAAAAAACAGATTAGGATGGCATAGTTTAGGGTTATTTAATAATAATCAATAAAAATCATTTTTTAAAATTTTAAATACATTGTTCAATGTTAATGTATTTTTTTAATTTTATTTTTTAGCTTCCTAAATCTGTGTATGCTCTCGCCTCGCGCATTTATGGCGATCTTGGTGGTCAAAAATAGATTAGGATGACATAACTAATTTATTTATGTTAAGGAAAAATGTTTTTTAATTTTTTTAAACATCCTAAATTTTGTTATGCTCTCACCTCGCGCCTTTATGGTGATCTTGGTGATCAAAAACAGATTAGGATGACATAACTAATTTATTTATGTTAAGGCAAAATGTTTTTTAGTTTTTTAAACATCCTAACTCTGTGTATGCTCTCATCTTGCGCCGTTATGGTGATCTTGGTGATAAAAAACAAATTAGGATGACATCAAGTTCTGCTTCAGTTGGAGTGCAAGGCCAAGAAGTTACTGAAAACACATCAGTTCCTGTGAGACATGATCCTAATTCCCCTCTTTGGAGACATGTGACAGTGGTAGACAACCTTGTTGGTGGTGGGGTTGGATTTGGATATGTCATGGTTGTCGTACTTAGTACAAATCCTCATATAGCTGACTTACAATCAATTTGACTGGTGTTGGAGGTGTGGGGATAAAAAAGTGCCCAAAAATAACAGATGAAAAAATGGCAGAATACCTAAGAGAGCAAGTGGAGGAAGATAGACAAGCTGAAAGAAATAAAACTAGAACAATTCCTTTGCAAACTAGACCTATTTCTCATCCTTTCATCCAAACTCTAAGTCAACCACATGATTCCCCTTTTGATGAAGAGAGTTCAGATAGCTCACGAAAAAGGCCAAAGGAACATCGAAGAAGCATTTAATATTGAAAAGAGGGAGATTGCTGATGAGGTTGTTGCTTGGTGCATTTATGCATGTGGGCTGCCCTTTAATGTATTGAGGTCTCCATATTGGCATCAAATGGTGAAGGGTATCAATGAAGCTCCACAAGGTACAAATCCCCAAGTTACGAAAAAGTTTGAACCAGACTCTTGGGAAAGGAAGTGGAACACATTCACAACACTTTGCAACCAATTAGAGACTCATGGAAGGAAACATGGGTTTCCATCATTTTAGATGGATGGAAAGAATCTAGAAATAGACCCCTCATAAATGTTGTTGCAGTATGCCCTAAAGGGGCAATGTTCCGTAAAGCCATTGACTGTGAAGGGGAAGTCAAAGATGCACAATTTATTGCCGACATTTTGATAGAGGCAATTGAGTTGGTGGGCCCCCAGAATGTTGTCCAAGTCATCATGGACAACGCTAAAAACTATAAAGCAACAGGAATAATCATTGAGGGTAGATATGAGCACATTTTTTGGACCCCTTTTGCTGTCCACTCCCTTAATTTGATGCTCCAAAAGATTGGGAAAATCCCATGGATTGAGCAAATTTATATCGAGGCAAATGACATTCAGATGTTTATCACAAACCATCATATGTCACAAGCCATTTTCAGGAGATTCTCAAGGTTGGAATTGCTGAAGGTTGTAGAAGCTAGATTTACCTCTCACACGCTCGTTTTGAGACGGCTTGTGAAGGTGAGAGAGGCTTTAAGCAGTATGGTGATCAACAATGTTCGGATAGTGTGGAGGCAGTCAAATGCATAGAAAGTTACAAGGGTAAAATCATGGGTCCTTGATGATGATTGGTGGGCCAAGGTTGAGTACTTGCTGAGTTTTACAGAGCCCATTCTCTCTATGATCAGATTCGTAGATACTGATGAAGCATGCTTGGGAGACATATATGATGGCATAGATTCTATGCTTGAGTGTATGAGAGATGTAATACAAACAAAAGAGCAAGATCCAAAAGTGACCTTCTACAATGAGGTCAGGAGTGTGGTCATGAAGAGGTGGAATAAAATGACTACGTCATTACATCTTCTTGCTTATGCACTGAACCCAAAGTACGATAGCTTTGATGTACTTGGGATACCAAACAGGAAAGCACCATTCTCTGAGTCCGAAGTAGGAAATGGAACTAGGGCAGCATTTAGAAGACTTTTTCCTGATCCATCTATAGCGAGTGTGGTCAGAATTGAAATGGGCATGTTTGTTGGTTCAGAAGGCAAAACATGGGAGCGATTGAGGCTCTTTTCGACAAGAGCAACTTGACCCCAACAACATGGTGGCGTGTACATGGCCATGATGCCAAGTACTTACGTCCTATTGCTATAAAAATTCTTTCACAGGTATAACATTTATAAATTTATAATCATTTTGAATATTTTAAATTTTATTAAGTTAGGATTATTTAATTTATTTTTCACACATTCTTAGTGTGTTACTAATTTGAATTTGAATTTTCTAACTTTGTTGTAATAGGTGGCTAGTAATTCTTCCGTAGAGTGGAATTGGAGTACTTATACCCTTATCCACTCAGCTAAAAGAAACAAGTTGGCATCTAAAAAAGATGAGGATTTGGTATATGTGCATTCCAATTTGCGCTTCTTGTCACACATGTTTGAGAACTATGCTAAAGGGCCTCACAAACTTTGGGATCTTCTTCCAGAGACCACAAACTTGGATGCCTCCGCAGCCACGCTTGCCCAACTTTCATTAGTTGATGGCGAAGATGACATTCAAGGGAGTTCGCAAGGAGCGGAGAGTGGAGCTAGCACAAGTGGCACGCAAGAACTTGATTTTGAGGAAAATCTAGATGATATATTTTAGATTTGTTTGTATTCATAATTCATGTTGACTTGATATTCCTATATCATATGTATGGCAGCCACATGATCAATGGAATATAAAATCTTAAGTGTATTGTATGTTTTGAAAATTTGAACATTGATCCTAGTATATTTTTCAAATTTCAAGTTTTGTTCATACTGATGTTGACATGATATTCGTATAACTATATCATATGTATGGCAGCCATATGATCAATGAAAACGCAAAGTCTTAAGTGTATTGAATGTTTTGAACATTGATTCAAGTTTTATATTTCTATTTCAAACTTAAGTTTTTTATGGACTAAAAAATGAGTAAAATGAGTATATGTACATATATATATAAATTTTTTAATATATATGTACGGATTTATCCAAGACGTATTGTACCCAAGGGTTTTTTAAAATTGAGCGAAGTTTAGATGGGAAACATATGGCTAGAGGGAGTTTTAAACGTGTAAAATAGGGTGAAATAGTTTGAAATATCCTGTGAGAGTTTGACTTGTAAAACAAGATGAAATAATTGACTGAGATTTTGGAGGGGCAAGTAAGTTCCATTTTGCGTGAATTTTTGAGGGAATGAAAATGATAGGAAAATCTACAAAACATAGAAAAATCTTGAAAAACCTAGGTACTAAACTTCATAGACCTGAAAAGAAAGGACATTGCTTCAAAACCCTATTTGAGGTGGATTTTGGCACTTTCTTAATTTATTGACTGAGTCCTTTTTGAGAATGTTGAATTCTGATCATTTTCTATTATACTCATTTTAAGAAAAATGCGTTTAGGGGCTCAAAAATTGAGATGGAACTCAAATGTGGGTTTTGCATAAAAAATTGTAAATGTACTTCTCCAATCCTGCCAGAGCTTTTGGAGGTGCAAATGAGGTCCATTTTGTATGAAATTTTGAGGGAATGAAAATGATAAGAAAATCTACCAAACCTAGAAGAAAATTTAAAAACCCAAGTGAGAAGTCAAATTTACATTGATTAGACTTTTGGCTTTATTGGACAAGGTCAAAAGTCCAATTTTCAATGATCGGGCTTTCGGCCTTATTAGACAAGCTCAAAAGTCTGATTTTTATTGTATTGGACTTTTGTCCTTGTTGGACAAGGTCAAAAGTGCGATTTTCATTGCTCGGACTTTTGGCCTTGTGGAACAAACTCAAAAATTTGATTTTCATTGGATAAGACTTTTGGCCTTTTCGAACTAGCTCAAAAGTCTGATTTTCATTAGATCGGACTTTTGGCCTTGTCGGACAAGCTCAAGAATCTGATTTACCTTGGTTTAGGTTTTTAGGAGTTGAAATGCAACTTACAAAATTGTTTTAAAAAGTTCGATTTTGTAATCTACCAAGATTTGAACATACTTGAATTTTTTTTATGGAATCTAGTTGATTGCGACCAATATTTTGTGGTCGACTCAAAAGTTTGCCTGAGTTCAAAATTGGGGACAATGGGTGGCTCTAGCTTGGGGACATCACTCGGATTGCACAAATGGTGAACAAGGCATGAATGAACTCTAGAATCTCATGTATAGTCAGTGCCTTGTCTATTGGGCCAAGAAGTCAAAAGAATAAACACAAAACCAACTTGTTTTCATAACCTAATCTACAGAGGAGAAGAAAAGAGGAGACAAACACAGGTAAACAAAGAAAACACACAAGAAAGGGAAACACATGGAACTCAAAAACCTAATCACTTAAAACATGCAGGGGACAACTTGCTTTCAACGTTGGTACTACTTTATATGTTACCAATACAAGGGTAACTCAATATGATGATGATCCGCAAACAAGCTCAAAAGTTCAATTTTCATTAGATTGGACTTTTGGCCTTATCAGACAAGCTCAAGGGTCCGATTTACCTTGGATCAAGTTTTTTAGGAGTTGAAATGCAACTTAAATTTTTTTTTTTAAAGTTCGATTTTCTAATCTACCAGGATTTTAACAGACTTGAGAAATTTTTATGGAATCTAGTTGAGTGCAACCAAATTTTTGTAGACTCAAAATTTTGCCCGAGTTCAAAATTTGGGACAATGGGTGGCTCTAGCTCGGGGGCATGATTTGGATTGCACGAAAGGTGAACAAGGCATGAATGAACTCTAGAATCTCATGTATAGTCAATGCCTTGTCCATTGGGCCAAGAAGTCAAAAGTATACACAAAATCGACTTTTTTTCATAACCTGATCTACAAAGTAGAAGAAAAGAGGAGACAAACACATGTAAACAAAGAAAACACACAAGAAAGGGAAACAAACGGAACTCAAAAACCTAATCACTTAAAACATGCAGGGGACAACTTGCTTTCAATGTTGGTACTGTTTTATATGTTACCGATAAGAGGGTAACTCAATATGACGATGATCTGCAAACCCTTTGAAATATTTATTGAAGTAGGATCCTCTCCTCAACTACATAGGAAAAATATGTGAGGTGAAATATTCTCAAGTCCCAAGGAAAAATAATAATTCACGCCATTCCTTAAAATAACATGTATGCTCCTAGTCAAAGATGAAGGGCTCTCCAAATGTATATTCATTATTACTAACATGAAATTCTTATGTCCTTTCCCAAATCATATATTCATTGAGTCTTTCCTAATAATCAATGTCTTGTGCATTACTGCCACTAGAAATGTTGCTCTTGGTCACCCACACCTCACAGAGATCATGGTCCCACCAGCATACTTTTAAAAATCTTGATTTTGTATTTGTCATGCCCTCTTTGATAGTAGATTTTGGGAATTTTTTATTATAATTTTTCCACAATTCTCAAGAACATGGTCAAAGATATCCTACAAATCAAGACTTGGGTTTTCATCAAAACAACCCACTTTGACACATACCACCCCATTTTTGCCCTCATATCTAATATTATGACTACTAAATGGACTTTTTGGTGGCTCATCCTTTTGAAAATAGAATGAACATAATGATGAGGCAAAACTAGGAATTCCCCCAGCCTCTTGGTAACCCTCATGGGCTATAGAACCAATCTCCATTTTGAATGTCTCTTTGTCTTGAATAGGATGGTCTTTGAGTAACTATAGCATTTTTCCATTTTTAAACTCATAATCAAATAGGTTTTATTTTCTGAAAGGAAAATAATAACTATCTCATACTCACTCGGTAAGTCCACTTGATGGGCCTCATCCATCACTTGTTTGTCACCCAGCTGCAAGAAATCACGCCCATGATTTACTTCATATGAATAAATTGTACCTATAATCAAGGAAAAATCAAGTCTATATATTCTAAGGAGCTTCAAAAAATCAATATGATTTTCAACTAGTTTTGGTGCATTTGATTTTTCCTTTGTCATCACCAAATATGACCCGCAACTTGTTCTTTTATATAGGATATCAACTCTAAGATCTTTGGGTTTCAACACCAAGTACTTGGCCTTTAAATCAGGTTCTAATATATGTTTTGCTTATTTTACCAAGATCATAACATATCATTAATTGAGTTGAAGTACTCCTCCAAGATTCTCTATAAAAAAATTCTTCTCTAGATAGAGAAAATATGGAAACTACAACATCAGCAGTTTTTCCAAACAAAGGGACTTCTTTGGTTTATTGAAACATTTTATATTTGTCTTAGAAAGTGTCAACCCAAGGGTATGAGAAACTTTAGCTAATATTAACTTATCCAAGGCTTAAGATTCAATTATGCAATTGTTGAGTTTGTATCTTCCAATGAAAAGGGAAACATTAAATGGTTCAACTCTTCCATATGTGGATACGGACAAATCCATAATATTTTTAGAAGTTGGGATCTCAAGAATAGGAGTAATATTCTTTTGGGTGGCTTGGAAGAGATGTCATATTTGATGAATTTGGCCAACATGTCAAGTTGATCTGGGTTGGCTTGTAAGTACTCAGCATTAGACATTTAGGTCTTGGACCTTTTTACATGGTCAATTTTTGAAGGTTGGGAAAGAGGTAGAAGTGGAAGCTTAAGTAGTTGAATGGTAATTGGCATTGGTTTACAAGGTTCTAGTTATTTGAGTACTTGAATCAAAAGAAGGAGATGGAGTAATTACCTTCCTCTCTGGTGGTTTGTCCTCAAATGGACATGGTAAAGATGTCCCTCCACAAATGATGATGGGTGTTGTTTTAGAAGCTTTGCTCTCTTTTATTTTCCTCTTAGATTGATCGAATTCCTACTTCTGATTTTGATATTTTGTGAGGATAGCATAAGAATGGATATCATCATTAAAATTTACACCGGTTTTTTTGTATTCCAGATACTCAACATGGGATTCGACATTTGGTTTTTCAACCTCAAGTTCTGAAAAAATACAAATTCCTATATTGATTGCCTCTTCAAAGGAGACATGCATAGGAGAGTCCACATGTTGAATAGCTTCAAGTGTCAAATGTTGTTGAGGTGTAGGTAAGTTGTTTTGGTTGTTGTGGTTGTGGTTGTTATGGTTATGGTTGTTGAAGTTTCTTCTTGGTGTGTTCTTGCATAAATCAGCAGAAATATTTTAAGATATCCACTTCTTTAAGCCAAGGATTTAATTAGAAAAGATTTCAACAATATTATCCATAGTACCTTGATTTGATATTTGATCCTTATTCCTTACATGATCCATTTTCAACTTTCCATCCAAATTAGATCATATTCAACTTCAATGGTCAATAATTGGGTTGCATCTAATTTTGGCACTTGTGATATTCTCATGATAAAGCTAAATTTGGGGAGCTGAGCATTACTAAAGAATCACATTTGATTTTGTTCTATGGGAGTGGCGGATTGAGGTATCTTATGCAAAAGTTTGTTAAATTTGGCATCAAACACTCTCATATGTTCATGTTCCTCCTTCATTTGAGTCAAATGGCCCAGGAGTGCATGAGCATCTTCTGCTGATTTAAATTTTTCCTCATGGTGGCTCAATTGGTGGTAGAGTGAGTAGGTAGATGGTGAAATCATTCAAATGTTGCATCTTGTAGTGTTTCCATGAACAATCTGACAGATACATCTTCATGTTCAACACCTAAAACCCCACATGCAACAAAAAAGGTTGCAATGTGTTTGTTTGGGTGTTGTTTTCCATCACCTTTGCAATTTTAAAAAAAATCCATAACCCCTTGAAATCTCACATAAGGCTCTAGCTATAGCCAATAGCCATATGGTTGGTACCCATGGTACCGCTATCATTGTTAAAAATATCACAAGAACACCTTTTTTTAACTTTTTTAACTGTTTAATTTTAAACAAATTTTGGAGAAATAAAAATGCTTATAAACTATGACTCCTCACATTTAAAAGATCCCTTCTTGGCTACATGCAAAGCATAAATATTCTCCAGTAAAGTCACCAAAAACTATTAGTAAAATATTTTGCAACATGCAAAATATGATACTTTATTAACAATATGTGGGACGAAATCCCCCTCTATTGTGAGGGGAAACATGCTAAATTGAAACTGGAAAAAAAGAAAATGTACACGGGTAGGATTTTACTCCCATAAAATAAATATAAATTGTAAAGAGAAAGAAAAGAAATGAAGAACTTAGAAAGAAAGCAAGAAAGGGGGGCTAACATTTCAAATAAGCAAATGTAAATCTCATTCTATTTTGCAAGTAGATTACTTGATATAAGAATCACTTATGATAAAGATGCTACATGTATGAAAGGAACAAAAAAGGATAAACACATGACACAAGAACAAATGCTTATTACCAAAGAAACCACAATAGAAAGTTCAGTAAGTCTTTTTGAAATATCCCTCGTGGGATACCACAAAATGATACACAAAATATAGGAAAAAATTGCAGCAAATGAAATATTGTTTTTTGCAGATTTTTAACAGCTAGGGCATTGAACTGAAGAAAATTGATATCTCTCCAAATACTCACTCAAATCATAAGAAAATTATTTTTGGAATAATAAAATGCTGTCAGAAAATTACAGAATGCCCTAAACAGTGGTAAAACTTCAAAAATTCATAACTTCTCCAATAAGCAAGATAAAATTATGAAATTTTGGAAATTACATATACTAATATGGAGAATGAAACCCCAACCTCCAAATCTGAGAATGTCAACTCCGGAAACCCTCCAAAAGGGTGCTACAAACTTTCGAAGTAAGTCGCCCCCCTTGGAAAATGATCAAAGATTCAAAACCCTCTGAAAAAATCTCTAGGAATGATGCCAAAACTTGTTTTTATCGCTGCCGTAAATCTGATCTGAAAACCCTTTATCTTTCTCCACCAAATATCTCCAAAAATCTCAAAACCCTTCCTCTGAAAATACCTCTGCAAAACAGCCTTGTAAAGCAATTCTAAGTTCAACTCCAAATGGCAAGCTAGGGTGGATCTTTCACCACTGAAGAATGCCCTGCTAGCTAGGGATGGATCTCTCACCACCGAAGCTAGGGTCCCGGTGGGATCTTATTCCACAAGTTGGAAATTTGCTAACAACAGTTGCACATAGAGAAAATATGAGTGTATGCAAGAATGACCTCTATCACTCCCCCAAACCTCCTTTTATAACATTTCATTACCTTTTTCCAAGTTAGGAGCTTTATGTGGGACTAAAAGTGACTTTTAAGTGACCCCCTTACGAAGAAATAGAATAATAAAGTACAATGTTATCAGCCCCAACGAGTCACTTTAATAATAGAAGTGTTATGAGCCCCCCCCAACGACAAAACATAACATTGCTAGTCCCTCAAAATCACTTTATGCTCATGTCAACTAAAAAATTATAACAAATGAACTAGATATTCACACCCAATAGCTCCCAATATCCCTAGCCCCTTGGGTATGACCAAGGGCTAGGACTCGAATTGGCCCTTAGGCCCTTGGCGAAGGAAAGGGGACATTACAAAGCTTGAAATGTTAAGCCTCTCTCACAAATAGGTACCCGTCTCCCATGATCTAATGGCAAGCCCCAGTTTATATTTACGTAAAACTGTGATCTTATGAATTATTAGACAGGGTCACCAAGTCTAAGACAAATTGAATGCTTTCAGAGTCACGGGGATACAATTTGAATCCTATTTGCTTCTGTCCTTGATAAAATACGAGTCCTTTTTGTTGTAACCTCAGACAAACCCACATAACTATTTAACCTCCACATATTTATAACTCAAAGTATCCTATAATGAGTCTAATCAAACCTACTTTCCAAGTAAAAGTGGTCCACATGGAATATTAATGGTAACCTTTTCGATATGAATTGCTTTCTTTAAATTTATCACTGTGACTAAAACTTATGATATACACATAACAAGCAACATAGTTGAAGGCCCTAATTCAAACTCTTAGACTAATAGGGATTTCCTACAAATCATTTGTATTTAATGTGTAAATTGACTTCATCAATTTGCAGTTTGTCTTACAAACTTGGATGTAAGTCAATATAAACTAGCTCTGAACCTGCAAATAAGTGATGATCACCCGGTTTTTGCAGCTGACTTCAATCATTCACCACTAGGGCACTTCAAGGTTCCTTTATAATATACATCAACATTTTTATTCATTACGTCGTGATTCCCATTAATATGTGCTTGAAGTTGTGCATGAAGATGCAGATTACCCATGATAAAGTTATGGCCAAAGGGAGTACCTTGACCTTGCTTGCATGTCAGCTGAAAATTTCCAACTCAAAGATTTAATGTATAAAGGATTATATCTAAACTTTGGTCAACCTGAAATCCTAGATGTCATATTGATCTTTATGTAGATTTCATTCCCATATTTTCATCAAATAGCCCATGAAGATTATAGTTTCTATATTCTTAAAGTTATAAACTGCAACTTAAGTTTTCAGTGCAAAGTAGGGTGATGAAAAATATCATTGAGGAGGTGATTAGTTAGTTCGTCAAAGAATTCAAGGTGAAGAATTTTTCAGAGATCTGCTCGAGGTGGAATCTGAGCTCCATCTTCTGCCTGAAATTTTACACAAGATTGGAACTAATGTTTCTTGTGAATTCTACCATGCAGAACGAATGTTTGAAAAATTTATATACTCACAACTTCGATAGATCAAAAGTACATTTTCTTCAGGTTTGACCCTATTCCTGATGGTGATCAATGTAGGCACATCCTTTGTTTAAAGTAAGTATCATTCAAGATTCCTTTTGAAAATTGTATTGAATTTACAAACCACTTGTTCACTTCGCAGACCCTATTGTAAGAAAATGGCGCATTTTAGTCCTCAAAATTAGTAATGACCAACATCAAGATGTATGTGATATGCACAACCAAATATGCAAATGTATTCTCAACATAAAAATGCCTATTTAGAAGATCTACTTTGCATGACAAGTTATGAGGCGAACTGATTAATTGTTATAGACGTTAAAGTCTAGGCATAATAGTAAACTATTCAATTAACATTGTACTTCAACAAGTGAAAAGTCATATTTGCTATGGTAGTGCCACTTAAGCATGTAGGACAAGGTCAAAGCTGGTGCAAGTTCATTGAGTGTCTTGAAATTATTGGATTGTCACAAAGACATCAATAGCATTGATTTTCATTGGATTAGACTTTAGCCTATTGCATAAGACTCAAATGTAACAACACTACGAATATTAATTACGATAAGTAATAATAATGTATGCATTGAAAATCCAACTGGAACCACATGTTTTTAAATGCTGAAATTCTCCGTCAAGTTGGGACACTAGAATGATTACTAAATGAGTCACGAAGTAAGACAGTTATATGTCCATTGTAGCTCAAAACATTTTGACTGTAGCCTTCACTGAAGATTGAATAACATTGCTATGTGCTCCTAATTGAGGGAAAGAGGTGGATCTCGACATGCAGAGGTTCAAGTTTTAATGAAAGCGGAAATCTTTTCTATTAATGACCACTCAGGAACCATGGATAGACTCAAGCCTGGAACTCGACTATATGGTCCAGTGGACCTTATTGAAAGCACTAGGAATATTGTAAGGAAACTAAGGAATGGGAACTGTTCTGTAGAACAAAAGTTCTCATGCAAAAAAGATTCTTTTGGCTCTAGTCCCTATGCCATTGCCCAAACCTTAGCTACATTGGTAATGGATACCTTATTGTAGGAGTATCCTTAAAGTGAAAAGGGCCAATAACTGTTCTGTTTAATTTACATGAATTTTTAAAGATTCTCCTCGTTTTATTAGCTGACAAACCATCAAAGTGAAACTAAACAAATGTGGTATCCTACATCACTGAAGATCTCTGTTACTGCCAGGGCATAGAAATACTATAGCTTCATGCTTTTATCACTGCGAAAGACAATTGCAACTCTTTGAGAATTCTATATTGGACAGCCTGTATGTTTGATGCTAAGAGACACTAATGTTGGGTTCTTGAAGGATAGCGTGGTGGCCCCCCTAGAATGTTCTCCTAACTATGCAACAGGAGTTGAAGATTACTGCTCGGCTAGGTTGCATAATCCTAGTGAGTTTAGCAATAGTTGATGTTCCCTGAGAGGTTATGAATCGAGTCCAATTGCTAGTAAAGGCCATGAAGTTTATCTGCTCAAGGCACCTTAGTTAAGAAGGCTACATAACATGTGCACTTGTAAGATTGTGGCCTCAAATATTTTAGAATTGTGTTTGGCATTGTATTGTCCTCTCTTAGTGGCTAATAGCATTTTATATAATATCCGGATTTATCTTGCTCTCTTATGTCTAGAATTAATGATTGTCTGCTTATAGCAAATCCTAATAGCGGAAATTATAATATTCTTGAAGGACCTGATGGAACCCTACTTTTTAAACTATAATCTGAAGATTGCGAGCCAATTTGTGCAGTGATAATGAAGCCGTATTCAAAAAGAATTGAGGCAAGAAGGCAATTTTTGCACCAATGCTATTTTTCAAACTAAGAAATCAGAAAATTGAGAATGACATCCTATAGATGAGTGTATATCCAAGCCATGTTGACATGCAATGGTCACCATTAAACATGGATTTAATCCTCTACAATGAAATATTCGTCATATTTACTGGTAGACAACTATTGTAGGGAAACCCTTGAAGTATGGATTTCAGATCTTCCCTAACCAAAGTAGCAAAACTGACACTTACTAGGCTAGCTGAAAATGGTCCAGATTTTCTTTGTCACTGATTTTCGATCCAAACGATCTGTGACTACCCTAACTTCGAAAAAATTCGTGCACTTTTAAAATACATGGGAAACAGTTTTGTGTAGACTTTTTGGCTGAAAGTTCTTGTATTGTGTCAGGATATTTTCCAAAGACCCATATTAGCCTTTTTCTGCCAAATACCCAGATGCCCAAAATTGTTATATTCTATCGTCGGGATTTGTCTGTGGGAAATTTGTATTTAATTATTTTAAGCCCCGTTTGAGGCTATTTGCGCTCCATTTTAACTCTGTTATGATCAAACATGTCATTATTCTTATGTACCAGAAGGGTTTTAACAAAGAATAAGTTCTACAGCTTTATTTGTGACTTTATGTACAATTTTTTGTGTTTTTGTGTTTCCGGGTTTTGTTTTCTAAGAAATTTCTCTGGAACAATCTCCTTTGCTTTAGGTTAATCCCGATTCTTGGCCTGGATACAGCTGGAGAACATATATGCACGTTATGCCTGGAGGAAGTCATTCATTAGAGGTCTGGATCACTGGGCTCAAATAGAAGTTCGCACTGAAAAGCCCCTGCGGGGTTGGGTGCATTTTTGGAAAACAAAGGATTGTAACAGCTGCAGTGGGGTCGAAATAGAAGCAACAGGCAAGTGGAAATTTCAGGTGCCTGCCTAGGTAGGGGTACTTTGTTTCCATGATAGAAAAGTCACTTAAGCTGCAGTGGGAAAATTAGAGGCAGCAGGCAGGTGGGAATTTATTGTCTGCCTTGCAGGATGAAAATTCCCATGGTGGAATAAAAGAAAAGTGACTTAAGTGAAATCACGGTCAATTTGTATTGCTAATGACCTTGCAGGGTAAATGAATCCCATATGAACAAACTATCAAATCACTTAAGTCTAGCCCATCATGGGATTTCCGGGGCTGCCTTGCAGGGTAAAGAATCCCATTGTGGAAAATTCTTAAAAATAGAATTATATTGTGCAAAAAAGTGCGCCCCCTTTGGAGAAGTAAAGGCAACCTTTAAATTGATTAATTTAATTAATTATTCACCCAAAATAGGCGCCCAGGCTTGTGGAAAAATCAACAAAAGCAAAGGACAAAAGATGGTTGAAAATAGATTGCTCTAAAATTAAATAAATTAATTTATTTAATGGCAGCCCCTTCATGAAGAAAAGTGTGCCCCTTTTGGGAAGGATTTAATGCTTTTTGAAGTATTAAATGATTAAATAAATTCCTATTTTCAGTGGCTATGGTCAAGGCACACTGTGAAGCTTAAGTGGAGTGAAGTGTGGATGATTAAATTGGATTAATTTAATTTATTGGATGACTGTCCTTAAACATGCTATTTTTAAAAGAGAGAAGCATGATTTTTAATTAATTAATTGCCAGGAATAGGAAAGACAATTATTAATTATAGAATTGTGAAGGTTATATAAGCATGAGCTGCCATAAGGGTGAATTAATTAATTCACAGGTTAAGAATTGCAGCCAAGAGGAAAAGTTCGCCCCATTTGAAGAAGGATTTTGCTCATACAAAGGTGAAAACAAGGCATAAAAGCTTCCAAATTTGGCGCATGCTCTGAAGGAGGATGATCTTTGTCTGCATAGTTGTTTGCATAAGTGATACAGGTGCTTAGGTGATGTTGGAAAAATTCATGCTCACTTTGTGTGCAAATAAAACATCAATTTTGGGGCAGCAGTCTTGAAAACTGCAGATTTTTATAATTAAAATTCACTATTCATGCTCCGGTGGCCATTTTTGTCTAAATTAATTGCAGGAGTTCATTACAGGTGCTTTACAAAAGAAAATGAGCTCTAATCAATGTCCAAAGCATTGAATATATCCTCTGAATCTGAAGAATTATCCAGATCTGCACCAGTATTGAAGAATTTCGGCCGAATTAGAAGAAAAAGAATTATTCAGACAAAGATAGACAAAGTCATGGCAAAGAAAGATGAAAAAGAAAGCACAATGGAATCATGCGTCACTTCCCAATTTGCAGACATAGGAGATACAGATCTAGGTCCGGAACCTCTTTCCGAATTGATTGATAGATCCAGAGCAGGAAAGACTTCACTCATGCGTGCAGTCAAAAGCAGTGGAATTATTTGAGCTGCAACCTTTCCATACATAGCCCAGTTGCCAGAGTTTGTTATGGAGTGCGCTAGATCTTACCATCCTTCATCCAGATCAGTGCGTGATGCTACGGGAAAGACAATAATTTGTTTGGACGCAGAGTTCATCAATTATTGCTTGAAGATTCCGGTTCGAAAGGTGGTAACTTCTATTAGCATTCAGGATGCCAACAACAGATGGGAGAAGCATAGAGCCGATTGCGTGAGCATAATGAATAGCGGATACATGAAGAAGCCCAGATCTCCTTCTAAGTTCCCAAGAACTCTTCCACGGTCCAATTTGGTGGAGGAGGCAGACGATGTTGCCAAATTGTTATGCAGGATTAATGGCGAGGCGAATGCTCACATTTTCCGTGCATGGATGTATGCTTTCATCAGGACCATTGAAGTCAACAAGATTGATTCCATAATCAATTGGTCGGAAATTATTAGCGACAACATTGGTGAGCAACTCCGGAACGTGAAGCGTACTTTCAGCTTCAAGATGACTTCCTACTTGGTGTACGCTGCAGCTTCACAAGGCATCTTCTCCAAGCTGGATAGATGTGGCATTCTTTCTAAGGACCCCCATTTTCGAGTGTTACCCACAACTTACTATACCTGCATGCGAGAAAAATTTCAAAGTGGTCAATGATGGATTCTTCTAAGATTTCATTTGCAGGCTAGACAAGGACCTAAAGGCCAACAGGGTAAGCAAAGAAGCGTGGGAAGCTGTATCCAAGATTGGCAGTCTATTCATTCAGTTTGCAGATTTCACATACCTCAGGGTTACTGGCTTTTCTGGAGAACCGGTCAAGCTACCCAGATATCCGAATGATAGATTGATCACCATGGAGCTAAGCAGGCAACTTGTGGAGATACACGAAATTTAGTCGAAAGCGGCACAAGTCTACGGGCTTCTTTCCGATCACTGTCAGACATTATAGCTACCAGAGCATTCACAGAGCTCAAGGGATGGAGACGCAGATGTTATTCGAGTATGAGCAAGAGTTCTTCACGGCGCAGCTAAACTTTGATCCATTTGGAGTAGCTAGGAAAATGATCTCCCAGGAGTATGCACATGTGCCTTCATTGGAGGATTTCTGGATAAAGTGCAAAAGTGAGTACAAGGTTAGAAAGAAGGATTTCAGTAGACTATCAGCACGACAAGTGTTCGACTTTGGACTAGCGCGGATACTTGCGGATCTTAAAGATGATGGGAATGTGTTGCTTGACACTTACCATCAAATGGGAGGAGATAGAGCCGTACTTCAGGATAGCGTAGGGGGCTGCCATACAATTGAAGAAAGGTTTGGAGCTGTTTTGGTGAATACTTCAAACTGGTTGCTGACAAAGGGATATTGCCTTGATGAAGCATTGATGAATCAAATCACGGGCAACTTCGGCGCAGGAGATTCCCTGAAGATGAAGCACGAAGGAGAAAGCAGCAGAAGGTCCGAGAAGTTGAAAGTACACAGAAAATTTCAATCTAAGGAGAAGATCACTTCCACGGACATGACTTTAGTTCTAGCTTCTCTAGCACCCGGTACTTCACCGACTGCTGCACCACAGTAGGACACTTCCATGCCTGTACTGAATTCCGGCGACATTCATCCTCTCTCCTCAGCCACTTCATTTAGCCCCTGTTCCAGAAGAGACGTTGCAGGCTGTAAATGGCGGAGTTCGAAAGAGTTTTGTCCTTGGATGATTCAGAATATGGCAGCCATACCACTCTGGCACTTTCTGATGGAGAGGAAACAAAGCGGGAGATATTAGTGCACTCAGCGACTTCTCATTCTTCGAGAAGTAACTTCTTAGAATGGTTGGCTTTGCAGTTGGTTCCAGAAGCTGAGAGTGGAGATGAACTTGGTAGGAACATGACTTGCAGCTACTCCAGAGCCTAGGCGGGAAAGGACAGAAGACCTAAAGTTTCTAAGGTAACTTCAAGGTTGATCATCGAGGAGTTGGGGCAGAAGTTTGCTGAGATGTCAGTACCAGCGGAAGGGAAGGAGGAGGACGAGCTCACGGCAGAAGATGTAACAGTAACTAGAGTACCCCTCGGTCTAGCCACCACGGAAGGATTGAAGCAGGATACGCAGACATTGATAGATGCTCTATTCCTTAGGCTTGACAGAGAAAACGCGGAGAAAGAAGAGCTTCAGAAGCAGGTATCTCAGTTGTGCGAGATCATAGCCAAGGTTGCTAAACCTTCCATTCAGCCCATTTCAGAGCAGGTGCGTGATCATCTTATGCAGGAGATGGAGGATGCAAGCAATCAGGTGAAAGCTATTGACGAATGGAAGAATTTGATTATTCGTCAAGCTTCTATACAACTTGGAGAGGTGCCAGCCCGCCTAAAGGTTATGGATGATGCAGCAAATCAACTAAAGCAACTAGTGACGAGTATAGTTGACATGAACACAGTTGCTGAGAGTAACCTGAGTACTTTGGCCAAGATCAACAAGCTACCGAGAGATGTGTTGGTCACAGAGTAGATTGTACCGGATGGATCAGTGGAGAAGGGGAAGCAGCTAGAGTTTGCAGTATCTTTCCGTTTGGAGATCTGCAAAGTTCTGTTGAAGAGGATGCAGGTGCTTGAGGGTAAGACATCATCCTTACCAGACAGTATCATTTTTTTCACTGAGGAATCAGTGGTCGAAGGTGTTACTTCATATGTACGGATCGTTCCTACCAAAGTGCCTAATTCACTTGAAGGGTCTCTTCTGATGGTACAAAAGAGGATTGATAGAGCTACTAAGCCTTTCATGATGAATTCCATTAGTAGGCTGGTGGCATTGCAGGCGGATGTTGCGAGATTCGGGCCAAACTTGGAATATGTGGAAGCATGTATCAAAGTGTTGAACGAAGGATTGTTGCAGTTCAGGACAGAGAAGGAAGCAGTGGCAAAAACAGATGGAAAGATGCTGAATCACATGTTCGACAAGTATATCCAATATCAGAACAAAAAGAAGACATAGATGTTATAGCTGGCTTGACTTCTTCTTCTATTCTTTCTTCTTCTATGTTCCCGGATCAATTGTAAAACTTTAAAGTTATTGGTTTTGCAACCATTGCTTAAAGTTATGTGGAACAGTTCTATTAGTTAAGTGATACATGTGTCACTTAAGGAGAAGTTAGTGGAGGATGATTGCCAAATGTCATCTTTACTTGTTTGTGTTTCAGTTTAGTTTGAGTTTTCCATTTGTACTTTCCCTCCTACATTCTATAAGTAGGAGAAGAACCTCCAGGTTAATGATGAGAATTGGTAAGCAGCAATCTTGTGTTCTAGACTTTGTGCTGAACCCTTGAGAGCCACTTGAAGCAAAGGAATACAAAGGAGCAGGTTTCTGGAGAACTTTGTGTCACGGTGTATTGTGTTTCTTGCTTTTCATCTTAGATCTCTTAATAAACTTTGTGTTATTTTAGATCTGGATCTAGAGCTTCCTTTGTTTAGAATTCTGTGTTTATATCTATTGGATTCTTCTATGTGCATGCAATCAACTCTGCCATCTATTGATTGGGATGCACATCTTCCCCATTTCTTCTATGTGTTTATGTAATTGCCTTCTTCTATAACTTTTCCTTTCTTTAAAACAGCTGCTTACTTGATGCAAAACTGTTCAGTTATGGTTCATGAACTGAGTAGTTAAAGTAAAACCCCATTTAGATATTAACATACTTTAATTGACAAATCTGACACGGGAGCCTCACCGGTTAAATGAGGGAGATTTATCTCATGACTGCCTAGGTTTTATGCTATGCAGAAAATCTAGCCAACATGTATGCCACATGTCAGCCACTGGATAACCCGATTACCCATAATGAAATATATAGGATTACTTGGATGTAGAAGATGTCATATTAATGAGTTTTGATGTCATAATTAGTAACATAACATAAACAATTCACAATCTATCATCTAAAAAATACAATTTCATAAGTTCTTTATTCTTAGGAATGTATCCACTGCACAAATTTTGTGATTTTATGCAATTAAAGTAAATACTCTTGTGAAAAGGTTTTTCTCAAATCAGCCATATCCTCCAAATGTGCCTAGGTTTTGCCTCACCTAAAGTAATTGGAAAAATTAACCTTCGTCTCTACATACCACCTAGTAAGCTACATTTCACATTAGACTCGAGAAAGAGGATGTTAATGGGTGGAGTGGGGATCTTTGTAGTCGCATGCACATTGAGTGATCAAACTCAGAAAGGAAGGATCAAAATTGGCAAATGGCCGAGGCTGTTTTGTGTATGAATCCTTGGGTTTTCCATGGAAAATTTTGCAGGGTTTTAAAGAGATTTTTCTGCTGGTTTCGTTTCTTTGAAGTCGTTTTCCAATAATTTGTTCTCTAAAAATCGTGGACCGATTCTAGCAACAAAGGATTTCCATACATGTTTATAGATCAAGTCAATTTTGTGGATAAACATGCCTTGCACATTAGGATGCCAATGGACTTCTAAGAACATATCAGTGACTTGTATGCACTGATCTGCTACTTATGAGCACAAAATTGTGATTCTTGCTTATCAATCTTGGATTCTTGGCAACAAATCTGACACATAAGGTACTGATGTGCAATTTTTGGGCACCAATCTTTCACTTTCGGGCACAAATTTGCAAATTATAGCCACAACTGGAAATTTTGGTCATAAATCTGCTATTTTGAGCATTAGGTATGCAAATTTTGAGCTCTTATCAGCAACTCGTTGTAGTGATCTGGGCATAGCCTGCTGAACTGATCTCTCCTTTTCCGCCAATGGAGGATGCCATGGCATCCTCTAATCTACCACCCACAAATGTCCCAAGCTTTAAATCTGCAGTTGCAGATGAAAATCCATTAATAATAAAAGATGATCTCAAGCAATTTCTGCAAAATCATGCTTACTGTACCACCACAAGGCTCTCTCTTTTCAGCATGAAAACCAATGGTTGTTATCTCAAAATGGAAGACCTCCCAAGGTCCTTTTTTCCTTAGATAAGATGGGAATTGCCTCTGGCCCATCAAAGAAAAAACCCCCTTTTGCAAATTTGTAAGATCTTTTCCAGGACCCCAAACCCTCAAGATATCTGTCCAAGCTAACTGGAAACCAGCAGGATCTGTGGACATTGCAATGATGCCCAAGGGTTACTTTATGGCCATTTTCAAAACCACACGAGAGTGAGATCGGGTCTTTCAAGGAGTACCTTAGTTTTACAGTAAATCATGACTGTTTATGAAACATTGGTCTGTTCCCACTATACAACTACCCAGTGTGGTCCCTGCATGGGCTAGGTCATCATTGGTACCAAGTGATGCTGGCATGAATCCAGTCTTCACAAGATTGGATCTTCCTTGGGAAAATGCATCACAGCATCACAGGTTTCTAATAATCAAGGAGTCCTTAACTGTGATCGAATCTGCATCAACCTTGATCTTGACTCAGTGATCGAATCTTTCTGGATATGGAGGGAATCAAATAAGAGCAACCTTTAGATCATGAAAATATTCCCTTCCACTGTAGGATCTGTCCCGAACATGGGCATCTTGCACTTCTCCATCTCAAATAAGAGGCTTCAACCCCCCCACCTAGCCCCTCCCCCACCCTTCAACAATCTAAAATCAAGAGCAGTCACAAATCAGACACATCAACAAGCATATTCCTCTGTTTCGTCTCTTGGTACAATATCTAATATTATTCCCACTCTTCCATTCACCACATTTAAAGTTAAACTTGCATACACCTGCAAAGAAAACCCTCCGTCCAATACCACAACCCCCCTTCCCTTGCATAACCCTTTCGAGGCTTTGAAAGACCATGGATCTAAAGAAACTCCATTCTCTCCATGGATGAAATTATCTCCCCACATCCAACCTTCACCAAAACCCACCTCCTAACATCAATCCCCATAGTGAAATTTGCTTCTGTCACCCCCTGCATGGTTATTCAAAATGGGAGGAAAAATCAGCAACAATCATCCCAGGAGGATTTCATCCCCACCAACCTTTAACTATGGGAACCAAGAAAATATCATATGGTTACTCACAAAATGAGGAAAGCCCCAAGGGACCAACACTTGAGGGCACAACTTGCTGCTGTGGAAACTCCCAGTATCCTCGAGACTTTGGATGGCATGTTACAAATCATGACACCTTCTACAGCAACCATCCAGGAAAACCCAAGGGAACAGCCCACCCCAATGAAAGCCTCTAGATGCAGATGCTCTCATTGAATAGTTGTTATTTGGGCGCAGATTTTACATGAGGAAAGACATCTTTCTTTTCTCTTTGACTTGTGCAAGCTGCAATTGTGTAACTCTTTGCCAATGTTCATTTTCTCCAGTGTCTGTCTCTGGTTCCTTCTTTCCTTTGATCTTTTTGATCTGGTCCTCTATGAAAATTTGTAGCGTCCTTGAGTTTTATCCTTGAAAAGTTCCTTTCATTATATGATATTCTTTATTAATAATGGCTTACCCTTAATATTAAAAAAAGTAAAGAGCATGTTAGTTCATAGGCAAAAGAGCCTTATGGATAGCGATCAACTTGATATAAAAGATCTTAAGATACGATAAATAATCTTTTTGCAAGAAGCAACATCTTCCAATTGTGCACTGAGGAGTACACAGTCTCCAAGTTAATGTGGTTGCCAAGGCTCATGTGACAATGCCTAATCCACTTGAAGGTTTGGATCAGCATATGATATCCACTTTTACCGAGGAATATATCTTCTCATTCCAATTTGCTTGAACTGTGCCCAATACCTTCCTAGATGCCATCAGAAAATTTTGAAAATATATGAATGATAGAAAAACATATCTGTTAAGTTTTATTCTCATACATGCTACCGATTTGCTTGTCTGCCATTTGACTTGCTTGACCTTTCCAGTTAGAAGATTTATATCCTTCACAACTGGTCTAAAATTGATATGGACCCCTGGTTCCTAGAAGTCAAAGAAAACAGTGGGGTCTCCTATATTAGATCCAAGAATCTTTGAAATCCTGCTTTCAAATATGTGAGAGACAATATTATAAATATAATAAAGAAAGGAATTTCAGCACTTATTTTTTCTCTACACTTGACAAAAAAGTTTCCAGCATAGTCTTTTAAGTACTGTGGTCTGCAAATTGAAGGTATTCAAAACTCCTAACCCAATTTGTGGTTTTGATCCTACTAATATATTATCTGCATCGCACCATTTAAAGCCATAACTAAGACTTCCACTGTTAGTAAGTATTATCTAGTGGATACTAGATAATAATACACCTGCATCAAACCTTATAAGATAACAAATGTAATAAAGACTGACCAATCTACTATTACAAACTGAAAGTCTTAGATTATCAATAAACTTCTCCACCCAACCTGGCCACTGCTTGAACAATCCAAACTTGTGTAAAACGTACAGCAAGAGGTTAAATAATAAAATATCCTTTAGTATGCTTCCATATGAAGTTTAAGAATAAGAGCACTTTCATCTCTTGTTTGAAGAGAACATATAACTTTCGAGTGGGCCATGGTCTAGTGATAAGGCGTAGCAGCTGCCACAGTGATGTTCCAGGTTTAAGCCATACCGAGCATAATAATAGTCTTAATGCAGCCTAGACTCTGGAGTATTTCATCCACCTTGGACAACACTGGGTGAAAAGTCTCAAGTGAAATTTGAGAGATTAGATACCCCTTTGATTTGGCTTCTAATCTGAGTGATACTTTAAGATTGATAGTGAATTCTCCGTACGTTATATAAGACGACATGCCTGGATATTACAAATTTACAGAGCAAAAAGAAAAGAACACTGTAAATAACTTGAAGAATGATAAGCTTTCCCCACTTACCTTATAAAAACAACATTTTTCAATGTCATATCATCAGAAAGATTTTGAGCTTATTTTCCTTATTGGTAATAATTTTTAATGCTATTTCAGAAAGAAATGGACTAAAATCTGCCCCAATTATTGGTATTTTTTTCTTTCAGGAGAAAGTGCATAAAAAAGAAACACTCCTCAGAATAAGGAACATGATGGGTTAATCTTGATTCTTCTACAGTGTCGAAAAGGTCTTTCTTAATAATTTCTTGACCCACTTGGTAAACATCTCCTTGAAATTCAAAGTAAGAGATAATATTGGGGTACTCCAACACAGACTCAAAATATACCATTCAATGCTTCAATTTTAAACCTGTTCTGGCTACAAAGTCCCATTACCAAATATATTCCCTATTCTTTTCACCAGTAAAACTGCCATTGAAAGTCCTGTCTATCGGGTAGCTTTTATGCCGTTGCTGATGTCTAGCCACAATTACTATTCATCTAAGGTTGCGAACTCTTTGATTTGTAAAAAGGGCAGTAATTTTCCAATCAATATCAGAGTCTATATTGGAAGCAAGTTTTTCTACCTGCAAGAGTTCAATATTTATATAATGTGATCATTCCTACCTAGTGACAAATCCATTCCTTTAGTAAAACCCTTGTCGAAATTTCCATTCAAGGAAGGTTTTCTCCTTTGGGCAGTGTTGTTGGATACTCTGCCCCTAGTGCTAGGGTGCGCATATCCACGTGCTGAATACAGATACGACTTGGGCACTTCTCAGATATGGCTTAGATACTGTACCCAGCTGTATCCAGATACAAACCCATAGTTGTACTGTATCAGATTCAACTGGATATGGTAAGCAGGGAAGCTACAGCCATATGTAATTTAACAGTAAAAAAATAAACAAAAAAAACCCTTCAAAAAGTTAAAATGATGCCAAAAACTGCAAATGATCTTTTATAATGCATTCTAGCAGCAACAATTGAGGACATGGATGTGAGTGTTGATTCACTCTTTTACTTAAAGCTTTCACATTGGCTCTGATCAACATGCAATTCTTTTGATCTGTTTATTTTGGCATATTCTACTCTTTTTTTTCATTTCGTATATTTTCCGCTGGCCGACACAACTTGCAATTATTTTAAATCCATTGAATACTGAATTTCCTACGTTCCCATGGGCTGGAAGTGTGTAATTTGTGTGTATTTTTAATCTAATGTATAAGATCGTTTATAACTTAAAATTGATAAGTATTATTAACATATTCTTAATTTATATTCTAGAATATTCTAGTATTTTAATTATTATATATTATGCCGTATCCAACCATATCCATATCAAGGGGCATTAAAAACTAGTGGTATCCGTATCCATGCAATTCTGCCTTTGGTAATGATTGCTTATTATCGAAGGTTGTATTTGTAGCCCCTTGGAGCTAATTCTTTTTACCCTTCAATTTTGTCCAAGTTGAAAATCCCATTGCTAAATTCAAGGAAATCACTATGCCTTTTGGGCTAGCTAGTTAGTAACTTAGTAAGTAGATAGATACTATAGTGGAATGAAATCCTCAACTGGTGGGATATGCCACTTTTATTGAGCAAAGTATAATTCTGTAATGTCCTCATTCCTTCACCGAGGGCCTAACGGCCATTTTTCAGTCTTAGCCTTGGTCATACCTGAGGGGCTAATGACAATGGAGGCTATTAGGTATGGATGTTTGATTACCACCTTGCTTTATGCTATATTTTATCTTTGACATTAGTATTGGACAACTTGGTGGGAATTATTGTTATATTTTGTCGTTGAGGGGGGGACTCATGGTACTTTATTATTCTATTTCTTCGTTGGGGTCACTTAAGTCACTTTTGGCGTCTAAGGGGAAAAATTAACTTAAGCTACTCTATGATCATGTGGGGTTTCCCCTAAGGGATCGATTAGGGTTTTTTGAGCCTTCAGTTACATTGGAAGGTTATAAAAGGTGGTGTCAGGGAGAAGAAGAGGGCATTCATACACACACCTCTTTTGATATTTGAGCAAATGTTGTTTACACATCTCTTTGCTTATGGACTAAGATCCCATAGGAACCCTAGCTTTGGTGGTGAAAGATCCACCCTAGCTTGCTAATTTGGAGGCCATTCAAAGTAGATTTTCAGAAAGATTCTTTAGGGTTTTCAGGCAGGGTCTTCAGAGGGTTTTCAGAGGCTGATTTCAAAGGTTGAGGGAGATCATTTTCTCATATATTTTAGCCATTTGCATTTCAGATTTTTCCCAACGCTTAGGGCAAGTTTGGCGCAACTTTTGGAGGATTTCCAACCCCTTTCATAGGGTAACGTCAGCTTTAGGAGATAACAACCGGTATTTCTAGAGTTTTCATGTGCCCATTTTCAGATCTGGAGGTTGGGATCATTTCTATATATGTTGAAAATGTTATTTCCAGAAAATCAGATTTTTATCAGTTGTATTCAGGTAGTTATGAATTTTTAAAATATTTTAGCAGTTTATGGCATTCTGAAATTTACTGGCAGTTATCTATTATTCAAAAAAATCAAAAAATGTTTTTCTAGTGTTTGTTATCATATCAACAATCTCTCTATAAAATTTTGTGTGATTTGGACAGGTAGTTTGCAAGTTATCATTATTTTTCAGTTCGCTGCCCTATTTGGGGTTTCATTCTAGAAAAATTAGAATATCATTTGTTGCAATTTTTAATTATTTTGTCAAGTTATAAGTTATATCCCACTAGGAATATTTCAAATTCTTAGAACAACACTTACATTGGTAAAAATCACATGGCAAGGAGATGCAAAAAACATATCATCTGGTCAAGTTATTCTCCTTGAATGTTTTATTCAACAGCATATTCACTAATACAATCAAAAGAAGGATATCTGCATTATTAGTTAACGTTTTTTACGTAGAGGAAGAGTATGGTAAAAATATGGGAGTACCGTAAAGCTAATTATAATTTAAAGACATACAAATAATGAGGAATTGGTATTTTGCATGAACAAAGATGATATGTACGATAGAGTTTATGTAGAGTAGAAGGCATCTTTTAAATAGATGAGTACAAGAATTCTTATCTTTGACCATACCTGAAGAAGTGAAAATCACACCTAACCTGATTTTGTTTCATTTCATTGTAGAGATACCTCCGTGTGTACTCATCAATTGCAAAATATACTATTTATTGTCTGTAGAGAAATAATTTGTCTTCATTTATTCAAACATGTAGTTATTTCTTATCGTTGTTGATCCAAGGCATGTATATGCTATTCTTTCTGTAGAGACCCTCTTCTATGCCTCCTCCTTCTCCCGCTCCATTGCCACACCGACCCTTGCCCTGACCTCCCCCAAATGCACAAAAAAATCTTTTTGCGCAAGTATTTTATTGTTTAAGGGACCATAAAACAAAAAGGAAATATATCTTTGCTTTCTATAATGAATGAATACGCTGATTTTTCCCCTGAAGACAGAGGTCTTCTGAGTCTAACAAATTAGAGCATCTTGTTTTATACTCTTTTATTGATGCACTTTTCTAATCTATCTCATGATAACACTTTATTGTTCTTTCCAATGAGCTGATTCATGAGGAATAGCACTGCAGAGTCATGTGCTATTGGTCTTCAACATTTCGTGCCTACATATTTTTCATTCAGACATTTGTGAACCAGCTCATCTTCTTGTTGTATTTTCAAGGTTATGTGGGTACATTTTAGCTGTAATTTGTTTCGACAAAATTCTAGTCACATTATTATTATATTTTCTTAAACAAGTTCACAATTTGTTTTTTGAAAAACCGTTGGTGGGTGGCATGTTAGAATGCCCCACAAGCAAGGCACATATCTAATCAGCAGAAATCAGCAACATGCATTGGGGAAGAATGGAAGACATACCGGGCAATCAAAACAAAAATCCAAAGAGCTATTATTGGGAAGGAACAAAGTAATCCCTGATTTAACTAAGCACTCTCAAAACACTTGGTAATCAATCATATGAGGCTATGCCATGGCTCCAAAAGAAAAACTAGAGAAGTCATTAGTAAATCACGGAGCTACAAGTTGGCCTACATCTAGTCAAGGTGAAAGTTTGTAATGTTTTTTTCAGGGCTGAAACTGAAAAACAAGGAAATAGCACAAACCCAAACTGAAAATAGTATTTTTTTATAACAACCAACTGAAAATTATAACAGTAGTGAACAACAGTCTGATTTTTAGAACAATAGCAAGGAAAAAACAATAATTCATTAAAATTATACCATTAACACCATCCAAAATATGTAGGGACACTTAGAAATAGTTTAGAGCCAATAATAATCAAGAAATCAGCCTCTCAACCCCAGCTGGAAATTAAAAGAATGACAGAAGAGAACACCTTTACAAAGTGGCTGGAAATGAATGATTCCAAGCCCAAACAATGAAGTGCAATGTAGATTCCGGCTGTCAAAAATATGAAGAATGCAATGGTGGATAAGTTGAGTGAAGCTGTGCCCTAGAAACCACCCAACACTTTCCTGAGGTGGGTCGCTCCCCTAAGAGAGTGGCTGAAATTCACTATAGGATCAAACCCTCGCTGAAAATCTGCAATATCCACCTTCTTGAAGCACTTGGAACAATTAATCGAAGAGTTTTTGTTCTTCAATCAACAAGGAAGGATTTTGTCCTCCTTGTGTAGCCACACTAAAGGATTTTCGCCCCTTAGTGGAAGGAATTTGAACAACCCAAAACCAAGCAAAGTATAATTTAATGACAAGAGATGATCCACAAATGAGTCCAAGTGACCCCTTTTATACCCTTTCGTTGGCACCAAAACCAATTAGGGAGTCTTCACCATGATTGACCTCACAAGGATGTTGCTTTTAATTTTATCTTTGGCTTTTCACCTCTTCAACCTAGCCGATGTGACTTATGAGAGACCATGAAAGAAAAATGCAAATGCTCACGAAAATGACTGAAAAATATGACAAACACCACCCTTGTCCACTTCCTTCTTGCCCACGAAAAGTGGAATGAGCTAGAAGTCTCCAAAACAAACTAGCTTTGAAAAGGAGACATTATATTCCTCCCTCCCCAAAATTGCTTGCCCTCAAGCAATTGCAAGTTTTGGTGCTCTAATATAGTGGCACCTTCCCATGTAGCATCTTCCATTGGTTGATCTTTCCAAGGGATTAAAAATGTAAATACTTCTTCATGCTTCGGTTCCTTAGCTTCCTTTCTCGAATATCCATTAAAGCTTCAGGAATCAGAATTAACTTACCTTCTTCATCCAAAGGTGGCAGCTGAATAGAGGGAGTGATGTGTTGTCCAAGTGCCCTTTTTAGGGACGAAACATGAAAACTGGCTATGCTTTGGTAGCTCTAACTCCTATGCTACTTCCCCAACTCTTCCCTTTACTTTGTAAGCCCATAAAAATGTGGTTTAAGATTTTCCGCGCCCCTTTATTTGACGGAAGATTACTTATAGGGTTGTAACCTCAAAAATATCATATCTCCTACCTCGAATGTCCTTTCCACCTAGTGTTGATTCGCATACAACTTCTGCTGATTTTGTGCACGTTGGAGGTTTTCTTTGAGCTCCTTCAAGATGTCATGATTTTGTTGCACCAAATATTTGGCCCCCAGTATCCCACTATTAGTCATAACTAAATCAACAAAAGAGAGTGCATCATAACTATATAAAGCTTTGAGGAGTGATATACCAATGGACATTTGGAATGTAGTATTATAACAAAATTCAGCTATGTGTAACCATTTTACCCAAGCTGATTGTTGCCCATCAATATAATTCTGTAGGTAGTCCTCTACCCATTTGTTCAATATTTGTGTTTTCCCATCGGTTTGGGGATGATAGCTAGTGATAGGAGTGAGCTTGATACCTGTCAAACAAAAAAGTTCTTGCCAAAACATGCTCAGAATTCTGTTGTCCCTGCCACTTATGATATTCCCTGGCAGCCCATGAAGTCTAAACACTTAAAAAAATGTATTGGCCACTATAGGTGCATTATACTTGGTTGGAAGTGGACAAAAATGGGCATATTTTGTGAGTCTATTAACCACAAAAAATAAACAACTCTTACCTTGAACCATGGGAAGCCTTGTGATGAAGTCCATGGAGATACTTTCCCATATTGTGTGGTAATAGGAAGGGGCTGCAATAATCCAGCTGAAAATTCATGTTTTGCCCTGTTTTGTTGGCAAACCAAACTTTCCCGTATGTATTGAAGTACCTCCTCTTTAAGACCTTTCCAAAAGAACCTTTCTCTAACTTGTTTGTATGTTTTGAAAAAGCCCGGATGATCAGCCAATGGGGCATCATGAACAACCCTCAATGTCTTATTTTTTACCTTTGATTTGGGAACCAAATAGACCCTATTCTTATAGAGAATGAGCCCATCCATTATTTGATACCTTTTATGCACAATTTCTCCTTCAAAAACAACATTAACAAAATTATTTTTGGCATACTCAACTATAATTAAGGACTTCCAATCTGCTGTTATCTTAGATAAAGAGCAAATATTTGACTCTTTTGACAAGACATCTTCTACCAAATAATGGATTTGAGGGGTTTCCGGAATCATACCTTGTAGTATCACCTTCTTGCCTTTATCCATGAAGCTTAGCTCCATACTTTGGTAGTTAAGAGTGAGTTCTCCCAGTGAATGTAACCATTGAACTCCAAACACAAGATTTGTATCAGCTATACCAATTATATAAAAATCATCACATACCTCATGCTCTCCTAATGTGAAAAGGAGTTGTGGGCTCCTCCTTGTGCATGGCATGGAATAGCCATACACTACTTTAACCATGAAGCATTTAGAGTCTTCTACCTTCAAGTCCATCCTTGCTACCAAGCTCTTAACAATGAAATTGTGAGTAACTCCACTATCATTCAAGACCGTGACTCTTTGTCCTTGTAGGTCTCCTCTCACCTGAAATGGATGATATCTAGGAGCACCGGAAAAAGTGGCAAGATAAGATAAGATAAATATATTAATGTCCAACAAATGAACACAAAGTAGGTCAAAGGGATTGCAGAAAACTAAAGAGTTCCTGTGAAAGATGAAATACAAAAGCCAGAAGAGGTGGCCAACAGGAAGAAGAAATGACACGCACCCAAAATGGGGGTGGAAAAACAAGTGAGAGGAAGGGGGAAAAACGAATAAGGAGAAAAAAAGAGGAAAGCCCATCAAGGTATGGAAGATCCAACTCTCCTAACATCCAAGGCCGATTGGAAGAAGTTAAAGATAGAATGCTGACCATCCAAAGAGAGAGCCTGCCTATTATGCCGCTGTCTGGATATAATATTATGCCTATGATGCCTGGTGGATCTCATCTGTTGCTTGAGGCTAGGCCTAGTACGAGCATGCCTGCGATGACTCGGGGAACCATGGATAGTTTACCTAAGTTGAACCAACCTAGAGAAAGAAGTGGGAACGGTCTCACAAGGGCACTTAATGCCTCTCTCTACTGGTAAAATTGTGAAGAAGGAAGTGATCCGCTGGGTAGAGTCTGGTCTAGGATGCGGCTGAAGAATGTGCTCACAAAGCTTCAAAGCCTCTTGCAAATATAAAGCCAGACACCTTTGATCCTCAAACATGAAGAAGTTAGAAAGATCCTGTGTCTTCCTAAATAAACAATGAAATCTCCCTCTAATCTCGTAGTAAATGGGGCACCGAAAGATGAAGTGTGTTTTCGTATCGATCTCCTAGAGGCTACACAACTTGTAGATCCTGTCCAAAGGATCAAAGTGGTGATCCATCTCACAATGGAGCCTATGAGAACCAACCCTAACCTGACCAAGGGGAATGCGAAGGGCATGCATCCAGTGCCGAATGGTGTACTGAGGGCGAATAATGAGATTGTCCCTCAGCTCTAAAAAATGATCAACGTAAAAGGCCATCTTGGGACGTTTTGGTTGGAAATTTGTCTCTTTTTGCAAGCAAAAATTCAGGAGACAACAGTCCCTCCTCTTTGTGGGAGAGGTTCCCTTATTCACTAAATAAAAGAAAATCTACTTATTCACATATACAATCTATTAATATTCAAATGAGGATTTTGATGTGTTAAATGTTTCCATATTCAATCATTCTCAATACATAAGATAAGGAGGTGGAAAAATCAATAGTTTGAGGAATGGAAATGGAAGCACTTTCAGATATATAGATTGTAGAATAGTATCTTACTTAAGCATACATGAGATCTCAAGAGCACATGAACATGTATATATATTTGAATGACCCACAAGACATATGTGCAGAAGACACAAAGTTCTCAACACTACATCAACTGAATTGAACACAGTTTCATACTCAAATATATCATGATGGCGAGGTTAGGAAATAAATGCTTAGAGGAATAGGAACTCAACAACATTTTTCAAGAAGAACGGTATGATAGGGCACAAAACCAATTTGATACCAAAACCCTCGTAGGAAGCTTCAAAATCATTCACCTCGGGTGCAGGAAGAAAGGTGCTCCTCTCAGGGTCACAGTGCAATTTGAATTTTTGAAAATGGTTGGAGAATGCTCAGTTTACAGCTAGAAACAACTTTTGTGGCACGAGAACAGGAACGTTCAGTGCTTAGTGAAAAACTCTCGACTGTGATAGTAAAAATGGAGACCCTTTTTACCCTTTTATATTTTCCGTTCAAAGTAGAGTCGGTTAGATGCATTAAATATGGGTTCTTAGTATGTCACGAAGAACGGAGTAACTCACCGAACACTTTACCCACTTTACCCTTCGTATTGCGGTTATAATGGAGATGCGGGGAACAAGAGGCCCGAGGGAATGAGGGACACGAGGGACGCAAAACTCCGAAATCTCCATAACACATAGGAAAGGCTTTAGTGTGCAGCAATGGCGGGCCTATGGGGAACAGAAAGCCGGGATGCACATAGGACACAAGTTCTTTGAAAAGTTGAAAATCCCGCAATACAAAGAAACCCAAGAAAGTGCGGGAGAATCGAGATGGCGGAGAACACAGGGCCCATGGGACACTGGGACGCGAGTTCTCCGAAAACCCGCAAAGTTCACAATACTAAGGATGAGTGCAAAGTTTGTGGAAGTAAGGCAACTACGGGGAACCAAGACTTGGATAGAACAGTTCACCGACGAACACCAAAGCCTACAACAAAAGATTTAATGAAGTAGGACAAAGGCGGGGATGCGGGGAACCTGTGGCCCAAAGGAACTAGGGACATGAGCTTTCCAAAAACCCGATATTGCCATAATGCAAAGGAAAAGACCCAAATACTCAAAAAATGACTAACTGTTGGGATCATTTCTTTTCCACAAGACTTCACCAAGGCAAACAAATTTTTCATTGAAGTCACTTTACCAAAAAATTTAAAAAATTCGAAAAAATGTTACACATATTCTGGCTAGGTGACAATAGCTGGCTCTTTCTAGGGACTGGACTGACTTGACGCACAGTGGAAACAAGACAGAGCAAAGGACCCCAAAATCTATGGTTACATGACAAGTGCCTTATCCATTGGGCAAGATATACAGAACATGGAAATACAGAAGACACAAGAACAAAAGACACAAGACAAACAAAAAACAAAGACTGTACAAGACATATTTACAAAGGACTACTGCTTTCTTCAAGACTGAAACAATTTCGAGTATTGACCACTATATGGTAATAGAAGTGAAGTTCCATCCATATAGCTCAAGTAATATGAAGTTTCACCAGCAAAATGCCTAATTTTGAAAGGACCAAGCCAGAGAGAATCAGACTTACCATGACTTCCTTGAGGCTCTCTTCTTTTGTCCCATAGTAAGACAATGTATCCAACCTAGAAGTCTCTAGGTCTAGCCCTATTGTCAAACAGTTTTTTCAGCTTCTGCTGATGTGTAGCAATTCTATCAACCACCTGCAACTTGTCCTCATCCAATTTTTGCAGGTACATCACTTTTTTCTCCATGGCACTGGTGAATTCCTCATCTTCAATAGCTTTTACTAAATGCAATGCAGGCAACTCTACTGTTACTGACAACTGAGCTTCTGTTCCATATACCAATTGGAAAGGAGACATTCCAATAGCTCTCTTTGGTGTAATCCTATCTTCCTAGAGATCATCATAGAGTTTCTTATGCTAGTTTCTTTGTGATTCATCAACAAGTTTTTTAATGATTGTCACTAGATTTTTATTAGTTGATTCATTCTGCATGTTCCCTTGTGGACAGTAATAAGAAGAATGTTCAAGGGAGATTCCATATCCATAGCAAAAATCAATTAGCTCATATGAAGAAAAATTTGGGGCATTATTTGTGACAATTTTGTTTGGAACCCCAAACCAGACCAAGATGTTTGCTTTGATGAAATCATATACTACTTCAGAAGTAGTTTTTTTTTTTTGAAAAAATAGTCACCCATTATATTGATAAAAATATTGGATTACATACTCTATCATGCCAAGCATGGAACCTATTAGCCATATCTCTAGCACTATAAACAAAAAGAACAATATGAATAATCATTGAGAAGAGTCAAGGTTTATGATTTTCCTGATTTCTTCTTGCATCTTAGTTGACCACCATAGGGGAGGTAGCCCATAACAGATGATGTCCTTGTTGTCCAGTGCCCAATTAGCCAATCCATTAACAACCTTATTATTCTGTCTAGGGATGTGGGTGAACTGAATTTCCTGAAGTTGATGCTGAAGCTTTCGAATTTCACACACTTCTTTGGAAATTCTCCACTATGGCGGATTATCATTACAAGAATCCCTCAATAAGTTCATCATGATTCTGGAATCTGATTGGACTTTGATCTTTTTCCATCCTACTTTAATACTTTCCTGTAGTCCTCTATGGATAGCTCTAATTTCAGCCATGTTATTTGTGGAGATGCCCAAATTTTTAGCAAGCAAAAACTAGACCTCTCCATCTCTATGGTGCCCAATAACTCCCATAGCTGCTCTTCCTAGATTTCCCCTAGAAGCTCCATCAGTATGAATTACCCCATCAAAAGTTACTCTATCCTGACCTTGGTTACACTGAATGACTATCTTATCCTTTTTCTTATGAAAACGTGGCATAGTGGCTAGCCGGGGATCCAAAGATAGCTATTGGAATATATACGTGATCAACCCATTCTTGAGTGGGTTGTTCAGGTATAGAAACCTTGTGTTTAAGGCTCTCACACAAGTTAATTTTAATATTTTCCCATGCATACAAAACTTCTTTGCTAGTTTGGCGAAATATTTTATAATTCCTCTCTTTCCACGTGTTCGAAAGGAGTAAAGAGATACCACTCCACACAGCTGGAAACAAATTTTGCTCTATGGTAATTGCTTTCTTCTAGGTTTCATTTATCTGTGCCAGAGAACCCAAACTATTCCATTGCATTTTAAACAAGGAAGCTAGCTGTGTCCATAGAACAGAAACCCAAGGGCATTGAAAGAAAAGATGGTCCAAAGTTTCCTCATCATGATAACAAAGTACGCATCTAAAAGGTCCTCTGAATCCTTTATTTTGGAGCCTATCACCAGTTAACAATCTTCGATGAATGATAAGCCAAAGAAAGAAACTTACCGTAGACCATATCTGTGGCTGCCATATACACTGGAACAAAGATTTTTGGGGATGAATACAACTTGTAATGAGAGATACATATCCAGAAGCAACATCATATTTCCCTAAAGAACTACCTACCCACCCAATTTCATCAAGTTCAGCTGAAAAAAGAATAGATCTATCAACCAAAATTTTAGTCAACAAGTTTAGATTCTCCTGCTCTATCCTAACTGGCCATTCCTTGAGAGGTTTCCAATGATTTTCCATACCCCACGGTTGAAAAGAAGTCTGAATGTAATGATTTAGCTTGATCCATCCTTTCTCATGTAGTTGATCCTTAATATCGTGAAGGTTTGGAAAGATAGAAAGAATTGGGGAATGACCATCCCAAGAATCCATCCAGAAATTGGCAGATTGACCATTATGGATGATCCTGAACAACTTACTTTTAATCAAATTTTCACCACTTTTACTGAATTTTAAAGCAGGAGAGCCATTATTGGGAAGTGCAGTCCTGATAATTCTCTTTGGTTGACTACTTTCCGCTTATTTGCCTCTGAAATTAACAACCCACAGATCATCCGGATGGCTTATGAGCCTCCAGTATAATTTAGCTGCCAAGAGTATATTCTGTTGTGAGGATGATCAGAATCCCAAACCTCCCTGTTGTTTTGGTTTGCAAAGAGAAGACCATTTCACCAAAGCCCGCTTTTTCTTTTCCTGAGCTCCACTCCAAAGAAATTGTGGACATATAGAGTCTATCTTTTTCAATATAGTAGCAGGAATATTCAAAATAGAGGCCACATAAATAGGTATAGCTTGAACATAAGTAGTTCTTTTAACTACAATGGCTTCCATCCACTTCATGAAATAGTCAGTGGTTGTCAAAACATGCATGTGCCCTGCACTTGATGTAGGATTAAGGGTTCCTATGAAATCTAGCCCCCACTGCTGAAAGGGCTCTTCAATCACCATTGGTTTGAGAGGCAATGTGGCCAACTTGGGTCTTCCCACAAAAGTTTGACAAGCTTCACACTTTGAGACCCACTTCATTGCATCCTTGAAAAGTGTTGGCCAATAGTAGCTTGCACGGAGAATTTTATGGGTTGTTACCGAAGATGAAAAATGGCCCCCACATACCTGATCATGGAAAGCCCTTAATAATCTTTTCTACTGCTCCCTATCTACACATCTGAGAAATCTTCCATCAATCCCTCTCTTGAGCAATGAATTTTCCCAGAGTACATACTGTGCAGATTGCAACTTGATAGCTCTTTTTTCCTTGAATTTAGATGTGCCGGACATTCTCCATAAGTAAGAAAATGAGCGATGTCTGCATACCACTCATTTGTTGAACTGAGGAAAAGAATAGTTGGGACACTAGTGGTTTCTTCTTCAGATGATTCATACTTGGAACCATAGTTTGCATACTCGTACTTGGCAAATACTCGGTAGACCAAATTTTTTTTGACTCGGCAAAAACTCGGAAAGACTCGGCGAATACTTGGGAATACTCGGCAACTTAAAAAATACGCAAATTTCTTTAAAAAACATAAATTCTAAGCAACATATAGCTACAAAATGTATCAAATTTGAATATAAATACAGTACAAAATTGCATCATCATGCAAATACAACAGTCGGCTGATAAGTGCTATGAATTTATGATGATTTTCATTGAAAAATACTCGGGAATACTTGCCAAAACTCGGTGAATACTCGAGAATACTCTTAAAAACTCGGCGAAAACTTGGGAGACGAGTTTTCCAGGCGAATACTTGTTTGGGTTTTTTTTGGCGAGTACTTGCCAACTTGGCCAGTACTCACTGAGTATGCTAACTATGCTTGGAACCATTGGCAAGTAATTCACAAAGGCCTTTACTTCAAACAAGCTTGGTTGGCTTAATATCCAGGTCATACTCTTGGACTTTTGCTACCCAGTTGCCTCGTTTTGACCCAAATTCCTATTGCGTGAGGATTGATTTTACTGTTGTATCAGGCACAAATACAATAGAATGGGAATTTAGGATGTAGATGCGGAACTGCTTTACTGCTTTTACCATAGCAAAAGCATGTTTCTCCATTTGAGTATATTTCAATTCACAAGCCTTTAAGACATAGCTCATGAAAGCTATAAGCAGTTTGCATCCTCTATAATTCTTCTGCACTAGAATAGCTGCCAAGGTATGCTCAGAGGCATATCAATAGGTTATGAAATCTGTATCAAAATCAGGACAAACAAGATCGGAGTATTGGCAATAGCTTTCTTGATATTTTCAAAAGCGTCCTTTCCTTCAGTAGTCCAACGAAAAGACTGCTTCTCTTTCATCATTTGGGCTATGCTCCTAGTTAATTTTGCAAAATCAAGGATAAATCTTCTTAGAAAATTAATTTTCCTAAAGAAAGAATGCACACCTTTTTTTCTTGTCGGAAGAGGAATCTTTTGGATGGCCTGAACCCATTCTGGATCAATCTTGATTCCATCCTTAGAAACAATGTGCCCGAGCAATTTACCCTCTGTGACACCGAAGATGGATTTCTTTGGATTCAAAGAAATTCCATGGTCTCTTCACTTTTGAAGCACAACTCCTAGGTGCTGAAAATGATTTTCCCTCTTCTTAGAGAAAACGATCAGATCATCGAGATAGATCGCTATGCATTTTCCTTTCAAATCACCGAAGGCCAAATCCATTGCCCTCTGGAAAGTTGCACCTGCATTGATGAGACCAAATGGCATTCTTCTATAGGAAAAGGTGCCCCAAGGAGTCGTGAAGGCAATTTTGTGCTGGTCCTGGACGTCCACCTCGATTTGGTTATAGCCTCAAAATCCATCGAGCATGGATAACATTTTTGAACCAATGGCAGCTTGCAAGATTTGGTCCATCATAGGGAGAGGATAATTATCCTTAAGAGAGGCCTGATTTAAATTCCTGAAGTCTACTCAGATTCGGATTTCACCACTCTTCTTTCTTACATGCACAATGTTAGCTACCCAAGCTGAATGGTGGATGGGAAAAATTATTCGAGCATTCAACAATTTCTGAATCTCTTGGTAAATTGTACCTGCAATTTTGGGATTATATTGTCTTTGCTTTTGATGGAATGGTTTGATTCCAAGCTTTAAGGGAATTTAATGTTGCATTTCCTTTGGTTTAAAGGTTTTCAAATCATCATATGAATAAGCCAATGCATCTACATACTTCTTCAATAATTCAACCATTTTCTTCCTTAGTACAACATTTGCCAATGCTGACAAACCTGGGCTTCTCCTCACTCCCTATGTTGACTTTCTTGAATTCAGCTTATTGATGGGCTTCTTGTGATACCTTGGCTTTGATATACCTATCATGTTTATCAAATAAATCTTCTAAATTTACTAGACCCTTGGGTATCTTAATTCCTTTCAGTTTTATGCAGCCATCTATACCAAATTCTTCTTCAACTCCTTTAGACATAGAAGATGAAATGGACTCATAATAAATAGCCTCAGTTCCTTCAAAATACAACTGATTGAAATTATCTTTAAGTTCTAGGAAAGAAATCAGGTGCTGATCATCATTGAATACTTGCCAATTATTTACATTATCTGGGACACTTGGTCTATGTATCATCTCAATCGTAAATTTGTCTTGAGTGAAGTCCGGATGAGGAATGAGTAATGACCTAGAAACTGCTAGAGTGTCTTCTCTTGTGTTATTTTCTCTAGGTACAGTGTTGATAGAAAATGCCTCCAATAATTCAATAGAATCCCATTCTAAGTTCCTATAGTGCTTCAGCCTTCGGATCTTCACTTGAAAAACTCCTCTGACTTGCTTGACAATAAGTTCAGCATCTCCGCGAGCACAAAGGTTCTTGATTCTCATTTCTCTTGCTACTGCTAAGATAAGAACAAGAGCCTCATGCTCAACAGTATTGTTCGTATTTTCAAATTGAAGCTTATAAGAAAATGGATGAGGTTTGCCTTCAGGAGAAATCAAAACAAATTCAGCTCTAGAACTGGCCGTAGAACAACTGCCATCAAACTCAAGGATCCAAACACCATTAGAATTGTCAACCACCACCTTAGGAACCTTAGTCTCATCTTCTGACATGACCATATAGTTGCCATGACCAATATCTTCATAAAGGATCTGTGCCTTGGGATCATCAGTCTATTGCACAATGTATTCATCCTGTCTTTCCGGTAGCAACTTCTTCATTTGTCCATTGACAGGAATGAGAGCATGAGACCAATCCATTTGAATTTCTCCTCTAACTTCCCTAAAGAAGTTCCTACTTAAAAGCATGCCATAAGATGGAGGGATATCTACAACCAGGATTGTGGCCTTGACTCTTTTTTCAAGGAATGTAGCAAAGACTACTTGTGCATCTTTAATTCTTCCAACCAAAGACACCTTTTTTAGTTTCCATAGAATAACAAGAACCAAAGGTTCGAGTTAAGGTAAGGCCAAGGGCATGGGCGACTTTGGTGGGCATTACATTGTCTGATGCACCTAAGTCAATTACACAATTACTGAGCCTATGACCAGCTATGAGTAGTGTAACATAGAAGGGTAATTTGTTGAACCTTGCAACAAACTCGCGTATGGGCTCATGTGGTTCCTTCTTGATTTGGGAGAGTTGTGCTTGAAGAGCATGCACATCTTGAGCAGGTTTGAACCGATTCTCGAACTGAGTTTTCATAGTATCCCAATTGGTAAGACACCAGCCGGGAGATGGTAAAACTAGTCTGCAGCATTGTCTTGTAATTTCTCAACAAATAACCTGACAGAGACATCTCATGCTCAACTCCAAGCACTCCATAAGCAACAATATGCTCATCTGGATGTACTTTTCCATCACCTTTGAATTTGGGAAAATTCTTTCTATTTCCTTTTGGAAAAGCATGCAATGGTTGAGGAAGAGCCAAAGGCCCAACCCGTTGACCCCAAGGCAAAGGCGCAACAACCATTCTAGGAAAGAGATTGCAATGGGACTGCAACTTCTGCTAATACCAAAGCTTGAGTGCTAGGACTTGTTTGTGGCTGGGTATCAATGTCTGCTTGCGAAGATGAACTGGCTCTATGCTTTGTAGGAGTGCTTGTAGACCTTTTGCCTCTACCACTTCTTTCTGGAGTTAGTTGAAAGCCTTGTTGTTCTAGTAATTGAAAATCAAGATCCTCAATACCTCGGGCTCTTTGTCCTCGCGTATATCTTCTCTCCACCAGTGTGCTATGATTTCTGGTTTACTTGAAGATTGTTTCAGTGGGAATCACAGTACGTGCCCCACGGTGGGTGCCAAAAAACTCTTAGTTGGAAATTTCTCTCTTTTTGCAAGCAACTGTTTAGGGGACAACAATCTCCTCTTTGTGGGAGAGGTTCCCTTATTCACCAAATAAAAGAAAATCTACTTATTCACAAATATACAATCTATTAATATTCAAATGAGGATTTTGATTTGTTAAATGTTTCCATATTCAATCATTCTCAATACAGAAGATAAGGAGGTGGAAGAAGAACAATAGTTTGAGGAATGGAAAGAGGTAAAGTTCACTTTTCAGAATATAAGTAGATTGCATAAATATTCGTATCTTACTTATGCATAGATGAGATGACAACTTATGCATGCATGAAATCTTAAGAACACTATTTGTATATATTTAAATGACCCACAAGACATATATGCAGTAGACACAAAGTTCTCAACACTACATCAAATGAATTGAACACAAAGTTTCATATTCAAATATATCAAATCCACATTTACAAGGAAAGGAACAGAAACAGAAGGAATGTAAGAAATGAGAGGGAAGAACTTATTCTTATTGATTCTTTGGTAGTTTTGTATCTTTTACATTCAAAACATCAAAATCCAACCCCTTTTTAATGAAATAAAAGCCTTATATAGGCATAGGGGCGGTTGTAACCAACTTTTCCTAGTTCCATAATCTTTTAATTAAGTGTTTCCACTTAATTAATGAATTACACTTTAGTTAGCTTATTTACAATTTCACATTTTTAAAAATAATATAGCTAACTTTGAACTACAACGATTAGAAAGAAGAGTTTAGGAACTTGGGGAAGGAGCACTTGTCGATGATGTTGCTAGAGTCTTCACTTTGAGTATTTGATTTCTGAATTTAACAAGAGTTCCAACAATCTCCATGCCTTTGGGGATGGTGGTGTTTTCCATAGAATTCATCCAACTTCCAAGGAATCCTCCATCTCCTTTCCCATATCTACATTTTTCAATAAGCCTTTGGTTGCTTCTATGACCACATTATGCAATTTACTGATCTCTTCCATTTTCTCTTTAGTCACAGTTTTAGGCTTGAACAAGTCTTCTTTGATGAGTGCCCTGAAATTTTCTTTGATTTCCTGTAATGTGTGCCTCTTTGTAGAATTGTCTTTATAAAATTGACACCGAAGATCTTGAAATTCAGCAAGTATTGTAGATTTAAATGCTTCTCCCTTTTACACGATGCTCTTAAGTTCATCAATTTTTTCTTCTAGTACTTTTATCTTCCACTCTATACTGAACACCCATTTTTTTGGAAAGATTACTCTTTGAATCATAAAATATCTTATGTGCAAGGAGGATTTGATCATCTGTATCATTCATGAGTCTAAGATCTTGAATACATTCTAACCAAATTTTAAGTTCCTTCTCAGAGCCAATGATTACTAGGTCAAAATTACTCCGAATCAAAGAAATGTTGTCATACACTTTGTGTGCTTCATCAATGAAATTCAAGCCAGACATAAACATTCCTTCAACCATTGCTTCAATTGCCTTTCCATAAGCAACATGCTGATGAATGTCCTTATAGCTTGAACTTCTTCATCAGACAGGACAGTGGGAGGAGGCATTGAAGTCAGAGGGGCAGGATTAAGCACTCTATCACTTGCAAGGAAGGATTTGATGAAACCAGAGAGGACTTGTACCTGCTCTTCAAGTTGTTCCTGTGTTTGTTTGCCCTTTTCCACCCTTTCAATGACCTTGGAGACTGTCTCTTTTAAGTTATGAACCTCCCCCTCAGGAGTAGATTCACCCAGTGGAATTCTTGTTAGTTCCAAGTTAGCAATAGTTAGATCCTTTTCATCTTTCTCCACTCTTGGCTTTGTTATCTCCAAGTATTGCTGGCCTTTTGAATCAGATACTAATCTTGAAGCAATCTTGGATTTTTTGGTAGGAGGAGTGGGAGTTGTACCCAGGAGGGCAGCTACAACATAAAACTTAGGAGTAATGATTTGGGAGGATGCCTTCCTTTTCCTGTTATCAATTAGGGGTTGGACCCATGTGAAGGAGTCACTAGAAGGTGGAGCAACAAGAGGGCCCAGAGCAAGTGTGTTGAGGGAACTAAGGGTCTGAGTGGAAATACCTCAAGAGTGGGTACTTCAATACTAGAAGAAGGTATTTCCTTATTTGGTGACTTGAGCTTGGGAATGCTCAATGCCTCAAAATATGGCTTTGCACCCTTCAATTTATCTCCTTCATCTTCTTCCTTCTCAATACTTCCCCCTTCATAGTTACTTTCTTCATGCTCCTCTGTCCCCTTTTCTTCTTCCTCTGAAAGGTCAACAATTTGTTCAACCCTTTGAACCTTTTCTGTTAGCCTTGGAGAGAGACTGTTTATCTTCTTTTTTCTCAATTGTTTCTTCTGTCTTCTCAGTTCTCTCAGTCTTCTCTTGCCTTGAATATACCTTGACTGAAGATTCTACATGTAGAGGAGAAAGAGTTGGCTGATTTGGAACCTCCGTGTGTGTGGTAGAAACTTCCTTATGAGATGTTGATGCTCCTTGAGAAGAAGATTGAGTCACTCCTGCCTTATATGCTTTCATCTTTCTATCAAACTAGACTTTGGTCCTCACCATGACTGGGTTTATTATCTCCTGAAGATCATCCTTTTCCTTCTAAAATCAATTGATGGTGAGAAGGGGTGTATGCCGAATAGTTTTATTGTATTCAAGAGAATACAAGTCTTCATCATCATCTGGCAAGTCTTCTGACACTTCGTAAATTACGAAATCTTTAATCTGCTGCAAAGAAAGTTGGCAAAAATATCTTCTTCTCATAATCTTCCAGGGTAGGCAAGTGATAGAAATTCATTCTGAGGTTATTGGAGATAAGACCCTTAATATCAAAATAGGACATCTTGTGAAAAGTATAAAAATTAAATGCAAAAATGGTCCTTTCTACATTTTGAGCATCTAATGTTGTTATGCAAGTATAATTTCCCAGAGTGATTGGGAATTAGATGCCTGAGATTTTCTTGTCCCTGCATGTTCTATGCAACATATCAAGTTGCCTACAGACCTCCACTAAAACCAGTTTATCATTGCAGTACATGGGAAGCTTGTTAGGTGCACCTTCAAAACCAACCAATTTGATATATGAGAACCTTCTGAACTGGATGAACAAATTGTCATAGGTTGAGATTAATTGTTTTGCTTCAACAGATACCCTCTCAGCTGTATTGCCTTCCAAGAGTCTGACAATGTACATTGTGAAGGCATCATTGACTCTTCTGAAATGACGTTTAATGTTTTCAAGAGTCAGTTGTGGGTAGTAATCATACACTGGTTCATTTTTCTTGTCATCCACTGGAGTAAGACCTAACCAGACCCTGTATGTTGCAATGGTGTACATCAAATATGAGGTCATGTAGAAAGATTTGCTCTGTTGTACATTGACTAATTGTTCACTGAGGTTTTCACAAATTATCTCTCCCCAGTTCAGGCTTTGCTTCCCTTCACAAATAATGTTTATATAAGGACACATCCAAAAGTGAAAATCATTGGTTGAGGGAAGGCCCATGATTCTAGACAACAGAGTGATTATATCAGACAACTCTTCTTTGAAATCAGCCCTGTACATAACCTTAGGCAATTTGGATGCTCCTTTCTTTGGAACCTTGAACCAAGACTTAGCTATCATTGTTTTATACTTCTCCTTATCTTGTTCAAAAAGGCCTCAAGCCTGTGCCCTAGTGAGAGTATTGACATTTTTAACAACATGGATTCCAAAGGCAACATTTATGCAATTGACATCTAGTTTAGCAATCACTTGGCCTTGAGGATCTTTGATTTCTTTTGAATCTGGGTCAAAACAAGAAGCACAAGCTAAAATGGTATCCATGCATTGTACTGAGATAGGGAAACCACCGGCATGAGAAATCCCACTATCTTTAATGCATTGAGCCATGGGAGTAGGGGTTGCATCAGAAATACGGGCCCAAAAGTCATTGAAATCAATATGTCGAACATCACTATCCCCAATATTGGGTACTGATGTTTCAAGGGATGAAATGTGTTCATAACCCCCGTAATGGTACTTCATGATGGCAAGGTTAGGAAACAAACACTTAGAGGAATGGGAACTCAACAACAGTTTTCAAGAAGAACAATATGATAGGGCACAAAGTAATTTGATATCAAAACCCTTACAGGAAGCTTCAAAATCACTCTCCTTGGATGCAAGAAGAAAGGTGCTCCTCTCAGGATCACAGTGTAATTTAAATTTTTGAAAATGGTTGAGAATGCTTAATATGTGGCTAGAAACGAGCTTCGAGGGCACGAGAACGGAAATGCACATGACTTATCTATAATTCTTGACTTGAGATGGTAAAAATGGCTTACTTTACCTCTTTTATACTTTTTCGTTTGAAAAAAGGATGTGAATAAATGCTTAATTAGGAAAATGCAATGTATTATAGGAAATGAGAGGGTTCATGGAACATTTTACCAATTTTCCCTTTGTATTGTGGTTATGATGGAAATGTGGGGAAATGAAAGCACAAAATAACTAGGGATGTGAGGGTCTCAGATCTCTGAAATCTCTGCAACATATAGGAAAGTTTTAGTGTGCGGAAAAATTGGGCTTGCAGGGAACAATGAAGTCAGGATGCACATGGGACACAAGTTCTTTGAAAAGTCAAAAATTCCACAATACAAAGAAACCCAAGCAAGTGCAGGAGAATCAGGATGACGGAGAACATAGGGCCCATGGGACAAAATGAAGTCCAGGAAGCACAAGGGCCATGAGTTCTTAGAAAAGCCGTAAAGTCCGCAATAGTAAGGAATGAGTGCAAAGTTTGTGGAAGTAAGGCAACTGCGGGAAACAAAAGGATATGAGGAACCAAGACTCGGACACAACAGTTCGTTGACAAACACAAAAACCTGCAACAAAGGACTTAACGAAATGCGGCAAAGGCGGGGATACAGAGAACTTGAGGCCCAAAGGAACTAGGGACATGTGTACTCAGAAAACTTGAGATTTCCGCAATGCAAAGGAAAAGATCCAAACATTCAAAATACTCAAAAAATCATCTCCTGTTTCGTAGGCAGAAGATGGCTTGGAGTGTCCAAGGAGTACCAAAAAGGTGGAAGATGGTCCATCTGAATACCATTTGCTCCCAAAAGTTCGGAGACCTCAACATACCAACTGCTGACCCCGGCGTGGGGATTCCAAAAGAGCAATAGCCTTTGAAAGAACAATATGCCAAGTACGGGTACCTGTCTTGCCCCTTGGCAGTGTCCGCGAAGCTCTGAATGCAGTGTAAGAGAGAAACCAAGTCAAATATGTTCCCAAATTTGAAAGGGTGGGCTCAAAACTCTACCAAAAATAATAGTATATGGGGTAGAGATTTTTTCCACCTGATGAAGCGATAAAGGAGAAGAGTCTGGACCCTCTCGATGGAAGCCCATTAAGTACCTAACGATTCTGTGTCATTGTGATAGCATATACAAACTCTAGAGGACTCATAGGTCTTGATTTTGGAGTACTAATGCTCTTGACTATTTCTTGTAATTGGAGATATCACTTTTCACTAGTGACATGGCTTGATTCACAATGAATGAAGAAGAACTAAGTGGATGCCATAGCTCCTTCGTTGATCACTCAAACTGGAGAGCTTTGATGGCAAACTGACAAGGAGGTAACCAAAAAAAGTAGGTATCCCAAATGGGGTCATAAGTAATCACTAGGGTGATATCAATCTCTTTTCTTTTATCAAAGCATCAGAAGTACGGAAATGTAACATCACTGAGTCTTCAAGCCTTTCTTAAGGGTCAATCAACCTTGCTTCATACATAAGGCTAATGGCTTGGCTACCGAAGATCACAAAATAAGGATTCTTAGGGCATAATAATGATGGTTTCTATGAGCTTGTCCATGAGAAGAAGCCAAGAGAACCACATAATCCGCAAAAAGAAGAATGGATATCATGCACTTTATGCAGGACGCACCCATCACTTTCCTGCATATCCTCATGAATCGACAATACTCCAGCTCATTAATGTAGATCTTGAGACAAAGTTGAGGATAAAGTGCACATATGCTTTTGGCCAATGAAGCTCTTGATCAACTTGGGCTACTCCCTAAGTTGAGGTGTATTTAGGCAGCTTTCAAAACATTCCTGAATCGCATTAAACATGATGGCTGTGAGAAGGGTCTCAGACCATACCCAATGCCAAACATGGCCATTTAAAAAATGCATTATCATGGCATCTCAACTACCTAGGCTTTCCGAAAATCCACAAAGCAACAATAGACCTTCGGGGAATAATGATCATGCCTCCTCATTGATCTCCCCAAGAGTGAAGATATCCTCAATAGTTTGGTGATCTAGGCCAACAGCTTAGCTGTGGCCCCTGGCTCTAATCTATAATTCTTTTGTAAACATCCAATTTTCCTTAATAGGTTCTTAGATTAAGTCCTATTTTAACATCTCTCCCTCCATGGTACCTTAATGCTGCTATTGCCCACGCCAGAAATTTCGCCGGGACTTCATTTGAATTTGTCAATCCTTTTAATGATATGGTGTGCCCACTCCCTAACCCCTTTTCCCAGAGTTCATACCCCTTAATCCCTCTCCCACCTCCGTCTGGTGTCCCCGACATTAATCCACCTTGAAATTTGGGACTACCCCTCATCTATCACAATTCCTATCTCTTTCACATTTTCAAGTCCCACCACTTGATGTTTGTTTATGTCTATAGCCTCTTTGCAGCTGCTCCAAGGTATCCCCAGAGTACCATAAGAGCCAAAGTCGACAAATACACACATGCTACCAACAATGACTCATGTCAACCTTCGCCAAGTTTTGCATTGATAGCGATTGTGGCTTTTTCCCTTTCACACACATACAGATCCTCTTAGACAATACTTATGAGCTGAAGTTAAAACTCTTCACTGTCATCTCCACACTGGTCATTAAGTATCACATTTAAGTAGAGTATTCACATCGGGGATAGCCAGTTCTGTGACAGTGTGGCTAATTGGAAAGTTATTGTCAACCAATGGTGCTGCGATCTTCTGTGCGTGCATTGGTAGTCCAGATTGTAATGCATGTCTTGCAATGCTGTACTAGATCTTCTGATCCATGGTCTACCAGTGAAGTTCCCCTTGGTCAACTCTTTCGATTTTGCGTAGATGGAGTGGAATTGCTTGGGGTAACCATGCCTATGGACACGTCACTACGTGGCCTCAGACAAAAGTGCAATTATCCTCCTTGAGAAGTGCTAATTATTAACGCAGCATGTTCTTCTACTCAAGTCAACACTTTCTAGAAATGGGTGATTTTTCTTCGTGCAGAATCATAAATGTCAATTGCCCCATCATTGGTGTTTTTGGTTTTGTAATTCATACATTTGTTTTTCTTTTGCAAAGAAGTTGGTAGTAAAACTCCATTTCAGAATAAAGAATTACCTCGAATGGAGGGTGCTCCATTCAATTTTCACTAGATTCTAAGTGGACTGCTTCACTTGGATTCTTTTGTAGCACCTTCCAACCTGTTGGAAGTCAATTCCAAAACAAGTCCCACTACATTTTTGGGGCTTTGAATTAATTTTTTCTGGATCCGAGCTCTTCATCATGTTTGCAGTCAAGTTTGAAAGTCTACAAACTTGGAGCTCTGTTTTTGTCACACTCATGGACGTATGCCTTGAAACTGACTGCTATTTGTGTGTCTCTCAAAGCCACTACAGGTGAAGACACAATTGTAATTCCAAATGGACAAGTCGCACTTTTTGCCTACCTGCTGGGTCAACATTTAACACAACCAACTTAAGTGGAAAGTGTGAAACTTGGACCTTCCTGGCAAGGGGGAGTTTAACATAATAACTTAAGTGGAAAGTGCGAAACTTGGACCTGCCTGGCAAGGTGGCGTTTAACACAAATAACTTAAGTGGAAAGTGTGAAACTTGGACCTTCCTGACAGGGTAGAGTTTAACACAATCACTTAAGTGGAAGGTGTGGAATTAGAAGTTGCCAGATGTTAGAAGATGTATAGAAGGAAGAAATAAAGAGAAAGCAGATTGCACACATTTGAGACTGTGTTTCCGTCTATTTATTATAAAAGAAATAGTTACAAAATGGTTGATGTAGTTACAACCGGTTACAACCAACTTGTAGTTAGGCACCTTATAAATAAGTCTTATATTCTCATACCCCCTCTTAAGACTTATTCTACATAAAGCAAGAACAAACAATTAACAAAACAGAACTAACTACTATCTTCAAACACTTTCACTCTGAAAGCAATGCTATGATAAGGTAGGGCTCCATCAAGCTGCTTCATGGCCTTCGTAAAGGTGTAGCTCCCAAGCTGAATTCCCGAGTTCCCGGATTCCACCTCCCCAAACTCCCGAATCACAGATCTCCTGAATTATTGGACAACCATCCATACTGAGCCATCCACAAGCTCCATCAAGTTGTCTCATGACCCTCATGAGGGTATAATTCCCAAGATCCACAGTCTCCCGAACTATCTGAGCAACCATCCATACCGAGCTTCATCTACCCTGTATCCTTTCTTGCCTTCAAAGTTTAGAGCATCTTTATAGTGCGTATTCGTCACTTTCCTCACTACCTTCTACATCTGGTGGGTCTTCAACCATGGCTATATTGTACTGTATTTGATATGACTTTACCCTTGAGCACATCATTGGCTCGAACACGACAATCCCATGCTGTGTGACCTCTTTTCTTACAATAATGACATTCAATCTCCGACCATTATCTTTATTTGATCTTCTATCAAATTTTCTGGTTCTAGAATAGAATGCACTTTCTTGCTGAGAATGACCTTCTGCATCTTCTGTAACTTCGTTTTTCCTTAGCTAGAAGAGCTGCTATCATATCATCCAGAGATTGAGATTGAATTTGACCGAGGGTAAAAACTACATTGTTGTATTTTGAAGACAGACTATTTAATAGGATAGCTTTGGCATCCTCATCCTCAATTGTAGCTTTCACTTCTGCTAGTTGTCTGATCAAGGACCTTAGATTATTGATGTGGCTTGACATAGAAACTCCATCATCCATTTTGAACCTATATAATTGAAGTTTTAGGGAAAATTTGGCATAATCTGTAATTCCTCCAAATAATTTATTGCAGAGCATCCCAAATTTCCCTAATGATTTGTCTAGGGGTTACGGACACTGATGAAGCTCATTGGGGATGAGGTATCAAGTCCAACTAATAGTTATTATCTATTTCCATCTGACAGGGTTATAAAGAGCTTTTAAAAGGACTTCGATGCATCATTTCTGTCGTCTGGGGCCCTGTTTAAAGTGCCCCACAAATTTTTGGCGACTCATGAGGGATATTTATTGCATTTAATGTTATATTTCTTGTTGGGGGCGCCTTTTATGGGCCAAGGTGCCTAGGGGGGAAAAAGTAACTTTTAAAATATTTATTAAATGGGCCCTCTCCATGGGAAAGTGCGAAGCTTGGGGGTTTTAGGGAATCCTTGACATGAAATGCTAGGTTATAAGAAGGAGAAGAAGAGTGAAGGATTTGAGAGGCAAAGCATTCATACACTCATTTTCTTTGACTCAAATGGTTAAAATCACAACTGCTGTTTGCAACTATGACTTAGCTTGTAGAGTGAGATCCCACGGGAACCCTGAGCTTCTGGTGAAAGATCCATCCCTAGCTACTAAGGGCATTCTTCGGTAGTGAAAGATCTACTCTAGCTCTATCATTTGGAGTGGATAGAGTTCAGGGCTGTTTTTGAAAGCAATTGAACTATTTTCAGGAATGCAACGTCAATTAGGGTTTGAGGGTTTTTGAGAGTAAATTTGTGGAGATTTCCAGCTGGTTTTCGGATCCCAGACCTACGACTGTGCCATTAGAGGCCCTAAGGGGTTTAGCATCAAATCTACAAAGGATTTCACAAGGATTTTGGTCATCTATCCAAGGGGGCTGACCCCTTGTTTGGGCCGATTGCAGCCCATAATTTCTGAGGGTTAAGTTCAGCTAGGCCGTTTTCATATCTCTAAGGTTGGAAAGTCCTCATACTTCATCATACCTTTATATATGTTATTTCCTTAAGTTTCATCAGTTTTGCACTTGTACTACCTTCGGGGTTGACAAGATATTAATTTTTGAATTTTCCAACTGGGATCTTAGGCACGCTGATATGACTTTCTTGGCAGCATTATATTGACTGAAAAATTCCAAAAATATTTCCTTGTGTTCTTTATATTATTATCTAGTTCCATTTAAAATTTCAAGTTTCTTTGAACGGTTATTTCTGGGCAGTCCTCCAGTATTTTTCTGTTCGCTGCCCTAGCTAGTAATTTTCTGCATAAATATCATGCAGAAATCAGATTTGAATTTGACTGAGGGTAAATTTCTATGTTGTTGTCTATTTTGTTGAAGATCCCAACAATTTAATAGGATAGCTTTGGCATCCTCATCCTCAATCATCAGCTTTGTACTTCTGCTAGTTTGTCTGATCAAGGCACCTTAGATTATTGATGTGGCTTGACATAGGGACTCCATCATCCATTTTGAACCTATATAATTGAAGTTTTAGGGAAAATTTGGGAGCATTGACTGCTTGCTCGCTCCAAATAATTTATTTAGAGTATCCCAAATTTTCTTCGATGATTTGTCTAGGTCTACATGATGAAGTTTAGAGTCAGAGAGCAAGGCCAATAATAGCTTTCGCTCTATCATCTCTGCTTTGCCATTCTAACAATTTCGATGCATCGGTAGGTGCTGTCTCTTTCCCATTTACAATGCCCCACAAATTTTTATTCATAAGTTGCATTTGTATTTTCACTCTCCATGTATGAAAATTTAGACCAGAATATTTTTCTACGGGAATTTCCATTTTAATAAAATAGAATAAATACAACTGCGTATTTTCGGAAATGAATAAATAAAATACCAGTTGCACAGTTCCGTGCCCTAGAATTCGTAATCTGTCTTTTTTTTGCTTTCTGACCAAACAGGCTTCCTGCCTTATGCCATTGTGATGTCTTTTGGCTCTTGCAATTCTTGACATCTGAATAATGCACCATTTAGCGCACTGTTCTCTGACTCCTATTCATGTCTTCCCAGATTTTTACTGGCTAGTTTCAACTAGTGACTATTTGTCAGAGAACATGATTCAAACATGTTCTTCCAACTGGCCTTGACTAGGTGATGTTTTGAGTGGCATTTAAATGCCCTAATGGACTTCTTCGTGCTGTTTTTGACTGGTTAAAAAGTCACCAGTCATTCTGCTTCTCATTTTCCTCAGCATTTGTTTCGACTTACCCTCTGCGAAAATGAGTTCGACTCTTCTCCTTGATCTTTTGGGCGACTTATCCTCACAAAAAACGAAAAAATCGTCGTCTGCCCTCCTTGACTGTATTCTGCAATCCCATTAAAATACGATTGTGTTCGAGATGCCCTAGATCTCTATTGAAAAATGAAAATTATTTTTGTTGTTCTCCTTATGCTTCAGATTTCGTGCCCTCATGGGGCAGATTTTCTACCCTTCTCTCTTTGCTCGCTTGGTCTTGCTCTGATACCACTGTTAGAAGACGTATACAAGGAAGAAATAAAGAGAAGGCGGATTGCACACATTTGAGATTGTGTGTCCGTCTATTTATTATAAAAGAAATAGTTACAAAATGGTTGATGTAGTTACAACCGGTTACAACCAACTTGTAGTTAGCTTCCTGGCAGGGTGGAGTCTAATACAATCACTTAAGTGGAAGGTGTGGAATTAGAAGCTGCCAGACAAGATGAATTTTAACATTGCCTGCTTCTCATGTTTTTCTCACAAAAGTAAGTTAATTTACCCATACAAGTCACACTTTTTGCATGCCTGCTGGGTCAGCGTTTAACACAAATCACTTAAGGGGAAAGTGTGAAACTTAGACCTGTGTAGCACGGTGGAATTTCACACTGCCTGATGCTTGTGTGTTTCACACAAAAAATTATTTAATTCCAAAACAAGTCGCACTTTTTGCCTGCCTGCTGGGTCAGCGTTCAACACAAATCACTTAAGTGGAAAGTGTGAAACTTGGACTTGCCTGGCAGGCTGGAATTTCACACTACCTGCTGCTTGTGTGTTTCACACAATTCCTAGCCAAAAAGTGCGACCCATTCTGGCATAACTAAATGCCTAAAAGATGATTTCTTTTAATTATTTTTAGCAAAGGTTGGCGCCAAGGATAGGGAGAAAGTCAAAGCAAATAGGCATGCTAAAAATAAGACAAAGAAGCTTGCTAAAAATAGAGGAAAGAATTGCAAGGAAAAGCATGCAGAAAGCAAGTTAAAATTAGGCAAACTTGGGTGCCCAAAGAAGGAGAAAAAGCACAACCTATTGTTAGAAATTGCTAAAAATAAGAAGAGGCAATTGGTAAAAATAGCATACACTTGCCTATATAAGAAGTGGATGCCATAAGTGAAGAGCAATTAATTCTTTTTGTGGAGCATGCTGCCCTGGAAGGTTTTGGCGCCAAAGGTTAAAGTTGTGGGCATTAATAAATATCTTTAATTACCGGGAAGCATCCAATTTTGGCGCCTAGGGTTGGAAAGATTTTCTTTTTATTATTCCAGCTATTTGCATGTTGATGTGAGTGCACAGGGGTATAAAATAATATTTTTAGCTTGCTTGGCATGCAAGCAAAATCTGAAAATTGAGGGCAGCAGGCTTTATAATCAGATTTTGATGAAGAAATTGGGCATTCATGTCGTGGATTCCATGTTTATCTGAATTATTTGCAGTAATACTTCACTGGTGCTCATATTGGTGAAAAGAAAGCAAAGTCAATGTCAGGTACATTGAATATATCTTCAGAATCAGAGGAAGCAGTTGCAGGTTTTGCACAAAGAGATCCAGATTTCACAACTGTAAAAACTTTAGGCAAAGGTGGAAAAGGGAAGTCTCAGACAAAAGCAGATTCAGACAGAATGAAGGGTGATGACAAGGGTAATCCAACAAAACTATGCATAGTGTCCAGACATGCTGAAGTTAATGATACAAACATGGGCATGTGTCTATCATCGGATTAATGGACAAATCAAGGGCAAGAATGAAGTGTTGGAGATGGAATAATTTCTTCTCTTTCTTCTTCTTTCTCTTATTTTCTCCGAAAAAGTAATTGAGTGATCAATTAAATTGTAAAACCTAGGTAATTGGTTTAAAAGTCGTTACTAGAAAAAGTCAATTACTTGGGAATAGGTGGCAGACATGCAGGGCATTGATTTAGTCTTCAGATGCGTGTCATGCAAAGAGGAACTCTAGGGGAAAAATTGCTAGTTGTTTCTTTTATAGCTTCCACATGTGTGAGTTCAATTAAAAGCTTCCTATTTGTAATTTCCCTCTATGCACTAAAAATAGAGGACGATCCTACGGGTTGAAGGATCACAATATATAAAAATCACAATTTGGCTAGAGCATTCTCAAGTTTTCGGACTTTGTGTTGTAACCCTTGATGTTGTTTTCTGTGAAAGCCGAGGAATTGAATAGAGGTGGATTTCCGAAGAACTTTGTGTCAACTGTGCTTTGCTTCTTACTTCTGTGTGGATCTTAGGTAAACTTTGCGTTGTTTGAGATTTAGATTAGAAGCTTTTCCTTTCTTTTACTTTTGAATATTGTGAGATCTATTTGTTTATTTTATCTATGTGTATGAGGCCAACTCTGAAAACTATTGGTTGAATTACATATCTTCCTTTCTTCTTTCCCAAATTCCATTATTTCCCCCTTCTTAAAATACTTCATAAACAACTGCTTACTTGCTGCAGAATTGCTTGGGTATGGTTCATGAGCTTTGTGATTAAAGTAAAACCCCCGCAAATAGTTAAAGTTTCATACGTACCAGGTTGATGAACATCTTATACGGGAGCCCGGTAAATGAGGGAGATTTATCTCATGACTGCGTAGGTTTTTAACAGTGCAAAAAATCTAACCAACACCGTCAAATAACTACAAAGAACCCCTTGACCAAGTTTGAAGAGTGTTGTCCAAACTTTTTGGTTCATGATTTTGCTTTGTCTTTTTAACACCTACTCCTTCACAATCTGAAAATACTTCAATATAGTGCACATGACCCTTATCTAAGCATAATTGGTACCTGCTGAAAAGGCTTCTTTGGCTTGTCCAAAGATGTGGTTCTTGGCTGTCCCAAGAGTCCCTTTGGCTGTCCTCCATTTGAAATGCCCTTGGATGCCTCCTGATTATTGCTGTCCTTGGAGCAACACCTTCAAGATCCAATGATTTCTTAATTTCCTCTTGGAGAAACAAAGGGTCAAATGCTCTCACCAAACCCTTGCGTGGTTCGGCCAAACCCTCAATGAATAAAACAATGGGCCTCCTCTCTGTTACATCTGCAATCATCATGGAAAGCCTCTGAAATTCAGCGACACAGTCTTCTACGTGCCTTGTTGTTTCAATTGTACTAGCTCCTGACAGTGAACTTCCAAATCAACTCTATCAAATCCCCAATGAGTCTTCTATAAAACTCATCTTATGAGTGGATGAGATTGTGCTCTTTTATGACCAATCCATGAAATGACCACTCATGCGCAATTCCTTCAAGATGAAGGGTTGCAAATTTAATTGCATCATCCTCTATCATACGCCTTAATAATATATAAGTATCCAACTTTTGAATCCAAGCCTGGGTTGTCCCGTTGTTGGAACCATCAAACGTGGGGAATGCCATCTTTCCCAAAGTATGTTGAAGGTCCCTCTGTGGTGCATTAAGTCTAGGCTCCGACTTTGACCTTCCCTTGCTTACCCCTATGAATTCGGCAATTAAAATAACTTCTCGGATCTCATCTGGAAGGGCCCTATATTTTTCATAGCTGGTTGCAATATTTTCCCCTACTAAATGCCTTGTTTCCACCTCCAGAATGTGTAATATCCCCTTTTGGGATATTATCCAAATATGCAATTTAATTTATTGAATCGACTCTAGGACTAAACCATCCTAGTTCGACCTCAAATAATCCAATGTTAGCTTCAATACAACCGAAACAGGGTTGGAGTTAGCCAAGGTGGTGGATTAGATGGGAGAACCAGTTAGGAAATTAATCTCTTCAAATCTGAAATTAATTACAACAGTAATTAATTAATAAATGCACTAGACTGCTGCAAACTTCAAAAATTACTAACTCCTTCACCGTCCAATATTTTTCTATCAAACCAATGCCAAAATATTCTTAAGCATAATCCATTGGACAAAAAATGCAAGCAATATATTTAAGCATACCAATAATGCAGAGTCTGAGAATCATTTTCTGGCCTTGAAGAGTCTGAACAACAAAAAAGTTCTTTGACCTTGAACTGTAACCTCCACACAGTATCGTTCTGATACCTGTAATCTGGCAATTGTTCTGATAATTGTTCAGTATTTATGTCCTAGGACTTCACAAAATCATTTGAATATGTCAAACTTCATCCGTGGATGTCTAGAAGTCCACTGTCTGTCTACGGATAGAGAAAATAGTTAATTGAAAATGTAAATTTGAGGTTTTCCCTCTGGTTCTGTCCAGTATTTCATGCAGATTTTACAAAATTGACTGGTCTGCACTTCAGAAAAAATATCTTGTCTGCATTTCATTATAATAAAATTTTACTTTTACAAATTTAGTGGCATCAGGCCCACCCCTTCAATGGTTTTAATGCTTTGCAGAAATCCTCTTTGCAGCATTTCAACTCTTTGTTTATATTTGGCTTTAGTCTTCTAATCTTATGCAATAATCTTTTGATCTTTGACCTTGCCTTTGTCTTCAATGTGTGATATACACTGTACTTCATCCCTTTGAGCTATCCTCAGCATGTCCTGTTGCTTTGATACCATGTGAGTTGATATGACTGTTGGTACACTAATGTTCAATGGCGGAAACAAATGGAGAAAACATAAAATTATACAACGTTAATAGCAAATTATTACACGTGACTAGCCTGAGGTCAGTTGCCATGTACTCTATTATAAGTTAAAGGTAGTTATGTAATATTTGTACTCCATGGATTTATATTTCATGACTGAGCCCTAGAGGCTAGGAGTATAATATCTCACCTGTACTAATTTTACACTTAGCACCCCACATGTGGTCATGAGGGTTTAACATCTCAACTGCAACATTTAACGTCATATAGGTCACATGTCTAGTATCGATGTTAGATCCTAACACAATCGCACCTTTTAGATGGCAATATATCCACAGCTTCATTCACAGACTAAAAATTATCACAAGATCCAAGAGATCTGCATAAGCTGCGACCAAAAGTCCAGAAACCATATCCATAACTGTATGGCATCTTTTCTCAAACCCTAAGATCAGATGACTTGTGAGATCTCTATAACTCAGCTGCCACCAAAGGACGAGAATCAGATGATGGCATATTCATACCCAAATCTCCAAAGATCTGTAGAATCTCCTTAGGAATCTGTTACCAAGAGAAGAGAGAGTGAACAAACCAAAAGGAACAAAGTTCTTTCCAGAGCTGTAGAGTCAAGAATATCATCCATGCTATATGCCAAAGGTTCTGCCCTCATATTTCTGAAATCCCTTGCCTTTATCCGCTGCATCTTCCCACCAGAACATAGTGCTTTCATCCTTCTGAAACTCTCTTGCTAGTAAGCTATAAGAAATTTTGAGGAAGCGTTATCTCCATCTCACCCTCCAACATTCAATATCTCTGTTTAGTGGCATGATTCATATATAAATAGATTTATCTCTATTTAGTAGCATGATTCATATATAAATAGATTTATAATGCGTGTTTGAAAAATTCTACTGTATGTACTATTTAGGTTTAGTATTTTATAATATTCATAGCAAGTGCTTTACTTTTTAGGGTTAGTTACATTCTAGTTGAGGAGATGTGTTTTATTTAGATTTAAAGATCAGTAGTTTTTGTACTAAGGTCTCCACATTTCACGAGTTCTTGTGTTTACTAGGTAGATGAGAACATTAGGGGATTAGAGCACTTCATGGTATATTTTTGTAATTACAAGGTTTTTTTGTATTTATTTACTATTTATTATTAGGATTTATTGATATTATGAAAACTCAAGTGGATTTATTAATCATCCCAAAAAGGTTGCTTTCTACAATGAACAAAATTATTTTAAAGAATGATCTACTGTCAAATGTTTGATTCATATATACACACAAACACACATGAGTGTATGTACACACACATTTGTATATATGTATATGCGCAGTGAATAATATGGAATCTGAAAACTTAAGAATCTCCCTAACATGAAGTTTCCAAGAATCCTCTTAAATCAAGACAAATTTATTCTTGAAGTATTTAATCAAATTTCCCTTTCATGTTTTCCTAAACTGATTAATCTAAGAGATGCAGGTTGTACATTAGTACTATCTGTCCGTATGCACAACGGGTGTGGATAGCTCGAAACTACAAGGTCTGCAAGATCATTTTTATAATTTTATTTGGTTGATTCATTGTTCTTGAAATTTACACCCTCAATCTCATCGATATTTTATCTTTTTTCCTCGAAAGGACAATTGGTTTTTCTTTGAAATGGAGAAATAAGTTTTAGATGTTGCTCAGATCATACATTGATTTTGGGATCCAAATATGGAATTTAAAAAGGGGATATTACTCTATTTTTTTGAATTGAGCTGTTCGACATTACCAATATTAAATTATCTAAAGCCTTGAGTTGCAGAACCTTGAGAGTATTGAACTCATTGGAATCGATCTTCAAGACAGGCCTGACTGGTACAAAGAGAAAGTCTACCCCACTAACAAGGTAATTCTAGCTTGCTCAGAAAAAGCTACGCATATATAAAATCTTATTTGTGTTATAAATGATTGACCTATTTGGACAACTTTCTTTTGATTTTTTTGTTTCATTATACAGAATTGTAGTAAAGTCCCATCATCTTGAGCATAGTAAATTAAATAATAAAGATTCGCAAACGCTTTCTTACTGTCCCATGAATGATTATGAATCTAGGATAAACCATTGCTAGAGAGATCAAATTTTAGGACCACTTAAGTGGTGAAGAAAACTTAATTGGATTGTACTTTGGATGGTTTGCACCCTTAGCTTAGGGAGAGACTAGGATTTGATTGTGATCTCGATTCAGTTGCTGATAAAAACTGAGATAAAAGGCAGTTCTCTTAACAAGCAAACAACAAACAGACATTTTCAATAGATTGGCGCAGCCTTGTAACCAAGTGGAGGAGGATATCTGTGTGAATTGCTATAACAATAATTGGTCTTATTTATGCAGCAATTATCGTGTGAATCAATTATAGATACTCTTCTTCTTGCATCTTGCTGGGATTGGATTGAAATTCAACGGTACAATCACAAGATACACGATGCCCTAGATATGGGCAGTGAGCATAAAATTGCATCTAAAAACCTTACAACATACTGTCAAGTGTTCTAGTAAATTGTGCTGGGTTTATAATCTCCTCCTTGTCCTTTTCGAGGTAACAATCAAGAGTGTGGGGTGGTTTTTGATAGACTGAGGGTTTTATGCTCACTGTCCTCTCAGGAACCCCTATATGCAGTCCCAGCAAACATGCAAGATACAACAACAGAGGCAAATTCTTACTCTACATATCATCACACACATTATGATCCTTTAAAATACGTACCATGATGGAGAATTCTAAGGCCACTGAGGCTCAAGAGATTCAAATCCACTTATTTCATTAGCAAAACCTGTCATACAACATTGTTTTTCACACAATTCTTGCACCCCACTCAAAATTTCAACTTCTTCCCATAATTTACTCATTTCTCTATCTTTTCTATTGGAGGAATTCGACCTCATACTCTCCTGAATAGCTTGATTAACTATGATCCTCCTCATCAAGATCTATAATCCCAAATTTGGGTAAGGTTTTCAACTGCACATGCAAAATTTGATTAGGCAGCTAGATATTGTTAACACAATATATTATAACTTTTCACTCCTCCTCCTACATAGCTAAGACAGTTCATAACCACCCAAACAACCTTTTTGTCTACTTCTACTCTCATAGAGAGTTATTGCATCACAATTTGAATTATTCAACTATGCTAATTTAGAGGTAAACACCAAGAATACAATTGTATGCCTTTCAAGACTTATTCAACCTTATTTATGCTCTCCAAGCATCATGGAGGATGCCCTTGCATTAACTAACCTCTGGATATGCGACCCTAGCACTCGTTGTAGTCCCTTTAAGCCTATCCATTGTATGTCAGTTCATGTGTGTTTCTCAATCGTTACCTCGATACCCTTGTAGAATGGATGATTTAAGAGTGCAAACTATTTGAGACACATTATTGGCCTGCCATACATCTCTGGTGGACCTGACATGAACCCCAAAGACCTTTTGATCAGGTACAACTCGTTAAAGGCACTCATCTTCAGTTTTGAATTCATTTAAACATCCAAAAATCCTAAAAGCCCTAAGAATCTGTTTGTGCATACACCATCGCCCAAGGGCGATTCTGTATGTTTCTGTCACATCTGTTTTCACACACCTTTGGCCCATGTGTAAGCTCTCTTGCATGAACGATCCAGTCTGTTCCTGCATTTCCCAAACACCGTCAGCCCCAGTTCAAACTTTCTGGTAGGGCCGATTCTGTAAGTTCCTCTGAATTTGTCTCCTTACGCCATCAACTCCTGTGTAAACATTCGATAGAGCCGATTCCGTCTAAAGCACATATTTTCAGAGCCTTGTTTTCAACTTCCAAGTTACAAAGATGTCACCTCTGAGGATATTTTTAGCACAATTAAACCCTTTGAAATTCTCCATGGGATTCTCCTTTGTGCCTACTTTTCCTCTCCATGCTCCTAAATGCTCTAGTTCTCATCTTACGAGCACTAATCTTCCTAGTCAACCCAATCTCACCCCTGAAACTCTATTATCCCAACCCTGTCCCTCTAATCATTTAGACTAGGGTCACACAACATAATGTAATGTGATTGAGATTGAGAAAATATATCCCAGATCCATTATCAAGAATCTCAATAATAATGAGCACTTTATCCCTAACAAGGATGGATGGTTTCAAAATATATATACTGATGCCATGGAAATTACCATGTCATTCCTTAACCAAGGAATACTCTATCATGATTAGAATCCTCCCTTTAGGAATGACTAAAATGAATATCCCACAACTCCCACTAATGGACATGACAATCAAGAACAAACACCCACAAACAATTTTTTTTCTTATGTTATGGATCCTAACATGGTAATAGTGAAGCTCCTAGATCGGATGGCCTTATCCCAAGATACCACCACAAATAACATGATCCAAATGAAAAATTAAATCTTATAGATAACATCTCAAAACATGGTTCCTAACATTCCTTCTTATGCACCTCCTCCATTGGTGGATGTAAACAAGAATCCTATTCCTCCGCCAATCTAGAGCAATATGTTGCAAACTATCCAAAACAAACCTTTAACTCCATACATTACTATCATGGAATTTGGAGAGACTATCCCTACCATATCTTATGATGACTCCATGGATCCAACCCTCTACCTCAAGACATTTGGTAATATTTATAAAGAATGGATCTAAACAAACACCTACACAACTATTAATCTTTTAGCAAAGATTTTCATAGGCGAGGCATTATAATGGTATAACCAAATTCCTCCCAACTCGATAGTTGATTTATAAGGCTTATTCAAAGTTCTCATTTCTGAATTTCAGCAATAAGACCTCCTCAAACACAATTTACAAAAGTTCATAAACCTTAAGCAAGAGGCTCATGAATCTGCCCAACGGTTTATCAAGAAATGGAAAACACTTTCCATATAAGCTAATCATAATATTAATAATCAGAGCCTATGCCAAATATTTCTTAAGGACCTTACACCTACTCTCCAATATAAATTCAGGTCCTTCTCTCCTAACATGTTGGAAGAGTCCCTCGAACAAGTAAAAAGATAAGACCATCTTATGTGTGAATTCAGATGCACTTCCAATTCATCTCCTAAGCTTAAAATAACAACACATGTAATCAACTCTTTGAATCCTCTAAGAGAAAAAGGAGTAAGAGGACATCAGGAATCTCCTTATCCCTCCTTTCATACTTCTTTATCTCATGTCTAACTCCTTCAAATGTTTCCCATTCCATGAATAGTCCCCCCTTAAAAACAAGCCTAGCCTAACTTTAGCGATGATCTATTTTGTTGGTGGCATACCATTATAGGACACTCTCATAGTGATTGTAAAGACCTTAGGAAGGCACCCCTCGACTTCATTCCTTGCATATTATTTCAATTACTCTACCATCATACAATAATGTTACGAGAAATATCAATCTTTAGATAAATATCGCTCCAACTATTTAAAAAAGCATCATAAAATCTACATGAAAAATGTCATGGACACCATAGAACCTTCATATGACCAAAGTATCCTAGATTCTCAAGATATCAATGTGGCTAAGGTAAACTATAGATGTAAACCTGCCCATAAATATCTTATTATCAAATTGAAGAAACCCTCTGATAATCCACCATTGCTTGATACTTCCCAAGACCCACCTACAGTAGAGCCTGTTCCTACACTCGAGCCTCCACTTGTGGTGTCACAAGAAATATTGAGTAAAGATATTATCCCACCTTATTCCAACAAGATAGCTCCAAATAAAGCATCATCACATATGGATATGTCTCCTATTGTGCCACCACTACGGTATTGCTATAAAAGCCACTATAAGCCTGGTGGGAACTTTCTAAATGAGTTGAACTCCCTTCCATGAAAGATACCCTTTCATGGAGCTCGTGCATACCTTGAGATTCACTTTGAAAATTCATTCTGCTCCAATAGTTGTAACGCTTTGAATATCCTCCTAGAGAAGCCCCCCAAGCTTCCTCCCATTGTATCCCCAAATCCATAAATCCATCACATAAAGACTACATGATCATCCTTGTAACAATCACATTTAGGTTGCTTAACCTTGGGGTTTGTGGAGAATGACATGGTTACCAATGAGGTCCTATTTCATATAGATTACCCACCCCTACTCATTAGTTTTATGTTTCACGATGTGGAAATGTTTAGGGTCCTCGTGGACAAATGATCAAGAATTAACTTAAAGCATATTTTTCCCTCATCAAGAACCTTAGTTATTCTATCAACAACCTCAAACCTACTCACTTGACTTGTCATGGCTTTGATAAAACCAAACAAAAACCTATAGGATGTATCTAAATACCCATCACATTTGGACCCAAAAACAATTTGCACCAAGCTCATGGTTCTACATCGTCCTCTCTCTTATAACCTTTTATTGGGTCGACCATGGACACATCGTATGTCACATTTACATCATCTGGGTGCTTATGTATTATATTCATCCACACAAACCAATGCTTTAGACATGAAGCTAATTCAAATCCTTGGGATACCCCACTATCATTTCCTAATGAGCCTTTTCTAATGCCAACTACTCCCGAGATCCAAAGTATTCCCTGTCCGTATTTGTTTGATCTTAGGTCCAAAATCCAAAATAAATTAATGGATTCAGATGAAGATGAACCTAATGATCTTCAAAACACAATCAACAAAAAAAGTTACCCAATAATATTATACATCGGTTACCTCTAGTTATTCCATCTTGAGATCGATTTTCACCCTAAACTGACATGAAGGAACCAATGAGTGAATGCCTCGAGCCTCCAATCCACTTATGCAATGTAGCAAGTTAGAAATTACATAAAAAACAATATTCTGATCACCCTCTCCTCTCACCTAGGTCATTTACCTAGATTGGTATCACAGCTAAGGAGCAAGGTTCTTGATATGTTTCAATTGAGGAGGGATTTCCTTTGATCTTAAAGATTACATCACTTCGCAAGTTGAGTTCAAGGAACTTGGTTACATTGTTTCTACCAAGATGAGTCCTAGGCCCAATTATGGAAGTATTCTTGCACTTGATACTAATACCATCGACACATACCTTATGCCCATTCCCTATCTATGATACTAGCAACTCATAAGGATGAGGAATACTGTATACACCTAAATTTTTACGAACTTTCTATTTATCATACTTGTTACTAGCAATTTCTGAAGACGAGGTTAGATATGATTGCTAATACATTCTATCTCTGCTAATCCGTAACTGCCTCGATACTCCATGGGCTCGTTCTAGGATAAGGGTTTGGTTATTCATGTAAGTATTGGGTCAGGGATGATACATGGAGAGAGAACAACTCCGCCATGGTCCCATTTATGTGCTTCTTTTGCTCATATTCAGCCTTATACTACTTAACATTGGTCCTTGACATCTTGCTTGCTAGCATGACCCTACAATGTCTTTCATTTTGCATCATTATTATCATTCATGACTCTTTGAAAATCTTCACCTTAGATGTTAGGGTCCCTTTCTGATGCCATCTCCCGTGGGTGATTGCGTCATTGAAAAATCAAATTCCCTACCGATGCCTTTGCCCATGATGCGAGGGCACCGGTGATAAATACCCAAACTCTCATTTTAACATCATAGAAATCTTTTAATGTACACAAAGGAACTCACGATTATCTTTTATCTTCTACGCCAACTTGCACCTGCTCGCTCAACTTCTAGATTTATTACATCTTGATATTCTCGGCTTAGAAGATAAACTCCCTGCTTGAATTGGTTTATCATACACTTTTGGGTAATCTATAGTGAGCTAGGACTAGACTACTTCCCCTTCTCAACTGATGAAAGTTGTTCTCTCTTGGTGTATGGTCCCAACCAGAGATAGAAGTAGCATCAACAGCTGCCCCCCAATGGGTAAGTTCTGTAACTCACTTTGTCATTTTGATGTAGAGTAGTATCCTTAGCATTCAATCAACATACTCTAATGTATAGCTTGATGATGATCCCTCATGGACATCATCAGGCTTAGCATGATTTTATCTTCGGTTCACTTTCACGAGCGCCACATATAAATTTTCATAGGTTAACATAATGTTTGCATATTTACATGGGGACATACCAATTATGCCTGACCCCCCATAATGATCCTAAAATTGTTTCCCATAGGGTTTCATTACTCTATCTTGACACCTAAGGCTCTTATTAAACCTTAATTTGTCTAAGTGTAAGGGTTCCCTCCCAAGGGGTAAAAAATCATAAGTCATAAATATGTCATCTTGAACGACTTAGATGCATAATCTAATTCATGTGATTGGACTATTCTGTGTGTCCCTGTCCTTATTACCTCGAATACCCTAGTTCGAATAGATGATAATAATGCACGATGGCCTAGACACCGCATTTTGTTTTCCATACAAAAGAGACACTTCCTTATGTTCCTCACTGCTAATATGCCACTCCTCGATACTCCTTAGGTCATAGAAAAAATCTCTATGCTTTGCGTACACATTACCACAACTAACTCCACCATCCGTACCAACTTCTAATCTAGCCTCTGAACTCATCACTACTCCCAATGATCCTAAGAAGGCCATTATTGATTCTGCACCCAACATAGGTGACCTTAGATTTCTAGGGTATGATACGTATAGCAAATCAACTCTATGCAACATAGAGACAATAGGCGATACGCAGGACTAGAAATCGACATGGATTCACCATGAGCCTAACTCCCTACCCTATAAAATGATGAGGATATTGCTAGAACTCCTATATTCCTAAGAAGATAATAATCCCTCGATATCACCATTAGTAGGGAAAATTCTCCATGACACCTAAGTACAATTTGACGATTATGTCTCTACTATCGATTATATCCAAGACGAATTAAGATCAAATTACCTGAGGAACCATATCAAGGCCATAGAAGACAATGCTATGTTTGCTGAATAAAGGATTATTGTACAACTAGATGATGATCAAATGAACATAGTCAAGATTGGTGATTGTTTTCCTCATCTACGCGAGCGTCACATAAAACTAGTCACAAAAACATCAGGAGGCAATTACCATAGGGATACACAGGAAATAACTGAGTTTGATCCTGAAGATCTATTCAATACCATAAGATCAAGGAAAGAACCCTATGTCACTCCCATTTAGATAACTAGATAAGGAATCTTCCCTCCCAATATCTAAATGATTTATGTCACAAATAAATCATCTACATCATATACGTAAAATGGGTTCGTACAGATGGACTATAATAAGTGGGTGTACAACATCATCCCAGTACATAAAAAGGTGAACATGAGCTATTCGTATTTATATTGACTTTCGAAACCTCTAACATCAATTGCCACGATAGGGGATAAATTTCCCCTACCCTCTGTTGGCGCCATCGTCGACGCCACAACAAGGTACGAAATGCTATCTCTTATGGATGGGTTCTCAGGATACAATAAAATTCAAATTTCCATCAAATATCAACACAAGACTACCTTTAGTATAGAATGGGGTGCATTTACTGTTACATAAAAATTACCTTTAGATTCAACAACATGCCAAGACAACATATAACATGCACCATGAAACACATATTTTATGACCTCATACATTAAATAATTGAATTCTACGTCGATAATCTACTCGTTAAATCTTGATGCATTGATGATCAAGCTCATGACTTAGACATTGCCTTGGGACACCTTTATAAATACAAGGTTCACCTTAATCCTAGAAAATGCATATTTGAGGTGACACGAGGAAAAATCTTAAGTTTCTTAGTATCTAAATGTGGTATTGATGTTGATCTAACAAATATTAAAGCTATTCTTGACATGTTCCATGATCCATCTTCCATAACAGACATATGACACTTTTCTCGGAAAAAATTGGGATAATCTCGACAATTTATCCCCAAATTTACCTATCACACTCATGTCATAAATATATCTACTTTGGAAATATACCAAGCTAGAATGGACCAAAGACTTTCAATAGGCTTTTAGCCAATATGAAACACTCTTTGTCCTCGTTACCAACCTTACATCCTACTTTACCATATTGACATTTACTATTATACACCTCTTCCACCTTGGTCTTTATAGGGGTAATGTTAGACACATGAAGATGAAAAAGGAAAGGAGCATGTTGTCTATTATGTTAGTCAAGCCTTACTAGACTATGAAGCACGATACACATCCATTGGGTTGGTTTTTTAGCCGTATATTACACAAGTATGAAGTTACAACACTACATGCTATATCAAACTACCTGCATCATTATCCATATAAATCCCTTATGAAACTTCTTCTCACATGCAAATCCTTCCCACGGATCGCATTGGGAAGTGGATGGCCCTTCTATGGAATTTGACCTCCTCATCATCACATGAAGGGTGGTAAAAGGCCATGTCATAGCGGACCAATTGACTACTGCCCCCATATCGGCACCTCAACCTATTCGTGATGCATTACCCGATGAGGACATCCTTCTCATTGAAGGCATAGACAACGTTGTTTTCATAGAAGAATACTACTATAGCTTCACGGTTGGTCTTGAGGCACAATCCTCTGACTTCAATATTGAAGCACCTTCCCACCTTCCCACCTAAAACCAAACCAATGGCCAAAATCATTGAGGAGGTCAGCATTGTTCTCCATGAGGATACATCTACGCTACACTTTGATGGGGCAAAGTGCCCCCAAGGAGCTAGAGCAAGTTGTGTTCTCACTAATCCCTCTGGCCAGGCCTTTCCTCTTTCCTATTGACTCGAGTTTGTAATCACCAACAACATGGCCGAATATGAGGCTCTTATCTTAGGCATACAGGTTGCCTTAGCTAATAACATCTCTTATCTTCATGCCATGGGGGATTCTCAATTAGTGTGTCAACTGGTTAGTGGTGCATACCAATGTTGTAGTGAAGACCTTAAAGCTTATTATGATTTAGTCCAAGAATTGACGCTACAATTCACTTCATTTACTATTGAATCAATCTCGTGCGAAGAAAATGCCTTGGTTGTTTCTTTGGCCATGTTTGCCACTTAGTTTCAGTCACATTCTGATTCTCACAATGATGCTCTTATAATACAAATCCGTCAAACCCTTGCTACCTAAACTCCTTCAAACATTCAGGATGTTTGTTAGATCGAACCACACGACCTTGCATAGGACCCTTGGTATGCTAACGTTTTCCAATTCATAAAACACCAGACTTACCCAGAGGATACCAACCCCCGACCGCACCTACGAATATCCAAAAAGTATCTCAAATATGTACTTAAGGACAACATCTTATAGTATCATAACTTCGAAGGTACCCTACTCTGATGTGTTAACAAAGATGAGGTCCCCCATGTCTTAGAAGAAGTGCATGGGGGCACTTGTGGAGGACATTGTAGCGGTTATGCCACTACACACAAGTGCCTATGTATGGGTTACTATTGGCCTACATTAGAATCTGACACTCATGCCTTTACTAAAAAGTGTTGAACTTGTTAGTTTCGTGATTGATTCATTCCCCTCCGGATGAGCTACAATTTATTGCAACTCCCTGACCCTTCAGTATATGGGGATTGGATTATATCGGGAAATTGCCTCGGTCCCAAGACGGTCATGTCTTCATCATCACAGCCATGGAATACTGTTGGCTAGATTTTCTGCATAACATCAAACCTAGGCAATCATGAGATAAATCTCCATCATTAACCGGTGAGGCTCCCGTGTCAGATTTGTCAATTTAAGTATGCTAATATCTAAATGGGGTTTTATTTTAACTACTCAGTTCATGAACCATAACTGAATAATTCTGCAGCAAGTAAGCAGCTGTTTAAAGAAAGGAAAGTTATAGAAGAAGGTAATTACATAAACACATAGAAGGAATGGGGAAGATGTGCATCCCAATCAGTAGATGGCAGAGCTAAATTGCATGCACATAGAAGAATCCAATAGATATAAACACAGAATTTTGAAACAAAGGCAACTCTAGATCCAGATCTAAAATAACACAGTTTATCAAGAGATCGAAGATTAAAAGCAAAAAACACAATACACCGTGACACAAAGTTCTCCGGAAACCTGCTCCTTTGTATTCCTTTGCTCCAAGTGGCTCTCAGGGGTTTAGCACAAAGTCTAGAACACAAGATTGTTGCTTACAAATTCTGATCATTAACCCGGAGGTTCTTCTCCTACTTATAGAATGTAGGAGAGAAAGTACAAATGGGAAGTCTAACTAAACTAAAACATAAACAACAAGTAAAGATGACATTTGGCAATCATCCTCAACTAACTTCTCCTTAAGTGACACATGTATCACTTAACTAATAGAATGGTTCCACATGACTTTAAGTAATGGTTGTAAAACCAATAACTTAAAGTTTTACAATTTCATCCGGAAACACAGAAAATAGAAGAAGAAACAATAGAAGAAGTCATGCCAACTGTAATGTTTATGTCTTCTTCTTGCTTTAATATCGAATATACTTGTCGAACAAGTAATTCAATATCTTTCCATCTGTTTTAGCTACTGCTTCCTTTTCGGTCCTGAATAGCAGCAACCCTTCATTCAACACTTTGATGCATGCTTCCACATCTTTCAAGCTCGGCCCAAACCTGGCAATATCCGCCAGCAGCGCCACCAACCTGCTGATAGAATTCATCGTGAAAGGCTGAGTAGCTTTATCAATTCTCTTTTGTACCATCAGAAGAGACCCTTCCAGGGAATTATGCACCTTGCTAGGAACGATCCGCACGTATGAAGTAACATTCCCGTCCACTCTCTCCTCAATGAAAGAAATGATACTTTCTGGTAAGGATGATGTCCTACTCTCAAGTTCCTGCATCCTCTTCAGCAAAACTCTGCAGATCTCCAAACGGAAAGATACTGCAAATTCTAGCTATTTCCCCTTCTCGACTGATCCGTCCGGTACAATTTTTTCTGCAACAAATACATCTCCTGACAGCTTGTTGATCTCCCCCAAAGTACTCAAGTTACTCTCAGCAACTGTGTTCATATCTACGATGCTTGTCACCAGTTGCTGCAGCTGATTTGCCGCATCACTCATAACCTTAAGGCAGGCTCGCACTTCTCCAAGTTGTACAGAAGCTTGACGCATAATCAAATCCTTCCATTCGTCAATAGCTTTTACTTGATTACTTGCATCCTCCATTTCCTCCATAAGATGATCACTCACCTGCTCTGAAATGGGCTGAATGGAAGGCTTAAAAACCTTGGCTATGATCTCGCACAACTGAGATACTTGCTTCTGAAGTTCTTCTTTCTCCGCCTTTTCACTGTCAAGCCTAAGAAATAGAGCATCTATCAATGTCTGCGTGTCCTGCTTCAATCCTTCTGTGGTGGCTTGACCGAGGGGTACTCTGGTACTATAACATCTTTTGCCGTGAGCTCCTCCTCCTTTCCTTCTGCCAGAATTGATATCTCAACAAACTTCTCTCCCGAATTCTCGATGATCAACCTAGAAGTTGCTTTAGCAACTTTAGGCCTTCTATCTCTTCCGCCCAGATTCTGGAGTAGCTGTAAGTCGTGCTCCTCTAAGTTCATCTCCACTCTCGCTTCTGGAACCAACTGCGAAAGAAACCATTTCGAGAAGTTACTTCTCGGAGAATGAGAAGTCGCTGAGTGCACTACCATCTCCCGCTCTGCATCCTCTCTGTCAGAAAGTGCCACAGTGTTGTGGTTGCCATCCTTTGAATCATCCAAGGACAAAGCTCTTTCGAACTCCGCCATCTGCAGCTTCAACATCTCCTCTAGAACAGGTGATGAACGGAGTGGCTGAGGAGAGAAGATGAATGTCGCCGGATTCAGTGGAGGCATGGAAGTGTCCTGTTGCTGTGGTGCAATAATTGGTGAAGTACTGGGTGCTGGAGAAGCCGGAACTAAAGCCATGGTCGTAGAAGTGCTCTTCTCCTTTTATTGAGATCGTCTGTGTACTTTCAACTTCTCGGACCTTCTGCTACTTTCTCCTTCGTGCTTCCGCTTAAGGGAATCTCCTGTGCCGAAGTTGCCCGTGACTTGATTCATCAATGCTTTATCAAGGCAATGTTCCTTCGTTAGCAACCAGTTTGAAGTATTCACCAAAACAGCTCCAGATATTTCTTCAAGTGTATGGCAGCCTCCTACGTTATCCTGAAGTATGGCTTTATCTCCTCCCATTTGATGGTAAGTGTCAAGTACCACATTCCCATCATCTTTAAGATTCGCAGGTATCCGCGCTAGTCCAAAGTTGAACACCTGCTTTGTTGATAGCCTGCTGAAATCTCTTTTTCTAACCTCGTACAAACTTTTGCACTTCATCCAAAAATCTTCTAATGAAGGCACATGTGCGTACTCTTGGGAGATCGTCTTCCTGGCTACTCCAAATGGATTGAAGTTCAGCTGCGCAGGGAAGAACTCTTGCTCATACTCGGATAACATTAACATCTCCATCCCCCGAGCTCTATGAATGCTAATGCAGCTGTAATGTCCCACAGTGATTGGGAAGAAACCCGTAGACTTGTGCCCCTTTGACTGAAGGTCGTGTAACTCCACAATTTTCCTGCTCAGCTCCATGGCGATCAATCTATCATTCGGATACCTGGGCATCTTTATTGGTTCTCCAGAAAAGCTCGTAACCCTGAGGTATGTGAAATCTGCAAACTGAATGAATAGACTGCCAATCTTGGACATGGCTTCCCACGCTTCCTTGCTTACCCTGTTGGCCTTCAAGTCTTTGTCTAGCCTGCAAATGAAATCATAGAAGAATTCATCGTTGACCATTTTTAAATCTTTCTCGCACACAGGTACAGTAAGCTGTGGGTAGCACTCGAAAATGGGGTCCTTAGAAAGAACACCACATCTATCCAGCTTGGAAAAGACGCCTTGTGAAGCTGCAGGATACACCAAGTAGGAAGTCATTTTGAAGCTGAAAGTACACTTCACGTTCCGGAGTTGCTCACCAATGTTGTTGCTAATAATTTCCGACCAATTGATTATGGAATCAATTTTGTTGACTTCAATGGTCCTGATGAAAGTATACATCCATGTACGGAAAGTGTAAGCATTTGCCTCGCCATTCATCCTGCATAACAATTTGACCACATCATCGACCTCCTGCACCAAATTGGACCGCGGAAGAGTTCTTGGGAACTTTGAAGGAGATCTAGGCTTCTTCATTTATCGGCTATTCATTATGCTCACGCAATCAGCCCTATGCTTCTCCCACCTGCTGCCGGCATCCTGAAGACTAAAGGAAGTTACCACCTTTCGTACTGGAATCTTCAAACAATAATTGATGAACTCTGCGTCCAAACGAATTATTGTCTTTCCCGTAGCATCACGCACTGACCTTGATGAAGGATGGTAAGATCTAGCGCACTCCATAACAAACTCTGGCAACTGGGCTATGCATGGAAAGGTTGCAGCTCGGATAATTACACTACTTTTAACCGCACGCATGAGTGAAGTCTTTCCCACTCTGGATCTATGAATCAATTCGGAAAGAGGTTCCGGACCTAGATCTGTGTCTTCTATGTCTGCAAGTTTGGAAGCGATGCATGGCTCCATCGTGCTTTCTTTTTCATCTCTCTTCGCCATGGCTTTGTCTATTTTTGTCTGAATAATTCTTTTTCTTCTTACTTGGCCGGATTTCTTCAAAACTGGTGCAGATCTGGACAATTCTTCAGATTCGGAGGATATACTCAATGTATTGGACATTGATAAAAGCTCCTTTTATTTTGTAAAGCACCTGTAATGAATTCCTGCATGAATAGTGAATTTTAATTGTAAAAATCTACACTTTTCAAGTCTGCTGCCCCAAAAATTGGTGTTTAATTTGCACATAAAGAGAGCATGAATCCTTTCAACAACACTTGAGCACCTGTAACACCTATGCAAACAATTATGCAGACAAAGATCAACCTCCTTCAAAGCATGCGCCAAATCTAGAAGCTTTTAGCCTTGTTACCACCTTGCCTGAGCAAAATCCTTCTTCAAATGGGGGCGCAGTTTTCCTCTTGGCTGCAATTCTTTACCTGTGAATTAAATAATTCACCCATATGGCAACCCATGCTTATATAACCCTCACAATTCTATAATTAATAATTGCCCTAACAATTAAAGACAATTAATTAATTAAAAATCATGCTTTTCTCTTTAAAAATAGCATGTTTAAGGACAGCCATCCAATAAATTAAATTAATCCAATTTAATCCTTCACACTTCACTTCACTTAAGCTTCACAGTGTGCCTTGACCATAGCCATTGAAAATAGAATTTAATTTAATGATTTAATGCCTTAAAAGTCATTAAATATATTCCAAATGGGGCGAACTTTTTGACATGAAGGGGGCAACCTTTAAATGAATTAAATTTAATCCATTTATTTTATTCCCCTTTTGACTTGTTGACGTCTTCCAAGCTTGGGCGCACTTTTTAGAAGGATAAATTAATTAAAATAATCACTTAAAGGCTGCCAACAACTCACCAAAGGGGGCGCACTTTTTTGCACAATATAATTTTATTTTTAAGAATTTTTCACAATGGGATTCTTTACCTTGCAAGGCAGCCTCGGAAATCCCATGATCCACTTAAGTGATTTGACTTTGACAATGGGATTATTTACCCTGCAAGGCAGGTAATAAAATCCCATGATTTCACTTAAGTCACTTTCCTTTTATTTTATCATGGGAATTTTTACCCTGCAAGGTAGGCAATAAATTCCCGCTTGCCTGCAGCCTCTAACTTTCCCACTGCAGATTAAGTGAATTTTATATCACGGGAAAAAGTACCCTGCTAGGCAGATACAAAATTCCCACCTTGCTTGCTGCATCCATTTTTCCCATTGCAACTTGAATCCTTTGTTTTCCAAAAATGCGCCCAACCCCACAAGGGCTTTTCCGTGCACGACTTCGCTTTTTCTCAGTGATCCAGACCTCCGATGGCGACTTCCTCCGGTTATAATGTGCGTATATGTTTTCCAGCTGCTCCAGGCCAAAAATCAGGATTACCCGGCAAAGGAATTGTTCTAGAGAAATTTCACAGAAAACGAAACGGGACAACACAAAAACACGAAAAATTGCCAAAAGGCACAAATAAAGCCCAAAACTTATTCCAAGTTAAAACCCTTCTGGTTCATAGGAATAATGACATGTTGGATCATAACAGAGTTAAAACAGAGCGCAAATAGCCTCATACGGGGCTCAAAATAATTAAATACAAATTTCCCGCAGACAAATCCCGACGACAAAATATAACAATTTGGGGCATCTGGGTATTTGGCGAAAAAGGCTAATATGGCTCTTTGGGAATATCTTGACGCAATACAAGAACTTTCAGGCAATAAAAACACAAAATGACCCATTATTTTAAAAGTACGAAATTTTTTCGGATAGGGTAGTTGCAGATTTCATGATGAAATCTAGGTGACACCAAATACTTTATTAAGTGGGTTGAAGCCATGCCTCTCACTAACATGTTTGGCCTTACTACATCCAAATTCGTCCTCAATGAAATCATTTATTGCTTTGGAATTGCCCATACCATCATATCTGACAATGGTGGGAGCTTCAAATGCAAAGATGAAGCAACTTTGTGCTATGTTCAAAATCAAACGTCAGTTCTCAACACCATATCATCCGTAATGCAGTGGACAAGCGAGTCTATGAATACAATTCTCAACAAGATCGTACAAAAGACGATCCGGGAATCACGTACAGATTGGCATATGAAGCTATATCCTACATTATGAGCATATCGTACCAGTGTCCATACGGCCGCTAGGGTAATACCATTTTCTCTTACATATGGAGCTGAGGCGGTCCTTCCACTTGAGGGAGAACTCCCTTCACTCCACTTTTCCCTTCACGGTATCATTCCAGACGAGGAACTCCGTGAAGCGCGTTTCCTTGACCTCAACCTATTAGAAGAACGACGTGACAGAGTATACGCTCGTAATGAGAAACATAAGTAAGGTCTTACCAAACAACATAACAAAATTGTTTTTCCGCGTACTTTTGGCATGGGTGAAGTCGTCCTTAAACTTGATTATACACATGACAAAGAAGGCAAATACGCTCAAAACTGGTGGGGTCTTTACCTCATCAAAGATATCATAAGTCCTAATACATATCATCGTCAAACTAATGGAGGCCACATCTTCAAAGAACCAAGGAATGCTCAATTCCTCAAAAAGTTTCATGCATGAAGGAACTCGGGAGTTTCAGTACTCAACTACCATCTCTCGTACTTCTCAAATTCATTTCTTCATCAACCTTTTATGACAACATTATAAACATTTTGGATTTGTACGCCCCTGTCTTTCCCATTGGATCGCCACGGTATTATGCACATCCTCGCTTAGGCTCATAGCCTTGCTTGGATTTATGTCTCTATCTTACTCTTATAGCATCTACCTCATGGTTTTTTGCGCTTTTCATTGTTGTTATCCACCCTTTGGGCTAATCATCCAACTTCTACCCTATGATTTTTTGTGATTTTTAGCGTTGCTACCCACCGCTTGGCTATGACACTATGACACCATGCCTTCACGACATCTCGACACTATGAGATGACATCTGTCCCATGGGCCCCTAGCTAGGTGATTTATGTCTTATTTTACTGATGATCCTCAAGTGTTTCCTTTCAATTTTGCTTCTTCAGGGGTTCTTACATCATTGCACCTGCATGTGGCAGGACGAGAGACGCTATCAGGTACGCATTGGTGGGTATATTTCATTTTAGCTAGTCCTTTCAACATTCCTTTATGTACTTACTTTCAGTATTGGTGTTACGGACTGTCTTTTTCCGTTGACCACCCCATGTTCCGCTATTGTGACATGCGGTGATCAATGACTGGGGCATATTTATACACCTAATTTTTCACTTTTCATCTTTCATACTTGTTACTAACAATTTCCTTTGTGCAAATAAGGGTCACTGATGCATCTATTCCTTGAGCGGGTGCCTTAAGGGGCTTGTTGAGAATGGGGAATGGTTATTCACGTAACCATTATGGGTTAGAGACAGTACACACAGAGAGTGTCGCTATTTGGTCTTGGCCTTAGTTTTCCTTTGTAATGTCCCCAAATGGACACTTTAACACTTCCAATGGATTTACTACAAATCTGATCTTGAAATGAACATTATAAAAATTATAAAAATGCAGATCTGAATTTATACCAAAAAATGCTACTTGCCTTGAGGATGGGATTTATCCAAAATTGAAGCAAAATCACTCTCTTATCATCAAAAACAGACCAGCTGATTTTATTATTGCAAAGACGCAGGAAAAGTACTAGATTGAGACCAAATTGAAGGCTGAAATATTTTTTTAAAATCTGCAACTACACCCTTCACAGACAGCTGAAAACACAAATTCTTTGGCCCAAAAATTACACAAAGTGGCTGATCTGATATCTAAAAATCTGATGTTGGAACAACAATACAGATCTGGTCCAAAACAGCTCTAAAACACTCCAAACAGCTTGCTATATGGGTTGTTCCACCATGAACAAGCTGGAAATTAAAGGGGAATCACAACAACAATTATTCTCCTTCAAACTCTTGCCCAAATCTGCAAAATACAGCCTTCATACACTCCTGGAAAACACAATAGGATAAGAGTTTCCGTTCTTCTTCTAGTCTTCAAAAGGGTTTTCGTCCTCTAGATATAACTTCATAGGATTTTCGTCTTTTGGAGTTGTTATACAAAGCTTACAAGCTCACACCAAAATTCAGAATTTTCATAAAAATAAAAGAGATATTTTTCCAAGCAAGTCGAGTTGCTTTTATAACAAGTCTTGGCTTTGTAGCCACCCACAATCACCAATCATCTTTCTTTTCCTTCATTTAATTCTTTTTTGGCTTTTTTTCCTCTCCTACATGAGTCACATTTTCCTCTAGGGGGAAATTAAAAATATAAAGTGACTTTCCCTTTTATTTTTTTATTTAGTCATTAATAAATCAATATAAGTGCTTTTGATAAAATTTATATTTATGCACTTTATAATTAATTCATTAAGACTAAGTTCCCCTTTTATTCGCCCCTTAGCCATTGGGAAACAAAATTGGGCTAAGGGTCTTTGACTTGTTATTTTAGAAAAATGGGCATTTCATCCTTGCACTAGTCATCCTTGTCTTCCTAGTTCTCATATACGTCGTACCCACAACTTCTTGCTTGCATCTCACTACTTTGCACCTTTTTTATCCATATCCATGATCTATGACACATTATTTTTACTTTTCATGACAAACTACCTCATTTCAGCACCTTTGGCCGACGCCATCGCCCGTGGGAGATGGTGTCAATGATGGCGTCAGTGTTATATTTCCCATGGTTGATGCCTTAGCCCACAGGCGATGGCGTCCTATATATACAAACCACTCATTGACAGTCAAAAGGAAGGAATCTAGAATCATTCGAATTGCCATCTACTTTGCTCTTTTGTGCCAACTTCGCATTTGCTCGCATAGCTTTTAGTTCATCTTTCATCTTGTTTGGATTGGATTGGATACTCTTCTTCTTGGATGGTTGTTTGCACTATTAGGTTACCTATAGTGAGTCTAGGACAGGAACAATGTTCCCCTTCTCCACCTAATAGCGATTCTCTCTCGGTGTGTTGCTTCTTTGGAGAGATAGATGCATCAGTGACCACCCTACAGGTACAAGGTGAGTGCTCTAACCATCTTTTGTCATTTTTCATAGATAAGTTCATCTCCTTCCTTCATTGTGCTATGTTAGCTTAGTATTACACGTGTTTGATACTAGTTAACATAAATTTTTTATTTATTATTAGCTCCTTAGTTATCATTACTTTCATTTCAGTTATATTATGCATGCTTGCTTCATCTATCTCCTCACCCAACTACTGACATCTCAGTAGGGTTCCTTCCTCTATATTGATCCCAGACCTTGGAAACCCTAGGTTGACTTAGTGTAGGGATTACTACCCTCCGGATATGCGACCCTAGCGCTCACTGTAGCCCCTTTAAGTCTATCCATTGTATGCCGGTTCATGTGTGTTTCTCACTCGTTGCCTTGATACGCTTGTAGAACGGATAATTAAGAGTGCAAGCTGTTTGAGACACATTATTAGCCTGCCATAGAGGTCATAGGGGATAATCATTATCAAATATGGAGTCTATTTCCAATTATCTCAAATCTTATTTCCTTAGTTCCATTCAAACACTGCATTTAATCTTTTCATAATACAACTTTTATTAGCCAACAAGTCAACAAATTTATTATCTAACTCTCTGACAAGAGTTTGTGGCTTGTTTTTTTAAATCATGCATCCTCCAATTTTTGTATTTCTAGTTCCATTGGATTAGGTTGGATTTGAGGAAAGTATCTCCCTCCAATATTTGGTTTATAATTTATTTTTTGTTATGTTAATTCCGAGCCCCAAACAAAGGGTTGTGAATTCTGTTTTATTAGAATATAAGCCTTTACTTAATTAGTTATCAATTACGCTTTAACTGAAAGATGATTGTAACTATGTCAACCACGTTGTAACTATCTTTTGCATAGTAAAACGACGGACACCCAATATCTGAAGTGTGCAATCCTCCTCTTTATTTCTTCTTTGTGCATGTCTTCCAACATTGGTATTAGAACACGGGGCAGGAAAAGAGAGAGGGGTATAAGGACATTTTCGTGACAGTCTCATTAGGGTACATTGAAGAAATCAAGACATTTTTTGTAAAATGAATGGAAAAAACGTGAATTACAAGTCGTAGGGCAGAAAAAGGGGACGAAAAAACAACAAATAGGAAGATAATACAGTCGACATTGATATACAAACTGCAAAATGCGATTTCATGAAGTCATGAAAAGTACATAATTAAAATACCACAGTCAGAGGAGACATTGATATACAAACTGCAAAACACGATTTCATGAAGTCGTGAAAGGTACATAATTAAAACACCACAGTCAGAGGAGAATTTCAAAGGGTTTCAAATTGTTTTTTTATACAAACAAAAATACAGTTTGCGACTTTCAGGGGAAAACACAATTTGGTCATGAAAATACAGTCCAAAAATTTTAGGGCAACATAAAGTTTGTGAATCAATCCTAAGACTCCATTTTACGCCTTTCATTCCATAGTTCAGATGCTCGAGAAGGCTAAAATATAGTGGTGCAAGGGCATAAACTCAGGAATACAAAATCAAAGGAAACTACTCATTTTCGAATCAGAATCCAAAAATCATGAACTAGGGCATGTTTTCAATTGTATTCTTCCAATTTCTAGGGCAGAGAACAATACACATCACAATTGCAGCAAAGGGCACACTTGAAACTAGTATTTTATTCTCTATATTCTCATTTCGGTAAATACGTAGTTGTATTTATTTTATTCTATTAAATGGAAATCCCTGTAGAAAAATATTTTGGTCTAAATTTTCATACATGGAAAGTGAAAATACAAATGCAACTTATGAATAAAAATTTGTGGGGCATATTAAATGGGAAAGAGAAAGCTCCCACCGATCCATCTAAATTGTTAGATTGGCAAAGCACAGATGGTAGACAAAAAGCTATTATTGGCCTTGTTCTCTCCGACTCTGAACTTCATCGTGTAGACCTAGAAAAATCATCCAAGGAAATTTGGAATGCTCTAACTAAATTATTTGGAGCGAAAGCAGTTATTGCCAAATTTTCCCTAAAACTTCATTTATACAGGTTCAAAATGGATGAAGGAGTCTCTATGTAGAGTCACATCAATAATTTGAAGTCTCTGATCAAACAAATAGTAGAAGTCAAAGATGCGATAGAGGATGAGGATGCCAAAGCTATCCTATTAAACAATTTATCTTCAAAATACAACAATGTAGTTTTTAGTATTTACCCTCAGTCAAATTCAATCGCAATCTCTTGTAGCTGAAGAAAAGAGAACAACTGGAGAAGATGCAAAAGGTAATTCTCAATAAGTGAATTTTATTTCAGAATCAAAAGCTTTCGTAGAAGGTCAAATAAAGATAACTGGGAGATTGAATGTCCTTATTGTAAGAAAAGAGGTCACGCAACGTGGGATTATCATATTTGAGCCAATGATGTGCTCAAGGGTAAAGGCATATCAAATACAACCAATATAACCATGGTTGAAGACCCACCAGATGAAAAAGGTAGTGAGGACAGCGGCGAATACGCAATATAAAGATACTCTAAACTTTGAAGGCAAGAAAGGATACAGGGTAGATGAAGCTCGGTATGGATGGTTGCTTAGATACTTCGGGATACTGTGGATCTTGGGATTTATACCCTCATGAGGGTCATGAGATAGCTTGATGGAGCTTGTGAATGGCTCAATATGGATGGTTGTCTAATAATTTGGGAGATCTGTGATTCGGGTGTTAGGGGAGGTGGAATCCGGTAACTTGAGAATTCATCTCCGGAGCTACACCTTTACAAAGGTCACGAAGTAGATTGATGGAGCCCTACATAGTCAAAGCACTGCTTTCAAAGTGAAAGCCTCTGAAGATTACGTAATTATGTTTGGTTCTAGTTTTGTTAGAATGATTGTTTTTACTTTATGTAGGGTAATCCTTAAGAGGAGGTATTAGAATATAAGGCTTTGCTTAATTAGTTATCAGTTACACTTTAACTGAAAGACGGTTATAACTATGTCAACCGCTTTGTAACTATTTTTTGCATTATAAAATGACGGACACACAATCTCCAAAGTGTGCAATCCGTCTTCTCTTTATTTCTTCCTTGTGCACGTCCTCCAACACTGCTTTACTATTTATGATGACCCTTCAACCCTGCTGAAAGGTATAGTTATCCTTAATTTGATAGTGGATTAGATCCCTTGTACCTATTTTATATGGGTAACTATTTATTCTCCCTTGTAATTCAATTTATAAATATCAGTAGGTATAATCAATGGATCCTTTTTAGAGCCATTATTAACGTCTCCTCTGCTATGTACCTTATTGAAATTTTCAGATGATAATGTTAGAAAATACACACTAATCTAATAATCTTCATCTCGCAGGTGCCTGCTCTTGAACACAATAGCAAAGTCATAGGAGAGAGTTTGGATTTGCTGCAGTATCTCGATGACTATTTTGAAGGACCCAAACTGTTCCCTGTGGTATATACAAAGCTCCCCAACTATTTCCCCAGAATTGCATATATAATAATTGTCTTAGCACTTACATATCCGTAATTTTTGTAGGATCTTGTTAAGAAAGAAGTTGCAAATCAACTGCTAAAGTATACAGATACTCTTACAACTATTGGCTTCCTAGTTCTTAATAAGGAAGAGAACTCTTTGTCCGAGATTCAGCAAGAGTTTGGTAGGCGAGACATTTTAAATTTACTTTGCAACTACAAAATATTATGGATGAAATACCTTTTCATGAAATCAAAATAAAATATGGGTTTGCATCTTTTTTCTTTCAGGTCCTGTTCTTGATTATTTGGAAGATTCTTTAGAAAAGTTTGCCAATGAGGGACCCTTCTTTTTGGGCCAGTTTGGTGTGGTAAGATAATTTGGACCATATGCCCCAAGACAACTTGTACTTGAGCAAGTTTACGATTCATTGTTTTAATTTTCTACCCATTGATTCAATAAAGATTATACATGACAATGGACAGGTTGACATTGCCTATGCCCCTTTCATTGAGAGATTCCAAACTTTCTTTTCCAGCTTGAGGAACTTTGACATCACAACGTCTAGGCCAAGACTTGCAAAATGGGTGGAGGTTAGTCAAAGAATGTTCCTTTATTTCCATGAATTATATAAAATAAATAGAAAAATAAAATATATTGAGCAGGGGCAAAATGAAGCAGTTATCTCAAATTTATGATTAATATATGGAAGTCATACACATTGAACTGGATTCTATGTCTCCTCCACGTTGCTATATAGTATTTTAATGATGTCAGTTTTTTTTTGATGAAATAGTCTATATTACTTAATAAAATATTACAGTCTATCCACAAAAAATATGGGTGGTAAAGGGCACACCCCACGATCAAACTAGCCGACGGCTAGGAGACTAATGTATCAGGCTCAAGGGGCAACAACAAACATAGCAACAATGCCAGAAAAAAAAAGGAAAAACAAACTAGGCCGCCGTAGCAAACATAGATGCAGGGGGTGGTGGAGGCGCTTTATCCTCCAGGTTACTACCAGGAAGATCGTTGCCATCTGGAAGGGGCAGCCAGCCTGAAGCAATTTCTTCGTCTTTGTCGTCTTGCTGATTAGGAGAAATGGCAAGAGCCAACTGGGGGACTTTGCTAGAATCCCACCCATCCCACTGCACAGGAGGCAGGGAGTGGTGGTGGGAGCCCCAGCCGCTGTGATGCTGTTATCAGCCAATTTTGACTTCGCAAAATTGGCTAAAAAATAATAAAAAATGGAAATTTTGAAAATTTTCAAAAGTGTTACTTTGTGTGGTTTATCACCCTCACGACGACCGTCTCCTTTTCATGATCATTTCAGTCTTCGTTTCGTCCTTTTCGGGCAGGAACTCCTCTCGCCAGGCTTTAAATTGCATTAAAATACATTAAAATTAATTAATTGCTCTTTGTTTGATAAAATTAATTTTTAAATAACTTGGGAGTATTTAATTAAATAAATATTAATTAAAATTCATCCGACAAGTTTTATTTTAATTGCCGGGGAAAAATAAGCTTCCGCTTCCCATTGCCGGGATGCCAAATTGGCTTCCCGGGCCCGGATTTCCCCTTTCCTAGCAAAATTGTTTTAAATTCCCGCCTGTGGGATTTCTTTTCACAATTGCCAAATTAATGGATTGGCAAACGGGCAAGAAATCTCCCAATTTCCCACATGGGGAAATTGAACGGAGATTGCCAGCCCACTTTGCCAATCCCGTTGGCAATTGGCCGTTGCTTTCCCTATTCCCCTTGGCAATTAATTCCACTAGCCGAGAAGAGAGGAAGTTGGATTAATCCTCATAACTTCCTCCGTCAAACTCGTTGCAAAGAGTCGTACGAAGCTTCCCACTTCTTCTTCTAAGAACATAATATTTTATCACATCCCACAATTTTGCGAGACCATTGCAAAGGATAAAACACAGCCATAAAAATCAATGCAATCACCAGGCAGTGTAAGAAACAAGAATATTATTTCCTAAAGCTTCAGGCAGGATCTAAAAGCCAAAGCCGTATGCATTGGAGAAGGAGGACAATTTTTCAAAGAAAGAAATAAAAAATTAAAGCAAATAAAAAGAAAAGCCACCACATGCAGGTGAAGGAAGACTGTTTTCCACGTAGTAGGAAGGGACAGCAGGAGAGAGCAGCCAACAGTCCAAATCCAAGCTCCACGCACCTGTCCATAGTCCCACGCAGGCCAAAGGAGGTTGCATCAACAGTTTTCCACGTGCTAGCAGGTACAGTCAATACCAAAGACCACGCAACCAAGGAGGAGGGTTTTCCACGTGCAAAGAAGGAAATCTCCACGCATTGGTGAAGGAGTTTGATTCTGAAACAACAAGGATACAAATACCTGCGCAGGTTTTTAAAGGAGAAAAACAACAAAAAGCAAGTTCCCACGCCTGAGAAATACAAGTGGACAGCAAATAAAGTTTAAGTTCCCACGCATAAGGTAAGACAGACCACGTGGAGGTTGAAGGAGGAATATCCATCATCTGTCTACGCACCCTGAAGGAGGAGAAGGCAGAAGCTTTCAACGCAAGGCAAAGAATTCTAAACGCGTGAGGCAAAAAAGAGATTCCACACAGGAACAGTAAAAAGAAATACACCACGCCTAGGGGGGAGAAGAAGACAAGGGAAATAAAAAGAAAATCAGTTAAAAAACAGTCTAAAAGCATTCTAGAAGAACAGTCTCACGCAAGGAGCAGGAGACCACGTGGGGGAGAAAGCAAGGAATCACCACGCCTAGCTAACCAAGCTAGAATACCACACTTTGAAAGAAAAGGAAAAGAAATAAAAAAGAATTTCACGCGGAAGGTAAAGAGGAGGTTTTCCACGCAAGGAAAAGAATAGGCCACATTGGAGAAATGAAATAAGAACAGTCCAAAAATCAGAAGAAAAGATCATTTTCCACGTGCTAAGCAAAGGAATCAATGCCATAGTCTAATAATATAAAAATAATAGATCCCACGCTCAGCCGGGAAGGAAAAATCCACGCATTGACTAGAAGATCACATCGAAGAAGTAAATATCAAATTGCGGGATTATTAGAATTGGGTGATTTTCACATACCAAGGAGAAATTTGATTCCAGCAAATTTAATAAAAAAATCGGGATATTAAAATCGGGCGATTTTTGTTTATTTTAAATTAAAAATAAATAAATAATCGTCACCGGAATCGAAAATTGTAACCTGATCAAGTTCTTGTTGTTATTATTATTATTTTAAAATAATAATAATAATATTAAAACGGAACATATTTTTCTTGCATTAACGGAGGTTTCAGAGACTGAGACCCGACCCCGCTTGCGTTGTTTTGTGTGCTTGAGTCATTCTTCTGTGAAATTCATAATGGCCGAAAAATCTAACAAATTTGCAGGGAGATCGAGGAAGCCAGTGGAAAAATCAAACAAATACGCCCAGAAGTATGAATTTCAAGGAATTATCCCTCCCATTTCCATTAAGTCTGCATATGACAACATCACTGATACAAATTTGGGTCACATCAATGTGCAACAATTCTGCGAGTAGGTGAAAACTGAAGGCAAAACCATTTTCTCAGATAGACTTTACCACATAGTGGTCTACCCCAAGTAGCAGCATTTCCTGTCTCGGTGCAGTGTCCGGAATTGGTTATCACTTGCGCGGAGCATTATGATCCTGAGAGACGAGGAATTTTTAAAGATAATCACGAGCCTTTACTCTTAATCACACTAGAGCACATTGAGGAATTGCTCGGCATACCCGATTTTCCCGAGAATGCGGATATCACTCGCTAGTCAGCACAAGAATTCTGGGATGAAGAACCTCTGAGATGGAGCAAAATGGTTAATAACAACTGGTTAGTAACCAAGAGACCTCGAATTGACAGGCTTCCCAAAGAACTGTACCGCATTGAGTTCATGGAAGAAATCGGGGACATGATTACTCTCCTAAGTTGAGATTTCGGTCTACCTTCTGCTAGGATTTTCCACCCATGGATGTATCAGTTTATCTGCATCATCCTAGCCAAGAAAGAGTTTGTGGATTGAGCCACCATCATCAGTAACACCCTTCACAAACAATTGATAGAAGTTAAGATGACTGGATGCTTCTACATGACATCGTATTTGACTTATGCAGTAGCAAGAAGAAAGCTATTCTCGGGACTTGAAACGAGAGGAGTCATGGGGCCATCAAATAGTGTTTTTCATTATTACCCTCAACTCAGTTTCAAAAATAGTTCTCACCATTTTAGAAGAGTCAACGATGCATTCACCTTCTGCGTGATTCGGAACCTGAATTGGAATACTGAGGAAAGGTTTTCTAAAGAAGCCATGGGTGTCATTTCCCAATGGGGAACCTGGTTTATTCAATTTTCATCCTTTTCCTACATTCGCGTGAGTGGCTTTGCCGGTACTCCGTGGAAGCTTCCTAAGTACGTCAGTGATAGATGGGCATTAATGGAACTTGCGTGACAACTATTCCAAGTTCACTGTCTTCTCAGTGACAAGCACCGTTCAGGGAATTTCATTTCCCAATCCAAATCGGGGAATAGCAATGTCCAAATCTTTTCAGTGCACAACTCATGGAAAAAGAGTTCGCTCTCATAACCATCCATCCATATGTGAAGAGAGCCCAATTTGATATCAATTGATATATGCAAAAGATTCTGGGAGTAAAGTATCAACATAATCTTACCATGGAAGATTTCTAGGCTGTTTGTTCGGACGAACATGAGGTAAGAAGATGGGAGTACTCTCGCCTAACACTAGCTTAGATCAAGGCCTTCCGCATCAAGAGCTGTCCCGATTCATTCATAAATGATGATGAGGATGTCATTGATCCCTCTTATGATGTAGTTGCTTTTACCCCATTGCCTCGAATTGACTGGACCAAACGAGATGAATTTTCTCTTGATAGCAAGAATTAACCAATTATTGAAAGAAGCATATCTTGGTATGACAGAGAACTTGCCAAGTTGCAATCAATTCCAGATCATTTTTCGGGATCACAAAAATTGCCAATACGAGGGGGTCTCCATTCGACCAAAGTCTCTTCTCAATCGACCTCTGTACCATGCAATCATACACAACAAGCAAGAAAGGAGTGGTTGCCAAAATCCACTTTGCCAAGTAACATGTCACGAGGAGAAAGATCTAAAGATCCCAACCCCGAAGAAGGAAGAGAGCGTGTGTCCGGATTTTCTACTTCAAGTAGAGATTCTTCTACCCGCATTGTTAATAGTACTTAGAAGCTTGTGGAAAATGATCCTCAGCCATGTTTTGCACAAGCATCCACTGAGGTGTAGGTAATTCAAATATCAAACACTTCGGAGCATGTAGTTCATGAAGGGGTTTCCCAAAATCTCCCGAATAATCAGGAAGTGGATATTGAGGTTGTGTCTCCTCAAATCGAGGTTGTAGATAGGGTTCTAGCAGGATCTCATGATGTCAAGGACAATGAGAATGTTGTTTCGAGCTCCAGGATTTTGTATGCTGAAATGGTGAATGATACTCCTTCCTGGGTTGATTCCGAAGTGAAGAAAAGGAAGAGAGTTGTCAAGCCAATTGACATTGATTTTGATGCCCTTTTCAAACTTTTGAATGATGCCATTCCTAAGAAGCCTAAGGTGCTTTCTCGAATAATGGTGGATAATGATGGAAACAAATTTGCAGATCTTGCCATTCCACAAGTTGAAAAAGAGCGCGATGCTATGACACCTGCCGACTATGAAGTTTCCAGACTTGGACTAAAAAGATCTACATTAGAAAGTGACATGGCGATGGCTCGAGATTCAATTGATATCGTGCCAAAGAGACTTGAGAAATACAAGTATCAAAACTCTCAGCTCAAGGCCGAAAAGAATCAATTGGTGGAATATGTTCAACATTTGATAAACCCCATATCATCCACTTTCCCCGTACCTAATGCAGTGGCTGCCCCAGATGAAGATACTCTCAATTTGTCAAAAGAAATAAACACATTGGGCCATGTCACTAAAACTTGGCTTTCAGAGATTCTCGTTTTAGGCCAAGGGACGATCAAGACCGCGGTTAAGCTTCATGAAGATGTCAGTGTGTATCTTGATCCAATTCTTTCTTTCAAAGAAACTTTTGTTTCTACTATATCAAATTTGGATGAGATATTGCCCAGTTTACAGGAGATGACAAGTATGGAATCTTCAGTTTTAGCTATTGAAGGAATTCTCGAATTTGAACATCGAGGGACACGTTTTCTTTGGTGTCTGCATCACAAATCAAGAAAGACGCTTCTCAAGGATTCTATGATCCATTATGAAAGCATGTGCAATGAAGCCTTCACTTCACTCTCCTTGATTCAAGAATTCATGGCTGAGATTCCTTGCAACCTCGTAAATGAGCATAATCAAAGGTGTTCAAAGGAGCAGGTGGAAGAGCAATTTTCACAATTGTTTAAGGACATGTACACTTCCGCCAACAAATTCTCGTCAGTTTCGATGGAGTGGTGCATCAAATTAAAGAACTTATTTGAGAACACTCAATCCAAAATTGTTAATTTAAATGATATGCCAAGTAGAATTCTTGAATTGCAGGTATTTTGTGAGGCTATTCTTCGACCAAGTGAACCTCCGGAAGAAGAAAAGATGTTTGAAACTTTGGGAAGGTTTAGATCCTTTCAACTGGAAAAAGCGGCAGATCCTAATTTCACCGGCGGTTCAGGGTGTTAATTTTCTTGGTATCTAATGAAGTGGGAGAGTACATTTCTCATACGCTTGAGATAGGTTGACCCCATTTCAATGTATAAGGCACTGGTTATTATTGTATATTTTAAAAGGTGTTATTTGTTTTTGGGAAACTATGGATATTTTAAGTAATTTCTATTTTTGGGTTCTTTAATAAAGTTGTTGAAAAAGTCAAAGGTCACTTAAGTGCCTTATTTAATGATAATGTAAAACCCTAACTACTTTGTAACCAACTTTTGGGTTAGAAAAGGAAGTGAGGGGCTCATTTGTAAAGGTGACTTTTAGAGAGGAGAAGAAATACTTTTGCGTGCAAGCTTTGTTTGAGGAAGAAACTGTGTTCTTTTGTGAAAAACATTTTGAAGTTTATGAAATACGAACTTTGTGTCTCATTCATTGTCTCTTGTAACGTTTGATGATCTTATGTTCATTAGATGTTAAGTATTTGAATCTTGCATGCAAATATTATCTTTGATCCTATTGTCAACGTTATTAATCAGTTGTTCTAGTTCACAGTGATCAAGCTCTGATTATCTACTTGCTCATGTGTGTTCCCTTTTACACGTTCTTGTTTGGCTAACTCAAACTCCGTTTTATTTGTGTTAGTTATTCGCCTTTCTTCTTCATGCAATATTAGGCTCTGTTTTTACCTAACTCTTGCATGTTCTTTCATTTCATTCCATTTCACTCCTTTCCTTCATTCCATTCCATCTCTTTCATTCACTTTTCTTTCCATTGATGTTCCAAAACACCCCCCACATACAATTTTGAATGTATAGATGTAAATACAGTTTTGGTTTTCAATGAAGGCAGCCTCACCTTCATTGAGGAGGGACTTCGTTCCCACACTGTTGCATGTCATTTGCATGCGTGCAAATCCATATGCTAACAGCTGCGAGGAACGATGCGGGGACCCCCAACCACCGTGGTTGACAAGGCTCCGCCGATGCTCAAGTTGCCATCTAGGAGAGTGATGACGATGAGCTTGGTCAACTGACTGGTCTTGGCCACGACGTACTCTCGAACGAACACTCCCAGAAGGGGAGGTAGGGGGTTCCCGTGCCACAGTGCAAGGAGCGTTGGCCCAATGATCCAGAAGGGTCTGAAGGTGGCGCACTTCCAGCTCCACCTTACGCGCCTAGTCCTAGATCTATAAGAACACATTTGAGATAAGCATGGCCTTATCATAATGCAAAAGAATGCAAGAAACTGCAGAATTAGCAAAAATAGCAGAATTGCGTTCTTTCCATATAAAAAAAGGATCTCCACTCTGAAAGTATGCCACACTTGTGCAAAAGCATGGGGAATGGAAATAGAATCCCCCAGCAAAGCATGTTGCCAAATAAATGGAGCTGGTCTAAACGGTCGAAAGAAATCATGGATCTAGGCCCAAATAGCTTGAGCTTTTGGGTAATACCAGAACAAATGTGTAAGCGTCTCAATATGCCCATAAAAAAGGCAAAGCTGAGGAGAAATCCCGTAATGAGCTAATCTGCACCTAAGAAGGAGGCCTTGAAAAAGTAGGCACCAAGCAAAAAAGGCTAGCTTGGGCTAAAGGATGGCTTTCCAAACTATATGAAATATAGCTTCCCAGGATGACCATATAGAATTGATGGACCATCTGGAGTTAAGCAAGGCCACATTGGTAGCCTGGGGCTAAGCTGAGCATAACCTTTTCTTGGGGAGTAATTTTAGAAAGGGGTATCTAGAAACCATTTCCAATCCTTCCACCAAGGCGTGAGAGAGACAACACCAACTTTATGAAGCATCTCGGTAGGAATGGAATCAAGAACTTCCTGATAAGACTCTTTGTTAGCCGAAGCAAGCCGAAACTTGGCTTTAGCTTAAGGCCAAGTGAGAAGTAATTTGGTCTTCCTGTAAAAGATGTCTTTAAGAGTGCGCAAGACTCGATGTTACAACTTAAGAACATGAACCCAGGGCACTTGGGAAAGTGGAACATCATGAAAATTGATGAGAGGAGACCACCAAATGTTGTGGTCATTAATGGATAGCCCATTTCTGAAACCATCCCCTTCTCAGATTAAAAAGGGTTTGAGTAACTCCTAAACTTTCCATATGCTTTTGACAACAAAGGTGCCCACAACCTTAACCGGGGATTTCATAATGAGAAGACTGTGAAAATCCATCACTTTCCAAGTTTTGTGCTCTTGAGGGGAGCCTTGACAAATAAAGTTGTGAATCAACACTTTTTAAGCTTCGTTGCCAATGCAGGCTCTGAATGATCCACTTGGCTGCCAGCGCAGACCCCTAGCGGCCAATGTCAGTCAGACCAAGACCTCTAGAATCCCTAGAGAGACAACAATATTCCCAAGAAACTCTGTGAAATCCTTTGCCAAGCTCTGAGCTAGCCCAAAGGAAATCTTTGAGAAGTTTCTCCAATTTCTTGTAAGAGGCTTTAGCCGGCACCCAACACGAAGAATAATAAACATGTGTGGCTGTCAATATCTTGGAGCAAATCTAAAATTTTCCTGTCAGTGAAAGGGGTTTAGTAATCCAGTACTCCAACTTGTGGGAAACCCTGTCAATAACATATTGCCAAAGTTGACTAGGAGAAGCATCAAAAGCAAAGGGAATGCCCAAAAATTTAAAAATTTCTCCATGCTGGATATATTTCCACTCATAACGATTCAGTCAACCAGGTTTGGGGAGAAAATATTTCCTGAAGCACTAGGTCTTTCTCCACCGGATACTGGAAATTGAAGTTAAACAATACGTGTCTAAACATTACATGACATTGTTGATATTTGCTTCTTCCTCCAGGAGCGTGAGGAAGGATTCATCTACAAAATGCCCATTAAAGCTAAAGGGGAGTCGTAGAAGGGAGTTGAATACCCCTCACAAGCCCTTGATCCCGAGCATGGGCAAGGAAGAACCCAAAACCTTTAGCAGCTAGCACATAAAGATCAGGCGCTAAACGGACAACCTTGTTAAATAGAATGAAAAAGCCCAAACTGCTTAGAAGTATGACCATTAACAGATAGAGAGGTCGTGGCATATGCAAAAAGCATTTTGACAGAGGCGATGAAAACTGAACCGAAGCCCAGTGCTTCAAGCATCGCCAGAATGAAATGCCATTCAATCTTGTCATAAGCTTTTTCAAAGTCAATTTTGACAAAAATGGCTGGTTGTTTAGAGGTTCTTGCCCACTCCATACCTTCCCAGATAGCCAAAATATTATCCAAAATGTACCTGCTCTGTATGAAACCAGTCTACTCAGGACTGACGATAACGAGCAAGATGGGCCGAAGCCGAAGAGCTAAAGCCTTAGCTATGATCTTGTATGAAACATTGAGCAAGGTAATCGGCCGCCAATTGCAGATGAGCTTTAGGTCTCCTGCTTTAGGGATGAACTTTATGTGACCCCGATTAATAAGGGCACCAAGGGACCCTGAGTGGAGAGCCTCAAGGTAGACTTGCAGTAGATCCTGACCAACCATGTCCCAAAGGGCTTTGTAAAACTCGCAAGGGAAGCCATCCATTCCAGGAGCTTTATCATTGGCCATAAGGGAAACAACTTCATATAAGTCCTCTAGAGTAAGCAATCTATCACAGACAACTCTGTGAGCCGGTGAAAGCTTGCAAGGAACTACCAAGAGGCATTCATCGAGCGCGGCTTTTCACTCAGGAGACTCTTCCTGCGCTTTGAAAACCTGAACATAGTGCCTAACAAAGGCTTGGACCATCTGAGGAGTGTCTGAAATCCAAACACCAGCATCGACAATGGCAGAAATTTGTTGGTTCATGTGCTTGGCTTTAAGCCGCTGGTAAAACTCTTTGGTGTTACGGTCTCCAATTTTAAGCCAGTGCAGCCGAGCTTTAATCTGGGCACCCCGAGCTGTGTAATCATCAGCAATGTGGATTTTTTGCTGCAATTTAGCAACTTGGAGTTGTAGAGCCACATTGAAAGGAGCCTGTTTGAGCGCCACCGTCGAGCGGCTCAGCTCAGTGGAGGTGGTGGAATAGGCCCACCATCATAATTTAGCGAGATGAACACCATACATTTAGAGGAATTTAGTGAGCCAAATTATAACATCTTTCCACCAACTTATCCAACCCACCTTACCAAGAGGGCGAGGTGCAAGGTTCCAAATTTGATCGATGTGTGCCAAAGTTAGGTCATGATGCAGTAAAGCAGTATTTAAATAAAACTACGTCTTTTTAATTTTTGGCTGCTGAAAATTCCATTCAATACGGAACCGAATCGGAATGTGGTCAGAAAGAACAATGGTCAGCAACATTTCCACCGGAAGAGAATAACAGCTGGAAAATTTAAAGAAAGGCTGTAAAGAGATCATGGCACGATCAAGCCTTTTAAAAACCCGATCTTGGCCATTTCTAAGATTAGACCAAGTGTACCATGGCAGCGTGCTGGTGTGACGTGAATAATTAGGGTCATAAAACCCAAATTTATTACGCATGTAAAACCAAGCTTCCCTTTCGCCAGCTGGCCACCTCATGGGTAAAAGGCCCATTTTTTCATTGGGATGCTCCACCATATTAAAATCCCCATTAATTAACCAGTGAGCATTTGGAAGGTCATCAGCCACCCACCGCCAAAGTGACGTCCTTTCTGACGCGTCATTAGGTGCATAAACATTAATAATCCCAAAGGAGATATTTTCAATATTGAATAGCACCCAGAGAATACAGTTGTCAGGGTCACATCCATGATTGACGTAATGCGGCCACCACTTCAGAGAAATAAATGTGATCATTCCACCTCTGCTAGCAGCATGGTTGCTAGGGATAGCTAAATTGTCAGACCAAATAGTCTTAGTGACAGAATCAAGTAAAAAACCTGTAACTTTGATTTCCTATAAACACAGAATATCCATATCCAGGAAGATTTTCCTAAAATATCACACTATGTATTTGCGAGTGGAGTCTGTGAGACCCCGAACATTCCATGAGTAGTAATTCATGAGGAAACATTGTCCAGATGCATTTCTGAGTCTATCTCACTCAAACCATCAAGGGCCCCAAAACTATTATGTAAAAACCATTGTTGGTTAATTGAAAAAAAATCAAATAGTTGAGTATCCCGCCAGCTATTAGGGATATACTCCCCTTCCTTGTGCTCGTGAGGAGGGCTGCGATAATGCCGAACCACCTGATTTCATGGAGAAACCACTTTGTTGGAAACGAGTAATGGTTGAAGACCACCCTCATTCTGCAAAAGAGCAGGCTGCATGTTTGAGGCCAAAGGTGGCAATTTGCTTGAAGAACCAACCATACTGCTAGCCATTACCTTCATATGAACCAAAGGTAACTTGGTATCTGAAGGTTGCTTTGCAGCTGAGCTGGAAGCATTTGGAGTGCCTTTCCGAGTTGAATAGTTGAACCATGTTACAAAGGCCCGACAAGAGTGGCCTTGTTCTTGTTGGCTTTTCGGCCACCCATTGTGTGCTAACCCTCCTCTTCAGGTTGAGGGCGAGGATCACCCAGAGGCTTTGAAGCAGCTCGGCGAGTGGCCAACAAGGGACAATCCTGAATTTTATGCTCAGAAGATTGACAGTGAAAGCAAGTATTCGGAAGATTGATGTATACCACCTTCTGAGTGAAATACACATCACCAACTTGGATGGCAATGGACTCTTTCAGGTCCTTCGAAAGATCCAGTTCTATGCAAACCCTCTTTTGCGGATGAGCTGCAAAGAACCTATTAGGCTCTGTGTATATAACACGGCCGAGAGTGGCAGCAATACACTCTAAAAAATGCCAGCAAGGCATAGGAAGCCCTAGGAACTCAACCCAAATGGGGACCTTAAGAGCCGTCTGGTCAGAGACAACAAAGTCTCTGGTCCAGGGTGACAAAACCAGTAGGGAGCTTCTTACATACCAGGTTTGCTGCTTATGCAAGATAAGGGAAGCATGACTAGGATCAACAAAACAAAGGCAAAAAAAACCATGGGTTAGGTTCTGGATAGAATCCAGTTTAATACCATGCATCGTCCAAGTAGTTTGGACCCATGATTTAAGCATACTTTCAGAGGGAGTCCTTCCAACAAAATACCCTATTAAGCAGAATTGTTCTAGCCATTTATAGGTGGAATCAAATTCTGAAAGTGGTAAAACAATATCAGGGGAAGTATCATTACCTCATGGAATACTTTCGGCACAAACTTGCGAGGGCGTTTCCCCAGAGCCATTTTTCACAGAATCACCGCTCTCCGTCGCAGTTGAAATAACTGGACTAGAGTCGAGTGAAGTCATATTTAAAGCCCGCCAAGTGGCTAGGCTCTAGAAAAGAGGCCGAATAAATGCATTAATGGCAATAGATCTCTCACTGCAGATGAACTCGCTGTTCTCGGCATGCAGAACCCTAAACAATACGAGCCCCCAAATCTCTGTGAATCAAGTAACCATAACATGAAACGTCTAAATTTGAAAAGAGAAAAAAATATTTAGTGATTTCTTTGATAAAATAAGAAATGGGGATGGAAAATGCATTAAAAACACATTTATGTTTATTCAGGTCATACCCTTTGGAGTTTTTGATACCACTATCAAAGTATGAAAGAACAGTTTATCACATAGTTACGAAATCTGGTGGGATGCGGAATATTTGGCCAGCCCAGATTAGTTCAGTCCAGATTGGCCCTGTTTTACAGAGTTTTTTTTTTTGGCAAAAAAAAGCCAGCAACCTTATTTTTGAAATAATATTAAATATAGTAACATTTAATATTTTGTTATTAATTATTTTCAATGTATTTGTCTATTTAACATATTTATAAAAGTATGTTGACATATGAATATGTATATATTTTGGGCCAGATTTATGTTGATATATGTATATGCGGTGTTATCGAGTTCAGAAATCCGGATCCGTTTGGGAAGAAAAAAAAATGAAAAATGTGGAACTCTTGAAAATGTTCAGAAAATTTCGATGCAAAATATATACATATTATAGAAGAGTATAATTTATAAATATGCAAAAATTGACAAATACTCAGAAAAACATTAATAATGTAATATACAATGTTAATATATTTAATATTAAATCATTTATGAGAATGTCGGGAGTCTTCTTATCGCAAAAAAACTGGTTTTTTTTGTTTTGGATAAAAATCCAGGGCTGATCTGGACCAAATTTGTCCAGGCTGGCTGAACAATCCGGATCTGGCTGGATTTGGAAACTATGGTTTTCACACTTCTCCTTCCTCTCCCAAATGTTTTGGACTCCTATAATCCCTTTCAGAGCATTTGGGAGAGGAAGGAGAAGTGTGTAAATGAGTTTTTAGAAGTTTGGACATTAAAATAGATGAATTTCAATCTGACTTGTTGCGACTGTACAGATTAAGGCTTTAGTTTCTCCAATAAAAATATCATCTCATTTTGACATTGTATGAGTGATTAATAGCCAACAAATAATGAATTGAGTTTCGCACATTTGATGGATCAAACAGAAGCATTTTGACTGGAAACTTGGTAAGCATGTGGGAAAGGGTGTTCTCAAGATACATATCATGCTTGGAGGCCAAATTGACATCATATGCTGGAATCAGAGCCAAAACCGAGTCTTTGATTAATGATATTGGAAAGGGGAGAAGGTATGTCTTCAGATTTACATGAAATCTCTGCCTGCATGGCTTGATAAATTTCTTATAAAACAGTGCTTGGAATCAAAATTCACGTCTTGGTGATCACTCTAACATGAACACAATCCTGCATCTTCAAAATGTTTATTAAACTAGAGGAAGATTCCACATCTACAATGGCATGAACTCCTTGAGAAAGATCATTTTGATGTACCATTTGTAGATGACCTCTCTTGCAACTCTAGTGATGATGTCCTTTGTGCCAAGGAGTCAAGGCGAGCGGGGGGCAGGGCGTAGGGAGTACATGAAAGGGGGTAGCCTTTCAATTATAGTTACGAAGTTTGGAAATATGGATCTGTTTGGGAGGGCTAAAAAATTAGAAATCCGAGATCACTAAAAAAGTTCACAAATATATATATATATATATATATATATATATATATATATATATATATATATAGTTACAACTTAAAATCATGTAAAACATGCAAAATTATATCCATCTACCAAATAATGAACATAAAATTAAACCTTGCTAATTCTATTAATTTTAATTAATTTATAACATACAACAAAACTCAAACTAAATTAAATTATAAAAAAGTAAAAAATATATCAAAGACTTAATGAAATAACCTATATAATAAAAAATCAATAGAATAATATTTTTTATTAATTTTTATTTATTTATAACATATAACTAAATTTAAACTAATTAAATTAGAAAATGAAAAAATCAAACACTTAACAAAATAACCTATACAAAATAAAATTAATAAACTAATAATTTTAGTAATTTTAATTTTTTGTAATATTAATATATAACAGAATTCAAATTTAATTAAATTCTTAAAACCAAAGAAAATATTAAATACTAATTGAGTTTAACGGAAACCAAACACTCAAATGTTATAAAATAGATATCAAAATATAGAACCTATATACTAGATAACCTAAAAATTATAACCAAATAAAATAAAGTGAGACACTAATTTGCTTCGATGTTGTAGAGAAAAATGTTCACCGATCAATCTGCTAGGGACGTTGAATACATAACCAAGGCTTCCATCAATCTTCTGCTTGCTATCACTAGGAAATTGCAGACTTGCCTAGGGTTCCTGCACAAACATGAATGGTCCCATACAGACTGTGTAAATTGTAGATTGTGAATGGTTCAAACTAGCATGTGGAAAATCGCTCCAAACACTCTCCTTCCACTACAAACTATCGCCTCTACTCTTCATAGCTCTTCATATTGTTGTTTGTTTGCATTCTCCACCCCTTCAAATCATTTATACAATATTTGTAGGGTTTGTTGCGCTTTTTTTAGGGTTTTATTTTCCATTTTTTGTTTATATATATATATATATATATATATATTAAAAAATGCCTTAATTGGATCGGATTAATCCGGAAGGCTGAAAAATTCGCATTGAACCGGATATGGATCAGATCTGGCTGAACTTGGTAACTATGCTATCAATAGAGATGCCAGTAGAAAGAAGAGGCAACCTACGCTCAAACTACCAACAATGACAGTGCTTGGTGGGAACAATGGAGTAGTGGGGACTAGTGAAGAAATCCTATCTAAAGAGAAAATTGTTTAAGTATGAATATCTCTCACAGCTAGAAGCTGAAGCCCCCATGGATTTGAGTTTGTGAATGTAGAAAGTCAGCCTACAAATAGTCTCAAGCCAAAGTGGCTAGGCGACAAATTCAAGCTGGAAAATGCATTGAGGAACTATCCCTTTGCAACCGATCATATGATGTAAAGCATGAGAGTTTTGACCTTCTCAATATAGGCCCATTCAATGACCCTCAAGCTAGGTCCCCAAATCTCTAAACCATATAAAACTATAAGCTTGATTGTTGTGTCAAAAAAAGTGAATCATGGACAAATGTCTTGGAAGTGGATATGAAAAAATTAATGGTCCAAGAAAAAGAGAGGCATGCCTCTTGAAAAGGTGCGAGTGAGCGGTAGACTTCAAGCAAAATGATGGACTGGAACATTGGACCACAAAGTATGTATAGGACGATGTGATTTCTAAAAATTCCCCTTTGTAGAAAAACTAGAATTCGGGGAGAGAGCACTCGGTGATAGTGAAAATCATGACATTTGTTTTACTACGGTTGACCATGCACTGTAGAAATTGACAGAGATGAGCAAGGGCATCAAGTTGTCATTGTAAGCCCTCGACAAAATGTGAGGGGAGAGCAACATCACCAGAAAAAAGAAGGATATCTATAAACACCTCATGCAAAATAAATTGTCACCCAAATGGGTATGCTACCGAAGAAAACCCTCTAACTCATCAATGTAAATGCTGAATAGAGTTGGTGAGAGAGGACATCCTTGCTTGACCCCAATGGTACTCTTCACAAAGTCAGAGAAACCATGAGAATTACAAAAACACCCAATAACTTTCACATAAAGCCTCTAAGCGACAATATTCATAGAATCTGGGATGCCACTATCTCTCAACTTCTAGAAAAGAAAGTGTCTCAAAACTTAGTCAAAGTTTTTTCCGAACTCAAAAAAACAACCATAAACTTTAAAATACCTATGAAAAGCCTCCTTAGTAACAAGCCAAAGTGTAAACATGTGGTCAATAGTCTGGTAGTCCCTCTAGAAGCCAACTTGTCCCTTGACTATGATATTATTGCTTTCCAAGTACTTTGACAACCACATGTCCAACATCGTGGCATGTAGTTTTGCAAATGCATGCCAATCATAATGGTTCTATAGTTTCTGGAGATAGAGAGATCCCCTAGACTTATAAATAGGTTGAATGATGTGTTAGGACCATGACTGAGGATAACCTAACACACCACATTAAAGAGTGTGGCAAGGGGAAAGGAAAGAGAATTTACACCATATTTGATGAATTCAACCTGAAGACCTTTGTAATAAGCTAATTTTTTGGTGCACAACTTCAAGATAGCTTCCATGATGGAAGAAGTGGAGGATGGCAGAGTAGTGGATGCAATGACAAAATGATTATCTGGAACGTCATAAAGGGAACTTGTTAGAGTGTTTACCTTAGCTCATGTTCACCTAGGTACTTTATTTACCTTTTATTTTTAGTTATCCTCACCCACTTATGTGTGAATATGTTAGCATATGGATTTGCACGCATGCAAATGACATGCAACAGTGTGGGAATGAAGTCCCTCCTCAATGAAGGTGAGGCTGCCTTTATTGAAAACCAAAACTGTATTTACATCTGTACATTCAAAATTGTATGTGGGGGGTGTTTTGGAACATCAATGGAATGAAGGAGAAGGAGTGGAATGGAATGAACTGAAAGAACATGCAAGAGTTAGGTAAAAACAGAGCCTAATATTGCATGAAGAGGAAAGATGAATAACCAACACAAATAAAACGGAGTTTGAGTTAGCCAAACAAGAACGTGTAAAAGGGAACACACATGAGCAAGTAGATAATCAGAGCTTGATCATTGTGAACTAGAACAACTGATTAATAACGTTGACAATAAGATCAAAGATAATATTTGCATGCAAGATTCAAACACCTAACATCTAATGAACATAAGAACATCAAATGTTACAAGAGACAATGAATGAGACACAAAGTTCGTATTTCATTAACTCCAAAATGTTTTCACAAAAGAACACAAAGTTTCTTCCTGAAACAAAGCTTGCACACAAAAGTATTTCTTCTCCTCTCTCAAAGTCACCCTTTACAAATGAGCCCCTCACTTCCTTTTATAACCCAAAAGTTGGTTACAAAGTAGTTAGGGTTTTACATGATCATTAAATAAGGCACTTAAGTGACCTTTGACTTTTTCAACAACTTTATTAAAGACAACCCAAAAATAGAAATTACTTAAAATATCCATTGTTTCCCAAAAACAAATAACAACACCTTTTAAAATATACAATAATAACCAGTGCCTTATCCATTGAAATGGGGTCTGCCTATCTCAAGCGTATGAGAAATGGACTCTCCCACTTCATTAGATACCAAGAAAATCAACTCCCTGAACCGCCGGTGAAATTAGGATCTGCCACTTTTGCCAGTTGAAAGGATCTAAACCTTCCTAAAGTTTCAAACATCTTTTCTTCTTCTGGAGGTTCACTTGGTCGAAGAATAGCCTCACAAAATACCTGCAATTCAAGAATTCTACTTGGCACATCATTTAAATTAACAATTTTGGATTGAGCATTCTCAAATAAGTTCTTTAATTTAATTTGATGCAACGCTCCATGGAAATTGACGAGAAATTGTTGGCGGGAGTGTACATGTCCTTAAACAATTGTGAAAATTGTTCTTCCTCCTGCTCCGATGAACACCTTTGATTATGCTCATTTACGAGGTTACAAGGAATCTCAGCCATGAATTCCTGAATCAAGGAGAGTGAAGTGAAGGCTTCATTGCACATGCTTTCATAATGGATCATAGAATCCTTGAGAAGCATTTTTCTTGATTTGAGATGCAGACACCAAAGAAAACGTGTCCCTCGATGTTCAAATTCGAGAATTCCTTCAATAGCTAAAACTGAAGATTCCATACTTGTCATCTCCTGTAAACTGGGCAATATCTCATCCAAATTTGATATAGTAGAAACAAAAGTTTCTTTGAAAGAAAGAATTGGATCAAGATACGCACTGACATCTTCATGAAGCTTAACCGTGGTCTTGATCATCCCCTGGCCTAAAATGAGAATCTCCGAAAGCCAAGTTTTAGTGACATGGCCCAATGTGTTTTTTTTTTTTTGACAAATTGAGAGTATCTTCATCTGGGGCAGCCACTGCATCAGGTACTAGGAAGGTGGATGATATGGGATTTATCAAATGTTGAACATATTCCACCAATTGATTCTTTTCGGCCTTGAGCTGAGAGTTTTGAGACTTGTATTTCTCAAGTCTCTTTAGCACGATATCAATTGAATCTCGAGCCATCGCCATGTCACTTTCTAATGTAGATCTTCCAAGTCCAAGTCTGGAAACTTCATAGTCGGCAGGTGTCATAGCATCGTGCTCCTTATCAACTTGTGGAATGGCAAGGTCTACAAATTTGTTTCCATCATTATCCACCATTATTCGAGAAAACACCTTAGGCTTCTTAGGAATGGCGTCATTCGAAAGTTTGAAAAGGGCATCAAAATCAATGTCAATTGGCTTGACAACTCTCTTCCTTTTCTTCACTTTGGAATCAACCCAGGAAGGAGTATCATTCACTATTTCAGCATACAGAATCCTAGAGTCCGAATCAATATTCTCATTATTTCTGACATCATGAGATCCTTCTTGAATCCTATCTACGACCTCGATTTGAGGAGACACAACCTCAATATCCACTTCCTGATTATTCGGGAGATTTTGGGAAATCCCTTCATGAACTACATGCTTCAAGTATTTGATATTTGAATTACCTGCACCTAAGTGGATGCTTGTTTGAAGCATGGCTGAGGATCATTTGCTACTAACTTCTTAGCACTATTTACGATGTGGGTAGAAGAATCTCTACTCGAGTTAGAAAATCCGGACACACGCTCTTTTCCTTCTTCGGGGTTAGGATCTTTAAATCTCTCTCCTTGTGACACGTTACTTGGCGAAGTGGATTTTGGCAACCACTCTTTTCTTGCTTGTTGTGTATGATTGGATGGTAATGAGGTTGATCGAGAAGAGACTTTGGTCGAATGGAGACCCCCTCGTATTGGCAATTTTTGTGATCCTGAAACATGATCTGGAATTGATTGCAATTTGGCAAGTTCTCTGTCATACCAAGATATGCTTCTTTCAATAATTGGTTGATTCTTGCTATCAAGAGAAAATTCATCTCTTTTGGTCCAGTCGATTCGAGGCAATGAGATAAAAGCAACTGCATCATATGAGGGATCAATGACATCCTCATCATCATCTATGAATGAATCGGGAGGACTCTTTATGCAGAAGGCCTTGATCTGAGCAAGTGTTAGGCGAGAGTACTCCCGTCTTCTTACCTCATGTTCATCCGAACAAGCAGCCCAAAAATCTTCCATGGTAGGATTATGTTGGTACTTTGCCCCCAGAATCTTTTGCATATATCCATTGATATCAAACTGGGCTCTCTTCACATATGGATGGATGGTTATGAGAGTGAACTCTTTTTCCATGAGTTGTGCACAGAAAAGATTTGGACATTGGTATTCCCCGATTTGGATTGGAAAATGAATTCCCTAACGGTGCTTGTCACTAAGAAGGCAATCATCTTGGAATAATTGTCGCGCCAGCTCCATTAATGCCCATCTGTCACTGACGTACTTAGGAAGTTTCCATGGGGTACTAGCAAAGCCACTCACGCGAATGTAGGAAAAAGATGAAAATTGAATAAACCAGGTTCCCCATTGGGAAATGACACTCATGGATTCTTTAGAAAACCTTTCCTCAGTATTCTGATTCAGGTTCCGGATCACACGGAAGGTGAATGCATCATTGACTCTTCTAAAATGGTGAGAACTATTTTTGAAACTGAGTTGAGGGTAATAATGAAAAACACTGTTTGACGGCCCCATGACTCCTCTCGTTTCAAGTGCCAAAAATAGCTTTCTTCTTGCTACTGCATAAGTCAAATACGAAGTCATGTAGAAGCATCCAGTCATCTTATCTGCTATCAATTGTTTTTGAAGGGTGTTACTGATGATGGTGGCCCAATCCACAAACTCCTTCTTGGCTAGGATGATACAGATAATCTGGTACATCCATGGGTGGAAAATCCTAGCAGAAGGTAGACCGAAAAATCGACTTAGGAGAGTGATCATATCCCCGATTTCTTCCATGAACTCAACGTGGTACAGTTCTTTGGGAAGCCTGTCAATTCGAGGTCTCTTGGTTACTAACCAGTTGTTGTTAACCATATTGCTCCATCTCAGGGGTTCTTCATCCCAGAATTCTTGTGCTGACTGGCGAGTGATATCCGCATTCTCGGGAAAGTCGGGTATGCTGAGCAATTTCTCAATGTGCTCTGGTGTGATTAAGAGGAAAGGCTCACGATTATCTTTAAAAATTGCTCGTCTCTCAGGATCATAATGCTCCGCGCAAGCAATAACCAATTTTGGACACTGCACCGAGACAGGAAATGCTGCTTCTTGGGGTAGACCACTATGGTAAAGTCTATCTGAGAAAATGGTTTTGCCTTCAGTTTTCACCCGCTCATAGAACTGTTGCACATTGATGTGACCTAGATTTGTATCAGTGATGTCATATGCTGACTTAATGGAACTGGGAGGGATAATTCCTTGGAATTCATACTTCAGGGCGGATTTGTTAGATTTCTCCACTGGCTTCCTCGATCTCCCTGCAGATTTGGATTTTTTGGCCATTATGAATTTTACAGAAGAACGACTTAGGCACGCAAGACAACGCAAACGAGGCCGGGTCTCAATCTCCGAAACCCCGTTGATGCAATAATGACAATTCTGTTATAATATTATTATTATTTTAAAATAATAATAATAATAACAATAATGACAATAACTTGATCAGGTTACAATTTCTGATTCTGGTGACGATTATTTATTTAATTGTAATTTAAAATAAACAAAATCACCTGATTTTAATATTCCGATATTTGATTTTTACTTCTCCGGTGCATGAATCCTCCTGAGAAGCGTGATTCCTTGTGGCGGTAATAGGAAATATTTAATGTTCTTCTTTGCAAAATTTATTATTTTCTTGGCTGTGCAGCTGCTTGCTTGGAAAATGCGTTGGAATTTAAAGATTCTCTTTTTTAAAATTTTCCAACTTCCTTTCTCCTTTCCACGTGGTCTTGGACTGTTCTTGCGTGAGTATTTTGCTGTCAAACTCCTGCGTAAATTCCTCCTTCAGGCTGCGTGGGCTGTCTTGTTCTTGTTTTCTTTGCTATTTTGGACTGTTCTTTTAATTTCTTTGCCTTTTCTTTCAATGCGTGGATTCTTCCTTCAGCTGAGCGCGTGGAATAACTGTCCTCTTTGGCTGCGTGGCGGTCTCCTTTCCTGGCGCGGCCCTTTGGTTTTTAATTTGCTGAAGTGTTGTTTTCCCCTGCCAATGCGTGGAAAGAAATATTTTTTCTTCTTGCTGTCCTCTCCTTACGAGTGGAAAAAACTGTCCTTTGCTTGGCACGTGAAAATGATTTTATCTTCTGATTTTTGGACTGTCCTCTAAAACCTACGCATTTTTGTATTTGGACTGTTCCTCTTCAAAAACGTGGGTAATGGTCTTTCTTTGGCAGTTTTCCCTTGGGCTGTGCGTGGGAAATGTTCCTTCTATACTTCTTAGCTATATTCTCAGGGGTGGATTTCTCTGTAATACAAAAATCTTCTTACTTGGCATTTGCAGTATTGTGGGATGTGACAAAATATTATGTCCTTCAAAAGAAATAAGAAGCAATCAGAAAGCTTTGCACGACTCTTTCCAACGAGTTTGACGGAGGAAGTTATGAAGATTAATCCAACTTCCTCTCTTCCCGGGTAGTGGAATTAAGTGCCAGGGGGAAATGGGGAAAGCAACGGCCAATTGCCAACAGGAATGGCAATGTGGGCTGGCAATCCCCGTTCAATTTCCCCATGTGGGAAATTGGGAAATTTCTTGCCCATTAGCCAATCCATGATTTGGCAAATGGTAGAGAAAATCCCATGAGTGGGAAATTAAAAGAAGATTGCTAGGAAAGGGGAAATCCGGGTTCGGGAAGCCAATTTGGCATTCCCGGCAATTGGAAGCATAAGCTTACTTCCCCGGCAATAAAAATTTGTCGAATGAACTTTCAATTACTATTTATTTAATTAAATACTCCCAAGTTATTTAAAAATTAATTTAATCAAACAAGGAGCAATTAATTAATATAAATATTAATTAATTAATTTTAATGTATTTTAATGCGATTTAAAACCTAGTGGGAGGAGTTCTCGCCCGAAAAGGACGAAACGATCACAAAAAGGAGACGGTCGTCATGAGGGTGATAAACCACGCAAAGTAACACTTGTGAAAAATTTCAAAATTTCCTTTTTTTATTTTTTTAATCAATTTTGCGAAGTCAAAATTGGCTGATAACAGAATATTATTATTTTTTATCTTATTTAGATATTATCTAGTTGTTAGGTATAGTTATTTTCTTCATTGATCTATGGCCCTAACTAGTTCTTGTGGCAAAAAAACCTTAGCCCCTTGGTCATATGGTATAGTGACATGAGGGTTTAAAGTTGGGATTTCTACTAGTGGGTGCTTAAGTGTAGCTCCTGTCGACACTAAAATTTTCCTCCGTAATTTTTATTTCATTAATGTATGTATTAGGAATAGGATGTTGTTAAATATAATTAGTAGTAGTGTCTGATAGAAAATAACGGCGCTGCCAATAATGTATAGTATGGTAATAGTCAAAAGTACAATAGGAATGTTGTGGTAAAAAGTAAATATTTGTCGTAAGTAGTCCGGTAATGTTAAAATGTCAAAGTTGGGGTAAGTACAGAAGTAGGGTCTACATGATTAGGAATTAGAAATATTATATTGGTAATAAGGACAAGGAGTGAGGTCATAAATATTTTGTGTATTTTATTTGTAAAAAGTCTAAAAAAGTGGAATCCATGTGAAATGATAAGGTTTATCTTATCTTAAAAGATAAGCTTACATGTACAGATAAGAGTTAAGGTATGGAATATGATTCGTCAGAGTGGATTTCTTATCCTATTGTAGAGATAAGATGGATAAGCCTGGAAGTTCTATAAATAAAGAGGCCACCCCCTCATTTAGCATAGAAGGAAGTAGTGAGAAATATTGTATGAGTGTGTAAAGGAAGCCATCATTTTGAAGGTGTGTTAAATAAGCCATTAAGAGGTGTTATTGTGAAGTTTCTCCCATAGTTATTGTTGGAAGGCAAGTGAAGTCAGTAACACTTGAAGTACCTCATGGGTGAGATTGTAACAATTTCATGTTGATATTATAATATACACTTATATTTTAGATTTGTCATCATTCCTTCGTATCATAGTCTATGGTATTCTTGTGTTATGCTTGTTGTTGTGTTTCCAAATTACATCCACCAAACTAAAGGTTGTGCATTAATAAATAATCATAGCACGAGTTCCCGGTGGAGAATTATCATAGTACCGGATTGGTGATGACATTTTGGTTCTGTTGCCGGGACCATTCCTCGTTGGTGGATTTTCGGGAGAGATATTCCCACTTACTCAGAAAACATTTGGAAGGTAACCTTGTTTTTACTATGCATAGAAGTTACCATGGTAAAGTCACTTTTTGCCGTGAATAGTATTTACTGCAGTAAAGTCACTTTTTGCCGTGAATAGTATTTACTGCAGTAACTTCACTTTTTATTGTGAATAGTGTTTACCACAGTAAAGTCAGTTTTTACTGTAGTAAGTCAAGTTTTACCATAGTTTACCGTGGTCATTTATATTTTCTATTATAGTGATTCCAATTATTTGTGCACATAAGTCTTGTTGATTGTACTTGTGGGTTGGTATTTCACTGTGGTTACTTTTTGAAATGGGGAAGATTCCTATTTTTTCAGCCCAATCTAATGAAGATGCTTCCTCTGTCATTCAAGAGTTTAAATGATCTTGTATTGTAATGGCCTTATAAGAAGGGAACAATGGACTGAATTTTTTCCTACCTTTTTGGATGGTTCAGCCCTTAGGTGGTTTGAAACACTAGGTGATAATGTGAAAAACTTATGGGATTTATTAACTGAAAGTTTTCTTGAAGAATTTGGTGAACAGAAATATGTAGATCTTATGATCGATATCACAAAGCTATCCCAAGGAGAGAAGGAGAAGATAAGGGATTATCATGCTCGTGTTCTAGAGCTAAAGAGAAAGCTCGATGCCCAAATCCGGAAGGAAGGATTAGCGGATGGGTTGATGAATGGCGTGGATAATCTCATCTGTAAGCACTTCATTCTTGGGATGAAGCCAGAGATCAGACGAGTGAAGTATGACTGCTCAGCTACCATTGAACAAGCAAAGGAGATTGCAAGAAGGCAAGAAGAAAGCATGGAAGAGGAACCCAAAGAAATTGTTGCTAAAGTAGAGCCTACACTAGCACCTTTGGTCTAGAATCCACAACCACTCTTGGTGAGCACAAATCTTTCTCTTAGTACATCTACTGAGTATGAAGATCTGCTCAAGAAGATGGGTCAGTTAACTATTAATCTTCTTCAAGGGAAATAATTTAGTTCTCAGGGAGGAGATAGAGGTCCAAAAAGAAATATTTCTGAAGTTGTATGTTATGGTTGTTATAAAAAGGGTCATTATAAGTATAATTGTCCAGATAGAGCTTCTACATCTGGTACAAAAGATAATGATAAAGGAAAAACACCTGTGAATTCTTTTGATGTAGTAGATAAGAGCATAAATAATGAAGTAGATGTGCTTGTAACAAAAAGAAAGAAAGAAAAAAATAATCAAGATGGAAATGATCCTAAGAAGATGAAAGGAGAAACTAGTAAGAAACATAGGAGAAGAAAGTTGGGTGTGCAGGATTTTCTGATTTCACAGGGACAAGGACCATACTCCATCTTAGAAGATCTGTCCAAAAGGCCTGCAAATATTACATATGGTCAACTCTTGGCTATCTTCTGATAAGAGGCAGGAGCTGCGAAGTGGACTCAATGCTCGACGAAGAAAGGAGGTTGAGGTCCCTATTTTATAGGCAGAGGCAGATCCCTACACTCCACAAGCTGAGGTATCATGTAATGGTATTTCAATTCATGATGTCTTAGTTGATGGAGGTGTTGCAGTTAATGTAATGACCTAGTCTGTAATGAATATGTTGGGTTTAAAAATTGATCGCCCCTCAACACTTATGTTAAGGTCATTAAATAAGGGAAAAACTAAACCAGAAGGTGTAGTTTCAAATGTGGCAATATCTGTTATGGGTGTTGTATGTGTGGTAGACTTTCAGGTGATGAAAAATGGTACTGTTGCGTACCCAATGTTGTTGGGAAGACCATGGCTAAGGAGAGTTCATGCAAGAAACTACTGGAATGAAGGCTTTATGACACTTAGACGTGGTAGAGAGCGGGTGAAGATAAACGTGATCCCTCGGCATCATAAGGCAGAACCTGTGGATTCAAGTGATGAAACTGATGATTAGACATCCTCTAATTACTCTAGTACCAGTGAAGTGGACATAGAAGATGAATAAAGTGAGGTTGATGTTTCGGTCATGGATATCCTTCCAGTCACACCGACTCATGAACCCATAAAATTATCTGAAGAAGAAATTGATGATCGTCTCCAACAAATAAAGATTGGTGATGCTGTGATGGAGAGTGAGAAGGAATGCTACCTCCATCTCTTACGAAGGTACATACACCTATCGCTTTTGATTACAACGAACTCCGTTAAGTAAGTTGGGTAGAACATTCTATTGAGCTGGTAGATGGTGCTAAGCCCATAAAGCAAATGCCATATAGAATGAATCCTAATTTTTCCAAGACTGTAAAAGAAAAAATAGATAAGTTGCTTGATGCAAGATTCATATTTGCTGTGGAGAATTCAGAATGGGTTTCTCCCATTGTGATCTCAATAAAAAAGAGAAGCTACGCATTTGTGTTGATTATAGGAAGCTCAATAAGTCAACAAAGAAGGATCGTTACCCTCTTCTATTCTCAGATCAGATCTTGGATGAAGTAGCTGGTCAGGAGTGCTATAGTTTTGCTGATGGATATAGCGGATACAACCAAGTTCGTATAGCAGAGAAAGACCAGCTGAAGACCACGTTCACCACTCATTGGGGAATGTTTTCTTATAGAGTTATGCCTTTTGGGTTGTGTAATGTTCCAACAACGTTCCAACGTTTGATGAATAGGGTGTTTGAACCCTACATTGGGAACTTCATCAGAGTATTTCTGGATGATTTTTGCATCTATGGAAGCAAGATGGACCACCTGCACCAAATGGAGACAACATTTCAAAGGTTAGATGAAGCACAAGCCTCACTAAACCCTACAAAGTGTGTCTTTGGATGTTCTAAAGGCGTTTTGTTAGGGCATGTTGTATCCAGAGATGGTATTGGTACTGATCCTGATAAATTTTCAAAAATCAAAGAGTTACCATTTTCTATGAATAGAAGTAAGTTGAGATCATTTTTAGGCCATGTGGGTTACTATAGAAGATTCATCAAGAATTTCTCAAAAATTGCACAGCCACTAACCCAGTTCTTGAAAAATGATGTTACTTATGAACCAAGAAATAAGGCGCATGAATTTTTGAACAACTGAAGGAAGCCCTGACGTCTTCACCTATTTTAAATAATCTAGATTGGAGCAAGCCATTCATTGTGTATACTGATGCCTCAGATGCAACACTAGGAAGTACTTTGAGCCAAAAGGATGAAAATGAGAATGATCATCCAATTACTTTGGGAGCAGACAAATGAGCATGCTGAGGTAAATTATACTGTAACTGAAAAAGAGGCTCTAGCTATCATTTTTGCTGTAAAGAAGTTTAGAAATTACTTGCTAGGGCAGAAATTTATAGTTATAACAGATCATCAGGCTCTAAAATATATTGTCAATAAGCCTAACCCATCAGGGAGGATAGCAAGATGGATAATTTTGCTACAAGAATTTGAATTTGATATTATAGATAGACCAGGAAAGAAGCATGTCAATGCAGATGCACTCTCTCGAGCCTATGATGGTTTAGGTTCATCTTGTGATGATAATGATTTCCCAGATGCAACATTGTTATCCCTTGACACAATCCCTAGTGAATACATAGATATTTGGAATTATCTGAATGAATTCAAGTTTCCTGATGGTGCCAATGCAAAGACTAAGAGGAAGATTACTCAAGCCAGTCGTCCATATTCTATTCTGCATGGAGTATTATTTCGAATAGGACCTGATGGACAGTACAAGAGGGCAGTTGGATGTGATCAAGGGAAGGAACTGATAGAAAAATTCCACAATGGTACATGTGGAGGGCACTTCTCTGGACAACTTACAGCAAGAAGAATCTTGGATACAGGTTATCACTGGCCCACTCTTTTTAGAGATTGTTATAATTATTGTAAGACATGTGATATTTGTCAAACACATGGTAACCGTAAGACATCATCAGCTCCATTATGCCCTATTCTTCCACTTGGTCCCTTTGAAAAGTGGGGAATAGACATTGTCGGTCCACTTCCAACTACCCCACGCCAAAATAAGTATATTGTAGTTGCCACAGATTATTTAACCAAGTGGGTTGAAGCTAGGCCATTGAAAACAACTTCCATGGATGAAGTGGCAAGGTTCATATGTGAACGCATTGTCACCAGATTTGGTTGTCCATTAGAAATTGTAATAGATCAAAGAAGCCACTTCATTAATGAGGTGGTAGAAGCCCTAGTCAATAAGTTTTCTATTAAGCACAGGAAGGCAACAACCTACAAGCCAAGCACAAATGGACAGGTGAAATGAACAAATTTTTTGTTGTGTCAAATTCTAGCAAAAGATGCAGCCTTGCAGGTACGTAAGTGGGATAAAAGGATTCATGCAACATTGTGGGCATATAGGGCAACATCAAAGTCAGCAACATGATACTCCCCGTTTCAGTTGGCTTATGGCATTGATCCAGTTCTTCCTATTGAGTTTGATATTCCCACTGTGAGAGTTATGAAAAATGAAAGGATGGATGAAAGTGATTCAGTAAAAGAAAGGCTGGTACATCTTCATTTGCTAGAGGAAATGAGGGAAATAGCGAATGATACAAGCTATAAGAAGAAAATGAAGCAGAAGGAATATTTTGATCAAAAGATCCGTTGGTCTCCATTTCATGTGAACGACTTGGTTCTAGTATATGATTCCAGATACAAAAAAAGAAGACAGAAAATTTCTTCCAAAATGGATGGGGCCCTACAAAATAGCAGCTGCGCATGAAAATGGTACGTACCGACTGGAGGAATTAGATGGCACTCCCATTACAAAATGGGTCAACCACGACAAGTTGAAGATTTTCCAAGCACCAGAATAGTCTACTCCGAGGACAGAGTAGAAGCTAGGAAGGGGGAAGATGTCGACACTAAAATTTTCCTCCGTAATTTCTATTTCATTAATGTATGTATTAGGAATAGGATGTTAAGTATAATTAGTAGTAGCGTCCGATAGAAGATAACGGCGCTGCCAGTACGACGCCGCCAATAATGTATAATACGGTAATAGTCAAAAGTACAATAGGAATGTTGTGGTAAAAAGTAAATATTTGTCGTAAGTGGTCCGGTAATGTTAAAATGTCAAAGTTGGGGTAAGTACAGAAGTAGGGTCTACATGATTAGGAATTAGAAATATTATATTGGTAATAAGGACAAGGAGTGAGGTCATAAATATTTTGTGTATTTTATTTGTAAAAAGTCTAAAAATGTGGAACCCATGTGAAATGATAAGGTTTATCTTATCTTAAAAGATAAGCTTACATGTACAGATAAGAGTTAAGGTATGAAATATGATTCGTCAGAGTGGATTTCTTATCCTATCTTAGAGATAAGATGGATAAGCCTGGAAGTTTTATAAATAAAGAGGCCACCCCCCCTCATTTAGCATAGAAGGAAGTAGTGAGAAATATTGTATGAATAAGTGTGTAAAGGAAGCCATCATTTTGAAGGTGTGTTAAATAAGCCATTAAGAGGTGTTATTATGAAGTTTCTCCCATAGTTATTGTTGGAAGGCAAGTGAAGTCAGTAACACTTGAAGTACCTCATGGGTGAGATTGTAACAATTTCATGTTGATATTATAATATACACTTATATTTTAGATTTGTCATCATTCCTTCGTATCATAGTCTATGGTATTCTTGTGTTATGCTTGTTGTTGTGTTTCCAAATTACATCCACCAAACTAAAGGTTGTGCATTAGTAAATAATCATAGCACAAGGAGTTCCCCGTAGAGAATTATCATAGTGCCGGATTGGTGATGACGCCCCCAATACTATCTTTTATTTGTGAAGAAAAAAATGATTTTTATTTTTTGTAGTGCAAATCTAAATAAATATTATACTGGAAAATTGATAAGCTTGTAACTTTTGACAAACACACTAAAATTATAAAGTGCCATTTTTTGTAAAATCCACCACAATTATAAAGTGCCAAATCTGGGGGGGTCTCTTCTTGCATTCTTTTATTCTTTGGTGCTTTCGAGAATGATGTCTTTATCTTCTGCTTCATTAGATCAACTTGAGCCACTAAGAACATGTAAACCAAAAATGGAAACAATCATTGAATGCAAAGGATTATGGGATTTAATTTCTACAGAACTAGTGTTCACTAGAGAATATGAGAAATTTTAGTATCAATGCAAATATGATGAGTGTATGGGTTTGATAGGAACTTATGTAAGTGACATGCTTTTGTTTCATTTGGAAGGATATGACTCTACTTTCAGAATATGGGAGAAATTAGATGACTTATTTGGTAAGGTGGATCACATGAGAGCCATGCAACTTGAAATTGAGATCACTTCTTTTAGTCCTGAAGATTTTCCATCAATTATAGACTATTTTACTAATTTAAAGCACTTGTTGACACAATTGAAGGGGTGTGGAAGAGGTAAGAAAGATGAAGAGTGTGTTTACCTAATTCTATCTAAGTTGAGAGGTCCATACTAAATCTTTTCTTCTATCTTTTTCTCTACCATTGATGCATTAGGTGACACATTCAAAATTCCTAGCTTAGATTTTTTTGTGAAAGACTTACTACGGAAGAATCCAAAATGACATTCAAAATGACTAGCTTAGAATTATTTTGTGAAAGACTTACTAGGGAAGAATCCAAAATGTCTAAGCTTGAGGTCTTCCACCTCTCAAAAGGCATTAGTAGCATCTAATCATAAGGGTAAGGTAAAACCAAAAGGTAAATCCAAGTTCACTCCTCTAAATCAAAGTGCTCTAAAACCCAAAGAATATAACTCTAAACCCAAGGAGTCTTCTAAATCCAAGAATAAGTCTAGTCTTTCATGTTCCTTTTGTGGGGGCAGTGGTCATGTAGAAAGTAGTAATTGGAAGCGAATGCAAACCTTAAAGGATGCAACCAGAAAACAAAAGATTTCTATCTCCACTTCACCTCCTTTCAATGAGCATGGCAAAACACTTAATGTTGTTAGGAGATCTCAATCAACTATTGTAGATAAGTGGGTTATAGATTTTGGTGTTTCTCATCACATGACTTCTTCCAAGGGTTTGAATTCTACTTCCAAATTTGAGGTTGAAGATTCTTCCTTTATTTATGTTAAGGGAAAATGTGACATACACATTGATGGTGGCATCATCCATGATGCACCGTATGTCCTTGGAATCACTACAAATTTTCTTTATGTATATCAAATTTGTCATTATGGTCAAGGCAAGACAATGACTTTTACACAAGAGCAGAAAATATGAACCTTGTTGGAGCCTCATTCACTTGTTGCTCAAGGTGTTATTGATCATAGTTCTAGACTATATTACTTTGAGGGTTTTGATGACACTTCCTCAATAGGGACAAACTTGCTTTATCATGCAGATTCAGTGAGCAAGCTTTGACATGAGAGATTTGAACATCTCAATTACAAATATTTGAAGCAGTTGAGCACTCATGGTATGGTTGATGGTCTTCTTAGAGTTTATTGTCTTGAGGGAGTTTTCCCTGGTTGTGCATTAGGGAAACAACACCAAGATCCATTTCCTAAGAATATGTTCAAGAGAGCTTCTTCACCACTTGAGCTTGTGCATAGTGACTTGATGTTTTTTCCTAGTCCCTCTTTCAATGGAGCTAAGTATGCACCTACATTTATCGATAATTTCTTGAAGTGTACTTGGGTTTATTTTCTCAAGTACAAAAGTGATTTTTTTTCACACTTCAAAGTCTTAAAATCTTTGGTTGAGAAACAATCTTCTAGTTACATAAAGAACCTTCGCACTGATAATGGGGGAGAGTACTTCAACAAAAAAATTATGATTTTTTGGCAACTCATGGCATTATTCACCAATAATTTGTTCTTCATACTCCACAACAAAATGGATTAGCAGAATGAAAGAATCGAAGTTTGAAGGAAATAGGTAATTGCATGATGCATTCTAAGGATTTACCTCCTGTATGCTGGGCACAAGCAATTAATTATTTTTACTACATTCAAAATCACACATCACACAAAGTGTTTGAGCATTTGACTCCAGAGGAGGCTTGCTCTAAAGCTAAGCCTGATGTCTCACTTTTTAGAGTCTTTGGGAGCCATGTTTGGGCCTTTGTGCCAAAGAAGAAAAGGAAAGCTTTGGATAAGAAGAGAAAACCCTTGATCTTTGTAGGGTATTGTGAGGACATGAGATCTTATCGACTTTTGGATCTTGATACTCATGAGGTTCTTTTTCGAACACATGATCAGTTCGACAATCGTTTCTCTTCTCCTGATTCTTCATCTTCTTCCATACCTACTTCTCTACTTCATTTTGAGGATCCCTTTTTTGAGGTCACTGAGGAGGTTATGGATGCTGACTTAGATGAGGATTGTGCTTCCATTGATATTGTCACTATGCCTAAGCGGGATCGTACTACAATTTTTGAGATAGTACCTTTCATACAGGATCTTCCATCCATTAGGCATCATCATGCACATTCTACAAGTTCTGGACTTTTGTGTCAGGCAGTTTCTGGAGATCAATAGTGTTTTTCACAAGCTCGTGGGATACAAGAGTGGGATGTTGTGATCACACATAAGTATTCTTCTTTGTTGAAGAATAATACTTGGGATTTGGTCTCTCTTCCTAAGGGAAGAAATTTGGTTAGGTGTAAGTGGATATACTGAACCAAATACGTAGTTGATGGTTCCATTGACAAGTATAAGGCCCTTCTTGTTGCAAAGGTTTTCTCACAAGTCCAAGGTATTGATTATTCTAAGATACCATTGGAATGTCCCCAAATGAACACTTTTCTACCTTGAATGGATTTTAGGTAAATCCCACTTCCAAAGATAGGTTATAGAAAATATACCAAATAATTTAAATGCTGATTTGATTTTTATGCAAAAAAATGCGACTTGAATAAGAGATATAAACCATTTAAAACTGAAGGTAAACAACACTTTTTATCCACAAAATGGAACAATTGATTTTAAAAAACAGTTACACAATAAAAATTACCAGTTTGAGACTTCAAAGATGGCTGATTTATTTATTGAAAATATGCAAACCCTTGCCTTCAGACACAGTTGGAAATATAGTGTATTAGAGCCAAAATCCACTCCAAAAAGGATGATTTAGATGAATAAAAACCTGTAATTACAACCCAGATCTGATTTTTATCCACTCGTAACACCTCCAAACAACCCTCAAGGTAGGTCGCTACAGCTAAAAAAAGGTTGGAAAAAAAAGAGAAACAACAATTTTCTCCTTTAAACCCTCCTTCAAATCAGCCTTACAAAGTCTTCAATGATTGCTGGAAAATGCTATAAAAAACACAACTAATTCCTTGATCCGCAATGGAGACCCCTGGATGGAGAATCCTCACACTAGAAGAGTTTTTGTAATGTCCCCAAATGGACACTTTTCAACCCTAGATGGATTTTAGGAAAATCCCAAAACAAAGAAAGTTCTAGATAAATTATAAGCTTTTTCAATGCAGATTTGAATTTTTCTAGAGTATGGCGACTTGCATGAAGCATAGTTCAAACAATCATTATCGGCGATTAATCGGTAGTCCAAATTTTGACTCGAAAATCAAGAATAGACAATTTATCGGCATTAATCGGCAACTTTATCGCTACTTTTAAAAACATTTAAATTCATTAAATATAGTTAAATTAAATGTAAAAACAATGTTAAATGATGCGAGAAGTGACTCTATAGAATGCCATAGGCCCATATGCATATTTTCGATTAAGTTTTGATCAAAAAGAGAGTGCAAAGTTTGCAAACAAAAATGCTCATAGAGTCATGTCACATGTGACTTTTGAAGTATCACTATCAAATATCAATAATATTCTATTTCATCAAGCATGCCTAAAATAAGTCTGTTGCACTTGTGGCTGCCTTGTGGAAGCAGAAGGTAAATAATCATCTTCTGCAACACCAACATTGTCATCTACAAACATATCATCTGGATCATCACCAACTTCTAATGTCCCTGATGGTATTGCTTCTTTAGTCTCCCTCTCCAAAGCTACTATCTCCTTTGTAGTAAACATAGGCTCCAGATCATCAAGCTCAGCAATCCAGTCATCATATGGATCAATGTCAGCCAAGTCAATTGCATCATAACTCTGTGCCCCCTCCACTTGTCTCACACGAAGACGAAGATTGTATCGCACGAAGACAAGGTCAATGAGCCGTTGTGTTGTCAACCTATTGTGCTTCTTTGTGTGAACAACTTCGAACGTGCTCCAATTATGTTCGCATCCAGAAGCACTACATGGCTGACACAATGCAGATGGCTAGCTTTTGAAGATTTGGTATTTTTGCACCATAATATTCCCACCACAAATCTGCAAGGAAGACATTTATAATTTTGTAAATTAACTAGGCTTGAATAAATAAAAGAATTCTAGACTTCTAGTTTCTAGTTCTATGTGTAATGAGACTAAATACAAATGACTCAATTTGTTTTTACCTGGCTGAGAAGTGTTTCTTCTTTTCACACATAGAGCCGAAGAAAAGAGCCTCCCCTCTGCAGTCTTGTAAATCTACAGCTCATCAAGAATTGCATCTCTAATATCTTCGTCAGATACCATCCTCTCTATGCATGTATTAAGGCCATCCATAATCTCCTCATCAGCCTTAAATGACGGGGAATAGAAAAACTTTGGGTTTAGGTAGTAAGCCGCTGCATGTATATGTCGATGGAGTGTCTTGTTCCATCTCCGATCAATTATGCACCAAATGGGTTCATATTTTCGCTAATTGTGCTCATAAGATTTATCTATGGCCTCTTTGGCCACATCCATAGCCTTATACAATTAACCCATTGGGTTTTTCTCCCCATCCACCATCTGTAGAATTCGAACCTAAGGCTCTGACACCTAAAACAAAATAACATATATATTTAAAATCAAAATTAATAAAAAATTATATAACAAATAATAAATAAACAAATATTCAAGTTTAGATTACCTTCATGATTTATTCCATTTGCTTTGCAAACATACCATCAAAAATGGTCTTCATAACCCTTTCCCCTTCGGTCTTCAGACTCCAACCATCGCGTGCTCAGAAACATCTGCTTAAGGGATGTTTATGAATGCTCTGTAATGTAATGAAGTTTGTGGCAAATCTTGTGACCCTTGATCAAACAATCTCCTTTCCATTGGTGTGCTCTCTCATCAAGTTTAGCACCCAAGTGTGATTGTAGATGAATTTTGTAATATTTCTTGCGCCTTCAACCACATTTTTCACCCATGAGAGTTTTCCTATGTCCTCCAATAAGAGATCCAAACAATGGGCTGCATAAGGGGTCCAAAAAAGTGTAGGGTGCCTCTCCTCAAGAAGTCTCCCTGCTGCTACATATGTCGCCGCATTGTCTATCACAACTTGGATGACATTCTCCACGCCCACCTCTTTCACCACCTCATCTAACGTATCACACAAAGTGCTTGCATTTTTCACTTGGTGGGAGGCATCAATTGATTTTAGGAAGATCAACTGCCCACTTGATGACACTAGGAGGTTAATCAATGTGCGGTTTTACCCAACTGTCCACCTATTAGACAAAATGGTGCATCCTTTTTTTTGCCACACCTTTTTTTGCTCTTCTACAAGAGTTTTGGTATATGTGACGGAATCCTCCAACAATGAGCCGCTCAAATCATGGGGAGTAGGAGCCTTGAACCCCTTCCCAACAATAGTCAATGCGGTGACCAAATTCTCCCAATATGGACTTTTTGCCACATTGAAAGGAATGTTGTAGTACCAAAAGTTTGCTGCAGCTATTCTTGCTTCATTGTGCATTTTTTTATTCCAAGCAGTACCTTCGAGTGAAGGTTGTGAACCAGGAGTACTTCAAGGAACAAAAAACATCGCTGAACTACTATGAGTGGATGAACCCCGTCCCAGTGTTTGACCTCGTGAAGTTGGGGCATTAGAAGATGCCTCAATGTCAAAATCTTCCCTCGCTGCCCTCCTATTTGTTAGGGCTGCAAGTGCATCAACTTTTCTCTTCTTTTCTTCTTTTTTCTTTGCATAAGCTGCAAGGTAAGCAGACAACTCTTGTTGAGCCTCAGACGATGCTTGATTGCACACTATCACTTCATTCCTTGGTATCCATGCAATGTGGTACTTATGCCGATAAACACCTCCACTCATCTTTATGCCACAATAATTGTAGACAACACAATTGCCTTCTTCTGGTTCACAATGCTTCCAAGAGGGGTCATTTGATTTAGGCTTACTATGAGCAGCTGAACTTGTACCAGATCCCGATGCCATTCTACAAAACAAAACAAAAAATAATCGTTTAAGAATAACATTGCTATTGTATGAAGAAAAAATTACAACAAAGCTATATTGAAGACATTAGTATATTATAATAACTTCATAGATAATATTTTTAAAATCGTTATACTATTATAATTTTATAGCGTATACTGTACAGTTAACTATAAATTTATAATAATTTACAATATATACAAAACGTATAAAATTAAATTTATAGTGTATGTTATTGCTCACAGTCACATTATAGATTGTATAAAATTAAATAACCTATAAAATACAATATAACTGTTATTTTATATAAATGTATACAGTGTACAGTTTATTGTATAAGTTGTATATACTATAACTATTAAAAAAGATTGTAATAGATTAATTATTAAATATATACAAAACAACAAAACGAATTAATATATAAAATAAATACTGTAATATTTACCTGCCCACAAGTTGCTAGAAAATAGATCTGGAAACCAGGGCGAATGCACTGTGTATATACGTGCCCTCGAAACCAGTCAAATGCCCACAAAACCACGTCGAATGCCCACGAATGGAGGAAATACAAGTCGCACGAGTAAAAACGAGTCGAGTAGGAGAAAACATGAGAAAAAACAAATCGATTTGGTCTTTTTTCCCATTTAAACCTAAGCCACAATTTCACATGCGATTTTCCACGAGTTTAGCTGCGATTTTCCACGATTTTGGAGGGTTTTTTATCGCAAAAAATCACCAGTTTATCGGAAAGCCACAAATCATGATTTTTTGGAAAGATTTATCATCTTGCTTGCCAAAAACAATTAATCCCGATAATCTTCCGATTAATCGCGATTTTTAAAACAAAGGCATGAAGGAATGAAATCAACCAAAATTGAAGTAATTTAACTCAGTTCCTTTCCCAATTTGATCAACAATTTTTATAAAGACAAGAATATGAGAAAAATAGCAATTTGGGTCAAAATAGAAGGCTGATTTATTTTATTAAAATCTTCATAATGCTCCTTTAGACATAGCTGAAAATACAATTTCCTTGGCCCAAAATTTATGTAAACCATCTGATCTTGGTTTCTAAAATTATGGCAAAGTTGTTGGTGATGAGATCCGGGATAAGAGTGCCCTAAAATGTACCTAACTTTACCCACAGGGATGTAGATAACCCTAAATATGGCTGCAAATGAAGTTAAAAAAAATCTGCAACAACCTTCCACCTTCAAACCCTCACTGGAAGTAACAAAAATCTGCAAAACTACTACTAGAAAATATTTATAAACACCAATAAATCCTTGATCTGCAATGGAAACTCCTGTATGGAGGATCCTCTCAACTAGAAGGAGAGTTTTCGTTCTTCTAGATCTCTTAGAGGGGTTTCGTCCTCAAGAGAATATCTCTAAGGGTTTTTGTCCTTAGAAGATTTTGATGTAAGCTCAAAGCTCAACATGCAAATTCAAATTTTATAAAATAGAAAATGATGTCTTGTACAGGCAAGTAGACTTGCTTTTATAGATGAACTTGGCCAAATAGCCACCCTCATCTTCCAATCAGATTGCACCTCCTGCATTTAATTTTTTTTCACCCTTTTCATTCTCCCAGAGGGGTCGCATTTTCTCCTAGGGGAGAATAACACATAAAATGACTTTAGTTTTTTCTTATTTTTACTTTATCATTTTATATTTTTCTTTTCTATTTTTAATTTGCATTTATCATTAATAAATTAATATAAAGTGCTTATAATATTATTTTATTTTGCACTTTTATTAATTAATTTATTATGATAAATTTCCCTTCCTAACACCCTTCTACTGCTGGGAAACAAAATTGGGCTAAAGGTCTTCGACCAAGAAGGGGATATTACAATCCTCCCTTAAATTGCTTGCCCTCAAGCAATTGCAACTCATTTGTTCAAGTGCCAAGTGCACAAGACCAAACATGCTCTGGTGTTTCGAAATCCAAGCTCCTGTACCTGTTAAGTGCGATAGATCTTGCCATCATATCCCTCTCTCAATATTCTTATGATCTAACTGCTGTAATGAAAGACAAGACATACTACTTTTCGCATAACCTTGCTATAGGAGAACATCTTCTTGCCCAAGAATAGTATCAACAACTTTTCTTTCCTTATCACTTGCATCCTCATCACTAAGATCAATCTGGGACTCTTCCCCTTTGTTGTAGTAATCACTAGGGTGTCTATCAAATGGATGTGGCATAGTAGGAAGCATTACACACCTATTAATTACATCTAAAAGCTTACCAAAGGCTGCTGTTTTGGAAATTACAGCAGGCTGCAATTTCACACAAGTGTCCGTGTAAGTCTCCTCCTCATGTACAAGTTCCTCCATAAGGTCTCCTTTGGCGTCTTCACTTGGGTGTAGATCTGATTTGTCTTTTTGCTTCCTTTGAATTGTTGTTCCGGAAGGGACAAGAAGCTGAAAATCAACATCCATCTTTGTAATCTGGCCTTCAACCACAAAGCTCTCTTCCTTCACATGTAGATCTGAATTTTCCTTCTTCATGGGGGTAGATTTCATGGTTTCATTTCCTTACTCATCCTTTCCATTTTGCATATCAAATCTTTCTAGAAACTTTTGTGAGAAATCTTCAAGGGAAGCAATGGATTCAACCCCTTGGGTATTCAACAGAAGACACCACCACTTGTGTCCTATTCCATCCATGTATCTAGAGATGAGCATGAGGGCATCATCCTGACACATAGGATTACATAACAAATATTTCTGAAATTCCTTCAACCACAATTTAGCAAATATTTCGTTAAAGATTTGAGATTCATTTCGCAGGTTAGAGAATGAATTGAATTTCGGGATACACTGCGTAAGGAGGATTAATACTGACGTTTTGGTTCTAATACCGGAAATATTTCGTTAGTCCCATCAAAAAAAGGAACCCGAGTCCACTTCATTTTTTTCCTTGGTTGCATTCAGATCTAATTTCTCTTTTCTTTCTTCACAGGTTGGGGGGAAACCTCTCGCTCTGATACCACTATAATTTTCCCAAATGGACACTTTTCAACCCTAGATGGATTTTAGGCAAATCCCAAAACAAAGAGCAAGTTCTAGATAAATTATAAAAAATTTCAATGCAGATCTGAATTTTTCTAGAGTATGGCGACTTGCATGAAAGAATGAAATCAACCAAAACTGAAGTAATATAACTCAATTCCTTTCCCAATTTGATCAATAATTTTTATAAAGACAAGAATATGAGAAAAATACCAATTTGGTTCAAAATAGAAGGCTGATTTATTTTATCAAAATCTGTAGAATGTTCCTTTAGACACAGCTGAAAATACAATTTCCTTGGCCCAAAATTTATGTAAACCAACTGATCTTGGCTTCTAAAATTATGGCAAAATTGTTGGTGATGAGATCCGAGACAACCGTGCCCTAGAATATACCTAACTCCACCCAAAGAGATGTAGATAACCCTAGATATGGCTGCAAATGAAGTTAAAAAAATCTGCAACAAGCTTCCACCTTCAAACCCTCGCCAGAAGTAACACAAATTTGCAAATCTACTGCTGGAAAACACCGAAAAACACCTATAAATTCTTTATCTGCAATGGAAACCCCTGTATGGAGAATCCTCTCAACTAGAAGGAGAGTTTTTCGTTCTTTTAGATCTCTTAGAGGGTTTTCGTCCTTAAGAGATTATCTCTAAGGGTTTTCGTTCTTAGAAGATTTTTGATGTAATATCAAAGCTCAACATACAAATTCAGATTTATAAAATAGAAAATGATGTCTTATACAAGCAAGTAAACTTGCTTTTATAGATGAACTTGGCCAAATAGCCACCCTCATCTTCTAATCAGATTGCTCCTTCCGCATTTAATGATTTTTTCATCATTTTCATCCTCCAAAGGGGTCGCATTTTCTCTTAGGGGAGAATAACAAATATAAAGTGACTTAACTTTTTTCTTATTTTTACTTTATCACTTTATATTTTTCTTTTCTATTTTTAATTTGACTTTATCATTAATAAATTAATATAAAGTGCTTATAATATTATTTTATTTCACACTTTTATAATTTATTTATTATGATAAGTTTCCCTTCCTAACACCCTTTAGCTATCGGGAAACAGAATTGGGCTTAAAGTCAAAGATTTAAGATTCATCTTGCAGGTCAGAGGTGAAATGGAATTTTTCTAGATACACTGCGTAGCGAGGATTAATACCGACATTTCGGTTCCAATACCAGAACCATCATCTAGGTGAAACTTGGGCTAAAGGTTTTCGACCGAGAAGGAGATATTACAATTTTAGTTCCTTTTCTAGATCTCCGGAACCATGATTTTTGATGTAAGCTCACATGTAAATTCAGATTTTATAAAATAGAAAATCCCCTTCTTGGTCGAAGTCCTTTAGCCCAATTCTATTTTCCGATGGCTAAAGTGTGATAGAAAGGGAAACTTATCATAATGAAGTAATTATAAAAGTGCAATATAAAATAATATTATAAGCACTTTATATTAATTTAGTAATGATAAAGTCAAATTAAAAAATAGAAAAGAAAACTATAAAGTGATAAAGTAAAATAAGAAAAAGGGAAATGTCACTTTATATTTATTATTCTCCCCTAGGAGAAAATGCAACCCCTTTGGTGGATGAAATAAGGTGGAAAAAACATCAATTGAGGGAGGCGAAAGCTGATTGGAAGTTGTAGAAGGCATCCTTTTCTATTTTATAAAATTTGAATTTGCATGTTGAGCTTTGAACTTACATCAAAAATCTTCTAAGGACGAAAACCCTTAGAGATTCTCGCTTGAGGACGAAAACTCTCTAAGAGATCTAGAAGAGGAACAAAAACTCTTCTTCTAGTGTGAGGATTCTCCATCTAGGGGTCTCCATTGAGGATCAAGGAGTTATTTGTGTTTTTTTATAACATTTTCCAGCAATCATTGAAGAATTTGTAAGGCTGATTTGAAGGAGGGTTTAAAGGAGAAAATTGTTATGTTTCTCTTTTGTTTCCATCCTTGAGGACAAAAACTCTCTAAGAGATCTAGAAGAGGAACAAAAGCTTTTCTTCTAGTGTGAGGATTCTCCATCCAAGGGTCTCCATTGTGGATCAAGGAGTTATTTGTGTTTTTTTATAGCATTTTCCAGCAATCATTGAAGAATTTGTAAGGCTGATTTGAAGTAGGGTTTAAAGGAGAAAATTGTTGTGTTTCTCTTTTGTTTCCATCCTTTTTCTAGCTGAAGTGACCTACCTTGAGGGCTGTTTAGAGGTGTTAGGAGTGGATAAAAATCAGATCTCGGCTGCTGTTTTAATTGCAGATTTTTATTCTTCCAAATCAGCCTTTTTGGAGTGGATTTTGTCTCCAATATTTGCAGTTGTGTCTGAAGACAAGGGTTTACAAATTTTCAATAAATAAATTAGCTATCTTTGAAGTCTCAAATTGGTAATTTTGATTGTGTAACTACATTCTAAAATCAATTGTTCCATTTTGTGGATAAAAAGTGTTATTTACCTTAAGATTTGAATGGTTTTTATCTCCTATTTCTGCATAAAAATCAGTTCAACATTTAAATTATTTGGTATATTTTCTATAACTTACTTTTGGGAGTGGGATTTGCCTAAAATCCATTCGAGGTAGAAAAGTGTTCAGCTGGGGACATTACAGTGGTATCAGAGCGATGTATCATCCTACCCTGTGAAGGAAGGAAGAGAAGTTTTCAGATCTAGAAGCTAGAGGTGAGAAATAGTGAATATGAAGTGGACTCAAGTTCCTTTTTTTGATGGTACTAATGAAATTTCTGCTATATCTTGGTTGAAGTAATTCGAGACATTTTTGCAATGGAATCGTATGTGTCAGGATGATGCTCTTATGCTCATCTATAGATACATGGATGGAATAGAATACAAATGGTGGCATCATTTGTTGATGACTCAAGGGGTCAAATCCATTCCCTCCCTTGAAGATTTCACCCAAAGGTTCCTATAGAGGTTTGATGTGCAAGTTTGCAAGGATGAGCAAGCAATTCAAAGGGAGCAGAAAGACAAATCAGATCTACACCTAGGTGAAGAAGTCAAAGCAAACCTTGTGGAGAAACTTGTACATGAGGAGGAGACTCCCATGGACACTTGTGTGAAATTGCAGCCCATTGTAATTTTGAAAACAATAACCTTTAGTAAGCTTTCAAATGTATTTACTAGGTGTTTAATTCCTCCTACTATGCCACTTCCATTTGATAGACACCCTAGTGGTTACCTCAGCAAAGGGGAAGAATCCAAGGTCGATCTTAGTGATGAGGATGCAAATGATAAATGAAAAAGCAGTTGCTGCTCCTATTCTTGGAGATCTAAGGCACATAGACAATGGTGTTGGTTGCAACTCAACCTATGTCTATCCATCAAGGATGAACACTCAGAGGACAGATTAGGGTGTGGAAAGTTGTTGCTTATGTCATGCCAAATTATGGATCATTATGGGAAGTGTGATAGAATGATGGATATGGGTTGCAACATAAGACATACAAATATTTTGATGCAAATTTATGTATATGATCATCTTGAGAGAGGTGTATGGTGGCAAGATTTATCTCACTTGATAGGTACAAGAGCTAGAATTTTGGAACACTATTGCATGTTTTGTCTCGTGCACTTGGCACTTGGATAGATGAATTACAATTGTTTGAGAGCAAGCAATTTTGGGAAGAGAGGATTGTAATATTCCTTTCTCGGTCGAAGACTTTTAGCCCAATTTTATTTCTCGACGGCTAAAGGGTGATAGAAAGGGAAATTTATCATAATGAATAAATTATAAAATTGCAATATAAAATAATAATATAAGCACTTTATTTTATTAATGATAAAGTCAAATACCAAAATAGAAAAGAAAATATAAAGTGATAAAGTAAAATAAGAAGAAAGAAAATTTTACTTTATATTTATTATTCTCCCTTGGGAGAAATACAACCTCTTTGGTGGATGAAATAAGGTGGAAAAAACATTAAATGAGGGAGGTGAAAGCTGATTGGAAGTTGAAGGTGGCTATTTAGCCAAGTTCATCTATAAAAGCAAGTCAACCTTCTTGTAGAAGACATCATTTTCTATTTTATAAAATTTGAATTTGCATTTTGAGCTTTGAGCTTACATCAAAAATCTTTTAAGGACGAAAACCCTTAAAGATTCTCTCTTGAGGACGAAAACCCTGTAAGAGATCTAGAAGAGGTGCGAAAACTCATCTTTTAGTGTAAGGATTCTCCATCGAGGGGTCTCCTGAAATATCCCTTTTGGAGATAAAACTGAAAATTAAGGAAATTAGCTCAAAACTAAATAACCAAATCTGATTTTTGAAACCAGCCGACTGAAAATAATCTGAATTTAGCAATATTCTAGGGCAGTGAACTGTTTATGGAATGCAAGTCCATTTTTCACCATCGAAATCAAAGAATAATGCCACAAAACAATTACTCTATCCACGAAAATATTTATGCATCACAAATATATCAAAAGATGGATGGAAAACCAAATTACAGAGCTGAAATTTATTATTCAAATCAGTAGCAGACTAGCCAAACTGAGGGCTAAGAAAAATAGCTTGACTTCTCCAAAAAATCACCAAAATGGAGATTCCAGCCTTACAAAATAAGACAAATCAAATTATTAACTAAAAATGCAAATATATGTTCACTAAACCCTCAAACCGTACACCAAGGTAGGTTGCTCCACATATAGGAAGCAAATAACAATCTGAAAATGAATATTCTCTCCTCAAATCTGCCTCCAATAACAAGCGATGACGAAGGGTTTTCGTACTTCTAGGAAAGCCACACAAGAGAGTTTTCGTCCCCAAGTGGAAGAACAAGGAGCAACTAGCTCTCAATGCTCAAGATATGAAAAATGCGCTAAAAACTAGATGCTTAATTACATCTTAAGACTCCTTTTATATTTCTCCATTGGCGCCAAAGTTTGAAAAGGTAAGGCCGACCCCCAAGAGATGTTATTTTCCTTCATTAGCTTCCTTTAAGTGACTATAACTCACCCGACCATCTATAAGAGGGAAAAACACTAAAAAGAGAATAAAAAATTAGAAAAAAAACAATGCTAATGGAAGCTAAATGTTCTCCTCCAACTCCTTTACTTCCTTGCCATGGAGAAGGAATGGCAAGAAGTGCAAATAATAGCTCTCAAGTGGGAAAAAGGGACATTACAGTCATCCCTTCCCAAAATTTATTGTCCTCAAGCTAGGTAGCCGGTATGTGCCCTGCAGGGCATGGGTACAGGTACGGTACATACTTGGTACGTGGTACGGGTACGATACGCCTTGGGTACGGCCAGGGTACGTCCAGCAGTACCCGGGTACATCTGGGTACTTCTCAGGAAGTACCCAGACGTACCCGGGTACTGCTGGATGTACCCAGGCCGTACCCAGGGCGTACCCACCAGTAAAAACAATTTTTATTTTTTATTTTTTTATTTTATACTTTTTTGTAAAAAAAAAAACTATTTTTTGGGGGTCAATAAAGGTCAATAGATGCGATTAGGTAAATGATTCAACTGTGGTAAAACTTCACAGAAGTACCTAAAACAATGGCTGAAACTGCAACAGTTGAGATGCATTTGGGTAATGTAGGATCAAAAAACACAGTGGCAGCATCTCCACTAGCAAGTAAGACTAATGCAGGAATAATAAGAGAAACCCCAAAGGAATCTGAACTGCCAGATTTGAAGGGAGCTGGTAATAGCCAGAATTCCAGTCCAGTTATGTGATTTGTTATTATTTATGTTAATAATTGGACATTGTAACATTTGGAGTTTGAACAATGTACTTGTTCGAAGTTCAATCAATGAATATCATGACAAAATGCATTGAATTATTAATACATTATTTGGCTATTTCACTTAATTATTAATTTGTTTACTCTATTCATGTATAAGGCTGAATTTTTGCTTATTTGGCTATATTTTTAATATTTTATATGTATATTGTACTGCCATACCCAAGTGCTGTACCCGGGCCCCCAAAAAATTTGCCGTACCAGCGTATTGGATCCCCGTACCCATACCCGCACCGTACCCCCGTACCGGCTACCTAGTTTAACCTCCTACAGAAAAACAAAATCTAGATCTTGTCTAGAGTTTCTAAGTTGCCTTTTTGATAATCAGGCTTCATATCAAAGGTTTGGTGACCATACCATCTCTTATCCTACTGTTCCAACGGTAAAATTTTCAAGAGCAGGATCCATAATTAGGCAGTCACCTAGAATCAATATTCAAGGGGGGTTCAACATAGAAATAGTTATTCTGAATGACAGCCTGATAAATAGTAATAAAGGATACATAGACTCTTTAGGTGCCTTTTAACCTTTTCCCTGCCCTGGGTTTATTACTTTTCAATGCATCATGACAACATAAGGGGAATCAACCCCATTAATGCCATATATAACGGAATTATCCAATAGTTTTGTCTTTAAGAACCCAATTTAGTAATAAATGTGCGATTAATAAGAGCGGCTCAATATCAGTAAAGACAGCACTTGCTTCTCTATGTGGGGTCCGAGGTAAGGCGACCCATATATAATGGCTAAGTAACGATTAGGCCCATCCTTATAAGTTGATAGTGGGTGAGACATTCACCTTATCTTTGTCCAGAAACTTATATTTCAAGAATTCAACCACATTCAAGGGTTTACTAGGTGGGAGCTCAGCTAGCATGGCCAAAATAACCTCATATTCTTCATAAACCCTTCCCTCAACACAAGGAGGTGTCGTTTCAATGCTTTCGGGCAGTGGGGGCAGATTCTGAGCGGGACTATAGCAGATTTCCATAGTGTCTTGAGCAGTCTTTTCACAGAAGGGGGCTTTAGGAAGGCTGTCAGGAATTTCAGGGGTTGTGACAATTTTAATGTTGCACTGAAAAACATATATCATATAGGGTCGATACCCTCAGTGGGGGTCATATATCAACATATATATACCCCCCTATCATCATATACCATACATTGGAAGGATTAATCACAGATTTTTTCTTGCTAGCCATCAGAGGGCACTCCTTTTTGAGATGGCCATCTTTTTTTACAAAGAAAACAGACATTAAGCCCTCACAAAAGATCTATTTGGAAATCAAGGTGGTATTTTTAAGAAAAAAATCTCAGACTGGCTAGTGCCTGATTAAAGTAAATAGGCCCATGGTAGGGATGTCAAATGTAATTACGCAGCCTTTGTCTTGGAAAGAGGAATCGGTAAAAAGACATTAAGAAATTATTGAAAATTCTACTTAAAAAAATGCTGAATTGTAATCAATATAATTCAAGTTTTCATAATCTCTTGGTGAGGTTCTTGTGTAGAGGCCACTTGTATAATTAGGTGATAAATGCTAACTGATCCACAGCAGCCTAGAGAGAGGAATGGAGAGAAATGTAGTACTGTGACTGGTACGCCATCTTCCTCACACTAAGAAAATATTAAAATGGGTACAAAGTTAGATGATATAATTACATATATGAAAACTTTAAAGTAATTATATAATGTATTGCTAATGGCCATAGCACATTTACAAAGATGTAAAATGCATCAAAATAACTTAATTTGAAGTAAGAGAAATAAAAGAGTGTCGATTCTAAATGATGAGTAATTATGAGAACCACCTTTATTTTATAGGGCGGGGGATATGTACATTAAATCACCCCTTTAATATAGGGTGGATGTAAAAATAGAACTTCTCGAATGTGTTGAGAAGGGCAATTAAATAGTTAGGCATGCAAAACACATTTGAATAACAATATATAGATATTAAAATCATAAGGTCCTCTAATACAATAGGATCAACTACCGCATCAAATATGTCATAAATCTCTAGGTCCTCCTCTAGGATGCTCTAGTGATAGTTATTTAAACTCGTGATGTGGCTCCTCTTAATAGGGAGATATGTAAAAATGTGCGCCCAAGGATCATTGAGGATATGAATTGCCTCAAGCTTATCATTATAATGAAGTAAAGGATTACATATGTCTACTCGATCAGGTGTGATTATTGGTAGTTTCATCTCTTGTTAAAGGACCTTCATAAATAAGACTAGGTAGACACTTGAATGAGGAATAAGCATGAATTATTTTATTCGTTTGAATACCCAACATAGACCATAGTTGTGAAAGGCTTGGGAGTTGACACTAGTGGACATGTTGGGAAGGGAGTATACTGAATATAATGACAACTTGGGGTACAAAGTACACCCTGGAGTGTCCTCTGGCACAAGATGAAAACTATTTTCTTGTGAGATTAATCGTATTGTAAATAATTGCAATTCAAGTACGTCAACGTCATGGTTCCTCAACAGTCACCCTAGACTAGGTCCATAGTCTGGACACAAGTCTTATCTATTGTGGAAACTCTATTGTAGAAAACTGACCACAGTGACATGAAAACATAATCCACTGAGTCCTGGTGGTAGAAGCCTCCTCTCCTCGACCATAAATATTTTCACTGCAATCCAAACTTCCTTTATTACTTCTCTATCCTCGTGTGGAGACATCTTCTTAGCGACTCTTATATCATACCACTTTGGATTCAACGCATAAGCAGAAAAAAATATGTCCATCGGTTCATCATGGATGCCATCCTAACAACGCTTAATAGAAATGAGAAAACGGGAATTCAGTAAGGCATCGACACATGTGGCTCCGACAACTGCAAGCCCTCTTCTCGTTCCAAGGATGACACAAACAGAATGAAGATGCATAGATTTGATTGCATACATCTGTCCTTCGTAATCCCTGTGCCATCTGCAAACTATTGCCACATGGTTGCCTCATCCAATGGCTTTGACTGAAAAGCTTGTGTGGGGAAAGATCAGACTGCTGCTTCCTGTAATCCTTTATTGAGATGCCCAGAACTTACTAACCAGTAATGATGATGAACACCTGGCATTTGGAAGAATGTGCATCATACTCCTAACATGCCTATAGACTTTCCCTGGTGATTACAATAAGTCAACTGCATTCTTGCAGTAAGGGATTCTCCTAAATGCAATCTGGGACCTAGCGTTCCTTGTAGTGAGGAACCTGATATGGTTGACGATCATGATCCTCTTCCTATTTGAGCCTCCACATGTTGTTTCATTTGAGGAAGTAGCGACAAGACATGGTATTCAATTACACATAATTTTTAGCCACCATTTCTCTTTAGTTCATCACTCCACTGTTAATTTTGTTTGCAGTCGGAATCATACTAGTCTCAGCTAGATCTTTCATTCAAAGGTGGTGTTCTAACAAGAGTTTATTTTATGGTTCCATCATCCTTGTTGAAAATCTTCCATGTACCTTTTCCTTAATCATAAGATAGAGAAAGATCCCTTACATCTATGATAATCCTCATTGTTTCACACATAGAATCAATTTCTTCATAAATATCCCCAGACATGGCTTGTCTGAATCAGCAAAACAGATTACGTCACAAATGGGCTGTGTTCTAACAAGTTACCAACAAATCCTAACATCATCCTAGAAATGGTCAAATAAGGACAATCTTCCTCAATTGTAAAACTTAGTCTCTGATATAGATTGTCTGTACATGTTCTTCAGACTTGTCCATCAGCACACTAGCCTTAGGAGCAATCTGAGGCCCCCTTTGACTATCATAATTATCTGATACTGAGAACTATCAACAGAAAGAAAGTGAACCGTCCATCTATGAGTACTGAGAAGTATCCATTAATCAGCAAAGTCTCCGAGCAACAGGCCTTACATATGGTGAAGAATTGCATTTTATCCCAATTGTATGTTGTGATTTCGTGCAAAATTCAGTAAGTTGTGGAAATCCACTACAACCTGTCAATGTCTTGACCAATCGCATTATTTGCGCCGCATGCTAGCAGAACACAGATTCTCCAATAGTGGCCATGTTTGCATGCAATATTTAATTTTTCCAACTTGGCCAATCAATGCTTTACAAACCAACACAAGTAGTTTCTGAACTTGGACAACATGTAGTTTGCACCCACATCATCATCGCATGCACATAGTAGGTTCTTAGGGAGTAGTCTATATCCTAACTTCTAACCCACAAATAAATGCCCCGAATAGTGAGAGGTAGTCTATATTCTAACTTCTAACCCACAAATAAATGCAAGTGAGAATACAAATATTACAGTTCACTAATTTCAAGAAAGTTTCTAGCATCAGTCTCATGTACCTTCTCATCTGGAATGTTAGCATCCTTCTAAAGACTACAGACTTGCATTACCACAGTTTGTTGTTATATCCTTGAAGACATTGGGTGCCGCATTCGAATTCGTGTTCGATTTCGCAGACAAATCGATTAAATCTTCGTGACAAATTCGCTGGTAAATCGAACGTTAATGGCAGCAACTAAATTCGTGAGCTTAAATTGGACTATGAGAAATATACATTTTTATTAAATATGCCCTAGCAGCAAAAAAAGATAAATTAACATTTCAAAAGAGAGATAATATCAGACAATTTCATTGTTTTGACTAAGTAGCTATGCCAATAATGTGCTCTGACAAATCTTGCAAAAACTTCAAAAAACATGTGATTGTTTTTTGGTCTATGAAAGCTGGCAGGTGCGACTAATAGTGTGAGCACGGGAGAATACTCGCTGAGTTCCTTGGCAAAGCTTGTTCAGTATTTTTAGTCTACTAATGTGTGTGCAGGTGATCAAAGCAGTCAATTAATGGCAATTCTTTACCTCAAGATTGCATGAAGTCTGCTTGGTCAAAAAAAATGATGTCTGAAATGGACCCTATGAAATCTTCAGAAACAATGATGTTTCTTCTAAAAAACACGTCCGAGTTCGATGATTGTAGAAACTGTCTAGAGAATGGTTCTACACTTGAAACGGAGCTCTTCAAAATGAAAGTTACTGAAATCCGTGTTTTGACTATTAATCCGTCTACGTGCCCTAGCAACGAGTGTTGTGATTTGTGACCTCTTGCTTCTTCGACCTTATTTTCCTCATCGTCCATACCGTACTCCAAGGGCTTCCTCAAACTCCTAACTCCTCAAGTAATAAGGCTTTGATACTAATGTTAGAAGATGTGAACACAAAGAGAATGAATCAAAATGAGAAAGGCACATGGCACACATTGAGAGGTGTGTGGTGCTCATATTTATTATGCTAAAAAAGGTTATAATATGGTTGGGGAAGTTCATAACAGAACATTAATTAGTTGATAACTTGGTGTCCCCAAATTTCACCCTGAAATCTAAGACTACCCCATGTTAAAAATTTTGTTCTTTTAAAATAATGGGTTGTTTTGTGTTTTTATTGCTAGAAAGTGTCTGTATTGTGTCAATATATTCCCAGAGAGTTATATTAGCCAAATTCGCCAAATACCCAGATGCCCGAAATCGTTATATTCTGTCACTGGGGTTTGCGTGCGGGAAATTTTTATTTAATTATTCTGAGCACCGTTTGAGGCAAATTGTGCTCCAGTTTAACCCTGTTGTGGTCTTACATGTCAATATTCCCATATACCAGTAGGGTTTTAACCAGGAATGAATCTTGGGCTTTATCTGTGACTTCTAGCAACGTTTTGCGTTTTTGGTGTTTTCCTGTTTTATTTTCTGTGAAATTTCTCTAGGTCAATTCCTTTGCCGGTTTAGTCTGATTTCTTGCCTGGAGTATCTGAAGATCATCTATGGACGTTATGCCAAAAGGAATTTGCCACAGGAGGTTTGGTTCTTTCTGAAAAGACGAAGTCATGCACGAAAAAGATTCTTCTGGGCATGTCGCATTTTTGGGAAAAGAAGGTTTTAAGCTACAATGAGATTTTTGGTAGCAGCAGGTAGGTGGAAATTTTGTACTTGCCTAGTAGGGTACTTTTTCCCATGGGGGCAAAACTACTTAAGTCATGATGGGATTATTAGAGGTAGCAGGCAGGAGGGAATTTCTTACCTGCCTTGCAGGGTGAAAATTCCCATTGTGAAATAAAAGAAAATCACTTGAGGCATTGATGGGAATTTCTTACCTACCTTACAGGGTAAAAAACCCCATTATGAAAGTCAAACAGCTTAAGTGGATCATGGGATTTTTGGAGTTGCGGTGCAGGGTGAATAATCCCATTAGAAATTGACTTTTAAAAATAGAATTCACTCTTGCCAAAAAGTGCGACCCACCTTGGGTGAATAATAATGCATTTAATAATATTTATTAATATTTATTCACCCAATTTTGGCGCCCAAACATGAGGAAAAGTCAACAAAGAAGAAGAGGATAAATGAATTTAGAAATAGAATTCTAAAATTAAATAAATATAATTTATTTCATGCAGCCCACTCTTATGTCAAAAAGTGCGACCCATATGGAGGAGAGATAATACTTTTTAAAGTATTAATTGATGGAATTAATTCCTATTTTTGGTGCATGAGGTCAAAGCACACTGTGAAGTCAAAGTGGACTAGAAGTAGAAAGCTAAAATTAAATAAATTTAATTTATTTAATGGCAGCCATGAGCATGCACAAAATAGGCGCCCAAATTGAAGAGAAAAGCACGTTAATTAATCAATTAATTGCCAGGAATAGGAGGGGCAATAATTAATTATAGAATGATGAAGGTTATATAAGCATGGGTTGCCGTAAGGATTAATTAATTAATTCTTTAGCAAGGAAGTACAGCCCAGACAATTTTGGCGCCCAATTAAGGAGGAATTTTGCTCAAAAGAAGGTGTTTTCACTGCCAGAAAGCTTCTAAGTTTGGTGCCTAGGTTTGAAGGAGCTTGATTTGTCTGATTAATTGTCTGCATAGTGGTACAAGTGCTCAGGTGAAGTTGACAAAATTCACGCTTGCTTTGCATGCAAACAAAACATCAAATTTTGGGGCAGCAGGCTTGATATATGCAGATTTTTATAATTAAAATCAAGTGTTCATGTTCCGGTTGCTATCTTTGTTTGAATTACATGCAGGAATTCATTAAAGGTGCTTTTATAAGAGAAAGGGAGCTTAAATCAATGTCCAATACATTGAACATATCCTCCGAATCTGAAGAAATCTCCAGATCTGCACCGGTTGTAAAGAATTCCGGCCGAATAAAAAGAAAAAGAATTGCTTAGACAAAGACAGATACAGCCATGGCAAAGCGGGGTGAAAAAGAAAGCTCAGCAGAGTCATGCATCACTTCTAAGTTTGCTGACATTGGAGATACAGATCTAGGTCTAGAACCTCTTTCCAAATTGATTGACAGATCCAGAGCTGAAAAGACTTCTCTCATGCGTGCAGTCAAAAGCAGTGGAATCATTCGAGCTGCAGCGTTTCCATTCACAGCCCAGTTGCCAGAATTCATCATGGAGTGTGCTAGGTCTTATCATCCATTATCTAAATCAGTCTGAGATGTTGCGGGGAAGACAATAATCTAGTTGGACGCATAGTTCATTAATTATTGTTTGAAGATTCCAGCATGAAAGGTGGTGACTACTGTTAGCATACAGGATGCCGGCAACAGATGGGAAATGCATAAAGTTGACTGCGTGGGCATAATGAACATCAGATACATGAAGAAGCCCAGATCTCCTTCCAAGTTCCTGAGAACTCTTCCGCGATCCAATCTGGTACAAGAAGTGGATGATATTGCCAAATTGTTATGCAGGATAAATGGCGAAGCGAACACTCACAGCTTTTGTGCATGGATGTATGCTTTCATCAAGACCATTGAAATCAACAAAGCAGATTCAATAATCAATTGGTTGGAAATCATTAGTGACAACATTTGTGAGCAGCTCCAGAATGTGAGGCGTACTTACAACTTCAAAATGATTTCCTATTTGGTATATGCAGAAGCTTCACATGGTGTCTTCTCCATGCTGGATAGATGTGTTCTTTCCAAGGACCCTATTTTCGAGTGCTACCCACAGCTTACTATACCTGCATGCAAGAAAGATTACAAGGTGGTCAATGATGGATTCTTCTACGGATTCATTTGCAGGCTGGACGACAATCTAAAGGCCAAAACGGTGAGCAAAGAAGCATGGGAAGCTGTGTCCAGGATTGGCAGTATCTTCATCCAGTTTGCAAACTTTACATACCTCAGTGTCACCGGCTTTTCAGGAGAACCGGTTAAGTTGCCCAGATATCCGAGTGATAGATTGGTCATCATGGAGCTGAGCAGACAACTCGTGGATATGCATGACCTTCAGTGGAAATGGCACAAGTCTATAGGCTTCTTCCCGATCACTGTGGGCCATTATAGCTGCTAGAGCATTCATAAACCCTGAGGAATTGAAGTGGAGATGTTCTCTGAGTACGAGTAGGAGTTCTTCCCAGTACGGCTGAACTTCGATCCGTTTGGAGTGGCAAGGAAGACAATCTTCCAAGAGTACGCGCATGTGCCTTCATTGGAAGATTTCTGGATGAAGTGTAGAAGCGAGTACGAGGTTAGAAAGAAAGATTTCAGCAGGTTATCAGCTTGGCAAGTGTTTGACTTTGGATTAGTACGGATACCTGCGGATCTTAAAGATGATGGGCCTGTGTTACTTGACACATACCATCGGATGGGAGGAGATAGAGCTGTACTTCAGGAGAGCGTAGGTGGTTGCCATACGATCAAGGAAAGGTCTGCCGCCATTCTGGTCAATACTTCAAACTGGTTGCTGACGAAGGGATATTGCCTTCATGAAGCATTGATGAATCAGGTCACAGGAAACTTCGGCACAGGAGATTCCCTCAAAAGGAAGCACGAAGGAGAGAACAGCAGAAGGCCTGAAAAGATTAAAGTGCACAGAAGGTCTCATTCGAAGGAGAAGATCACTTCTACTGCTATGGTGTTAGTTCCGACTTCTCCAACATTAAGTACTTCACTGACTGTTGCACCTTAGCAAGATACTGCCATTCCTCTGTTGAATCCGGCAACATTCATCTTTTCTCCTCAGCCGCTCCATTCAGCACCTCTTCCTGAAGAAATGTTGAAGTTGCAGATGGCAAAATTTTAGAGAGCTTTGTCTTTGGACAATTCAGAGGATGACAACCACAACACTGTAGCGGTTTCAGATGGAGAGGAATTAGAGCGCGAGATGGTGGTACACTCGGCAACTTCTCATTCTCCGAGAAGTAATTTCTCAGAATGGTTGGCTTCCCAGTTGGTTCTAGAGGCTAGAGAGGAAATTAACTTGGAGGAACACGACTTGCAGCTGCTCCTGAATCTAGGCAGAAAAGACAGAAAACCTAAAGTTACTAAGGTAACTTCAAGGTTGATCATTGAGGAGTCCGGGCAGAAGTTCGCTGAGATGTCAGTTCCAGCAGAAGGGAAGAGGAAGGACGAGCTCATGGTAGAAGATATAACAGTGACCAGAGTACCCATAGGTCAAGCCACCACAGAAGGATTGAAGCAGGACACGTAGACGTTGATAGATGCTTTATTCCTTAAGCTTGACAAAGAAAAGGCGGAGAAAGTTGAACTTCAAAAGCAGGTATTTCAGTTGTGCGAGATCATTGCTAAGGTTGCCAAATCTTCCACTCAGCCAATTTCAGCAGAAAAGCAAGTGAGTGATCATCTGATGCAGGAAGTGGAAGATGCAAGTAACCAGGTTAAAGCTATCGACGAATGGAAGAGTTTAATCATTCGCCAAGCTTCTGTACAGCTCAGAGAGGTGTCAACCCGTCTAGAGGTTATGAAAGATGCATCAGATCAACTGAAGCAACTGGTAACGAGCATGATAGATATGAACACAGTTGCTAAGAGTAACTTGAGTACTTTGGCTGAAATAAATAAGTTGTTGAGAGAGGTGTTGATTGTAGAACGAATTGTGCCCAATGGATCAGTTGACAAGGGGAAGCAACTTGAGTTTGCAGTATCTTTCCGTTTGGAGATCTGCAGAATTATGCTGAAAATGATGCAGGCACTCGAGAGTATGGCATCATATTTACCAGACAATTTCATTGCTTTCACCAATGAGGAAGTGGTCGGAAACGTTTCTTCTTACACGAGAATCATTCCTAACAAAGTGCCTGATTCCCTGGAGGGATATCTTCTGATGGTGCAAGGGAGAATTGATGGAGCTGTTAGGCCTTTCACGATGGATTCTATCAGTAAGCTGGTGACACTGCAGTCAGATATTGAGAAGTTCGGGCCTAGCTTGGAGGATGCGGAAGAATGCATCAGGGTATTGAACGAAGGCTTGCTGCAATTCAGGATAGAAAAAGAAGTTGTGGCTAAGATAGATGGGAAGTTGCTAAATTACATGTTCGACAAGTATATTCAGTATCAAAACAAAAAGAAAATGTAGATGTTACAGCTGGCGAATCTTTCTTCTTCTACTCTTTCTTCTTCTATTTTTCACGTTCCTGGATATAATTGTAAAACTTTAAATTTATTGGTTTTGAAACCATTACTTTAAGTTATGTGGAACGATTTTATTAGTTAAGTGACAGATGTGTATAAGTTTGACTATGGATCCGGATGCATGTCACTTGAAGAGGAATTAGAGGATGATGATTGCCAGATGTTATCTTTACTTCTTGTTTATGTTCTAGTTCAATTGAGTTTCCTATTTGTATTTTCCCTTCTACATTCTATAAGTAGAGGAAGAACCTTCGGGTTAAGGATCAAAATTTGTAAGCAACATTCTTGTGTTCCAGACTTTGTGCTGAAACCCCTGATAGCTATTTGAAGCAGAGGAACAGAAAGGAGCAGATTTTTGGAGAACTTTGTGTCATAGTGCATTTTGTTTCTAGCTTTTTGTCTTAGATCTACTTATAAACTTTGTGTTATTCTAGATCTAGATCTAAAAGTTGCCTTTGCTTATAATTCTGTGTGTTAATATCTATTGGTTCTGTCTATGTGCATGCAATCAACTCTGTAATCTATTGATTGTGTCGTACATCTTCCCTCTTTCTTTCATTTGTTTATATTATTTCCTTCTTCATCAGTTATTTTCTTTCTTTAAACAACTGCTTACTTGCTGCTAAACTATACAACTATGGTTTATGAGCTACATGGTTAAAGTAAAACCCCTAAATAGACAAATCTTACACTCGAGCCTCACTGATAAATGAGGGAGATTTATCTCATGATTGCCTAGGTTTTTAGCTATGCAAGAAATCTAGCCAACAATATTCCTCCATTGGCGGCAAAGCTTGAAAAGGTAAGGCGGACCCCTAAGAGATGTTTTTTTCCTTCATTAGCTTCCTTTAATTGACTCTAACTCGACCGACCTGCTATTAGAGGGAAAAACGCTAAAAAGATGATTAAAAAATTAGAAAAAAAACAATGCAAATGGAAGCTCAATGTTCTCCTCCAACTCCTTTACTTCCTTGGCACAAAGAAGGAATGGCAAGAAGTCCAAATAATAGCTCTCAAGTGGCAAAAAAGGGACATTACATCTCCATTGCGGATCAAGGAGTTATTTGTGTTTTTTATTGCATTTTCCAACAATCATTGAAGACTTTGTAAGGCTGACTTGAAGGAGGGTTTAAAGGAGAAAATTGTTGCTGTGTTTCTCTTTTGTTTTCATCCTTTTTCTAGCTAAAGCGACATACCTTGAGGGTTGTTTGGAGGTGTTAGGAGTGGATAAAAATCAGATCTCGGCTGCTGTTGTAATTGAAGATTTTTATTCATCTGAATCAACCTTTTTGGAGTGGATTTTGGCTCCGATATTTCCAGTTGTATCTGAAGACAATGGTTTGCAGATTTTAAATAAATAAATCAGCCATCTTTGAAGTCTCAAACTTGTAATTTTTATTGTGTAACTGCATTCTAAAATCAGCTGTTCCATTTTGTGAATAAAAAGTGTTGTTTACCTTTAGTTTTGAATGGTTTATATCTCCTATTCAAGTCGCATTTTTCTGCATAAAAATCAGATGAACATTTAAATTATTTGGTATATTTTCTATATCCTATCTTTGGGAGTGGGATTTTCCTAAAATCCATTAGAGGTATAAAAGTATCCATTTGAGGACACTACATACAGGAGTGGGATGATGATATGACATATGAGTATTCTTCTTTGATGAAGAATAATACTTGGGATTTGGTCTCTTTTCTAAGGGAAGAAATTTGGTTATTTGTAAGTGGATATACCAAACCAAATATGTAGTTGATGTGTCCATTGACAAGTATAAGACCCATCTTGTTGCAAAGGTTTTTTCACTAGTCCAAGGTATTGATTACTCTGAGACTTTTGCACCTGTTGCCAAGATGGATTGTGTATGCCTTGTACTTTCTATTGTTGGATCACAGGGGTGGCCATGTAATATTCCCAATGGGATAACTTCTGACCCCAAAAGAAACACTTTCAAATCTGATCTATAACAACAATTTATAGGAGAGATACTTGATAAAAATAATGTAGATTTAAATTTATCTAAGAAAATGTGACTTGCTCTAGGAATGATTGACCTTCAAAACTAATTTAAAATTGTCCCAATCTTTGCGAAGATTAATCAGATTTTATCATAGTTAAAAGAACACCAAAAAATACCAATTTTCTGACCAAGAGAAAGAGCTGAAATTTTATTCAAAGTTTGCAGAAATTAGATTACAGACCTCATTGAAAAACGAAGTTTCCCAAGTCCAAATTGCATGTTAACTAGCTAGAAATGACCTCTGAAAAATCTGATAATGAAGATGGAAATCAAATCTGGGCCAGCCGAGCCCTAGAGTGCTTAGAACACTCTCACAAGTGGGTCGCTCCTCTAGGAAATGGTTGTAAATGTAAGGTAGAACTTAGCTACAACCTTCCTCCTTCAAACCCTAGCCGGAGACAACACAAATCTGCAATTTTGGCCTTCAAACTGGTGGAAAATTCATAATTATCCTTGAAAGGAAACCCTTGGATAAAGCTTCCTCTTGTAAAGGATGAATCATTGTTTAACCTTGGCAATAGAGGGTTTTTGTCCTCTAAAGAAAAAACATCAAAGGGTTGTCGTCCTTCAATGTAAAATTGAAAAGCAATTAGCTTAAACCAAATTTAAGATATCAAAATATGTAGAAAGATGCATTCTCCAAGTGTGATGACTTGCTTTTATAATTTCTCTTGCTATATTAGCCACAGAAAGGACCAATCAGCTCTCTTCACTTTATTTAATATTTTCCCCTTGCTTTCTATCCCCATATGGGTCACATTTTTCCACTAGGGGAAATAAATTAAAGCGACTTTTCCTTTTATTATTTTATGACTAATAATTAATTCAAGTGCTTATAATAAAATTCATTATGCACTTAAAAATTAATTTATTAGAATAAGTCTCCTTATGTTCTACCCTTAGGCCGTCGGGAAACAAAATAGGCTAAGGGTCTTAGACCTGTTAATTTTGAGAAGGGGATATTTCAATCCTCCCTTTCCCAAATTGCTTTCCCTCAACCAATTGCAAGCTCATATGCCCATGTGCCATATCCAAGATGTAAAACATGATGTGGTGCTCCCACAGTCTAGATCATGTACCTACCAAATGAGAGAGCTCTTGCCAAAACATGATTTTTCAATGTTGAACGTTGATTTGTATGTAGTCCTCTTGATGCCCACAATCATTATGAACTTGGATCAAAGAGTCCACATGCTCTATTTTGCAAATTGTATCCTTCTTTTCAAAATGCTTCTCATGAGGAAAATAAATTTGAAATGATTTAATATGCAACAATGAATATGACATTTTACCATTCCTTTCATACCTTGGAGTGTCATCAAGATCTTCATTCCCTTTTGCCTTCATGATATCTTGGCTTTTCTGTACCAAAACCTTAGCATTCTTGTCCAAAATAGGCTGAATATCATCATGATATGACTGCTGTAATAAAAAAGATGTATCTCTTACCACACAATCCGTAGCCCATGCAATCTTCCCTCGTTTGAAAAATCTTTCCATACTCTACGCTGTCGCAACTTGAGGAGTACCATTCCTCATACCCTGCAAAATAACTTCTTTGTCTTGCACCTTGAATTTCAATTCCATAGTTTGATAATTTTGGATGAATTCACCCAAAGATTGCAGCCATTGTACTTCAAGTACTATATCCATCTCACCAATGCCAATAACATAAAAATTATCTCTTACACCATGACTTCCTTAAGTGAGCTCAAGTTGTGGGATCTTCTTTGTGCATGAAAATGAATCTCCATCCGCTACTATCACATTGAAGCCTTGGAAATATTCCATTTTAAATCCCATCCTTGTAACCAAGCCTTCATCAATGAAGTTATGTGTAGCTCCACTATCTATCAACACGGTGATCTCCTGCCCATGAAGGTCTCCTCTAACTCTGAATGTATTGAAACTAGGTGGTATAGATAATGTAGCAAGTGTGGCGTGAGAACCACTTCCTCTTCCATTGCTTGTTCTTCATTTTATTTCGCATCAACAATCTCATCACCTTACTCATCAGAAACTACCTCAATGTAATGGATTGACCCTTTGCCAAGGCAACAATGGTTGGGTGTCCATGGGTCTTTGCAGTTGAAGCATAAATTTTTCCTTTTTTAACTCATTGTTTACCTTTATTAGCTTGCTTTTTTTAAACCATTCTTTTGGGTCAGATTTCTCTTGAATGGGCTTACCTTGCTGTTCAATAATTGTTGTCCCTTGCTCACCATTTTGAGTTGTCATTGGCTGTCCAATTGAGTCCTTTTTCTGCCCCAAAGGTGCTGTCCTTTGTTGTCCAAAAGGTACAGTCCTAGGCTGTCCAAACTGCAGATTTTTTATTTTTGAAACTGAAGTTTCTAGATCCAAAGATTTCTTGATAGCTCCTTATAGAGATGGAGGTTTGAAATCTTTCATTGGGCCTCTAAGTGGCTCTGCTATTCCTTCAATGAACAAAAATACAAGTCTTCTTTCACTTATATCCGGTACCATTACTACAAGCCTCTGAAACTCAGAAATATATTTGTCCAATGATCCCTCTTGCTTTATTTGATCCAACTCTCTGAAATGAATTTATGGATCTATTCTATCAAGCCTTTCTATTAAACATTGGTTGAATTCTTCTATGGTTGTGATAGAACCATGACCTTGTGTGATCAATCCATGGTACGACCATTCATGTGCAACTCCCTCCAAATGCAAGGTAGTAAATTTAAGGGCTTCTTCCTCATACATAAGATTCAACGACAAGTATGTATCTAACTTTTGTAACCATGCTCTAGCTGAACACTTATCTGAACCATCATAAGAACGAAGAGTAACCTTAGCCAACCTTTGTTCTATGTCTCTTCTTGGTTTCTCCTGTTGAGTTCTTCTATTTCTTCATGTGCCTTTGCTATTCTTCACTTGATAGTAATCCCTAAAATACAACATCTCTCTCACCCTAAAGCTGAGGGCTGCATATTCTTCACCCCATGTCTCTTGTCTTCAACATCACTTAGAGGATCTAGCTCAAGTGGTTGTTCCGCTTTTGGAAGGAACTTGGCCCTAAATATCTGAGTTGGAGGATTGATAGATGTCTTTGCTGGTCCAGATGAGCTTCCTTCACCATTGTTCGTTGCTCCTTGGTTGGCTGATATACAATGTTCATGTATAACCTTAGCCAGGTCCATGATTGAGGCCGTCAATTCATCATGTATAACCTTAGCTAGGTCCATGATTGAGCCTGTCAATGCAACTCTCTTTGACTCTTTGTAATTACTCCAGGCATGTAGCTCAGCTCATTTGTAGGAGGAGCTCTTTGATCATGCTCATCCATTGTCCCTTACTTTGGAGTTCGATTTCTCCTTTGATAAACTTGAGGTGATTTCCCTATTTGCATTCAGATCTGAACTACTTCACCGGATGGCAAGGAACAAGATCTGATACCACTGTAGTGTCCCCAATCGGATAATTTCTGACCCCAAAAGGAACACCTTCAAATTTGATCTATAACAACAATTTATAGGAGAGATACTTGATAAAAATAATGCAGTTCTGAATTTATCCAAGAAAATGCAACTTGCTTTAGGAATTATTGACCTTAAAAACTGGTGTCTCCAGATTTTACCCTAAAATCTGAGACTACCCCATGTTTAAAAATTTCGTTCTTTTAAAATAACGGGTCTTTTGTGTTTTTATTGCCAAAAGATGTCTGTATTATGTTAGGATATTCCTAGTGAATCATATGGGTTGATTTCGACAAATACCCAAATGCTCAAACTCATTTTATCCCTCCGCCAAGTTTTGTCTGCAGGAAATTGTTATTTAATTATTTATTGGATAAATAATGCCCCGTTTGAAGTAAATTGTGCTCCGGTTGAATCCTGTTGAAATTTTGCATGCCAGTACTCACTCGTCTCATTAGGGTTTTCACTAAGAATGAATTCAGGGCATTGTCTGTAACTTCTGGCAACGTTTTTTGCTTTTATTTGTTTTTTTTGCATTTTTCTCCGGTTTTCTCCGCAGTTTCTCTGTGAAATTCCCCTAGGTCTATTCTTTGTCCAGTATAGTCTTTTTAATTTCCTGAAGCATCTGGAGATCATCTATTGACGCAACACCAGAAGGAATCAGCCTTAAAATGCAAACTTCTGACCAAAAAAGATGAAGTCATACACAAAAAGCCTCTCCCAAACAAGTCGCATTTTTTGGAATTAATGAGTGTACGCTGCAATGGGATTTTTGGTAGTGGCAGATAGGCGGGAATTTCTTACTTGCCTTGCAGGGTACTTTTTCCCATGAAGTCAAAGTCATTTAAGCTACAATGGGAATTTTGGTAGTGGCTGGCAGGGAGGCGGGAATTTCTTACCTGCCTTGTAGGGCACTTTTTCCCATGAAGTCAAAGTCACTTAAGTTGCAATGGGAATATTAGAGGCGGCAGACAGACAGGAATTTCTTATCTGCGTTGCAGGGTAAAAATTCCCATTATGAAAGTCAAACAACTTAAGTGAAAGAGAGGATTTTCGGAGCTGCAGTGCAGGGTGAAAATTCCCATCAAATTGACTTCTTATTTTTAGCAATTCCTCTTGCCAAAAAGTGCGACCCACTTGGGGTGACTAACAATGCATTTAATTAATATTAATAATGGTTTATTCACCCAATTTTGACGCCATAAATAGAAGGAAAGTCAATGGAATTGGAAGAGCTAAAGAGAAGTCAAGGATGCATGCTAAAAAATAAATAAAATAATTTGTTTAAAAGCAACCAGCAACATGCAGAATTGGGCACCCAATTTGGGTGAATAAACATGATTGTTTATTAATTAAATTGTCAGAAATAGGAAGAGGCAATTATTAAAAATAGCATGCTGGAGGTTATATAAGCATGGAATGCCATAAAGGAGAGACAATTAATTCTTTTTTATGAGGATTGCAGCCTAGACAGGTTATGGCGCCAAAAGGAGGATTTTGCATGAAAGTTTATTTTCCACTATTGGGAAGCTTCCAGTTTTGGCGCCTAGGGTTGGAATATCCTAATTTTGGTTATTCTCAGCATCTACATGTTGGTATAAGTGCTCTGGTGAATTAAATAATATTTTTGTTTGTTTTGCATGCAAGCAAAACCTCAAATTTTAGGGCAACATACTTTATATGCATATTTTGGTGATAAAAATCAAGTATTCATGCCATCGACTCCATCTTTGTCTGAATAAATTGCAGGTATTCATCACAGGTGCTTAAATCAATGTCAGGTACATTGAATATATCTTCTGAATCTAAAGAAGTTGTCAGATCTGCACAAATGGGTCCAATTGCTAGGGATTCCGAAAGAATTAAAAGAAAAAGAGCTCAGACAAAGTTTTTTCCAGCCATGTTAAATCATGATGAAAGAGAAAGATCAACAGAATCATGCATAGCTTCCAAATTTTTTGAAGTCAATGATACAGACGTAGGCCCTGAACCTATCACTGATTTAATTGACAGATCCAGATCTCATAATTACAAAGGCTTCCAGCAAAAATTCATCCTCTTGTTTCTAACGCAGCCCGTGTAGAAGTTAGTGCGTGGAAAATTCCTTCCAGGATCTTGTGCATATGCTCTCAATCTTCTAGTTGAAGCCTTCATTGAATTTACTTGTATTTGCATTCACCTAGAGTGCTTTCCAGAATTTAAAAATGCTCATATGCAATTAAAAAATAAAAATGATGAGTTTTGTTTGAATTATTTATAGCAAACATTGCACTAGTGCATGACCTGAAGAAGAATTGCAAAGGCTTCAAGGATAGAAGGGGAAGACATGTCAGAGGTAGCACCCACAAGCAAATCACAGTCAGTTGCTTCTAGATCCAGTTTGGTGAGAATCAAAGGAAAGAATTCAACAGCATATGGGAGTATCTCAGATCCACGACAGAGATATCATTTAGATCATTCATTGCTAAAATAGATGAAGCAGAAGTACAATACAGGTTGGATCAACATGCAGAATATGGAAGAAGAACAAGACTAGGAGGGTTGCAACTTTCTTGTTATTTCTTTTCCCCTTTCTTTTATTCTCTCCGACAAAGTAATTGAGCAATCAATTAAATTATAAAATTTAAGTGATTGGTTTAAAAGCCGTTACTTAAAGAAGTCAACTACTTGGAAATTGGTGGCAGACATGCAAAATAGAAGGTTCTATTTTTTAGTTATAAAGCATGCATGTCATGCAAAGAGGAATTCCAAGAGGAAGATTGTCAGTTGTTTCTCTTTTCATAGCTTCCGCATGCGGGAATTCTTTTAAAGCTTCCTATTTGTAATTTTCCTTTATACACTATAAATAGAGGAAGAACCTACGGGTTAAAGGATCAGAATTGGTAATCAACATTCTTGTGTTCCAGACTTTGAGCTGAAACCCCTGATTTCTGCAAGTAGAGGAATAGAGAAGAGATTTCCAGAGAACTTTGTGTCAACGGTGTATTCGTCTCGTATCTATTTCTAGATCTATTCATAAACTTTGTGTTATTCTAGATCTAGATCTAAAAGTTTCCTTTGCTTTGAATTTTGTATTTCATGATCTATTTGTTTTAATATATGTGCATGCGATCAACTCTGTAAATTATTGATTGGGTTGCACATTTCTTTCCTTTCTTCTCGTTTCCTATTATTTTCCTCTTCTGCAGATATTTCCTTTCTCTTACAACTACTTGTTGCAAAACTGTCTAGCTATGGTTCATGAACTACATAGTTAAAGTAATACCAACAAATAGATATTAGGACATATAATTGACAAAATCTTACACGGGAGCATCACCGGTAAATGAGGGAGATTTATCTCATGACTGCCTAGGTTTTCAGCTGTATATAAAATCTAGCCAACAAAAACTAATTTAAAATTGTTCCAATCTTTGCCAAGAGTAATTAGATTTTATTATAGATAAAAGAAGACCAAAAAATACCAATTTTCTGACCAAGAAGAAGAGCTGGAATTTTATTCAAAGTCTTCAGAAATCAGATTACAGACTTGACTAAAAAAAGAAGTTTCCTAAGCCCAAATTACAGGTAAACCAATTGGAAATGACCTCTAAAAATATGATAATGAAGATGGAAATCAAATCTGGGCCAGCTGTGCCCTAGAGTGCTTAGAACACTCCCACAAGTGGGTCGCTCCACTAGGAAATGGCTGTAAATGCAAGGTAGAACTCAACTACAACCTTCCTCCTTGAAACCCTAGCTGGAGACAACAAAAATCTAAAACTTTGGCCTTCAAACACTGCTGGAAAATTCAGAATTATCCTTGAAACTCAATGGAAACCCTTGGATAGAGCTTCCTCTCACAAAGGATGAGGAGTTTTCATTCTTCAATCTTGGCAATATAGGGTTTTCCTTCTCTAAAGCAAAACCATTAAAGGGTTTTCGTCCTTCAATGTAAAATTGGAAAGCAATCAACTTAAACCAAATTCCAAATATCAAAAGATGTAAAAAGATGCCTTCTCCAAGTGTGGCAATTTGCTTTTATAACTTCTCTTGGTATATTAGCCACACAAAGGACCAATCGACTCTCTTAACTTTATTTAATATTTTCCCCTTGCTTTATATCCTCATATGGGTCGCATTTTTCCACTAGGGGAAATAAAAATAAAGTGACTTTTCATTTTATTATTTTATCACTAATAATTAATTCAAGTGCTTATAATAAAATTCATTATGCACTTAAAAATTAATTTATTAGGATAATTTTCCCTTATGTTCTACCCTTTAGCCATCGGGAAACAAAATAGGCTAAGGGTCTTTGACCTGTTAATTTTGAGAAGGGGATATTTCAGGCCAGTATTCTAGATGGACGTGAAGAGTTCCTTCTTACATGGAGCAACCTGTTGGGTTTGTTCATGACTCTTCTCTTGTTTGTAGACTCTGAAGGTCTCTCTACAGTCTCAAATAGGCCCGTCGGGCCTGGTATGAGAAGATGGATTCTTTTATTCTATTTACTGGTTTTGTTCGCTGCCACTCAGATTCTACTATATATCTACAACATTTTGGCGAGGATATTGTAATACTTGTCTTGTATGTTGATGATCTCCTACTTACTGGAAGTTCTTCCCACATTAAGACTATTCAGTGGGCTCTTTCCATGCAGTTTGATGTGACAAATCTCGGGTTAGTATAGTTTTTCCTTGGTTTGCAGATTTCTCAGATAGATTCAGGGATTCTTTTGAGTCAGAAAAAGTACACCCATGATCTTCTTCAGCATTTGGATATGGTTGATTCCAAGCCAAGTCCATTTCTTTTCCAATATGGGGTTACTCTTACTTCTACCTACACCACTCCTTTTTGTGATCCTACCTTTTATAGGCAATTGGTTGGAAGTCTAATGTAATCAACCCCTACTCGCCCTAATATTTCCTTTGTTGTAGGACTTGTATCTCGATTTGCACATTCTCCTCACATCAGTCACTAGTAGGTTGCTAAAAGAATTTAACAATATCTATAGGGAACTTCCCACTTTGGACTACACTACACTAGAGGTACTACTTAGTTGGTTGGATATACTGATTTAGATTGGGCAGGTTCTATTGATGACATGCGTTCCACTTCCGGCTACCTTTTTTGTCTTAGTTCTTCTCTAGTTGCTTGGGCATGCAAGAAGCACTAGGCTATTGCACTTTCATCTACAAAGGCAAAGTACAGGGTAACAATTGTAGCGAGTCAATAGCATCTTTGGACCCGACAGTTATTGATAGAATTTGGATTCCCACAGGATTCACCGAGTGTGCTTTGGTGTGACAACCAAAATGCAATTTGCATTTACCGGAACCCTATTGAGCACTAGTGAACCAAGCATATTGAGGTTCACATGCACTTCGTTCGTCAGCACATTCATGATGGATTTCTTTGTTTGGAGTACATTCTGACTTAATAACAAGTTGTCGACATCTTTGCGAAGCCTTTTACATCACCTCGTTACCTTGAGTTGCGTCGCATGCTTGGGGTTTTAGAAGTTATCCTTGGGGGGTGTTCGTGATGACATTTTCTTTCTTCTTTCTCTTTCTTTCTAATAGGAATTTCTTACCTACTTTTGGTTCGAGATTTCTTCATGGATATATTGTACATGAGTAGTTGATTAGGCCTTATTGTCGGAACTCATATTGTGGATATGCCACTTTTTGTTTTGGCCCATAGCTTCACTTGAGGAGGTGTGTTAGAGTAGGTTGTTTATCTTAGCTCATGTTCACCTAGGTACTTGATTTACCTTCTATTTTTAGATATTCTCACCCACTTATGTGTGGATATTTCTTTTATCTTATTTAGATATTAGCTAGTTGTTAGGTATAGTTCTTTCCTTGATTTATGGCTTTGACTAGTTCTTTCCTTGATCTATGACCTTGACTAGTTCTTAGATTGATCTTCCTTTCCCATATATGCAACACACTCCATTATACGATATAAAAGTTCCATAGATATAATATAAGATATTGTTGCTCTTTGTTTGCAAATTTGTTTGTAAGTTTATTATGTTGAATTGCTTTTAGATTATTGAATGTGATATTCAATTAATGTCTGAGATCTTTGTGGCTTGGAACAATTTGTTTATCATTACTTTTAGAACTAGCGAAGGAGACCCATGCTTTAGGGTTAATGTTGGAAACTATATTTTTTCTAGGGAAAAGAGTACGAATAAAGGTCTTGGGTGAGTGGTGGAGATTGAAAAGGAGTGCAAGCCATCTAGATAAAAGAAACTCCCGTTTCATACGTTAGAGAAGAAAATGGGCTACGGAAAACTTACGTCTCTTATGAAGGAATATACACTTATAATCATGCCACTTGTTCATGGGGTAGGATCTATGGTGGGAAAGGAATCTGGAGTAATGTATGGTGTGGGGATGAGTCAAGGGCATGGCCAAAGGGTATGACATAAGAACTCATACATGAAAGTGGTGGTGGGAAGAGGGATGGAGTAAAACCTAGACATAAGAAGAGAGATACGAGCAACATGGTCAATGGTGTAGTCATCAAATTAGATTGTTTTATGTCTAATACTTAGGGGGCTGGGGTGAGAGAGGGGTGAAAACCAATATGTAGGGTGAACGTTTATATGACATGGTCAATAAGGGGAATTTGAAGAGAAATAAGGAATTCACTGATGTGGGGAATGAGAAAATTGTTGGCGATAATATTATCCACAATGCTCACATCATCGCCATGGGGGAAAACAAGTGAACCTATTAGAACCATGGAAGTGAGGAAGTGCATTGAGAATGTAAAGGCTCTGTGATTCACCCATTTGTGGAGGGTCTTTATAAACCAAACTCCAACTCACGAAGACCTAACTCGTCCTATGCAAGATCATGAATAGGCACCATGTGGTTTCCCATCCAGAGATCAAAATTTCCCAAAAGAATGAAACCATCAAGTATTTGGGATAGAAATCTCTGATGTGGATAAAGGAGAATGATGGCAAGGGAGGTCTCTAAATATCTGTTCAACCAATAAAACTCCCTCGTATGTCATAATAGGTAGGGCACCTAAAAGTAACGTATTATTTTGTTTCCACCTTAAGATAGCAAAGATGAAATACTCTTATCACCTCACAAAATATGATTTAATTTAACTTGTAATTAGTGCATAGCCTCAACTAGTCAATGGGGATCCTTAGGCCATGTGACCAAAGATTCCTTAGGACAAAAAGTGGCACTATCAATAAGTTTACAAGAAATGATCAGAATGAAAGGTCATCTTAGTTCTAAGGGGTTGTGGAAGAGATTCAAGTATCTTGAGTAGATTTTCAGAATTCATTTATAGTAATTCCTCCGTGAGAATGGATTGACAGTAATGTCTAAGGAGTATTTCAAAGGAGGATCCACTATATGGAGGCATTGATAGATTAGAGAATCAAACCTATGTGGGAATACCGGCAATGGGAATCGTTAGGCATACTCTTGGAGAAAACCTCCTTTGCGGAACAATGGATAAACACATATATCTCTCTTGTCCCAGAGTTGTATCGAAAATGTCCCAGAGTTGTATCGAAAAAAGGTCCTTAGTATAAAATCTAAAAATGAAGAATTTAGGTATCCAATTTAAATGTGTCATTGCTCTAAGAAACTGTATTCTTATAACAAATGATATAATGGAGTGTGATAGTGTGCAATCACAATATGTGCTCTCTCAATGGAGGTCTATGTTGGAATGGAATTTGAAAGCACCAAACACTTCAAAATAATGAGCAAGGAGAGGTAGGATTCAAGTTCAAACCGAGAACTATAAACTAAACCCCCAAGTAGGTGTGCATTTGTTATATTTAGTATCTCACCTTTCTAGAGAACCTAAATCTTGGAGGTGCAGTTGTGGTCATTGCTAGATCACCATTTTGGAGGATGTAGAACTTGGAGGGAGCATCATTAGAAGTATCAAAGATCATAGCCTTAGCTTGTCAACCAATAATTGGCAAATTCTAATAAAGAAAGCATCATAAAATTGTCTATGTAATCCTTTCAGAGAATGAGATAGGACGACCATTTTGTAATGTCCCCTTCTCGGGACATTTTCCACATTGGAGATTTGAAGACCTTCAACCCAATGGGTTCAAGGATTAAACTCGAAATTTGTCCTAAGATGTCTGTTATCTATTTTGTAACCCCTTGAGGGCTCTTTCATTATTTAATGTGCACATAGGCTAATATCTTTATTATTTAATTAAAATAATAAAGTGCACATAGTAGTAGTCATTAAATATTTTATTTTAATGTGAAAACACTAAAAGGTTGGTCATTGGAGATTGGACCTTTTAATTCTATAAAAGAGGGGTCGCATTTCCTTTATGGTTATGTTGATTTGATCATTTGATATCACTCCATGCTTGGAGTAATGGGATGTATGCCCTAGTTCCTGCATTGTGCTCTCTCTCATTTGGATCCATTATTGAAGAATATTGAAGACTCCATTGTTCTCTTCATTGTGCTCTCTTTTGTTGAATGTGTTCATGCATGGTTTATACATTCTAGCATTGGCGAATTGCTCTAGGGTTTTGGCGCATTTATTGGAAGGGTAAATATGCATGTTGGTGAAGGGTTTGAGTATTTTTGTGTCCATTATTACTACTGTAATTTATTAGAGGCAAATCGACTTGGTTTGAGGTTTGATCTTTCATGTTTTGAAGTTGTTTATGCTAGATCTATAATCTGCTATGTTCAATTAATTATTTCAGAGCAAGGGCTGATTACTTGAGGGTTTTTGAAGGGTTGTAGGAGCTGGAATTAATTTATAGAATTTATTATAACCCTAGCGACTTGGAGGCTGATTTATGGGGCAGTTTTGAGTGGGTTTTGTTGATCCAAAAATTCAGATTTTTAGTGCAGTGAAAAACCCTAAATTTCTAGTTTATTTTGCATCTTATTTCGTGGAAAAACACTAAGTATTGAAGGAGTTATGAATTTTGGAAGATTTCAGTTGTCTACAAGCTATTTGGTTGTCATTAATTAATATTTATTTTAGATCTGCAGTTTGGGTTCAATTTAATATTGGATTTGGTTGTAGAAATTAGGAGGAATAAGGAGAAAGTAATTTTATAATTTTTAGAGTTGATTTAATGCCCTAAATGTGCTGGGCGACCTACATTGTAGGGAAAAATTAGGGTTTTATGTTGGCTGTGCAAAAACTGATTTTGGGATATTATTCTTCATATTTTTGTGGCCCAAGATCCAAAATTCCAGCCCATTTGGACTTCTCTAGCCAAAGTTATGAATTTTTTAAAAATTGTAGCAGTTGGAGTTTGAATGATGGTGTCCCCAGATTTCACCCTGAAACCTGAGACTAACCCATTTAAAAATTTTCGCACTTTTAAAATAACAAGTCGTTTTGTGTTTTTATTGCCAAAAGGTGCTTGTATTGCATCAAGATATTCCCATTGAATCATAGGAGCCAATTTTGACAAATACCCAGATGCCGAAAATCATTTTATCCCTTCGTCAAGTTTTGTCTACAGGTAAATTTTTATTTGATTATTTAGAGCCCCCGTTTGAAGTAAATTTTGCTTCGGTTTAGCCCTGTTGAAGTTTTGCATGTCAATATTCACATATACCAGTAGAGTTTTCACCAGGAATGGATCCTAGGCTTTGTCTGTGACTTTTGGCAACATTTTTTGTTTTTTTTATTTTTTCTCGTATTTTTCTTTGTTAAATTCCCCTAGGTCAATTCCTTCGCTAGTTCAGTCTGTTTTTCTTTCCTGAAGTATCTGGAGATCATCTACTGACCACCATGCCAGAAGGAATCAACTTCAGGAAGTCAACTTCTTTTTAAAAATACGAAGTCATGCACAAAAGAGCCTCTTCTGGGAAAGCCGCATTTTTGGGAATGGATGGATTTAAACTGCAGTGCAATTTTTTGGTAGCAGCAGGCAGGTGAGAATTTTGTACTTGCCTTGTAGGGTACTTTTTCCCATGAAGGAAAAGTCACTTAAGTTACAATGGGAAAATTAGAGGCTGCAGGAAGACGGGAATTTTCTTACTTGCCTTGCAGGGTGAAAATTCCCATTATAAAATAAAGAAAAATCACTTAAGGCATTGATGGGAATTTCTTACCTACCTTGCAGGGTAAAAATTCTCATTATGGAAGTCAAACAGCTTAAGTGGATGAAGGAATTTTTGGAGCTGTCATGCAAGGTGAATAATCCCATCAAAGATGACTTTTAAATATAGAAATCAGCCTTATTCAAAAAGTGCAACTCCTTTGGGAATTAATTAATAACTTTAATGGCATTTATTAATAGTCTTCCTTCCTAATTTTGGCGCCCAGGGATGATGGAAATTCAATGCATGATCAGAGGTCAAAGAAGATTGAAGGAAGAAGGCTAAAAATAAAATAAATTTATTTATTTAATGCAGCCTTGAAGCATGCTAAAAAGTGCGACCCATGTGGTGAAGAAATAATGCTTTTTAAAGCATTTATTAATAGTTTTTATTCCTAACTTTGGTGTCATGGAGAAATAGAAGGTCAACGCATGATGTGAAGTCAAAGAGAACTAAAGGAAGGAGGCTAAAATAAATTAAATTAATTTATTTAACGGCTGTCATGAGCATGCAAGTTTAGGCGCCCAAGTTGAAAGAAAAAACATGTTTATTTATTAATTAATTGCCAAGAATAGGAGGGGCAATTATTAAAAATAGAATGTTGAAGGTTATATAAGCAAGGGTTGCCAAAATGATTGAGTAATTAATTCTTTTAGCAAAGGAGTGCAGCTCGGACAGTTTTGGCGCCCAAAGGAGGTTTGTTGAATAAAAAAGTTTTTTTCACTACCGGAAAGCTTCAAAGTTTGGTGCCTAGGATTGGAGGAGCTTGTTTTATGCCTGTGTAATTATCTGCATATTGGTACAGGTGCTCAGGTGAAGTTGAAAATATTTATGCTTGCTTTGCATGCAAGCAAAGCCTCAAATTTTAGGGCAACGGGCTTTATATGCAGATTTTAATGATAAAAATCAAGTGTTCATGTTCCGGTTGCCGTCTTTGTCTGAATTAATTGCAGGTATTCATTACAGGTGTTTATATATTTGAAAAAGGAGCTTAAATCAATGTCAGATACATTGAATATATTCTCTGAATTTGATGAAATTCTCAGATCTGCACCAGTTGTAAAGAATTCCAGCCGAATAAAAAGAAAAAGAAATACTCAAACAAAGATTGCTCCAACTATGGCAAAGCGGGATGAACGAGAAGGCTCGGCGGAATCATGCTGTACTTCTAGATTTGCCGATATCGGTGATACTGATCTAGGCCCAGAACCTCTTTCCGAGCTGATTGACAGATCCAGAGATGGAAAGACATCTCTCATGCGGGCAGTCAAGAGCAGCAAAATCATTCGAGCTTCAGCATTCCCATTCATAGCTCAGTTGCTAGAATTCGTTATGGAGTGTGCAAGGTCGTACCATCCACTATCCAGATCAATCCGGGATGTTGCGGGGAAGACAATAATCCGGCTAGATGCATAGTTTATCAATTATTGTCTGAAGATTCCAACATGACAGGTGGTGACTACCATCAGCATGCTGGACGCTGGCAACAGATGGGAGAAGCATAAAGTCGACTATGTGGGCATAATGAACAACAGGTATATGAAGAAGTCCAGATCTCCATCAAAGTTCCTGAGGACTCTTTCACAATCCAATTTGGTGCAGGAGGTGGATGACATTACCAAATTGTTATGCAGGATAAATGGCGAAGCTAACGCTCACAACTTCCGCTCATGGATGTATGCCTTCATCAGGACCATTGAGATCAACAAAGCAGATTCTATAATCAATTGGTCGGAGATCATCAGTAACAACATCGGTGAGCAGCTCCGGAGTGTGAGGCGGACTTATAGCTTCAAGATGACTTCATATTTGGTATATGCAGCAGCCTCGCAGGGTATCTTCTCCAAGCTGGAAAGACAGGGCGTACTCTCGAAGGATCCTATTTTTGAGTGCTATCCGCAGCTTACTATGCCTGAATGCAATAAAGATTACAAGGTGGTCAACAATGGATTCTTCTACGGATTCATTTGCAAGCTGAACGGTGATCTGAAGACCAACAAGGTAAGCAATGAAGCTTGGGAAGCTGTATCCCAGCATGGTTGTATCTTCATCCAGTTCATTGACTTCACATACATCAGGGCAACCGGCTTTTCAGGGGAACCAATCAAACTGGCCAGATATCCAAGCGATAGATTGGTCGTCATGGAAAGATGCATGACCTACAGTCGAAACGGCACAAGCCTACAGGCTTCTTTCCGATCACAGTGGACTATTACAGCTGCCAGAGCATTCACAGAGCCAAAGGAATTGAAGCGGAGATGTTCTCTGAGTATGAGCATGAGTTCTTCCCAGCACGGCTGAACTTCGATCCATAGGGGGTAGCAAGAAAGACAATCTCTCAGGAATACACGCATGCGCCTTCGTTAGAAGATTTCTGGATGAAGTGGAGAAGCGAGTACGAAGTTAGAAAGAAAGACTTCAGCAGATTGTCAGCGCGACAAGTGTTTGATTATGGATTAGCACGGATACCTGTGGATCTTACAGTCGATGGGCCTGTGTTACTTGACACATACCATCAAATGGGAGGGAATAGAGTTGTGCTTCAAGAGAACATTGGTAGCTGTCACACGATGGAGGAGAGGTCTACCGTTGTTCTGGTCAACACTGCGAACTGGTTGCTGAAAAAGGGGTATTGCCTTGATGAAGCTTTGATGAATCAGATCACAGGCAACCTCGGCACAGGAGATTCCATGAAAAGGAAGTACGAGGGAGAAAGCAACAGAATGCTTGAAAATCTTAAAGTGCACAAGAAGTCCCATTTGAGGGAAAATGTCACTTCTACTGCTATGGTGCTAGTTTCGACTTCTCCAGTGTCAAGTACTTCACCAACTTTTGCACCTCAGCAGGATACTGCCATTCCTCCGTTGAATCCGGCAACATTTGTGTTTTCTCCTCAGCCACTCCGATCTACACCTCTTCCTGAAGAAACGCTAAAGTTGCAGATGGCAGAATTTGAAAGAGCTGTCTTTGGACAATACAGAGGACGGTAGCCATGACATTGTAGCAATTTCGGATGGAGAGGAACCAGAGCACAAGATGGTGGTACATTCGACAACTTCTCATTCTCCGAGAAGCAATTTCTCAAAGTGGTTGGCTTCACAGTCGGTCCCAGAGGCTAGAGAGGAGATCAACTTGGAGGAACATGACTTGCAGCTGCTCCTGAGTTTGGGCGGAAAAAATAGAAGACCTAAAGTTACTAAGGTGACTTTGAGGTTGATTATTGAGGAGTCAGGGCAGAAGTTCGCCGAGGTATCAATTCCAGCAGAAGGAAAGAAGAAGGGCGACCTCACGGCAGCGGATATAACAGTGACCAAAGTACCGATAGGTCAAACCACTACTGAAGGATTGAAGCAAGACACCCAGACATTGATAAATGCTTTATTCCTTAGGCTTGACAAAGAAAAAGCGGAAAAAGTTGAACTTCAAAAGTAGGTGTCTCAGTTGTGCGAGATTATTGCCAAAGTTGTCAAATCTTCCACTCAGCCAATTTCAGCACATAAGTAGGTGAGTGATCATCTGATGCAGGAAGTGGAAGATGCAAGTAACCAAGTTAAAGCTATCAACGAATAGAAGAATCTAATCATTCACCAAGCTTCTGTACAACTCAGGAAGGTGTCGGCCCGTCTAAAGTTTATGAAGGATGCATTGGTTCAACTGAAACTAGTGACAAGCACGATGGACATGAACACAGTAGCTGAAAGTAACCTGAGTACTTTGGTCGAGATAAATAAGCTGTCGAGGGAGGTTTTGATTGCAGAACGAATTGTGCCCGATGGATTGGTTGAAAAGGGGAAGCAGCTTGAGTTTGTAGTTTCTTTCTGCTTGGAGATCTTCATAATCATGCTGAAAAGAATGCGGACGCTCGAGAATATGGCATCATCACTATCAGACAATGTCATTGCTTTCACCAATGAGGAAGTGGTCGGGAACGTTTCTTCATACAAAAGGACCATTCCTAACAAAGTGCCTGATTCCCTGGAAGGATCTCTTCTAATGGTGCAAGAGAGGATTGATGGAGCTGTTAGGCCTTTCACGATGGATTCCATCAGCAAGCTGGTAACACTGCAATCAGACATTAAGAAGTTTGGGCCTAGCTTGAAGGATGTGGAAGCATGCATCAAAGTTTTGAATGAAGGCTTGCTGCAATTCATGACAGAAAAATAAGTTGTGGCTAAAACAGATGGGAAGTTGCTAAATTACATGTTTGACAAGTATATTCAGTATCAAAGCAAAAAGAAGATGTAGGGGTTACAACTGGTAGATCTTTCTTCTTCTTCTCTTTCTTCTTCTATTTCTACGTTCCCGGATGTAATTGTAAAACTTAAAAGTTATTGGTTTGAAAACCGTTACTTTAAGTTGTGTAGAATGATTCTATAAGTTAAATGACAGATGTGCATAATTTTGACTAGAACTCCCGAGGCATGCCACTTAGAGAGGAATTAAAGGAAGATGATTGTCAGATGTTATCTTTACTTCTTGTTTATATTCTAGTTCAGTTAAGTTTTCCATTTGTAATTTCCCTTCTACATTCTATAAGTAGAGGAAGAACCTTCGGGTTAATGATTAGAATTTGTAAGCAACATTCATGTGTTCCAGACTTTGTACTGAACTTTGTGTCAACGGTGCATTTTGTTTCTGACTTTTTGACTTAAATCTATTCATAAACTTTGCGTTATTCTAGATCTAGATCTGAAAGTTCCCTTTGCTTATAATTTTGTATGTTAATATCTATCTGTTCTATTTATGTGCATGCAATCAACTCTGTAATCTATTGATTGGGTTGCACATCTTCCCTCTTTCTTTCCTATTTTCTGCTATTTTTTTCTTCATCAGATATTTCCTTTCTTTAATGGCTACTTACTTGCTGCAAAATTATACAGCTATGGTTCATGAGCTGCATGGTTAAAGTAATACCCACAAATAGATACTAGCATATTTAACTGACAAATCTTACACGGGAGCCTCACCAGTAAATGAGGGAGATTTATCTCATTACTGCCTAGGTTTTCACCTATGCAGAAAATCTAGCCAACAAATGTTAATTATTTTTCAGCTGTGTGATCAGATTTATGTTGATTCCTAACTTTTCCTAAAAGGGGACATTACACATTTCTTGAAAAAAAAAACACATGAATCAAGATTTAATGTTTCTTAAATTATGATGCTCACCCATGTTGATCCCAAAGAGAGCTGAAAAAAGGGAACCTCCTTTTTTACTCCAATTGTCTGTATCAAATCCAAAACCAACCAATCATTATTTAGTAGAGTCGCTTGATTTAGCAATAAACAGCTAGGAAATACCAATAACACATAGCTTTTGAACCATATGCTTGGGAAAAAAATTAAAGGACTTTAACAGGTAACTCACGGACCTTCTCAATTATAGCTTAAAGAGAAAATATTATTTATAATCTAGAATGGTATTTCGAAACTTGTTTGTCCCTGTGTTGTAGACTTACAATGCTCAAGCTGCTTAGAAAGTAACATATTCAAAATTGTACAAGAGATTGGCAAATATGTGCATGATCACGATACTCTTGTAATTATATGGTCTGACACTGCCATCTAACTTGTGAATTGGGCACATTATGCTGTGATGAAGAGAGTGAAGCTCGAGAAATCAATTTCATTCTATAATTCTGCAATAGGAACATGCAAATTCACACCATATGTGAAAAACTCATTTTATTGCACCTCACAATGATTTTTGATGCTAGTGCACAATTGTCAAATAACCTCCTAACATTCATAGGAAACATTAAGAGACCAGAATTAGTAGGGGTGAAATACAAGCATAAAACTTAGCTTAATGCCATCCCAAGACTCTTAACAGTGCGTCGAAATACGAACACTCTTGTACATGAACTTGTAACTTCTTGTCCACCCAGTTAAAGAATGTCAATAATACCAGTTGTTGCTTACCGTGAGGGAAGCTATTACTTGTACTACTCATAAAAAACTCCATGTTTCATTGCCTTTACTGGCACTAAGTATCTATTTAGCTGCAAGGGAATTGTTAAGATGATGTGAACATTACAGGGAATGAAAAAGAATAAAGAGAGAATCTAACCGAGGAAACATGAAATCAAATATAATATATTATTATGTTTTTCAAGTTACTTTGCTGTCAATAATATTATTATCTTACACATTTTCAATAGAACATGTAGAATTACACCACAGCTTTTATTTTATTGTATGGGAATGGATTAAATACATTGTAATGGATTTTGTTTTCTCATCTGTTGGAGGCAGGAAATGGATAAGATTGATGCGTATACAAAAACAAAACTTTCCCCAAAGACTAACCTTGAAGCTTACAAGTGGCGTATTGTGAGTATCCCTCACTTTTAGTGTGTATTTCTTACAATTTCTCTATGGTAATCATATGATCACCATTAATATTTCTAGGTCCAATTTATTTCTCTTTCAGCTAATAGATTATTCTCTGTATGTTTTTTTGTATAAAAAGGGAAAAATATATTAGTGATTAAAAATATTATCAAATGAGAAGCACTCCTCAATGCTATAGCTGAAGAACATTACAAAATTTCACAGAGATCTGGATCAGAAAGAACAAAGGAAACAAGGAACCAGAGAGAGAGTCTGTGAACAATATGAACGTCAACACAAAGTTATGTAATTTCAGTTTGGAAAAGTCAGATAGAACATAAAGATGTCTTTCCTTGTGTAAAAGAACCATATCAGCGTCATCTGGATCCACAAGATCTGTGACGAAAGAATTCTTATTGGTAGCACCAAAGCCATGAGTATTCCATGTGAGGATCTGCATCGAGAGATTGTCATTTGGGTGAGTGGTTTCCTGGGGCTTTCCTGGGTGGTTTTCGTAGAAGGTGCCATGGTTTGTAACACATTGTCTGGAGGTTCAAGAAAATTGGAAATCTCCTTAGCTGATATTGTTGTCCTTGAGTCATGGGATTTTCTCTTTTTGGTATTGTCCAGGTCCAGAAAAGATTTAACAACTCTCCAAGTTCAACGTTGTTGGGGAAAAAATCCTTTGGGGATTGCAGCTTCTATTTTCCCCCCTAGTACGGGTAACCATGCAGGGCGTGAGAGAGGCCAAAATCATTAAAGAGGTAGGTAGGTTTTTCTAGAGTTTGGATGGCGGGGGGGTGTGGCAGTGGTGGGGGGTGTAGTTTCAGCCATAGTGAGAGAGTGTGTTTCCTAAGAAGCATGTTTTGTGAAAGCCTCAAATGGATTATGTAACAGAATGGGGGTCGCAATACTGGATTGATTTTCCTTTGCGGGAGTATGCAACCTGAAATTTGGTTAAGTGAAGAGTGGATTACAGTTGCTAGAAAACTGATTGTATAGCCTACAATGAAGTTTAACTATATACAAAAAGTATACATTTGACTAAATAACTTACTAGATTAAATTGGAAACCTGTAATTACATAGCTGATGACATCAACAAATTAGAAATATAGACTGGAGGTCTGATATTAGCAATGCAATCAAAGTTGGTTTAAGCAATTGTTAGATTATGCAGAGAGAGAGAATAAAGAAAGAATAGGATGTACAAAAAACGAATGAAGAGAAACTGGAATGCACACATTATCATTATGTGTCCATCATTTTATTTTGTGAAAGATGATTACAAAGTGGTTGAAGTTGTTTCAACCGTTTAATACTTAATATTTAACTAATATTAAAATAACACTAATAAATAAGCCTTATATTAAGATATTCTAATACCCCCTCTTAAGGCTTTCACTATAGAACAAACTGAAAGAAGATTAAAATAACAGAACCAAACAAAACCACGCATTTTTCAGAAGATTTTCCCTTTGAAAACAATGCTTTAATCAGGTATAACTCCATCAAGATGCCTCCCTGACCCTCGGAGAAGTGTAGTTCATGAGCTGAATTCCCGAGTTCCCGGATTCCACCAACCCGAACTCCCGAGTTACAAAATCTCCCGAATTGGTGGACAACCATCCATACTGAGCTACTCCCACAATGCTTCATCAAGTTGTTTCATGACCGTCATAAGGGTAAATTCCCGGGATTCATAGACTCCCGAACTATTTGGACAACCATCCATGCAGTGTTTTACCTACACCAGATTCCTTCATGTCTTAGAAGTGTGAGGCTTCTTTTAAAATATGTATTCACTATCAGTGAATTCTTCATCACTTTCAGCATCCGGTGGATTTTCAGCAATGGCTATAACTGTCATTCCTTCCGTGACAAGTATTATTTTATTACAATCTCGATATTTGGCAATAGTCAGAATCTTCTGACTCTAAACATTATAGTTTTGACTCGTCAACTTTTGTGATTTTGGTAGGAGGTTTTGACTGTTTGAAGGAGGTTTTTTGCCCCACAACTTGATACAACAAAATGAAAGTTATAGTCTATATTTTAAATATTTGACTTCAGGAAACAACAATAAAATATACGTTTGTATTATTATTTTGACTCAAGAATTAATGCAAGGAATATTTGCTGAATATATAATGAACAGTACGGTTCATAATCAGTTTAGAAGGTTGTAAATAGATGTAACTAAAGATCAAATGTAACTACCTCTCTCATAATAAATACACCCTGCCTAAATCATTTGAGCAGTGCAGTTTGCCTTCTCTGAATTCTTTCTTCTCATTGCATATGCTAACATTGGTATCAGAGTGTCCAAGGTTGCAGTTCGAGGAAGCCTCCAAGAGGCACGAACTAGAAATTCGAGGAAGCCCTAACAAGGCACGAATTTGGTAAAACGTGGGGTATTTCGAGAAAAATACTAGACACTAGGGCAGAGAAGGAAGAAATTCCTCCATTCGTGGGCAGCAGACTGTTTGCAAAGGAAAACTAGGGCAAATGTCCAGCGAAAGGAGGAAGTCGTGGAGAAAGAAAAACGAGGGCACATAAATCGTGCAAGATTTTTAACTGTTGTTCGAAGGCCAAGTAATCCACATCAGAGTTGTGGAGAAAAAAAAACGTGAATAGCAGACTTTGTGGGAAAAATCGATCCAATCGTGGGTAGTTCAAAGGAGCCAGGGAGAAATTGTGGGCAGTCGTGAAGGCATCTGCTATGTCCCAAGGGGCAGAAAATAACAGTCGAGGGCAGAATATCACACTCGCAAGCAAAGTCGTGGAAGCAAATCGTGATTATGAGCAATCGAATGAATATTTTGAGGGAAGAACAAAGGAAAAATGAAGTCATGTGGCTTGGTATGTAATAATATTTTTTAATATATGCAAATATAGTTCAAGGGGTGATTTACATAATCAAATACTATTTGATGGAGTAAGTCATATATTATTTTATTATTTCCATGATTTTGGAATAATAAAATGGCAAATATTTCACACTTGACTTTGTCAGAGACACAAAAATTCACGGGCACTAATTTTAATGTATGGAGCCATGATATTTTAACGCTTGTGAAGTTTCGTGATTATGATAAAATAATCACGGGTAGTGAAAGTCGACCAACGACTAACTTCGCGGATTATGACAAACATCATAAGGAAGCGTTATTGCTTCTCAAGTTATCAGTGTCAGATGATATGATACCGGAAGTGCGAAATGTTACTGTAGCAAACACGTTGTGGGCCAATCTGAGGGATAAATATCATACATCAGAAAAGAGTCGGATATTATACCTGAACAATATGCTCTTTTCCGTAAAGTTACAAGAAGCTGGATCATTGTTGGAGCACCTACTTCAGATGAAAGAACTCCAAGACCAGTTATCTTCCATCAACAAAAAGGTGGACGATGATGATATTGTGGCTCTAGTTTTGAACAACTTGCCTTCTTTGTATGAGTCATTTGTGGAGGCACTCCATTTAATGGTTGAAAGTCAAACACTCACTTTTGAAAAGGTGAGTTCCTACCTGTTGCAAAAGGAGTGGAGAGAACTTCAGGAAGAATCTAATTGTGACCATTCAGAGAGTGCTCTTGTCACTCAGTTGAAGGGAAAGTGGAAACGTCATTTTGGTGAATCATCCACTCGGTATTAGGTCACATGCTATTACTGTCATAAGGTTGGGCATCTTAAGAAGGATTGTTAGAAGTGGAAGTATAATCTTTTGCAACAAAAAAAAAAATCCATGTGATGAGGGACATGTGGTAGTAGTTGCAAAAGAACGGGATTTGGATGACGGGCATGCTCTTTATTGTCTTACGACATCATGCTAGCATGACAATGGCACCAGTTTTCGGATCATTGATTCTGGTGCGTTTGCACACTTTTCATGTCACAGGGACAGGTATGTCGCAAATATTTGTTTTGAATCAGTAGTACTACCTGATGGAGAATCACTTGCAGTAGAAGGGATAGGAGATATATGCACTATATTGAATACTGCTCCTAAACTGTTGGTAAAAAATGTTAGATATGTACCTTCTTTACAAAAGAATCTTCTATTTATTTGTCAATTAACTGAAAATCCCAATATTTATGTGGGAAGAAGTGTGTTGTCTCTGATGTGAAACAGAGATGGATAATTGCCCTTGGTATTGGGGAAGGTGGTCAGTATCGGCTTGTTGATCCGGCTACGATCAACATGAATGCATGTGTGGAGGACAACTCCACCATACAAGATGTGTAGGAGGCTGCAATGCCTTGGGAGGAAGCCATTCCTCACAGATCTGTTGACTTGGATACAATCAACCTACATGCACTTATTGTGCAGGGAGTATCCACTGTACCAGATGTACGGAGGCAGACATGCCTTGGGAGGATGGCTTTCCTCATTCTGAAGAGCAGTTTGTTGTGGATGGAGACTCCACTATCCCAGATACACTGACGATGCCT